>CAJHNH020000879.1:75000-747793 GCA_905116865.2 Candidula unifasciata | reverse complement strand
TCCAAGCATTCTTATGCAGACATGACTACTACAACAAACATCAGTAAATCCAAGCATTCTTATGCAGACATGACTACTACAACAAACATCAGTAAATCCAAGCATTCTTATGCAGACATGACTACTACAACAAACATCAGGAAATCCAAGCATTCTTATGCAGACATGACTACTACAACAAACATCAGGAAATCCAAGCATTCTTATGCAGACATGACTACTACAACAAACATCAGTAAATCCAAGCATTCTTATGCAGACATGACTACTACAGCAAACAAATCCAGCATTCTTATGCAAATGACTCTACAACAAACATCAGTAAATCCAAGCATTCTTATGCAGACATGACTACTACAGCAAACAAACAGTAAATCCAAGCATTTTTATGCAGACATGACTACTACAACAAACATCAGAAAATCCAAGCATTCTTATGCAGACATGACTACTACAACAAACATCAGGAAATCCAAGCATTCTTGTGCAGACATGGAGTGATTAGCTGACTCTGGAATTATGGCTCCTGGAGTGGAAAGCTGACTCTGGAACTGTGGCTCCTGGAGTGGGAAGTTGACTCTGGAACTGTGGCTCCTGGAGTGGGAAGTTGACTCTGGAACTGTGGCTCCTGGAGAGGGAAGTTGACTCTGGAACTGTGGCTGCTGAAGTGGAAAGTTGACTCTGGAACTGTGGCTGCTGAAGTGGGAAGTTGACTCTGGAATGATGTCTGTTGGAGAGTGGAACTGGCAACAGTGAACACAAACAAGGACAGTTTAGACACATGGCATAACCAGCTGTGGTCTTTGTCCGCACTAACTTTTGCTTGGAGAGACTGTGCACTTATCGCTCAAGAAGGGGTGTCAATTCTTCATCATAAATCATTTTGTTGTTTTATATTGGCTCTAAGCTAATTAATTGCACATGTGGTCTTGATCTGTAGAACACGCCAATGAAAGGAGGCTTCATTCTGGAGAGAGAATGCCAGACTTTGGCGGACTGGGTGGCTGCAGTTAGTACACTACCATGGAGATAATTTTGTCTTAAGACAGCAGCCAAATGTAGCATCAGATCACAGGGAGCACAGAGATGTTAACGTGTGTAATTTATGGGCTCAAGAAAACCTGAAGACTGCAGAAGCTAACGATGGGACACCTGAAAAGGGAGATGCTTAAGATGGAAGAAGCTGAAAAATGAGAAGTGGCCAATGCAAGAAGCTGATAAAGGGGATAAGATGAAGATTGGAAAAGCTACAATCTGACTGATGATTTTAACGATCATCTCAATTTGATCTTCCCTTGATTCAATCAAACACATTTTCTGCAGACAGAATCTGGTCAAACTGGGACACTTCTCTTAGACTTGACTTCAGCTGCTGTTTTATGATCCACATGTGACGTAACACATATCCGCTGTTCACATCTCTGAGGCTTCTATATAACGTTTACTGTCTGAAGTGTCCTCTGCCATTCCACTTAACGAAACAGTTCAGTGAAAGAAAAAGTGTTGGGAATACGGTTCTGAGCTGGTTAGTGTTTGGAACAGATCTGTCTTTCAATGGCCCCAGACAAAAACCTTGGAAGAAAGCAGACTTGTGGCACTCTGGCTCTCCTCTGGGACTGTGTCTACACCAGCCAGACCACTGCCCAATGAACATGCTGTGCTGGTTCTTTCATTCTTCCACAGCCTTTCCCTAAGAGGCTGTCTTCTGTGACATTTTACTGACTCTTGTGATAGGTTGTTGTCGTTTCCAGCATCATCTTGTGCTACAAGGCTATTTTCCATTTCACTGAAGCACTCCTCTATAGATGTGCAGTCCTCTTCAGAATTATACAATAACTTCCTTGGTGCTTGAGATGTTTCACAGGTGCTCAGTCTCCTACATGCAAGATAAGCATTCTGGCAGTGATCAGAGTGTGATCTTGTCCAGGGATCAGTAACTGGGCTGGAGACAAGGTCTGGATGAGAAGAGCCACAAGTGTTTCTGGTGGCAGATTTCAACACTGGTTTGTTTGGGCTGCTGAGACAAGTTGACGTGGTGCTGGGCAGAGAAGAAGCCGAGTTGCTCTTGTGGACTCCTTTAGTACTTCGAGTATTTTTATTGCATTCCTGATGAATCTCCGTGCTGAAGAAAACATCATCTTCCTGGTTATTTGCATGTTTGGCCTTTAAAAGATGTTGATAATCATAAAAGGTACCTGTCTTTGATCTATCATCCACCATATTTACCCGTCTTCTACCTGATGGTAAAGGAGAATGAGTGTTGTCTATGACTGTGTCCATTGCTCGGCTATTTATGTGAGTAGCATTTCCTAGCATACACTGACTTGGTCTCTCATACTGCCTATCACACAGGACACTTGAATACGAAGTGCTGGATGCTTCATGGGCACTGCGGTACAAGTCAGGATGTGAACAAACTCTACACAGGTTCCTGTGTGAATCCTGCAGACTGCTGAACTCAGAAATATCGGAAATAACTGGAGAAGTGTTGACATGCTCTATCACCTCAAATAATGGTTGTGTTTCTGACACACTCTCCTTGGATGCTGTTGAAAGAGGTCTCTTTGCTGTGAGTGCTTGCTGCTCTATTATATATGTACAAGCCAGATCCTGGCCTGCTAATGTATCACACTGACCAGGGACACACTTATCTGCAGGCTGGACATCGTCCATCTCTGGGCTGGAGCTGATGCCCACAAAGGTTAACCCATGCAATTCTGCCACCAGGGCTTCTGTGAGCTGACCAAGAATGCCATTAATGCAGACTTCTACAGTGTCCAGGTCTGGCAGCAAGGAGATCAAGAGGGACACCCAGCAGTTATCCGAAGACATAGTTTCTGTCTGGTTACCAACACAACGTGAGACTGAGCTTCCTTGTCTCCAGAAAGGCACAGATTTGCCAGGTTGGGAATTCAGGTGGCTCAACTCTTCAGCGAGAAACTCCTTTAACCCCAACTTCGTGGAGATGTCAGCTTCAGGAAACATCTTATCCACAGTGTGGCTAATCAGTTCTTGCAACCGTTCTTTGGGCACACCCTGTGAGTTCTCACTGATGAGCTGAAGCAATGGTTTCAGTAGCCCAGCATTCACCTGGCTGGATGTCACTTGAGGCAAAACTGTTAGGGATTCACGACGTCCGTTGCTGTACAAATCCAATCTGGAGCCAGTTGTGGGAGCCCCATTAGAAGCAGAACAACCTATCTTTGAATGACCCAACAGTTGGTGAGGTGTTTTCTGGCAAATCATGAAACACTTTGGACTGGCCAGGTGTTTGGTGAAGCCGACCGCTGTTGGAGGTCTTTACATCTGAAGTGTGATGTTTGTGATGGTTTAATGTTGATGCTGATACTTGATGAGCTGCAGCTGAAGAAACAATTGGCTCTACTAAGTGAGTATCCGGTGACATTTGATATTTTGCGGATGACTGGGCATCAGATATCAGTGTCTGGCCAGCAAGAGATGAACTTAAACGACCAGATTTGGCAGCTGCCAGACTAAAGCTGACACAATCCACACAAGGAAAGTCAGAAGCCAAAGAGACCACTGGAGAATCTTGGAGGTCGTCGCCATTGTCATCACAAGAATTTATCGACCGGAAAACTGAAACTGAAGTGAAAGTCTCAGTTTCATGAATGCCCAAATCCGGCCCAGTCTCTGTGTACTTTGTTGTCTGTGCAATTATGCTGGTACATCTGTGCAGAGCAACAACAGGTCTCCTAGAGTGGTTGCTGGTAAATGTATGTGGGACACTACAGGGTCTCAGTGGGTCATTAGTGGGTCCAGTTTCTGAATTCTGCAGAATGTGACACTGGTTAGATTTATGTATTTTTGAAACATTCTCCAAAGAATTCCGGCCTGGTAGGAAATCCTGAATGACGACTTGACAAGCAGCTGGTGGGTCCTGCCTCGGGTTGGGCACTGACTGGAGGTCATCCTCTGGCTTTGACACGATTGAAGTGTCTCCCAGAGCCGGCATGGAAGACTCAAGGACTGTGGCTACAGGGCCATCATGAGAAGCACTGACCGAACTGGTCTCAACAAGGACCCTGGAGGCGGTTTCGTTACACGAGGACACGACAGAGTCCGAGGAACTGGGGGACTGGTCAGAGCAAGGACTGTCACTTACAGCGTCAGTTTCAGAGTCATAGTCAGCAGGGGGCGCTGTGGGAATGAGCCCTCCCTGGTTCTTATTTTTAAAAGCAGACAACAAATTTCTCTGGCGGTGAATCTCTTCATCAGATGTCACTGACAAGTTTTCTTCTAGTGCTGCAGCTTTTCTCCTGCATTTTATATCCCTTTTTAGATTTAGCTGACTGCTTTTTCTATTGAAAATAATTTTGTGGCTATAATCATCTTTGCCAACTGGCATATTTTGTTCGCTGTTAACAACTTTTGTATCAGCTGGCACCTGGTCATGACTTCTGCACCCATAAAATAAACTTTCTCTCAACAATTTTATATCTGGAGTTTCTGCATCACTAGCTACAACCGGCCTGTCACTGCAATAATTCCACATCCCAATAGCCCTCTGTGTATGAACATGCAGCATTAGTCTCTCAGGGCCAGGAGTCGAACCATCCTCTCCAAGCAACTGATTCCCAAGTGTACAAGTCGGTGTAACATTAAAAGCTGTATAAACATTAGAATTAATGCTAGCTGGTAACACTTCTGCCCTGGCATCCATCTCTTGGCTGTCCCACTCCTGAGTTAGAGAGCCCAGCTGGGGGTACAGTTCTCTGCCTCCGCCACCAGCCACACTGATCTTATTATCAACAGCTACAGGCCAGGACTCATCACACTGCAGCTGATCTACACAGAAATCCAGTTGTTTACAAGTGGAACCAATGACAGCGTCTGTAACTGAAATGGGAACCTGTTGCTGCCCTGCACCAGACTTGATTCCTGTTTGGAGGAAGCCACCATAGCCGGACTATTTCTTGCCACTGGGTTTGCCCATGCTGACCCTCAGGGGCAGTTGGGCGTCCACCCACTGGTTTGGGTGATCAATCATGGCCTGCCAGGCTTCAATCTCCTCTCCTCGTGCATCCATCCATTCCACGGACTTGCTCTGATGACAGTCTGCAAGAAAATCAAACTCTTTGTAAAGTTCATCATCAACATCATTACTACTCATATCACAAATATCATCATAATATCAACACTACCACCACTAACACAACAAAAAATCAACACTACCACCACTAACACAACAAAAAATCAACACTACCACCACTAACACAACAAAAAATCAACACTACCACCACTAACACAACAAAAAATCAACACTACCACCACTAACACAACAAAAAATCAACACTACCACCACTTACACAACAAAAAAACATAATCATAATATCAACACTACCACCACTAACACAACAAAAAACATTGTCAACACCACCAGTGTTGGTACGTTTCCATATTTCCGGATGACAGTGTTATAATGTGCTATGAGGCATGGGGCTCACAGTCAATAACGAGTGTGACTAGCAAGACCCGCCCCCGTTAGGAAAAGTCTTCCACAATAAAAGCATGGGATTTCAGGCCTACTCTTGTCATCGTATGTATTTATTAAGTTTCTTTTCACCAGCTCAGCCTCTTATTTTCTACAATCTTTTTTTCCTTCTGCTTCCGTTTTTGCCCACTTTATGCTATATGATCCATTGTATTTTGTTCCCCTGAATCTATCTCAATACCTGTGTCATTCATGTCCCACTTGCACATCTGTATGTCATAGTAGAGGTCGGCCTCAACATCTTCTACCCATCTGTAATTCACCATAGAGAATGTCCTTAGGGGCTCTACCATCCTCTATCCTCCAGGTGTGACCCAGCCACCTGAGCCTCTACCATTCTCTAGGTGTGACCCAGCCACCTGAGCCTCTACCATTCTCTAGGTGTGACCCAGCCACCTGAGCCTTTGAAACCACCATTCTCCAGCTGTGACCCAGCCACCTGAGCCTCTACCATTCTCCAGGTGTGACCCAGCCACCTGAGCCTTTGAGCCTCTACAATTCTCCAGGTGTGACCCAGCCACCTGAGCCTCTACTATTATCCAGGTGTGACCCAGCCACCTGAGCCTCTACCATTCTCCAGGTGTGACCCAGCCACCTGAGCCTCTACTATTCTCCAGGTGTGACCCAGCCACCTGAGCCCCTACCATTCTCCAGGTGTGACCCAGCCACCTGAGCCTCTACCATTCTCCAGGTGTGACCCAGCCACCTGAGCCTCTACCATTCTCCAGGTGTGACCCAGCCACCTAAGCCTCTACCATTCTCCACGTGTGACCCAGCCACCTGAGCCTCTACCATTCTCCAGGTGTGACCCAGCCTGAGCCTTTGAGACCACCATTCTCCAGGTGTGACCCAGCCACCTGAGCCTCTACCAATCTCGAGGTGTGACCCAGCCACCTGAGCTTCTACCATTCTCCAGGTGTGACCCAGCCACCTGAGCCTTTGAGACTCTACCATTCTCCAGGTGTGACCCAGCCACCTCAGCCTTCGAGACTCTACCATTCTCCAGGTGTGACCCAGCCACCTGAGAGCCTCTACCATTCTCCAGGTGTGACCCAGCCACCTGAGCCTCTACAATTCTCCAGGTGTGACCCAACCACCTGAGACTCTACCATTCTCCAGGTGTGACCCAGCCACCTGAGCCTCTACCATTCTCCAGGTGTGACCCAGCCACCTGAGCCTCTACTATTCTCCAGGTGTGACCCAGCCACCTGAGCCCCTACCATTCTCCAGGTGTGACCCAGCCACCTGAGCCTCTACCATTCTCCAGGTGTGACCCAGCCACCTGAGCCTCTACCATTCTCCAGGTGTGACCCAGCCACCTAAGCCTCTACCATTCTCCACGTGTGACCCAGCCACCTGAGCCTCTACCATTCTCCAGGTGTGACCCAGCCTGAGCCTTTGAGACCACCATTCTCCAGGTGTGACCCAGCCTGAGCCTTTGAGACCACCATTCTCCAGGTGTGACCCAGCCACCTGAGCCTCTACCAATCTCGAGGTGTGACCCAGCCACCTGAGCTTCTACCATTCTCCAGGTGTGACCCAGCCACCTCAGCCTTCGAGACTCTACCATTCTCCAGGTGTGACCCAGCCACCTGAGCCTCTACCATTCTCCAGGTGTGACCCAGCCACCTGAGCCTCTACAATTCTCCAGGTGTGACCCAACCACCTGAGACTCTACCATTCTCCAGGTGTGACCCAGCCACCTGAGCCTCTACCATTCTCCAGGTGTGACCCAGCCACCTGAGCCTTCACAGACTGAAGGTTGAAAAATGCACGACCAAAAAAACACCACCAATAATCCCATAAATAACATCACCCTAATCAACACCATAATCAACGACACAGATCATATCACAAACAGCGTCAACGTCACCACAATGTTCATGTAACATGTAGCAAGACAAAAGTGCCTATATGTGTAATCAGAAAAAAGAAACAGAAGAGAGAAGTTGGGGACAAGAAGGAAGATGTAAGGGACCAAAATAGTCTAGAAGAAGATAAATGAGGAGAGTGAGAAGAGGCAGAGGAAGAGCACAAACAGCAAGACAACTGACCCTGGCCTAAATTGAGCCGGACTCCACCAAGGAAATCATTACTGGACATCCGCTCGTAGTCCCAGATAGTCAGCTCCAGGCCGTGCTGAGGTAGCCGAGACTGGTCAACTCCCTCAAACACCAGGATGTGCTGCCACTGAGGGTTGGTGGTCTTCCTGACCACCGGGGTCTTCTGCTTGCTTCCATGGGACTCATCAGGCAACAGGTACCTAAACGTTGAAGACAGGAGCCATGAGATTCTCATGTTACCTTACATTCATTAGTGTTAGGTTTAGGATTAGGTTAAGGTTTAGATGACGGATCAACATTATGGCACAAGGGTGGTAACCCATAAGTGTTCTGTTCTATTTCTGACTCAAAGCCAAAGAATCTCAATGCAGTGCACAAACTGCGTAGCACCGGTGAGAATCCTGAAATACTTTAGGTAGATTTTTAAACTCCACATCTTTGCCTGGGCATCAATCACCGTTAGGCTACTCTTTTTTCGATGTCCAACAGCCAAGGGTGCAACAATACACACGGGTGTTCAATCATACTACCCAGAGACCAGGGGAAATTACGAGAAGTCAACGTGAACAAATCCCAGCCTTCACCAGGGCCTGAACCCGGGACCTCCAGCCCTCGAGGTGGACGCCATGCCTCATTAGTGTGAAACATATATATATAGGACTTTTCTGTTTCTCCTAGGTTTTCTTTATCTCCATTTCCTCTTTTGCCTTCCTTCATTAACCCTCCCTTTTTTGCCCAATCAATCTGTCTTCTTCTATTCTTCTTCTTCCACTGTCTCCTTTCAGTTTCTTCCCCCAACTCTTTCTATTCGTTTTTTGCTTGTTCTACTTCCCTCCTCCCTCTCGGCAGCTAATGGACAATCTAACTCAAGCAGTCCACATTAACATGTCTGAACAAGTCACACACAGGCATTAATAGCCTCTCAGCCACTCCACTTCCCTTATTAAATGAACCCCCTTAAGTGATGCCATCCCTGTGTGAGTGTTTTCTCTCCTGTTAAATGAACCCATAAATTTGACCACATCAAAACCTACATACCCTTTACAGAAGGGATCTGAACCTGCGGAGCCTCTCATGGCTGTGAGATTCTGTGCCTCTTTGACTAGCACCTGTATCTGCCCAAGACCTGGCACTGGCTTCTCTTTCTCCTTGGCTTTCTTGCGCAGTGAGCCAGACTTCTTCTTGGGGCCTGCCTCCAGGGGCTTCTGGTTAGGGGTCACAAACTTGAGGGAGATGAACAGATCCCCCCGGTAGTTCATCATGGGATCTTCTGCTACTGTCTGTGAACAGGAGACAACAACAGTTTGTAATCAAACAGGAGAGAATGACAGTTTGTAATAAAACAGGAGAGAATGACAGTTTGTAATCAAACAGGAGAGAATTACAGTTTGTAATGAAACAGAAGACAACGACGGTTTGTAATGAGAGAGAATGAAACAGAAGACAACGACAGTTCGTAATCAAACAGGAGAGAATGACAGTTCGTAATCAAACAGGAGAGAATGACAGTTCATAATCAATTAGGAGAGAATGACAGTTTGTAATAAAACAGGAGAGAATGACAGTTTGTAATAAAACAGAAGACAACGACAGTTTGTAATGAAATAGGAGAGAATGACAGTTTGTAATGAAACAGGAGAGAATGACAGTTTGTAATCAAACAGGAGAGAATGACAGTTTGTAATGAAACAGAAGACAACGACGGTTTGTAATGAAATAGGAGAGAATGACAGTTTGTAATGAAACAGGAGAGAATGAGAGTTTGTAATGAAACAGGAGAGAATAACAGTTTGTAATCAAACAGGAGAGAATGACAGTTTGTAATAAAACAGGAGAGAATGACAGTTTGTAATGAAACAGGAGAGAATGACAGTTTGTAATGAAACAGGAGAAAATGACAGTTTGTATTTAAACAGGAGAGAATGACAGTTTGTAATCAAACAGGAGAGAATGACAGTTTGTAATGAAACAGGAGAGAATAACAGTTTGTAATCAAATAGGAGAATGACAGTTTGTAATCAAACAAGAGAGAACAACAGTTTGTAATCAAACAAGAGAGAATAACAGTTTTTAATCAAACAAGAAAGAATGACAGTTTGTAATCAAACAAGAGAGAATGACAGTTTGTAATCAAACAAGAGAGAATAACAGTTTGTAATCAAACAAGAGAGAATAACAGTTTTTAATGAAACAAGAAAGAATGACAGTTTGTAATCAAACAACAAGAAAGAATGACAGTTTATAATCAAACAAGAATGACAGTTTGTAATCAAACAGGAGAGAATAACAGTTTGTAATCAAAGCAATATTTCCTTGTTGTAAATTTAAAAAAAAAATAGGACACAAACAACAGCCTGCACAATTTGTTGCCTGCCATATTTGTCTGTGCCTCGTCAGGTGCATACTACAGTAACAATTACATAAATGAAGCAAATAAGTGAACTATAACAAGAGTACAAATTCAACAACAATCAAATGCAACTGTCTGTTTTATTAGGCAGCCAGTGTCAGAACCATGTCTTTCTGTTTACAAAGTTTAGGAATCAGGTAATGAATGGCCGCAGCTTCAGGAAATCTCAACATTCTGCATTGGATGGCGTGTAAAGGATTTGAAATGTGTTGTCCCTGGTTACACCGAGTCCAGATTTTAACAGATTGCGTGCTATTGTGGAGGAGCGATCTTTAGGGCTAGAATTTTCATTTTGATTTTACACTGCGTTTTTCACCCATACTGGAATAAGCTCAGCGACTCGTTTCTCCAGGCATCGATTAGTTCTGCTCACATAAGCAGCTTCTTATCTGCATTTGAAATGATAGATACACCAACTCCCTCAGTGAAACAACAAGTGTCTACATAGGCCAGATTCAATTTTATCTACCAATTTAAGCGCAGCTGTACGCAGGTGCACATAAACATGTGCACTCAGGCAAACACACATACAAAGAGAGACAGACAGACAAAGAGAGTTCCATACAATCAAATTCTCATCACTTTCAGAAGGTTTTACAGCAGATCTCCAAGGAATAAATCATTATCAGGACAAATCACAGGGAGATTACTCTCAATGAAATACACTGTTGATGTGACCACAGAGAAGACAGTCACCAATTGTAAATGGTCAATGTAGTGAAGGTCGGAGTTCACACAAAAGCGTCAACCACATCATATCTCTAAGATCTGAGAGGACTGACAGAACCTACCCGCTCTTGAAGAGGGTACCACCAAAGGTCGGAATTCACACAGAAGAGTTAACAACACTTCATATCTCTGAGATCTGAGAGAACTAACAGAACCTACCCGCTCTTGAAGAGGGTACCACCGCGGAGCGTTGTCACTGTAGCTGTAATAGTCCAGAGGTATGGTGACCTCTCCGAGAAAGTCATTTCTGCCGAAGCGATCATTGTGCCAGACTGTCAACCACAGGGACCGGGTTTCTAGATCAGTCTTGTTTATCTGGTACTGTCACACAGAGAACTCAAACATGGCAGTCAGTCTATCTATACTGCATCAGATCTAAAACATCAGAAAGCATCATCTTGTTTTTGCAATCAATAAAATAAGGAAAGAGCTGGAACAGGCTGCAACATTTGGAAAGATTTATGGAGATCATCCTCATCGCCCATCGGACATGACCATCAGTGCTCCCATCTCCTCCTGAGTATGTCTTCAAGTTTTGTTAGGCTAAAAACTAATTCATATTATACAGGAGGCTCTCAGGGCAATGCAGATAGCTCTGTACCATCAGTGAGGATACACAAAATGATACAAGCTGTTGGAAATCCTAAGATCTGGAGTTATGTAATCGCCCACGCCAGTCAGTAAGGCTAGTGATGATGATGATGAGTCGGCACATGTTCCCTAAATGTCTGCACTCTTTCATGTCAAGTTAAAAAAATAAAAATATGACGTATTATTTTTATTTCCACATACGCCATCAAACCATAAAGCCGCCTGTGTGTTTGGCTAAATTTTTTTTTAAAATAAACTGAAAGGTGGATTTCTCTTTTCTCCCAGATACAATTGAGATCTACAAGCCACACATATTATTTGCGATATTTTTTATAGTAGCCAAGAATGGCTCATTCCAGACAATGTTCAACTTCTGGGTACTGTTAACATTCCAGACAATGTTCAACTTCTGGGTACTGTTAACATTCCAGACAATGTTCAACTTCTGGGTACTGTTAACATTCCAGACAATGTTCAACTTCTGGGTACTGTTAACATTCCAGACAATGTTCAACTTCTGGGTACTGTTAACATTCCAGACAATGTTCAACTTCTGGGTACTGTTAACATTCCAAACAATGTTCAACTTCTGGGTACTGTTAACATTCCAGACAATGTTCAACTTCTGGGTATTATTCAAATGTATTTTTTTTTTCTTATAGGCTAGGAATTTATTATTTTGGCGACAATATTTCCAAGCATGTATATCAGAAGATATAACAACCTTTTAAAGACCATACTGAAGGGAATAGTCAGAAGGTAGAGAGAGAAAGTGGTAAACAACAATACAAGTGGGCGGACAACATCAAGAGACCATCTAAATGTTCACAACTAAGAAAAGAGACAGAGCGTGTTGGAGATCCATTGTAGACAACTTTCATTGTGGAGATGGCACCTGATCTGATCTCAGGAAGTTGGTATTGATGATCCACAATAAAACAACAGCACAATATATATATATAGCTGAGGGTACAAGAGCAAGTGCTATACAAACACAGAGAGTAGCTGAGGTTATAAGAGCAAGTACTATACAAACACAGAGAGTAGCTGAGGTTATAAGAGCAAGTACTATACAAACACAGAGAGTAGCTGAGGGTACAAGAGCAAGTGCTATACAAACACAGAGAGTAGCTGAGGTTATAAGAGCAAGTACTATACAAACACAGAGAGTAGCTGAGGGTACAAGAGCAAGTGCTATACAAACACAGAGAGTAGCTGAGGTTATAAGAGCAAGTACTATACAAACACAGAGCAATTTTCAAGAGCAAGGACTATACAAACACAGAGAGTAGCTGAGGTTACAAGAGCAAGAACTATACAAACACAGAGAGTAGCTGAGCTTACAAGAGGAAGAACTATACAAACACAGAGAGTAGCTGAGGTTACAAGAGCAAGTACTATACACACATGGAGAGTAGCTGAGGGTACAAGAGCAAGTACTATACAAACATATAGAGTAGCTGAGGTTACAAGAGCAAGAACTATACAAACACATAGAGTAGCTGAGGATACAAGAGCAAGAACTATACAAACACAGAGAGTAGCTGAGGTTACAAGAGCAAGTACTATACAAACACAGAGAGTAGCTGAGGTTACAAGAGCAAGAACTATACAAACACAGAGAGTAGCTGAGGTTACAAGAGCAAGTACTATACAAACACAGAGAGTAGCTGAGGTTACAAGAGCAAGTACTATACAAACACTGAGCAAGTTACAAGAGCAAGTACTATACAAGCACAGACAGTAGCTGAGGTTACAAGAGCAAGAACTACACAAACACAGAGAGTAACTGAGGTTACAAGAGCAAGAACTATACAAACACAAGGCTTCTTCATGAGTCAATAAACAATGGCAGTATCTGATGTTGCTAACATATATCAGGTTACAGCACAATCAGATGAGTTGACCAACTCCACTCCCTGCCACTCTCCTTCCCAGAACCTCTCTGGCAGCCATTTCACTGTTTGATTGGTTCCAGATCCTAATGTGTGCACTCTATAGCCCCAATAATCTACTCTAGATCCAAATATATCCATTCTATAGCCACAATAATCCACTCTAGATCCAAAAATATCCACCTTATAGCCACAATAATCCACTCTAGATCCAAATATATCCAATCTATAGCCACAAAAATCCACTCTAGATCCAAAATATCTACCTTATAGCCACTATAATCCACTCTAGATCCAAATATATCCACTCTAAAGCCACAATAATCCACTCCAGATACAAATGTAATCACTCTATAGCCACAATAATCCACTCTAGATCTAAATTTATCCACTCTATAGCCACAATAATCCACTCCAGATCTAAATGTACCCACTCTATAGCCACAATAATCCACTCGAGATCTAAATGTATCCACTCTATAGCTACAATCCACTCTAGATCCAAATATATCCACTCTATAGCTACAATAATCCACTCTAAATGTACCCACTCTATAGATACAATAATCCACTCTAGATCTAAATGTACCTACTCTATAGCTAACATAATCCACTCTAGATCCAAATGTACCCACTCTATAGCCACAATAATCAACTCTAGATCCAAATATACCCACTCTATAGTCACAACAATCCACTCTAGATCAAAATATATCCACTCTATCGCTACAATAAACCACTCCTGATCCAAATGTACCCACTCTATAGCCACAATAATCCACGCTAGATCTAAATGTATAAACTCTATAACTATAAAAATTCACTCTAGATATAAATGTATCCACTCTATAGTCACTCTAGATCCAAATGTGTCCACTCTACAGTTACAACAATTCACTCTAGATCCAAACTGACTCCCATAAAGAAAAACTCATTGCTGTTTCAAACTGATCTACTCCATTGTGACGTGCGTAGGCGCTTCATGCTGATGTGTGTCGAACCAAGTTTAAATAGGCCAAGTAGGGGTAAAACAGTAGTTACTTCAATGCTTTCAAAAGGTAGAGCTCGAACGCTATGCGTTAAGTTCCAACGGTTGTATTGATATATACAATCAGCAATGATCAATACAAAGGATACATATGTTATTAATAATCAAGCACATCAACCAAAGCTCGCTCGTACATCCATGGACTGATTTGTCCTCACGATAGGTCGCAGTCCGACCTTGAGATCCAGACAATCATCTTTGTATTCAGTTCAGCCGTCTGAATTAAATAATGAAGGTATACCGGCTTACTGCCGAAATGTAACATTCACCAGCTTCCTGCTGAGGTCTATCTTGGAGTCCCGGGGTAAAGCGTCCTCAAGGATCCAACTTTATATAACGTTTGCTTCCGTGGGATCCCGGGGTAGAGCGTCCTCAAGGATCCACACGTCCATCTCCTTCGGACTATAAACATCGACTGCCTTTGACAACAATACCTTCACAACGTTACGTATTGTTTTGACGTCTTATATACTCACTCAGTACTGGTGCGTTCTAGTGCACATTCGCACGCGACATCCATGTCCAACTTACATCATTTCAGAAGCAAAATGGTCAAATCCAGAGCCAAACAAGTCAACTGCACAGCAAAACTAGATGGGCAAAATCCAAACCAAGGACTTGTGACATGTGGGTCAAGCTTCAACTGGCCAGACAGACAGGTAGTTGTCTCTCTGAGACACTTCAGTCAAGTGATTATGTCTACTTCAGTTTGCAATGATAACACTATCTGTTCATGTCATAGACTGACAAAGACTCTCCAGCCGTTTGCCTCTTGCTCTGAAGGTCATGGGTTCGTTTCACGGTGGAGCTCTTCAGGAGATCCCTAGGGATCTTCACTGGAGCTACGGAGGTCGTGTTCTGTGCGAGGCTCCCGGCAGGCAGCTAGCTGTTCTGCTGAGAGAAACTAAGCCATATGGGATAAAAACCTAGTGCAATGAAGTTGACCCTCTCACCTTTACCTTCACCTTTTGTTGTTTGTGACTGAGATGATATAAAACTGACTATTTGGACTTGAGGTTTGGTCTGTAATTGAAACCAAGGAGAGAAACTTGGAACTGAACCTGAAGCTGCAACAACAGTAGCTCAAACTCCTCCAACACTGCACTGACAAACCAGTGGACTAACCACCAGGCTGAAAGTTACTACACAGAGTCATATACTGTACTTCAGCTGTACTTTGACTGACCTTCAATATTTCATCAAAGATGGGACTCAGGGTGTGCTTCTTGATTCGAGTCTTCCTCTTGCTGCCTCGGCTCTTGTCAGGAAGCAGGTAGGTCTTTACATAGCTGCACAGTGGAAAACATATTGTAGAGTTAGAAGAAAAAAACATGTTCAGGTTCAATATATTAGCTAATTCTGCTTTCTATTTTCAATTTGTATTTTTTAAAGTATGTTAACAAGGAAACATCTCAAACCTGTGAAGGAAACATCTCAAACCTGTGAAGGAAACATCTCAAATCTGTGAAGGAAACATGACCAACAGGGACCATCGTTGGCCAACCCTTGATTCCTGGAACAAGATGCTCAAGTCTTGTAGACTGTCAGTATTGTTCTTGTCAATGTTCCACTGTACTAGCAGAAAGTGATGCTTTTTTACAGCCAGTTTGATTTGATGCTCACGCCTTGTAGATTGTCAATATTGTTCTTGTCCATGTTCCAGTGTACGAGCATGAAGATACTGTTTACAGCCCAGTTTGATTTCATGCTCACGTCTCGTAGATTGTCAATATTGTTCTTGTCCATGTTGCACTGTACCAGCAAAAAGTGATGCTAACAGCAAAATATAATGACACAGGGGAAAAACTGCTGATGTAAGAAAGAACCTGTAGAGACACATGCATGAACCATGCTTCAGATCATGAACAAACAAACAAACAAACAAGCTCTATTTTCAAAAAGTTCAGATTTGTGCGAGCAACTCGTCTGATGTTCTGTCCTTTCTATCTCACTCCTTCAGAGATGATTTCATTCATATATCTGTTCACAGGTAACAATCAACTGCACAGATAGCAACTAAATGTTAATTACACTCTGTCTTCGCTGTGTGGGTTCCAGAAACCAATTTTTTTTCTTCTAAAGGCAACTAATTAAAGGTGTTTCCTTCGAAGCTTCAGTCCGAGTGCATCTGTCTGAGAGGTCAGGGACCAAGAGTGAGCACACAAATAGGCCAGATATAGAAAACAGATTCACACTCATAAAATCAAGTTCTGGAACAAGACCAGTCTAGAAGTGATCAAACAGCCAGAAATTTCCACTGGAGATGAAACTGGTCAATGCTAGAAGTGATCAAACAGCCAGAAATTTCCACTAGAGTTGAAACTGGTCAATGCTAGAAGTGATCAAACAGCCAGAACTTTCCACTTGAGTTGAAACTGGTCAATGCTAGAAGTGATCAAACAGCCAGAACTTTCCACTGGAGATGAAACTGGTCAATGCTAGAAGTGATCAAACAGCCAGAACTTTCCACTAGAGATGAAACTGGTCAATGCTAGAAGTGATCAAACAGCCAGAGCTTTCCACTAGAGATGAAACTGGTCAATGCTAGAAGTGATCACACAGCCAGAACTTTCCACTAGAGATGAAACTGGTCAATGCTAGAAGTGATCAAACAGCCAGAACTTTCCATTAGAGTTGAAACTGGTCAATGCTAGAAGTGATCAAACAGCCAGAACTTTCCACTAGAGTTGAAACTGGTCAATGCTAGAAGAGGTCACACAGCCAGAACTTTCCACTAGGGTTGAAACTGGTCAATGCTAGAAGTGATCAAACAGCCAGAACTTTCCACTAGAGATGAAACTGGTCAATGCTAGAAGTGGTCACACAGCCAGAACTTTCCACTAGGGTTGAAACTGGTCAATGCTCAGAATAAGAAGAGGATGACAATCTGTCTGCTAAACATCTGCCAGTCTGTCCAATGTAATTCTGGTATTCAATTCTATCTACAAGTCTATGACATGTAAACAGCAGTAATAGATTCAGCATGAATAGAGCAACACAGACTTGTTTGTGCGTGTGTGTGGAATGTGATACATAGTGACCCAATGGGTCACATTTAGGATGTCAGGCCAAAAACATATCCCAGATTCACATTTAAACCTTAAAGAGAGGTTATTTAAGCTAGCAGAACAGCAGAAGCAACAAATGCCAATCTGTATGCAACACACACACAAACACGATTAGACATCTCTTCGTAGACCTAATATTGTTAGGAGACTTAACAGCAACAACAACAAAAATTCCAGAAGACAAGGGAAAGTCACTCACGGATCAGATCTATTGTGTTTAGCATCGACAGGAGCCAGGTCCTTGCACTGTATAATGTGAACCTCCAACGTACTGCTCTTGTGGTTGTAGCTGAGCTGGAACATTATCTCCCCTGTGACAGATATCCGCCCATAGTTTCCCTCGCCTGCATCGCTGTAGACACTGTAGATGCTCTCTCTGCTGTCCTGTTGGTGCAAGTTTGCTCAACCATTAGAAGACAAACAATCACAATGACATTTTGTAGCACTGTGCTTTTGTCAGTCATTAGTAGCAGTTCTATACTAAACTACTCTCTACCTCAACCCTAAGTTTAGAAGATTCATGAAAAGACAAGACTGGAGCTGGGGCAAATTTTTTTTTTTTTTTGGGCTTCTGCCGGACGGTGGCAGATGCAGTTTTGCTCCATTTGTAGACTGGATAAAGTTTCGTCGCCCGGCTTCTGAGTTGAATGCATGGCGTGACACTGTAATCTGCGGATTTAATTTGGAATGTTTTTTCGACTGTGACCAACGTGGTGGTGTAAATTGTAGATCCAGAAAATGGCGCGATGCCTGTCGTCGCAATGTTGGTGGTGCCCGTATGTGATTAAAATTGACTGCGTGGGCAACTGCTGATCTGTTGGTGACTTCTGCTACCATCAATGATGAACTGCATTTCTAATGTCAGACTGTTTGTGCTAGTACTTCGGATGGCTACCATATGCTTTAATGCGAGTGTATGCTAGATATGCTGAAACAGCAGTCTGTCAATCTTTCCACACGGACTGTGATAAACATTCTGCGTGTTTTTCATTGGCACAGGAGCGGAGCAAAGATGGGGCGACCCGTTTGCTATGAAGCTGAAACTATGGTAAATAACCTAGTCATCTCCTTGTGAGATGCAATTTTTCATTATTTGAAACCCTACCTTGGCTCTTGCCAGGGGCCGCAATATAGCTCGGCCATAAATATGGCCTAATGACTGAACGTGGTTTATGGGACCTCTCCACGGGTGATCCTCATCCACATGTGGCACTTTATATCATCGGGTGTTTATCGCTTGTGTGATGTCCTGGTGGGGTAAAAGTACTACTATTACTACAGTACAACTACAGTTGGCGGAGACATTCCAGGCACCCTTATGTAACTTCTCTGGAAGTTGAGGGTGGCATCATCATAAAAACGACAGCAATTTTTTCCAAATATGTTCCTCGCTAACACACACAAAAAACATCATACATCTAACAGTGGATCTTTCTGTTACAATCTCTGAGTACAACACTCTGTCTTATACAGAAGTCAACTCCCTGCCATGATGTCTACAACTGTCTGGAGATCTTCTCTCCCCAGGTCTGCCCCTGCCATATCTGAACACAAGACAATTATTTAACAAAGATTTATCAATGTCTACAACAAGGATTTAGTGTCAGACATATTGTACAGAAGGGTTTAGATTCGTGCAAAACATGTATACATCTGTGAATTAATTGTTTGAAAAAACCAACAACAAAAAAAACCCACACAGGATTCTGAAAACAATAATGACGATTAGGTTGTGAGGAAACAAGCATGGGTTACATGGGGTGAGTTCAGACAAGATAAACTACACTATCCTGGGGAAACTGATAATGATGGAGAAAATATACTGCAAAATAATGAGGGTAATAACTGATTATACGATGTGATATGCTCTACAACTTTTAGGGGGAAATACTTGATTATACCAGGTGATATACTCTGTTATGAAGTTATAAAGTTATGAAAAAGGACCAGAGCCTTTACTGGATGAGGTACGATCAGCAATACACAGCCTGAAGAAAGGAAAGTCACCAGGTTGCGACGAATTACCAGCAGAACTAATTCAAGCAGGAGGAGAGGTCAGCGTCCGAATCTACCATGCACTGTGCTCGAAGATCTGGAACAGTGGCATTTGACCCAAAGCATGGAAAAGAACAGTCTATATCCCTCTCACAAAGAAAGGAAATCCAAAACTATGCTCCAACTACTGTACCATCGCATTAATAAGTCATGCTAGCAAAATCCTCTAACGAATTATCATGAAAAGGATCGAAAGGAAATTACAGTATGAGCTAGATGAAGCACAAGCGGGATTCAGACAGGGTAGAGGAACTAGGGATCACATCTTTAATATGAGAACAATTTTTGAAAAATGCAGAGAATACAACGTCGATCTTCATGCTTGTTTTATTGATTATAGCAAGGTATTTGATTGTGTCCAACACCACAAACTGTGGACTATTATAAAAAGTATGGGGTTTCCAGCGCATTTAGTGCATTTAATTGAAAATCTTTATCATGAACAGCAAGCAGCCAACAGAGCAGCTGGTGAAACATCAGATTGGTTCGAGGTGCAAAAGGGGGTGAGGCAGGGGTGCATTCTCTCACCATACCTATTCAATATTTACACAGAAAATATAATGAGAAATGTCAAAAATGACCAGACTTGTGACAGTTATGATCCGCTCAAAATTGGTGGCAACTCTATTCCGGAACTCCGCTATGCAGATGACACTGTCCTCCTTTCAAACAGTGTAAAGGGAATATAAAATTTTATATTGGCTGTCCAAAAGCACAGTGAAGATCAAAATCTGTTCTTGAATTTAAAGAAAACGAAAATGATGTCCACAGATAAAACTGGCTGTCACCAAAAAATAACAATAAATGATGAAGAAATTGAAAGTCACAAACTTTGAATATCTAGGCTCTATAATAAACAACAATGTAGACTGTTCGACAGAAATTAAAAGGAGGATGGCCTTGGCAATGCAAAGATTGAACAGCCTTAAAAGTCTATGGTTAAGTACAAGCAAGAAGATAAAAATTAGAAATTTGAGAGCATGCATCTTCCCTGTGGCTACATACGGATGTGAGTCCTGGACTATCTCTCAGTCTTTGAGAAAGAGATTAGGGGCTTTTGAGCTAAAATGCTATAGAAAGATTCTCAGAATATCTTGGACAAAGAAGATGAGAAATTTTGACATCTTAAAAGATCTGAACATCAAGGAAGATTGGCTAATAAACAGCATCCTTTCACGAAAGCTGAAATATTTTGGTCATATCAAGCGTCACGACGGATCGGAAAACATTATAGCAGAAGTCATGGTACCAGGAAGGAGGGGCAGGGGCCAACCAACACGAAGATGGGCACAGGATATAAGTGACTCCTTGAGTGTGAAAGTGCATGAGGCAGGAAAACTGGTGAGAGACCGAGTTTTTTTCAGGCAGACTGTGATGAGAGCGATGTTCTGCGAAGGACCTGCTACATAATGAAATGAAATGATATACTCTGGAACTTGTTTGGGGAAATGATTATATGAGGTGATTCACTCTCTAACTTTTTTGGGGAAATACTTGATCACATGAGGTGATATACTCTGGAACTTGTTTAAGGAAATACTTGATTATAGGAGATGATATACTGTGGAACTTGTTTGGGGAAATGATTATATGAGGTGATTCACTCTCTAACTTTTTTGGGGAAATACTTGATCACATGAGGTGATATACTCTGGAACTTGTTTAAGGAAATACTTGATTATAGGAGATGATATACTGTGGAACTTGTTTAAGGAAATACTTGATTATATGAGGTGATATACTCTGGAACTTGTTTAAAGGAAATACTTGATTATAGGAGATGATATACTGTGGAACTTGTTTAAGGAAATACTTGATTATATGAGATGATATACTCTGAAACTTGTTTAAAGGAAATACTTGATTATACGAGGTGATATACTCTGAAACTTGTTTAAGGAAATACTTGATTATACGAGGTGATATACTCTGAAACTTGTTTAAGGAAATACTTGATTATACGAGGTGATATACTGTGGAACTTGTTTAAGGAAATACTTGATTATACAAGGTAATATACTGTGGAACTTGTTTAAGGAAATACTTGATTATACAAAGTAATATACTGTGAAACTTGTTTAAGGAAATACTTGATTAAACGAGGTGATATACTGTGGAACTTGTATAAGGAAATACTTGATTATACGAGGCGATATACTCTGAAACTTGTTTAAGGAAATACTTGATTATACGAGGTGATATACTGTGGAACTTGTTTAAGGAAATACTTGATTATACAAGGTAATATACTGTGGAACTTGTTTAAGGAAATACTTGATTTCCCGAGGTAATATACTCTGAAACTTGTTTAAAGGAAATACTTGATTATGCGAGGTGATATACTCTGAAACCTGTTTAAGGAAATACTTGATTATACGAGGTGATATACTCTGAAACTTGTTTAAGGAAATACTTGATTATACGAGGTGATATACTGTGGAACTTGTTTAAGGAAATACCCGATTATACGAGGTGATATACTGTGGAACTTGTTTAAGGAAATACTTGATTATACAAGGTAATATACTGTGGAACTTGTTTAAGGAAATACTTGATTATACAAGGTGATTTACTATAGAACTAGTTTGGTTAAATACTTGATTACACGAGGTGATATACACTGGAACTTGGTTGAGAATATACAAAGGAAATATTGGTGATACACAGCAAAATGTTTTAGATATGCAATTAACATTTTATAGAAATGCAGAAAATGTTCAGAAAAGAAACAACAAAAAAAAGGAAAACATTTTTTTATTTTGCCAAGTAAAAATAATCCCACACACAAACTGTTGTTAGTGTGGGCTTCCTAAATGTCATCCTATGACGGAGTCTGTCCCAGGTCTTGCTAAGGAATACTGTAACAAAATAGTGGGCTTGCTACAGATGACCTCTAGCAGCAAATACCATAACTGGGCAGAAAATGAGATATACAGAGAAAGTCTTTATGAATCAAAAGATAAAGATACTCTGAATGTCTCCATGAAACAAGAGGTACTCTGAAAGTCACCATGAATCAAGAGATACTCTGAAAGGGTCCATGAATCAAGAGATACTCTGAAAGTCTCCATGAATCAAGAGATAAAGATACTCTGAAAGTTACCATGAAACAAGAGGTACTCTGAAAGTCTACATGAATCAAGAAATACTCTGAAAGTCTCCATGAATCAAGAGATACTCTGAAAGTCTCCATGAATCAAGAGATACTCTGAAAGTCTCCATGAATCAAGAACTGTGACACTGGCTTAGAGAACTGCTGCCAAGCCTGCAAGTGATGTAGTCAGAACTGTGGTGGCATAACTACCTCAGAGCAGTTGTGAACTGGAGAAGACAAGTGCTGCATAAAGCAGCTCCAAACTGATCTCTATAAAAGTGACAACTGGCACTCCATGACCTCACTTCACAAGTATTTCTAGGCTCAGAGAGCCAGTCTGGTCACCTCCAAAGCCACCTGAAGGCCATCAGAAAACAGTCTGATTCTCTGTCACACAGACTGACAAACAACAAGTCTCACAGCTGGCCTACCACAACTGTCCTCTGGTCTAACAATGTCATTTCTAAGTGACAGTATCATATCGGGGACACTGTAGTGGTGAAAGGTAGAGGGAGACAAAAAGAGGAGATGTTGGACAGTCTGGCATCACAGCATGGAGAACCATCTGTACCAGACACAACTGACAGTAGATGAGACAGAAGTCTCTGTGGACAGACTTGATGACCGAGGCCACAAAGTGGCAGCAATAAGAGGTATAGGCTATTCCATAAGTCTCTCCACAGTGACTAAATATTTTTAACACACAACACTCATGATGCTCTCATGTCGCGGTACACTATTATTTCACAACTCTGACTGTGGATGGACTGTGGACCCCCCCACATACAAGTAATATATTAGATAAAGCAAAAGCCATGCACATGCCAAAAGCTAAACCACAACCAACCATCACCACCAGAGAAGCCAAGGACACAAACCCAGGTGCTGAGAACCACATGCTCATGCAGGCATCACCCCCCACCATGACAGCACTTACAGCCAAGCTGCTACGGCTGCCCAACAATGCATTAGGTTGGTGGTGGTTAAACAGCTCATCAAAATCATCTTCTTCATCCTCATCTTCCTTGCAGCTCTGCTGATTAACAATACATGCCTTTTGAGATTATTCTCACTCCCAATGACTGCTTTTTGAGGAAATCCAAACTCTCAAAGAAGATTTTTACTTTAAATATCTAAAGTCTCAACAAATACTTTAAAAGACATCCCGAACCCTCAACGAATGTTTTTTTTTTTAAACACCAAAATTCTCAACAATTTTTTTTAAGACATTCAATTTCTCAACAATTTTTGTAAAGACATTGAAATTTTCAAAGAACGTAAATGTGCGCAACTACTACTAGACTTTACAGTAACCATAACTATATGTGTGCAACTACTACTAGATTTTACAGTAATTGTGACATTATGTGTGCAACTACTGCTAGATTTTACAGTAACCATGACTATATGTGTGCAACTACTACTAGATTGTACAGTAATTATGAGATTATATGTGCAACTACTGCTAGATTTTACAGTAATCGTGACATTATATGTGCAACTACTGCTAGACTTTACAGTAACCATGACTATATATGTGCAACTACTGCTAGATTTTACAGTAATTGTGACATTATGTGTGCAACTACTGCTAGACTTTACAATAACCATAACTATATATGTGCAACTACTGCTAGATTTTACAGTAATCGTGACATTATGTGTGCAACTACTGCTAGATTTTACAGTAACCATGACAATATGTGTACAACTAATGTCAGCCACTGCCTGCAGACACCAGCAGACTGGCAACTGCAGCTGGCACAAACATTCAACATTTCAACCAGATGTTTTCACATGGACCACACCTAATTCTCAGAGTGCTTGAAGAAGAACAGAAATGACTGACGTAGTCCCCGCAGGGTGAGGCTGGCCACCTGGCTCAGGACGATGGACACAGAATATGGCTATCCATGAGGCTGGCCACCTGGCACAGGACCTACAGCAGTGTTCTCAAAGCTTTACAACGAGGCTGTAACGTGACAGATGTTTTATAATGAACTTACTGCATGGTGATCATGGTTATGAATCTTAGCACAAGAAGTGGAGATGCCAGCTGTACAGAACATGACCACACATAGCAGAGGATGTTGGGGCAAACAGCTTTTATGGGACTAGGCACACAAAAAACAAGGCTGATAGATTAAAATTATGGGATGCTGATGGTCTGTTTGATTGAGTTGAGCTGGATGGTTGGGTTGACTGGTTGATTAGATGTGGGTGTGTTGTCATCTCCACAAGGTTGGTTGACTGCAAGGATATGTACATCCATTACTGTCTTAGTGGCTGTTATGTGTTGAAGTCCCAATGTCTTCTTCCATGGGCACAAGAACATTGATCAGCTGGCAGTAAATACTCTGCAAGTTGCTCATGTTTACTCTCAGGTGCTGTGAATGAATGTACCAGTTTTATTTACTCTACAGAGAACCTGCAGAGACTTGTGTAGAGAGGTACCTCACCAAGGTTCAAACTTTAGGCTTTTATGTCCCCAGGCAAGCCACCAACTGACCACGCAAATATGCTGTTTAGAAATAAAAACATTTCTTTACAGGAACTCAGTATAATAACTTGCTATCAGGTGTAGTAATCGTATTTCTAATTAATCATTACAGATGAAAACTGCTACAGAGAAATACAAGTCAGGTATAGCACGGAACGAAAACAAACACAGACACACACAAACAGTGGCAGGACACCTGTCGGGGACATACCTCCACCCCCAGTGTTGTCACAGCTACTGAAGGCACAGACAAGTGGTTGTTGGAGGATGCCGAGGTGACGTTAGGCTTCTCCATCCTCCGCTGGGCAGCAGCAACAGCAGCTTTTGGTGGTTCTGTGATAGAAATGTACAGCTGAGAGACAAGAGTACCAAATGATGAATCGTCTATGGGATATATTTACTGAGGTGCCCAGTGCGGAGCCTCCTCATGTACAACAGAACTCTCTTACCTATAGTCTCTATAGTTCCCAGCCAGACAATTTCAAACGATCAAGGATTCAAACAGAAGTTACAACCCTGCCGCCCTATCCCAGCCTTCTAAACACGTTTAGCAGCTTCAAGTGAGAAAGTGAATAAATGAAGTAATGGACTGAAACCACTGCACTTCAGAGATTCCTATAAGTGCTCATTCACCTTCTTCAGCAGCTAACAATGTGTTGTCATGCTAATGATCCCAGCAGCAACCTGATCCAGTCTGACCTTCTTCAGCAGCTGAACAGCAACCTGTCCAGTCTGTCACCTGCTAATTATCCCAGCAGAAACCTGATCCAGTCTGCTGACCTTTCCCTTGAGCCCTGAGTGAGGGTTGTCCAGACCCCCTGTCTGATCCTAGCAGCAACCTGATCCAGTCTGCTAACCTTTCCCTTGAGCCCTGAGTGAGGGTTGTCCAGACCCCCTGTCTGATCCTAGCAGCAACCTGATCCAGTCTGCTAACTTTTCCCTTGAGCCCTGAGTGAGGGTTGTCCAGACCCCCTGTCTGATCCCAGCAGCAACCTGATCCAGTCTGCTGACCTCCCTGAGCCCTTAGTGAGGGTTGTCCAGACCCTTTCTCCCCAGCAGCAACCTGATCCAGTCTGCTGACCTTTCCCTGAGCCCTGAGAGGTTGTCCAGACCCCCTGTCTGATCCCAGCAGCAACCTGATCCAGTCTGCTAACCTTTCCCTTGAGCCCTGAGTGAGGGTTGTCCAGACCCCCTGTCTGATCCCAGCAGCAACCTGATCCAGTCTGCTGACCTTTCCCTTGAGCCCTGAGTGAAGGTTGTCCAGACCCCCTGTCTGATCCCAGCAGAATCATTGCTTCTGGGTGTGGATACTGATGTGCTGCACTACCTACTGACCACAGTGAGAGTTCACCATGGAAATATTATCCTTAAGCAGTTTGCCACCGAGAGGAGCAGTAGCAGCCTGCCCATTGCCCGCATACACCCACATATGTCTTGGGCAGAAAATCTATTACATGTTCCTGACCAGAGTCTTATCAAGTGATGGAAGTTAAATGAGAAAGTTAAGCTGACAAGTTTAACACATTCCCTCCCATGTGCCCAATTGTCGTAGATAAATTGAGCCTGAAATTTCATCTGTGATGTTTGACTCCAACATGCATTTTGGTCAAGTTTGCTTTCATGGGATAAACTCCATCCAAAGTAACAGGACTAAATCTAAGGATATATTTTATTTCCTACAATTCTTTGTTTTCTGTGTAGTGGCCTACTCTTTGCCATTCCAACTGCTATGGGATTTTTTATGGCCACAACTTACAACCTAAGACCTATTTTATGCCTCTATCAGAGAAGGCTAGATATTAGATGTCACTACCCATGAAATCAGGTTTGACATGTAATATCAGATATTAGAACAAGTCCTACCTCTATCCTAGGATTTGAACACGGTACCTCATCAGCCTAGGTGTAATCTCTAAATACGCCCCCCCTCTTTTAAAGGCAGACATAGGTTACATACAGCTTACTCCGTGGGGGAAGTACAGTAGTTCTATGTATAACTTGGCTTATGGAACTTGCACGACCAAGCCCACATCTCACTAATGGTCAGGCTTAACACTCCAGGGCCCAACATGGCTCACTGCAGATGTCAACTTCCCATTACTGGTTCCTCCAGATGTAGCTTGTATGTGAACTTACAGAGGGGAAGAAGAGCGCTGCAACACAGTCCTCATGAAGACAGTACTTACAGTACCAAATCTAGAGACAATTCTCTACACCAGCCTCACTCCCACATGCACCAGCCCTGTTCACAGCTGAAAAGACCTGAACATCAACACAGTGGCTTTGTTACTCAGGTTCCTAGACTAAAACCAACCAACCAATAAACAGCCTATGGAAATCAACATTTTCAAACTACCAACAGAACAAACCAGCAACTCTAGCATATGTTGAAATATAAAAGAAAAAAAAAAGAAGTCTAACAAAAAGCTGATTACAAAAAAAAAAAAAAAAGGCAAAGACGGTTATAATTGTTAAGTTTGCTGCCAGAAGAAAATATTTAAATTAGCATGTGTTAATATGGTTACATCAAAGCAAATAAACACAAAGCTACATGTTAATTTAACTGTTAGATCGTGGGTTGAATATGACACACCTACAATCAGACATTTACTGGTGCCATCGGAACTCAAAATTTTTGTTTGCTGCTGAAGATGGGGACAGAGCACTTATGAGAGTGTTCTTTTATGATGTTGATTCTTAATTCAACATTCACACATATATGTCTATTCTAAGAAACATATATTGCTATCTTATGGTTTCTAGTAAGTTGGTGTGAACTGCTTATCTTTACTTGCCGCAAATTTTACCTGAGTCTATGAACATAAACTGCTACATATATTTGGGTGTGCACATGTGTTTTGTGTGAATATGCTAAGCAAATGGTTACTTCCCCTTAAGACAAGGCAACAGCTGAAGGACTCTGGCATAGTTAGTTACATAGCAGAAGCAGGTAAGTCAATGATGGTCATATATATATATATATATATATATATATATATATATATATATATATATATATATATATATATATATATATATATATATATATATATATATATATATATATTATATATATATAATCTGTGTGTGCGTGCATGTGTGTGTGCATATAATTAAACAGCATTAATTTAAAACTAGTTCATAATTGCATCGGCTGAACAGGATCATATCACAGTCATGCCAACGATGGCTAACAGACACAAAGTCGCACAGGTCAAGGCATACATGGAGGTATCGGCAGACGCTAACCACCCAACACTATACAAGACATAAAAGGAATCCATCTCAAGAGGCCGCTCCTGAATGGCCAAGGCTGAAGATTTAATCCAGGAAGTATGTGAAATAGGTGAAATAAGTCACAGAAAAGAATGGACAAACACAACAGTAGACAATCACTTGTCTGTGCCTTAAGTTGCTGTGACAACGCAGGTGGTGGAGGTATGTCCCTGACAGATGTCCTGCCACTGTTTGTGGGCGGCATCTCTAAAGTTGTCATTACATGGCGAGGTACTGCAGGGATCAGCTTCCTGCGGCCGTAGACACAGAGGTAAGGGCACTGATAGATCAGTATTTACACCCCGAAGACATCATTATTTACAGAGATGGTACAGTGCAGCACGGATCATGGTCAGCATGGGCATACAAAGGATGGGGGAAAACTATAAAAGAGGACAGTGGCGCTTACCAGGCAACTATGTCAAGCATGACCATGGAGATAGCCCCTGCTTCTAGAGCACTAGCATGGGCAGCAGAGCAAACACCACACATGCAGTAATTGTACCTGCCTGCATGAACATGCTTCAGAAGATAGCAACTGGCAGTATGCGCTCTGAATGTGTAGAAAGCATTTGAAAACTGCACCTAAACCTTCCTTGCCTGGTCATGCTGGCGTAAAGGATAGTGAGTGAGCAGATCAGGACTAGTTTCTTCTGTTTTACACCAAGGAGAATAATAAACAAACTTAGCAGATGTAAGACTTGTTTCTGTTACGTTATACCCAAATATGCTTAATCTCACATACTTCAGTGAATGGTTAATGATATACAAACATCTAGTGGAAAAAGGAAGTTGTTATTAGGGTATAACAAGAGATCCTTATACCACAAACTTCAATAAATGGGTACTTGGGAGAGGATAAATAAGTGGATACCCTTGGCCTGCTTCCAGAAACTAAATCCAAAAATGAATACATAAAATGAGAGCAATCAAGCAGTACTTGCAGCCATATATTCTGAAAACTGAAAAATTAATGTAAATAAAAAGGAGACTGTTGAGTTAATACGTGGTGGGTTATAGGTGATCAGCAGTCTCCTTATTACACGATAAAAAAATATTCCAGACTTTGGGTTTAACATGGTTAGGCAGGCAGTCTGTTAAAAGCTCTGAAGTGCTCTTTTGTTTTTGGCCCTCTGTGGTTATGATTTTCTGAAAACGGCTGATGGCCCAGTCATGTTCAGGCTGGCGATGTGCATTATACAATAACTGTACTTGTATATAGCCAGCTTGATATAACTGGCTATTTCCATCAATGGCAAATTGCAATTTTGGTGGCAGACTTTGGTGTTCGCACCTCTAGTGACTGCCTTATGCATTTCCTGCATGTGCACATTTCTGAAATTTGCTGGGCCAGGTATCAGAATACCAATTCCCCCCCCAACCCCCCCCCCCCCCATCCCCCTCCCACAGTGACATGAAATACACGGAAGTGTTTAGTCAAGTGGTCAATGATGGGATTTTTCTGTCGGGGGACAAAAATAAATTCTGAACCTGCATAATTCATGGCGAACGCACCAGCCAATAAGGCCCTAAATTCTCCTGTTAAATATGGCCATCCTGCACTAGACCACTTCGTACAGTAAGGGAAATAAGGGTCTATTATAAATTAAGGAAATATATTTGGCTTTAAAATAAAGCATATATGGCTTTCAATTATAACAAAAGCATTAAAGAAAGGGTGGAGAAGCGATGTAGAATTGGGTGAGAATTCGGTGAGCAGAATAAAAAAAAAACAAAAAAACAAATTCCCATGCAACAGTCAGACACAACACATAAGAGGAACTCTACAAACTGAAGACACCCATAAAATGACACCATAATGAGTGTTCCATGTTAGTAAGACCTGGCCTACCAAACACCTCATGGTTAGAACCCTTCGTCACACGGCTGGTCCCAACACTGTTTATCTTTTCTGCCAGATAATGGCTAGCAGTACAGTCCAAGTCCATAGTGGCATCGGGCAGGTAGCTGTCAAAGGAGTGATCAGTGGGGCTGGGAGTCAGCCTTTCTGGCTGTTTCAAACGGAGGGGAACCAAAGCATCTAGTTCATTTATCCTCAGCATTCACCACTGATGAGACTAAACACTGATTGTGTGTGCTGAAAACCTCTTCCATGTGTAATGTATTATCTATGGGTTCACTGTATCCTTTGCTGACACCAGCAGCTCTGTGGGACTGTATCATGTTAGTGCCAACACCCTTTACACATTCCCTGTGCATACTTACACTGGGCTGGACATGTTTACCTGTCTGAGTGTCTCTGTGTGATTCTGTACTGTCCCTGGAAAGTGTTGAAGGAAGCCAATCTTCATGGTCCACTTCTGAAGTATGGCGGCTGATAGACGACTCCCTTCCCAAGAAGTAGCCTTCTGGGTTTGAATCCTCCGCAGCACTGCTCCTCTGTGAATCTCTATCTCCACTGTGGTCTGTGTATAAGTGACTATCATCAGATTTTGTGCCACGGTCTTCCTCAGAATGCATCCTTGGAAAGGCGTCATTAGCATCATCTTTAGTAACCTTGGATCTAGCATCCTCATTGTGAGTGCTTACCCTGATGAGGGAATGATCTGTGTCTGCTTGCAAAGCCTGATGTGGTTGAAGAGAACCAAAAAATACTCTGGTGGTGTTGCTAACTAGATTGCCATCATCTGAAAAGCTAGTATCCAAACTGCTGTTGTGGAATGTATCATCACTGCTCTGGTCACTTGCGTACTCATACCTCTCTGCTTGTCCATGCAGCTCTGAGTGTGCTGTGATATTGCTACAGGCATCTGAGACGTTGGACCCTGAGCGTGACAAGTTCACAGCAAGCTCTTCAGGTTTTCCATGGGATATCCTTGTAACTTCCGGTCGCTGTTTGCCCACAAGCTGATGAGACTGTTTCACACCTGAGCTACAGTCGTCACTGACTGAAGAACTAGCCTGTGTAACTGGTCTCCCAAATCTGCAGTTGGCTTTCCCAACAATTTCTCCTCTCCTGACACCTGACACTGTTTTGATTTCCGAGCTTGCAAGTGACAGCTTTTCCTTCTCCAGATATGACAGTGACTGTTTAATTGGGATCTTTGATGTCTGCAGCTGTCGTCCTGAAGAGCTTATAGAATTAATAGAATCTTTCATACTCTGCTGTTTTCTAATTTCACTTGGCAGCAATAATTTGTCCTCTAATATTTCACCACTGCAAAGCTTTGCAGCCTTTCCACTTTCAGCTAAGAGGACCCCTTTATCATCTTCATCAAAACTCTGAAATCTGGCATTTTCAGCCATCTCTTCAGAAAGAGAAACAGACTTCTGAAGGGAAACCTGAAGATTCTTACCCTCTCCTGGCCGCCTTGGTAGAAGTCTCTTTTGCTTGCCAGGTTTCCCCTTAGTACTCTCCCCATCTTCTGCTGACTCTTGGCTGTTCATCATCTGTACAAACAAGTTGGCATTTGAGTTGTAGACATCTTCAAAACTGTCCTGGCTCACTGACCGTGTCCGGTTGGCAGTTCTATCAAATGAGTTATCTTCTGTAGGGGGTGCCCTGTTGGCACCATCTCCTCCACCAATCTGTGCTTCATCAGCAGAAGTCTGTGAGACAGCTGGAGATTTGCTGTTATTTGATTCTCCCCCATCCTTAGGCTTCTCATAAGATGAATTACTGTCTAAGGAATCACTTCTTTGGGACTCTGTTAATGAAGAAGATGATCTGCGAAACTGGAACTTGCTAGGAACAACAGCAGGCACATTACCACGGACAACAATTGTCTGTACATTCTTGTCACGAATGCTGTTTGAATCCTGTAGGCTTCTACTGCCGTCTGAGCTGCCAACACTGTTATTCCTGGAAGCACGCTGAGATCTGCTGACAGACGAGGCTACTGAAGATGTATCTGAGTCCAGCTCCTGTCTCGACTCCAGGGGTTCAGTATTAGCATGCAGGGATTGAGAAGTCACATCCGTGCACAACTGGCCTTTCCTATTTGTGTTACCTTTAGGAGGACTACAAGGAGTTTCCTCACAGATGAAAGCTTGAGAATAGGAGTCTTGACGACCAGCAGTGGGCCACTTCACCTGCTGACTGTTCTCCCTCTTCAAACTTGCCACTCTATCAAGGGTGGGGAGCCTGCGCTTGCCTCTCCAGCCTGAAAAGTGAAACAGCATTACAGGGCAAACTCATGGAAACAATGACAACATATGAGCAATAGGCTGAGAGGAGAACTGGCATGTCTGTACAAGTAATTATGTCAAATCTACACAGCTACACAGACTTGCTTGTGTGTAAACAGTAACTTCAGGTAGTATGTGTGTTCACAAGCAATCAACAGTGTGCAATATAATACTTATCTTATAACAGAAAAACAGCGTCATCAAACAATAGCAGACACAAAATATATCTTCAAACCAAAATGAATTACACATTCGAATAGCGTATGAACACAAAGTAATAAACAACATTCCCCTTTTTTTTATAAGCAATGTTTAAAAATACGTAAGTAGAAGCTGACTCTAAGTCCAAGATAGAACCAGTTTTCCACTCATGAAACAAGACAACCTTTGACAAATGTTGTCCTGTTTGCAAACATAAAACTATAATTTCCGGTAAGACTTTACATAACTCACACCCAAAAAAAAAATTTGCTCAAATGATTAGCATCTGAACCCATTAAGTGTATGTACTTCATCAACAGAGTCCTCGGCTCACCTTCTGCCTGCTCCTGTTCTATCAGTGACCTGATTCCATACAACCAACTGCTAGAATGTTCAGCAGCCATCAGAAAAACAAACATACACACGTGTCAGGTTTGTTCGCAACAAGCTCACTATCAGAAGACATAGGGCCAATGTATGAACGTCAGGATCAACTGGGATATTTCTGGCAATGTATGGAGTGGGATACTTTTGGCAATGTATGGAGTGGGATACTTCTGGCAATGTATGGAGTGGGATACTTTTGGCAATGTATGGAGTGGGATATTTCTGGCAACATATAGAGTGGGATATTTCTGGCAATGTATGGAGTGGGATATTTCTGGCTATGTATAGAGTGGTATATTTCTGTAAATAAAGCCAAGACAGACCCAGTCCAGGTGTGAAGTGTCATGCATACAATATGGAAAGTTGTGATAGCTGTTTCAGAAACTATGACATGCTGGGATACATATCTAGGAAAACATGACAAGCAGGGATACTTATGTCAGAAAATATGACAAGCTGGGATTTTTATGTTGGAGTCTATGCCAGTAATAGTATCAGACTCCATGAATATGCTTCAGAAGATAGCAACAGGCGGTATGCGCTCTTAATAGGTAGATAGCATTCGAAAATCGCACTTAACCTCCCTCACCTGGATCCACATTCCTGGTCATGCGGGCGTAAAGGGAAATGATCGAGTGGACCAACTGGCAAGCATTGCACTAAAGCATGTGGGAAGAAGCATGGACGGAGCAGATATCATCAACGCTGAATGGACTGGGCTAGTGGATAATGAGGAATGCCTGACACTAACACAATTACGTGGCATGGGAGTAAAGCAAGGTGAAGCATATCTATGCTGTCTTCGAGGCTGAGATAGGAGACAATATAACCAGCTTCTTGTGGAAAAAATTAGTTGAAGTACTCTGCAGTGGCTGCTGCATTGGAGGAATGAGCTCACATGGGAATGCCCAATGTGCAGTGACATCGATTGTGATAACATAAAATAACATAACTTATGTCAGAAACTATGACAAGCTGGGATACTTATGACAGAAAATATGACAAGCTGGATACTTATGTCAGAAACTATGACTTGCTGGTATACTTATGTCAGAAACTATGATACGCTGGGATACTTATGTCAGAAACTATGACAAGCTGGTATACTTATGACAGAAAATATGACAAGCTGGGATATTTATGCCAGAAACTATGACATGCTGGGATACTTATGTCAGAAACTATGACATGCTGGGATACTTATGTCAGATAATATGACATGCTGGGATACTTATGTCAGAAACTATGACATGCTGGGATACATATGTCAGAAACTATGACACCCTGGGATACATATGTCAGAAACTATGACATGCTGGGATACTTATGTCAGAAACTATGACATGCTGGGATACTTATGTCAGAAACTATGTCACGCTAGGATACTTATGTCAGAAACTATGACACCCTGAGATACATATGTCAGAAACTATGACATGCTGGGATACTTATGTCAGAAACTATGACATGCTGGGATACTTATGTCAGAAACTATGACAAGCTGGCAGACTTATGTCAGAAAATATGACACACTGGGATAATTATGTCAGAAAATATGGGAAGGAATATGTAAATAAAATGTGCTGAGCTGCAATAACTATTAGAGAGTAGGACAAATAAATAAAAAATTTCAAGCAAAATAAATGGCTATATGGCCTGAGAGACTTTTTTATCCTTTGTGTTATATATCTCAACAAAGAGCAACTTGGGAAGAGAGTCTGCAGACGACACAGCAGGAACAAGGGGCAGTGAACTGGTTTGAGATGGACTGTTAACCTGCACCTTAGATGGAACCAATTTTTTCACTGCAACAACTGTAATATATACAGTGGGAGTACGACTACTGGCCACAAATCAACAATTAAAATTATTAGAATAATCATCTAAAACATTTGTCTTATAATATCCAGTGCATTATAATATAATTATAATAGTTTGTGTGTGTGTGTGTGTGTGTGTGTTTGCCCCAGGGCCCCTGAAAATGTCAATCTGGCATATAAACGACTTTACAGCCATATACCAAATGTCAACCTGGCATATAAACAACTTTAAAGCCATATACCAAATGCCAAGCCAACCGAACCAAACAGCTTTTAAAATCTGCTGGTGGTTTATTCTGTCTGCAGTCAACTGACTGACACATCTTTTGAGTTTAGACAAAAGGTTTCAGCAATTCTATCAACACACATAATATAAGAGGATTATATAATAAATATACTATTGCTAATAATAATTTCAATATGAGAATATATAAACATTTCTGGCAGTTAGTCAAAAACAACCATCTGTTAATTTAACATTTTTTAATAACTACTCATGTGAACTTGGAAGATGACTGGGAACCTGACTATATATAAATATTGAAAGTGCATAAGGTTTTGGGGGGGGGGGGGGGGGGGGTGGCAGAGAAAGACAGAGAGAACAAGAGAGAGATTAACCAAGACTTTCTGTCTCCAAAAGAGTCACAATGGTAGGAAGTAATCTAACCTAATTAGAAAGAAACCATTAACTTTGACATTACCTCCCAGAAAAGTTCAAACAGGGATGTAACTCTTTTCTACTAAATAGACTAAATGGAAACTACTCATTCTGTGAGAATGATCTTTTCCTGTTAAGCTACAGTGAGTTTCCATACATAATGAATTCCGGTCAAAGAAAAATTTAAGAATAATGACACACCAATTGAAATTTTCAAATAAATAAATGTCACTTACTAAACAATATGCCATCATTTATGTGGATATTGATTTTCCTGCTGGGTTTGGTTGGAAACTGACTTTTTTAGACATGAAAGTTACAACTATATATGATACAAGCTGCTAAATATAGCGGTGACAATGTCAAAATATGATACCTCTGCTATATATTTGTGAAAATGTTAATTATCTATGATGCAAGCTTCAGATATCTAGACAGCAATGTCAAATGATCTGTGATAAAAAGGGCCTGTTTCTATAACTTGAAGCATCGCTGGTATAGGATGCTAGCCCCATCTTGTTTAAAGCACCTAATATTTAAGAAGGAGTCCATGTTATGTTATAAGAATTTGCATTGGTAATGATTTTAACCAGTGACAACAAAGTGTGTGGTGAGAGAAATTCAATATCTCATGTGTACACAGTGGCTGACTGTCAGCCACTGTGTGGTGAGAGAGATTCTATTTCTCAGTGTGTACACACAGTCAGCCACTGTATGGTGAGAGAGATTCTATATATCTCAGTGTGTACACACAGTCAGCCACTGTATAGTGAGAGACATTCAATATCTCAGTGTGTGTACAGTCAGCCAGTGTATGGTGAGAGATTTAATATCTCAGTGTGTACACACGGTCAGCCACTGTGTGGTGAGAGAGATTCTATATTGCAGTGTGTACACACAGTCAGCCACTGTGTGGTGAGAGAAATTCTATAAAGAAATGTTTATAAATATGGCAACAACGCTCAACCCAACACACACCAAGTCATAGAAACAGCTCCTGTACTGTCTTGATAACTCAGTGACAAGAATAAGTTGGAGAGAGCACACTAATTATCTTGTGGCAGAGCTAGACTATCTAGCAAAGCAAGGCACTCAAGCAATATTCAAGCAAGGTATCAACTTGATCATTATTTCTTCTTGGTCTGGTATCGTTGCGTCAAGTTGGCTTCACTTACAATCCCTATTGTGCATATATTATAAACAAGCAGTTGCTAGCTAGCTGTAGGAAGCATATCACACTGCAAGCCAAACAACAATTGTATACCTTGCTGCCTGGACCCATTCCTGGATTGCCTCACAAAAAAGAGGTTCCTCTTTTGTTTGTGTGTCTGGGGCAAATCTGGATTAGAATGTCCATTTGGTGAGAGGTTCAAATGTGTGTGTCTGATCTCCTTTAGTGGAGCTGTGATATCATCGTCTGCTGGACCCGGGAAGATCTGAACACTGTTTATCTTTAGCTCTGAACTAGAGTCCGTCTTTGGGGTGGAGGCAAAAAACTGATCAGGACCCTTGTTTGCTGTCGGCGACATGTAAGATGCAACATAAACAGATATGGACTCCTGGGAGGAAGATGAATCATCCTTAGAGTTGCCTGGTGTCGGGCGGCCAGAGTTTTTTCCAGCAGATGTCTTTCTGAGTTTTGGTTTCACCAAAGAGAATATCTGATCCTCAGCTTCTGGTGCTTCATTGAAAGGCTCAGAGGAAGCCACTGTTGGAGATTTGTTCTGCTTGGTGAGGGTTTCAACAACTGACTGCATGCGTAGGATCTCATGCCAGTGTGGGATTGTCTTCTTCACTTCAGAGGATGTCTGGTTTTCACTGGAATCTGTGCTAGTGTTGGTTGAAATTGTTTGTTCTCCTTTAGCAGGGAATGTCTGGCTCTCACTAGAGGCTACAGATGCATTGTTTGAGGTGGCCACTCTCACGCCCAAAGATGTCTGATTCACACCTGAATCTATGCTGGTGTTACCTGGAGAAGTATCTGGTTTTCTCTCATTCTGCTCTTCACTCTGACTTTCTTCCAGTGTCCTCTTTCTTCTCAGTGAGTACCTTTCTCCTCGTTTACGGAACAACTCCAGTTCACTAGTGCCTGAGGACTGTTTTAGGGATCTGTACTTGGGGTTGATACTGTAGTCGGAGCACAGAGACGATGTGGATCTAGAGTCCAGGCTACTGAACCGTGGCATGTTGTTAGTGGCCAGCTTCACATCGTCATAGTACAAAGTCTGTTCACTGATGCTAATGATGCGGTTGAGAAAAGCTCTCTTGCCCCTAATGTGTTCATGTGTAACTGACATGGAGTTCCTATGACTGATCTGGCCCCCAACAGAATAATATTTCCTGGTGCCACTCTCATCAAAGCTAGCACCCTCTGCAGATCCATCAGGAGGATTAGGTCTATCCTCTGCAGCAGTAGCCACATCACTGCAGAGACCACCAGCAGCAACTGCAGACCCAGATGGCTGAAGATGCCCGCTGGCAGACATACTGTCAGGATCCACTGGCAGGGAATACCCATATGCTGCTCTCTGCATGTGGGCAGACTGGACAACCTGCCTGAAGTAAGCCACCTTGCTTGTTGAAGATTGCCCGCTTATCATACTCTGTTCCTTCCTTAATTCTAGACATTGAGTAGCAGGATGGTAACACAATAATACACAAGCTGCAAGTGCAGTAACAGCTATTAAACTCAACCATTACAACCAGTAACCATTACAGAAAAGTATGACATGTCAGAAAATAGGCAATTATGAATTCACATAAATAATGTGTCTTAAAAATAACATCAAATGCTGAAGTTCACTTGTCAAAATACAATCACATGATTCAATAACAAATACAATAATACAATAACAATTCAAATATTAGAAGACCAAATCTGCCACATACTCAACACATTATATTTGTGTCCTCACTCAACTGTCTTTTGTTTTTGACGATATTTATAATATGCATATTATTACATAAACATACCATGCTTTATTGATAAAATACAACTGCTGTGTGAAAGATGGGTGTTTAGGAAGGGCCAAATGTAAGACGGGCCTGCGTGCCTAATTTGTGACCCTTAGAAAATAAAGTATGTTCGTTCATTCAGGCTACATTATTTGTTGAATGTTTCAATAATATAATCTGTTGAGCAATTTCACAGACTCAATTTATCTGAAAAAGATTATGTATGAATTTATGTATGAAAACATGTAGCCAAAGTGTGGTTGAAACTCTACCAGCACTCTGAAATCTAAAGCAATTTATTTTTTTTTTAAAGAAAAGGCACATAACAAAAATATTATATGCAGTATATTCAAAAACTCAATTTCAAATGCTAATTATAAACAATCAGTAGTTCACACAAAAGTAAATGTTGCATCAGAAACACATGAATTGCAACAACAACAAAACACAAGAAATCACAAATTCCCCCAAAAAAAAATTTAAAAAAAAATGAAAATAAATGAAACCTTTAATTTAAGAAGATTGCATCCATCTGTGAGGTGGTAAATTTGAATGTCCCTGTGCTCCTGCTGGATCCTGTTTAATCCTGTCTTCTCTGGGTGATGAAATGTTGCTGGAGAAGTGCAGGAAAAGTACAATGACACTGTCCCCACATATTTACATAACCTAGGAGAAGCAAGCTGACCAAATTGAGCTCTTCCTAAATGTTTACGTAACCTCAGAGAAGTACACTCAGATAAGTACACCTTATAACCAAAACTGGAACCTGACAACTGAGATGTATGTTGAGAATGTTGATATTATCCCCAAATGTGTCAATGACTCATTAGGAGAAAACAGAGCTGATATTATTTCTGATTATAAAACTAACATGCAGAATGGGAGAAGCCTGGCAGCAAGTGGGTGGGAGGACTTAAAGAAAAGCTTAAGACATCCTGCAAGCAGGTGTCTGATAGGGCAGTGGTGGACTTCATTTGGTGCCAAGCAAACAGCAACGGGGTAACAGCAAACAATCATACACAAACAAGTGCCCCCCCCAACTACCTTCTGGTTGATGAACAGTGGAGGACGAAGCAGCAGCAGCAGCAGTCTCAGCATCAGAGTCCACTTCTCTTGTCTTTGCTGGGCGCTGGATGTAGTTAACACCTTCGGCTTCCACGTAGCCTGCTCTCCTACGACCTGGTTGTTAGTCATGTTTGGTATGTACAATATTTCAGCACAATCAGGTCAGGTGAAACAACCTAGCAAGGACTTTGACAATGAAACCAAGGATCCTGTGTTTGTGGCTTGATATGTTAATGGGGGAAATGGGGAAAAAAAAGGGGGGGGGGGTGTTGCTGCTATGGAGCAGGCGTAGGTGATCAAGACTCTGCAATCCTTTCTTTGTCGTCTAATATTATAACCATGTAATCCACTGAACTCAGCAACTGTTGCACTGATCCTCCAATGCTTTCTATTTCATACAGTGTTCTTTCAGATGAGGTCAGATTATCAACAATGCACTCCAAACATTTCCACAAGTGCTCCCACTCATCATCAATGGACAACAACTAAATGTGTCCTCCAATTTTAAATGAAGAGTGATTCCTTCTTGCATAGTTCCTACTGCTCTTTACTGCCACCAGCAAACTGTTAACTTGAATGCTGGCATTCTAAATATAAGTGCAGTTCATTCTATAGAACTGTCATGTCTACTAGAATCTCTAAAGTTTTCCTGCAATTAGCCCAGGGATGTAACTGTCAGAATTTAACTTTCATTAACTTCATTCAATTAAAAAGGGATGTTTGAATATAAAAGGGTCAATTTTGTTGCACTGGGTATTTCCCCCATATCTTCTTCTTCTTCAGTGGCTGTAAACTCCAGTTACAAGTTCTGGTTGTTCATCCAGTTCTGGACTTTAGTCTTGTTCATGACACAGTGTTTTGTGTGCACATCCGTTTTACAAATCTGGCTTATTTTTATGCAGAGTGTTGATTCCTCACATCTCAGGCAGAAGCACTGACTTAAAAGGAAACATTCAAATCAGTCAAATCTTATGACATGCTTATGGGGGTGGGTCTATTCTGTTTGCTCCCCATAATGAGCCCCAAAACCCACACAGGGAACCTTATATAACTTGTGCTCTTTCTACCCAGCAGCTGAGAGTGTTTCATGGTGAGAGCTGTACACAGCATGAACTTGAACTCCAGTAACCAGTCAATGAGCAATCACTCAGAGGGTTCACAGAGACAAAGACCAGGGTCGACATGGACACTGAATGTCTGAGACATCTTAGGCATCAACATACATGAGGTTGGGGAGGAGGGGCTGTCAAGTTACCTGATGACTTTCTGGCACTCTGATAGAGGAAATTTTCTGCAAGGACTTGTAACATGATGATGATAGGGTTTCTCAATGGATATGCTTGCCAAGTTGTTTAGCTGCTCTCTTTCTTCAACATGGTACAAGATAGATACAGTTATCTGTCCAAGATTTCTTTTCTCTGCTCCCTCCCCATCATCGTCATCATCATTATCAACATAATCATATGTTTATTTCTTAAACTTTACTCTTTCAAATTCATGCCTCTTTCTCTCTCTCTTTGATACACACACACTCTCTCTCTCTCTCTTCTGTCTGATTCTCTTTCATCGTGTTCCTTTTTTCATCTCTCCTCCTACAAATTACCTTTTTCTATACTTCTTCCTCTGTCTCTCTCCCTTACACCTCCTCTCCCTTCCCCCCTCCCCCCTTTTCCACACCCACAAGTATGAAAATCAACTCACCACAACAAGAAATCAAGGAGGCAAACATGGTACGACGATGATGAAATCAACAGACAGAATACAGTGGGCCCTCCTTTTCACATCAATATCTCACAACAGTTGTCACTTGTGCAACAGCTGTCACCAGTTTTCTCATACATAAATTAACTGTCCTGACAGCTGTCTTCAACAGGTGTCCCAGACCTATAACACGTGCTGCTAACCAACCACACTTACATGCACCTACAACACATATATATATACGGTACAATTACTAGGGAATAATACAGTTGTTTTTTACTCAGCAGTGAGAGTGTGCTCCCTTAAGTTGACAACACAGCTTTTAAGTTAGTTCTCATGTCTATTCCATGGATGTAATTCAACTGGTTCAATTAAACACCACCTATCTCACATGTAGTGCAATTAAGATGGATTAACAATAATGTACGCTACAGGGAACACTTAATGGATCTGCAATAAATTAGAGTTGGTAAACTTGCTTGGAATAGTCAGTTGCTGATTTCCATTTATGGCAAAAGTCTTACTCTGTTTAAAAGAATGTGCTTATTTCTGATGTGGGTAAATTATCCCCCTGAGAAATAGATTAATGGCAACATCACTTTACCTGGGACAAGCATTTGAGACAAGCACTCCTAACAGAAGCAGAAAGGTGATGACACCTAGAGAGATGACTCACCAATTAGAAATTACCAAGTACAAAAATATACACAACCTCCCACCTCCCCCACCCCCATCTCCCACCATTGTAATGCTAGAACAGATTTTACTATCCTAGGATTTACCCCACAGGGTTTGGCCTTTCTGCACGGACCCACTAGCAGCCTGCCAGAGAAGCAAGCAAAGCATCAACTCTGTAACTGCAACAATGATCCCCAAGGAGACAACAAACAAGGGGCAAACAGCTCAGTCCTAATACAACCCTATCACCCTCACAGAACGAGGCAACCAACTTGACTACTTGGCCACACAGAAAAAATACAACTATGAGGTACTTCTTTGCATTCACCAGCAGTAAATTCCAGCAGAAATCTTTGGATGTTCGTCAACTTCTGGTCTTGTTCCAGAACCTGAGTTTTGTATGCACACCAGTTTTACAGAGCTGGCTTATCTGTATGTAGACTGCTGGTTCCTTGCCTCTCGGGCAGATGCATTGTGAGTTCGAGGGAAACATACCAATTTAGTTACCTTGTATAACACGCTTGTTATGGAGGTCATAAATGTATTCTTTGTTTCTTAAAGTGGGTCTCAGGAACCCACACAGTGAGAACTATTAGGTACAACCTCAAAGGTCATTTCATGGCAATTGCTGATTTAGAGATGTACAGCATTAGGTTTTCATATGATGGGATGTCTGGGAAGTAACCCAGATATGACTGGAAGTCTGGGAAGTAAACCAGGCAGCAAAATGCCTGCAGAAGTTTGATGTATCAATCAAAAGTCAAGTTTTGCAGCCATGCTGTAAAAAAGCGCAACACAATTACATCTTCAGATGAACACAGAAGAAGAAGATATGATGGGATGTGATCACTTCTCTTCCAAGCCTATTACTAAAACTTCTAGAACATTATTTATTGTTTAATTTACCAGACAGGATCAAGCTCGAAGCTATGAAGACAGGAATTTATCCAGATTGTTGTAAAACATCATTATGGTAAAACATAAAAAAACACAATAAACTACAGCGGAAATTATACACACAACCTTGTCTCAAAACTGAAACATATGAATTCTGTCACAGTTCATGGTTAAATCCACTAACGAATGAGCTCAACACAGTGACAACATCTTCCATTATTTCATGGATACATTTTTAGAATAACACAGAGATAACTGGACATGATTTCACTCTCAAAGTTACAGTTCTGGCTGTGACATGAATGACTTTCATTCAATTATACCGGAACCGATAAGGCAGACCCTCCCCTCCCACACCAAACAATGCACCAGTGTTATAACTGCCACACAACAGTTACTATACACAAAGCATTACTTGTGTCAGTAGAAGACTCCCCTATATGCAGTGAAGTGGGGATATATGGTGCTATCCCAACACAGTTAGACTAACCCGCACTCAATGAGTGAGTGATACAATCATTAGCAGGCTAGCTGCCTTCACTTTCAAAATAATTTCCTGCACCCAGTTTCAGCAGAGTTGATCCGGAAGCACAGGTTATTTTTTTTTTTTAATCTCTGACTCAAAAAAAAGATGAAGAAAAAAAATGGCTGGGTCAGCACCCAGGCACAACAGTTACTAACTATACAGTAAAAGTCCAGCAGCCTTGTTGTGCCAATGCTAGTGTGGGCATATGATGCTAGGTTATATTTCTAAAGACAAATCCACAGTAGGTGGCTGATGCGGTCAACAGGCCACTTTTACTCCCAGGACATTACCTGGTACCCATTTTTGTCATAGATCCACAAAGCAGTCAAGGTCAAATTATTTTAGAATTTGACTCAATGCAGATCTGAACCCAAGAGCAAGCCAGCAGGTGTGCAATCTGGCCACTAGGCCACCATGGCTGCCATTACTTGAACATTATTCAAAGTCAGAAAGCAGACATGCTCCATGGGAACATAAACACTGACCACAAAAACAGCTCACAGTGGAAGAGAAATCTGACCACAAAACCAAATCTGAACAAGAGAAGGAAAGGAGTGAAAAGGGAGATCCTAAAAGAATGAAAGGTTGTTCAGAAAAGAATGAAAGACAAATTGTTGAAGCCATTTAATTCAAGTAAAGAAATGGTGGTGATGATGACAAGACTCTGCTGCTGCTGCTGATGATGATGATGCTGCAAAAGAAGAATCCAGTAGAAGAAATGGTGTGAAGTGTTACAGAATGTTTCCAAGAAGAATGACTTTAAAGTTTCAAGTATGAGCAACAATATAAAAATGACTCTTGGTACTGCAAGAGGGACACAATGTTAAAGGATGTGCATGTGCGAGAACTCACATACAAACACACATACACAACAACAAAAAACCCATCCCCCACAAACTCACACACATAGATATATGTCATCACAAGGTACAAGGATCAGTTACTTTCCTCACTTCATTCCTTTACTCAACCCCTGTCCCCCATCTTCTGAAGAAGTATGGTGGTGTAGTAGTCTATGAGTGGATGAGGTTTAACCCTCAACTGAGAGTTTATTGTTGACTAGTCTGGCATCAAACCAGCCTGACAGTCACAAGTCTGTTTCTTCCATGTTTGCCCTTAAAAGAACAGCTGGCACGCTGTGTTGTTTGTGGTTGACAGCTAGCCTGTAGTATCTACATCTTTCAGATGTCTGCAAACACCTAATTTTGTGCCTTTTATGACAAGCTTGTTAGGGGGCTGTAAGTCTATTCTACCCCCTTCACCTAAGAAAATGGGGTTCCAGAACCCACACGTTGATGGAGCAAAAAGGCAGTGAGAGAGAAAATTACCCCCCAACCTCATGATATAGTGGTCTACAACATGCAGACTTTACACACCAGAAAACGTCAATGGCGACAGCTGCAATGAGGCCCCTTCTACCTTCCACCACCATTTCCCTGTAATCACAGCTGGTACTTGTTGAAAAGCCACATATCTCATACAACATTTACAAATATTTGGTTGCAGCCAGCTAATGTTTACAGTAATTCAAATTCAACATTTTAAAAACGCTCACACACACAAAAGAAGAAATAAACATCAGCAATAAATAATTGGATTTTAACAATGACAGGTAGCTTATGTGAATTTATCAATTATAAAAAAACTAAATTTATTTAAAAAAACACCCCCCACACACACATTTATTTGCACGCACCCACTTCTGCATGCACATATTTACGCACACACATATATCCAATTTTTTTTTACATTTCCATTTAATGACAACAGAAACATAAACACGGTTGTTACTAGAATTACACACCATATTTCACTAACTATAAGACACACTTATTTCTCCTAAATATAGGGTCTAAAACAAAGTGTGCCAAATGATTTGCTAGAAAATATCCTTTACAGGGCTTCATTTGGGACATGCTGTTTCAGGGGCGACATTAAAAAGAAAGAAAACAATTTAATTAATTCAATTAAAACGATTGCTCCCATTGTAATAGTTAAACGCTTGTCTTCATGCTCACTGTTCCCCACTTGTTACACTACCTGTGTCCACTAAGACTCAACCACTTGATGTCAGCAAACCATTAAAGTTGCCACGAGAGATGAATGGAACCAATGGCGGAAGTCTTCTAGGGACAATCTGACACTGGCAGCTAGTGGAGAAGCCAACTATAGGAGAAGTTTGTAGCTGGGTGAAAAGATCCTGGGATACTGTGAGGACTGAGACTGTTGTCAAGTGATTCAAGAAGTGTGGCGTGTCAAATGTCACAGAGGGAACTGAGGATGAGGCAGGATATGAAGACAGTGATATGTCAACAGACACTGATGAGGACACGCTGAGGAATGATTATTTGGATGAGAGTTTTGACAGGGTCGATGAGTTTTCTGGATTCTGTGATGAATAAAACATGAATTCAATAACTTAATGTAACCATATAACTTTTTTTTCTAATTTCCAGTGAATATCTTATACCTGGGAAAAGTACATAAATTTGCATCAACAATAACATGGTGATAAACATATCTTGTTGAAACATTCTTCCACCAAGTCTGGCTCGTCACACCTCCCCATCCCCATAGATCCCCACTGAGGAAATGTTCTAGAGAGTAAAGGTGGTCTGCAGAATACTGACATATCCATCAAGCTTTAACTGATCCATAAAATATGAGGCTATCACAAATATCCAAACGACATGAGACAGTCAGGAAGAAGGACCTATTCATCTTCTCAACTCCTCTCTCCTCCACTTGAACACAGGCCCTCAACCAACTCTGGCTGAGCCAAACTATCTCTAGCCATCGTCAGTTGCTAGTTCCATGCCATTCCTATAGAATTCATTCTCTTCTCTGTGTTTTAAATCTCCCTCTGCAGGCCCCCTACATTTACAATTAAGAAAAGAAACCTGGCATCAAGAGCAAAGTGTGCAGAGCAAGCTATGGGTAACCACTAGGGACCTGCAACTAACATGCATATTCATAGAAGCAACCCTGCTGATGATCTGACCTGAGCATACGAAACCAAATGCAAAGAAAAAGATCTCCTTCCACCTCTTCTATCGTATGGGCGCCATTTAAATAGTTTAACTTTTCCATAAACACATTTTACATAATGTTCACAGGACTATGTGATGTGGAAACAACAGTTCTCAACCATATAGCAGTATGTGTACAGGAGAAGTTCTGATAATTAGAAACAAGTTTTTACGTCAAGGCAAAAGTTGATCTAATAATTCTGTTTTTCCTATCAAGATATATCAATCTGGTGTCAGTGCCATTAAAAATGAGTTGTCTTTCAAATACATGTCAATCTATTGCCAGTGTCACCAAGACCAAGTTTTCTGGCTGACATGTATCAATATGTCTGTCTGCAACATAAAAAATAACTCTTTCCACCAATGTCTATCAATATGTCTGTCTGCAACATTAAAAATCAACTTTCCACTAAAGTCTACCATTAAGTTACTGCATTTTAAACGCATTCATACCCACAACTGTGCAGTGGGAGAAACAATGACTTAGGAATAAAATCACAACTGTATTACTGTTACAGGGACCAAACTAGACAAGTTGTTAAAAAATGTGACCAGATTCCTTGAGTATTCTCTGACCAAATGTAACAAGTACAACATAGATGACACCTTGTCATCAACATCAACAACAAGTCATCACATATACGAGCCAGGCAGCATAGTGACTATATACCTGCTTGCTGGCCCATAGGTCTGGGTTCTTCTGCTTCCTCTTCTTCTTCATGTTCACCAGCTGTAAACTCTTGTAGAAAGTTATGTGTGCTCTTCCACCTCTAGACATTAGCCCTGTTCCAGAACTTAAGTGTTGCATGCACATCCATTTTACAAATCCCACTTATTTCTATGCAGACAGTTGGTACCTTGTCTCTCAGGCAGATGCACTCTGACTTTGAAGAAAGCCTCCAATTAGTCACCTCTTACAACATGCTTGTTGGGGATGCCTCCAAATAGTCAACTCTTACAACATGCTTGTTGGGGATGCCTCCAATTAGTCAACTCTTACAACATGCTTGTGGGGATGCCTCCAAATAGTCAACTCTTACAACAAGCTTTATGGGGATGCCTCCAATTAGTCAACTCTTACAACATGCTTGTTGGGGATGCCTCCAAATAATCAACTCTTACAACATGCTTGTTGGGGATGCCTCCAAATAGTCAACTCTTACAGCATGCTTGTTGGGGATGTCTCCAATTAGTCAACTCTTACAACATGCTTTGTGGGGATGCCTCCAATTAGTCAACTCTTACAACATGCTTTGTGAGAATGCCTCCAATTAGTCAACTCTTACAACATGCTTTGTGAGAATGCCTCCAATTAGTCAACTCTTACAACATGCTTGTTGGGGATGCCTCCAATTAGTCAACTCTTACAACATGCTTTGTGGGGATGCCTCTAATTAGTCAACTCTTACAACATGCTTGTTGGGGAGGCAGTGGGTCTGTTCTTATCTTCCCTGCAAGGGGGTCCTGGAACCTACAGAGGCAGGTTTGGGTTCACACTGAGGCAGACTTTTTCAAAAGTGACCTTGGCTCCCAGGATAACCCAGCCTAAAATGGGTACCAGGCAATGCTTTGGGAAGTAAAAGCAGTCATTAAAATGCTGACATCACCCATGGAGTGCTGACTGGTCTATATAAATCCAGGTCCAGCACTATATACACCAGTAGTGTCAGCAGGGTCCCCTGACAATCTGCTTGTTGTTGTTTACGTACAGTCTCCTATCAAACACAATAAGTCATGAGACACAGACAAGTGAACTGGTACAGAAACACTGACAATATCATTCTAAAAGGTTCATTCACAGTTTTTTTTTTTTTTTTTTACATACAAAACAAAATCTTTACCCAGCAAGCAATGCAAATATATTACTAAAGTGATAAAAATATATAGTTTCCTCTTGGGAAATATAAATATGGTTACATTCAAAACAAGTATATTCCTGTCAAATGCAAAGCAAGAGAACAAACATTTTTCCCTTGTCTGTAATACTGAGCTTGAAAAATGAATGTGTAACTTGTGTCTGGTTAACAGCAAATATGATTTGATACGGGCAAAGAGAGAGAGAGAGAGCAGATGCTGAATACTTACTTCTGTCCCTCAGAGATGCCCTCAACAGATCAGATCCATACAAGGTGCTGGCAATTGGTTGTCCTTTAGACATAAACTCACCAGTCAGCTGTTTTTCTTGCCTGCAGGGGAACAATGTCAAAGTACAGGTAACTCAGTGACACATACTTTCACGGGAGTCAGCCAGGCCATGGCAATATGCTATAGCAACTGTTGAGGGAAGCAAAGCATAGTAATGCTGCACCCTCCATGCATGTCATAAAAAACAACTAAGGAGGGTTGTTATGAGACTGGCTACTTCCTTCTTAGTAAGCTCCAACATCATGAAATGGTTCCCAAAGGGCTTGGCATGAGTTAGTTCAGGGACTATGCTTTACTGGGAGATAGTGGCAAGCAGCAGCAGGTAAGCAGAAGCAGACAAACAAACAGTGGCAAGCAGCAGCAGACAAACAGTGGCAAGCAGCAGCAGACAAACAGTGGCAAGCAGCAGCAGACAAACAGTGGCAAGCAGCAGCAGACAAACAGTGGCAAGCAGCAGCAGGCAAGCAGCAGCAGACAAACAGTGGCAAGCAGCAGCAGGCAAGCAGCAGCAGACAAACAGTGGCAAGCAGCAGCAGACAAACAGTGGCAAGCAGCAGCAGACAAACAGTGGCAAGCAGCAGCAGGCAAGCAGCACCTACAGTGGGGGGGGGGGGGGGGGGGGGGGGGGGGGGGGGGGGGGGGGGGGGGGGGGGGGGGGGGGGGGCAAAAACAAGTCGCAGGCCAAACAGCAGTTGTGAAGTGAGAGGCCAACCCCTGACTTTATAAACATAGATTTCATCGTGGCAGCACCATGGACTTTTATAACATGAAGAAAGGAGGATAGTGATCTTTTCTTGATAGGGCAATTAAAAAACAAACTAAGAATCAATAAGAACACTGTGATGTATAATTCTCAAATGTAAATAAAACCCAAATGTCAAACAGGGTGGCATTATCATCATCACCATGCGTCCTGTCAGATGGAATCAGTGTTTATGTCTGTCCACACATCTCAGTCCTTGAGGTGATGGATAAGTTCTGTCACCATCTGTGACCCCCAGCATCATGTCTCTCAGGCCTGCCTCCAACTCTTGTATAAATAGACTTTCCTCCACTCATCTTTCTCAGACAGCCGTGGTAACACAGTGGCTAGACGTCTGTCTGTCAGCCAACCAAAAGTTCTGAGGTGGTGATCTGCGTCAGGACAGACTTTCATTACTAATCCTAAACTGATCCAGCCTAATACTGGTAGCAGGAAATGTCCCTGGAGGGTAACGCAGCAGGCAATGTGTTGACCACATCACCGCTGCCCCCAAACTCCTTCTAATTTGTTTGTTCCCATTCACAATCACAAATTTTAAAAAATGTCATTACTGTCTGCCTTGAAGACATTTATGACACTGTGGGATGGTAGTGGTGGTTAGGTGGATGGGTGAGCCCAGAATTTTAAGCCACATGGCTAGTGCAGGTCCTTTCAGCACTCTTTTAACATTTAATAAAAGCCACATGCTAAATCAGCCACTTCCCATCTTCTCAGTTTTGTGTGTGTTGTTGCTTGGTCTACCTGCCCTTTATCTCTGCCTCCCATCTCCCACCTGATCCGAGGATCTCAACTGTCACTATCCAGGCTAAACTGAATCTGAGACAACTGATCTGCACAAAGATACTTATAGCATGTCTACGTCATATACAGACACTGAGATTCACATTGACGCTGCAGCATTCATATCTCCATGTGTGGTCTCAAGCAGGAGATTGCAGTATTCAAAGAGATGTGAATATGCTCCACAAATCTTACACACATGTTCTTGTAATGGGGAGGGGAGACTATTTACTATTATCAATCTTGTAGCTGAGTCAAATTTGCTGCACAGGTAATCTGGTGGTATACACTGCTTTAAGGGTGTACAGTGTTAAGTCTTCACATAAACTAGGTCACAGCATAGTCAGATAGGTTGAACAGTTTTCTAATTCTTCAAATGTCCTTCCTAGAGAAATCGCACAATTATCTGTGTTCCCTCATCAAAGCCACATGATGATATCTGTCCCTATATATATCTAGCCAGCCACAAAGACACAGCCGATCACAGCAAACACTGTGTTTATCAGCCACACAGACACAGCTAATTACAGCAAACATTGTTCATCAGCCACACAGACACAGCTGATCACAGCAAACACTGTGTTTATCAGCCACACAGACACAGCTAATCACAGCAAACATTGTTCATCAGCCACACAGACACAGCTAATCACAGCAAACACTGTGTTCTTCAGCCACACAGACACAGCTAATCACAGCAAACATTGTTTTCATCAGCCACACAGACACAGCTAATCACAGCAAACACTGTGTTTATCAGCCACACAGACACAGCTAATCACAGCAAACATTGTTTTCATCAGCCACACAGACACAGCTAATCACAGCAAACATTGTTTTCATCAGCCACACAGACACAGCTAATCACAGCAAACAGTGTTCATCAGCCACACAGACACAGCTAATCACAGCAAACAACAGACACCGCTATCACAGCAAACACTGTGTTCATCAGCCACACAGACACAGCTAATCACAGCAAACACTGTGTTCATCAGCCACACAGACACAGCCGATCACAGCAAACACTGTGTTCATCAGCCACAAAGACACAGCCGATCACAGCAAACAGTGTGTTCATCAGCCACACAGACACAGCTAATCACAGCAAACACTGTGTTCATCAGCCACACAGACACAGCTAATCACAGCAAACACTGTGTTTATCAGCCACACAGACACAGCTAATCACAGCAAACACTGTGTTCATCAGCCACACAGACACAGCTAATCATAGCAAACACTGTGTTCATCAGCCACACAGACACAGCTAATCACAGCAAACACTATGTTTATCAGCCACACAGACACAGCTAATCACAGCAAACACTGTGTTCATCAGCCACACAGACACAGCTAATCACAGCAAACACTGTGTTCATCAGCCACACAGACACAGCTAATCACAGCAAACACTGTGTTCATCAGCCACACAGACACAGCTAATCACAGCAAACACTGTGTTCATCAGCCACACAGACACAGCTAATCACAGCAAACACTATGTTTATCAGCCACACAGACACAGCTAATCACAGCAAACAGTGTTCATCAGCCACACAGACACAGCTAATCACAGTAAACACTGTGTTCATAACATATTTCATTGCCTCTTATTTCCCAACACTGCGTTCTATAAATCAACAAGTTTCCAATAAAACCTGACAATAGAACATAACTACATGAGTATCCAATGTGGCTTTTACTGTACCACCTGTGGGCAATGACTGCTTCCCAAATGACTGATCAATAAGAGTAATGTTATAAGGCTGTTTGGTTGGATGTGATGTTTCTGAGTCCCAGTAAACAGCTCACATTATTGTAGGGACCCTAATTATAAAACTATTACAGGTTGAATAGGGTACCCAGCATCTGTGCAGGTTCATTAAACTGACATTTAAATGTGGCTCACCAGATCACTGGGAACAGACTTGGGACAACTAAAACAAAACTAGACCCAAACAATTAATACTTTGACTAGTTCTAACAGAAGATGTTACCTGACACTAATAGATAATAGTTGTAGAGAATCTCAACCTTAAACACACCATCTGACCCACGCTGGAACAGATCTACAGCAAACATTCATAACTAGAAAAACAGGCAGATCCTAAAGGCATTATGACAATAATCTGATTTATTGCAGCCGAGCTGTAAACCACAACACAATGTGCCAACTGCCCTGCTGAGCGCAAATACAGAAGAAGAAGAATCTGACTAAAAAGAATAACGTCACACAAAAAAATTGGGGATACAGTGAGCTAGTCTAACAACTGGATGAGGTATGTAGAGAAGCATGACACTGATGAAGTTGTCAGAAATACAACAAGGAGAACACAAGACTAGGATGCCCTCACCTGTACTTGAAGCACAAGACACACAGCCAGGAACCACCAGGCTGCGGGGAGCGACACTTGGCACAAACTGTAAACTTGCAGGTACCACATCTCTGTCCGTGGTCAGCCCAGGGCACTATGAAGGGCAAGAACTTGAACTTGCAGCGTGCACAGATGGCATTCTGATCATCTCCTGCAGACAAAGCACCTGCTTTCCTGATCTCCTGAATCTCCCTTCTCACTTCACTGCAACAAGAAACTATCAAATGTTAACTCTGGTTAAACCAGTGTTTTCACTCTATCAATACCTGGTGAACTTAGTCGATCCCAGCAAGTGTCTACTGTAACACATGTCTGGCTCACAATAAGCTTCTGTCTTTGCTCTTCAAATAGTGGCTGGCATGTTGTGGTTTAAAGCTAGGCAGCAATATCTCCACCTCTGAGCCCAAAACATCTGATTTTAACAACCGTCAATAAGCTGAAATTTGCAATACGCTGGTTAAGGGCCAGTGGGTCACTTATTCATTACCCCCCCCCCCCCCCCCTTCCACCCACAATGGACCCTTAAACCCACACAAGGAACAATGAGGTAAAATAATAACACTATGAGAGAGGATGAGTTAAAGTAATAATAATAAGTTCAGGAAAATGTCCCACGGACTAGAAGCCAGCAATCACTAGTGAATGGGTTAATCTTGAACAAACAACAAGCTCTCCTGTCCTCATCTGATGTGCCTTACATAGTAGAAGGGATTGATGACAGTATTGAGCTATGCTGCACTAGTCAGGCCTCCCTTGTCAAATAGATCAAGGACCAGACACAAGCCTGCTGTCTTGTAGGTAGACTGGTGATAGTCAAAGGCTAGAGAAAGCAAATCTAAAGTAAATGCTTGTCAAAATCAGATGTTTTAGTTTGTTTGTTTGCTAGCTTTGCCTCTCTCTGTTAGCAATGGGCACCAAACTATCACATGACAAGAACAAACAAATATCAAAACGATGGTAATGTTTTATGATTTCTGTGTTAACTAAAGGACTGGGCACATACGGGCTACAGGCGATGACTGCTGTCACTTTATGCCTATTAACTGGCCACCTCAAACTCTAGACACAGAATAAGCAACCACTAATCAACACAGAGAATTATGCTCGCTGAGAGCACTGGTGGAGCAAATATCTCAACACTCTGTGACATAGACGGTGTCAGTGGCTTTTGTTGTTGCGAGTCCGATTTGTAATTCAAACATACCGCGATCGAAACTTACTACTGGTTGTGTAGATTTTTATCATGGTATGGGGAGTCGCAGGTCGACCCAGCCTAAAGTGGGTACCAGGATGGCTGTCCTGGGGAAGTAAAGACGGCTGGCGTAATGCTGACCACATTATCCACCTAGTGCCGATGGTCTGTAAAAATATAGGTGCTCTTCTCATATACCCGAAGGCATGAAAAGGGATCTTTACTTTTTACTTTTACTGTGACACAGCCATCAGTGGGTGAGAGTCACCGTACATACACAACACTCGGGTGGACTCAACACTCAGGGAGACAACACTCAGAGAAACTCAACACTCAGGAGACTCGACATTCATGGAAACTCAACACTCAGGGAGACGACACTCAGGGAGACTCAACATTCAGGGAGACGACACTTCAGGGAGACTTGACACTCAGGGAGACTCAACACTCAGGGAGACTCAACACTCAGGGAGACTTGACATTCATGGAGACTCAATATCCAGGCAGACTCAACACTCAACAACACACCTTATTTTAGCTTCAAGAATGCTCCTCTCAACTTCATCTTTCTGAATGACAGCCTGGATGATTTTTTCCTCTTGATCAGTGAGAGTTGTCAGGTCTAATGTGGGGCCTTTCACTGCCTCAGTCAGCTCCCTTGCATGCCCTACCAAAGTAAAGATCAGTCTTCATTTCATTATCAGACAAAAATAATTTTAAAACTCAAATTATTACATTTCTGCCAGGATTACACATTTGGTCATGTACATCAAGTGTTCTTATTAAGTGAGTTTATGTTAACAAAGTTTCACTGTATATGTTTTCTCAAGCATCTTGTCTGGAGTAGATTTAAGTGATAATGACTCTCAAATAGTATGTCAAATGATACTGTGTTGGAAATGTGTTGCTCACATTATTATTTGTTACCCAGCTGTTCAAACTTTCCCCAGGAGACCACATATATTTCTGTCTGTCTCTGTCTCCCTTGTCTAGTGGTATTTCTCTCAAGACTAAATCCTTTGCCTCTCTGCCTGTCTCCTGTGTTTAGTATTTCCCATACGGAAGACTACAATCTTTCACCTTTTCTGTCCCATGCCTTGTGTTCTTCTTTCGCGTTTGCCAGCTATTACATCAGACTCCAGAACTAGAGCTCAGTGTTTCAAAGATCACCCAATCATTCACAACATAAATTCAGACAGGTAGGAGTTAAAGGTCAATGTTGTACTTCTAAGCCCCTTCCCCCTCTGTCCCCCCCCCCCCCCCCCCTCACAACTCTAAATCTCTTCTTATTCTTCTTATCTCCAAAGGCAGCACAGACCCTCAACCATCCCCATTGACTTCCTCTGTTGACTAATGCATACAGTCTTCTATTAGATGAAGTAGCCAAACCTCTGTGGTTGCCTCTTATGACATGCAAGGTAGTTACTAGTTAATACTCTATGGACCTGGTCACAAATGAGAGTCCAAGATTTCTAACTGTCTTTGACTGTGTCCATTTTACTTTGTAACAACTGTACCTGTTGTTCTTTTGAAATGCTCTGGCATCTTGAGTAGAAGATGCAGTCAATGCAGATATCACACTGATACTGCAGCAATAATCTGGAGAGAAAAAAAAATGTCATTCAATGGTGGTGGATGAACTATATGTCAGACGGAAGTCAAAAGTCTTGAGGCTAACAGGAAGACCTACATGAACAGTTCGGCAGCAGCTAGGAAGCATGTGTTAGCAGGACAAGGAAAACAAAGAAGTGTCCTACTGTAACTCAGCATGTATGAGGCAACTGTGGAAGAGTGCCCTTAGACTGGTGGCAACTGTGGAAGAGTGCCCTTAGACTGGTGGCAACTGTGGAAGAGTGCCCTTAGACTGGTGGCAACTGTGGAAGAGTGCCCTTAGACTGGTGGCAACTGTGGAAGAGTGCCCTTAGACTGGTGGCAACTGTGGAAGAGTGCCCTTAGACTGGTGGCAAACTGTGGAAGAGTGCCCTTAGACTGGTGGCAACTGTGGAAGAGTGCCCTTAGACTGGTGGCAACTGTGGAAGAGTGCCCTTAGACTGGTGGCAACTGTGGAAGAGTGCCCTTAGACTAGTGGCAACTGTTGAAGATTGCCCTTAGACTGGTAATTCCCCTTAATGATGCAGCCTGAAAGATTGATACCCAATGACACAACCTCTGTCCTGGTGTGAATCCTACAGCAGCAAACCTTAGAAACACAAGTTCAACTGTACACAACAGGCAGCCTAGGATTATGAACTCACCTGCTGTCCAATGTGGGCGCTCCATAAAATAACCAACAGCTATCTTATTCCAGCAAGAACTGTTACTGTCCAGTGCTGAATGGTGTTTCTAGGATTGGTACCTGTTCTCATCCTTGGGGTTTATTCTTCTTACAGGCTGCAATCCTGGAAAATAAAAACCACCTTCCTGACCCCGTACATCAGTGCTATTCAACTGGTCCCTGCGAAACAAATGTGGCCCGCAAAGGCCTAACAAGTGGTCCACATATCCCCTGCCAGTTGTACTGTATCAATGATCTTTCAAAGCTGAGGTTTGGGCCTCTGACCCATGATGATCACTACTTTACATTGTGGCCCCTGAGCCTCGCCTTACATGATCGAGCAGACATTTGTTGCTGGCCCACCTGAACTGAGAAAGCCTAGTGTCAGAGATAAAACTAATCTCCACCTTGACAAACACATTCTGAGGGCAACATACAACATCACTTACCTTCTCAAAGAGTGGGGCGGTAGATGCTCCCAATCTGTCATGTCAACTGACAAAAGTTCTGTTGAGGAAGCAAAGCAATGACTGACCAACAAGAAACACATTTAAAACAATACTATTATACTATAATTATCAAACAAACTGACAGAAACAATCTTCGGTAACAAGAGGGATCAGACTGAGACACACAATTTCTGGAAACAACAGGGTTTAGACTGTCCAGTCTAACAGACAGAAACAGTCTAAAGAAATAATAAAGTTATCCTGTCTGACAGACTCTAAGAATTCCTGGTAACAGTTCAATTATCCACTTGGCTCATTCTTCCAATTCAGGCAATTCTCCAGCTTGCTTTCTGTCATCCCCTGTATTTCCTACCTAATATCATTATTCTACAAAAGGTTAGCTGTCACAAAACTGAATAACAAACACACACACAAACCGGTGTCAGTTACTCCAGCAATTTCACATGCCACCTGTGTTAACATTATGCCCACCATGTGCTAACATTTAGCATTATCAGTTTCTACAATCTGTGCAACACATGTTCACATTTAACATAATTTGCTGTTAACACTGAGTGAAGTCAGTTAAAGTATGTCAAAACTCACTTGATTAACAAAAATCAATGCCAGAACACACTGATATCAGCTCTGTTTCTCTACCCACAGAGTCAACAGATACTTGAACAGTCTATATCTGCCACACAACTTTACCTCAGCCTATGGGTGAATGGCCAGGCACAATGTCCGTCGGTGTTCTCAAGGACTGGCCTTCTCGGAGCCAGCTCAGACAGATATACTCACGCCCTCAAACAACACTTCACTCAAATGTGTATTAAACTCAACAGGGTCAGCACAGACACAAACACACACACACACACACACACATGCATGCAACACACACACACACACAAACAAACCTACACACAATACCCATCTAGTTCATTCATTACCAGCACTCCCCTGACAGTATCATCATCAACATGCAACCACTGGGAGGGTAGGGAGAGGGGGTGTGTCTATACTGTCAGAGAGGGGGTGCAAAGTTTATGTCCAAAACCAATTATGAGTGCACCCAAGCCACTCAGGGTTAGGTGTTCAGTTTCAGTGTACTATGTGTTGACAGTCAGTGGAGGAAGGGAGCTGGCAGCCTCAGCTCCTGTGCTGACCAAGTACATGTATAAAAGCAGTGTCTGCTACATGACAGGGGCACTGAAGGTTCATATCAGTGAATGTATGGAACATTTAACATTTCTGGGAGACTCCAGTCCAGTGATCAGGGAAATAAGTGAGACCGTCTCCCTGACAAGCGACCAAGAGACCCTACGACAGACTATGGTGGGATGGTAGAGAACAAGGGGCCCTCAACATGATGATGATTCCCAGGGCATGTTCAAACCAACTGTTTCTATTTATCAAAAAATGTACATTAAATAAATGAGGTCTGAAGAAAGAAACTGCTAGAAAACCAATCCTCTTCTTGATGTTATTTTCAAATATCAATATTATTTCATCAGTACATCAAAAGTCTTCAGTCAACTTGACAGCCACTTTGTCAAAAGAGAGGTGAACTCTGATACAGAAGTCTCACGTACCTGACAATACTAGTACTCTCTTCAAAAACTGCTATCTCATGGAGATTTCAGACCAAATGAATTATTCAATTTCATTATGCTCTACTATGACTACAGTTAGAAACTGTCTTTGTGTTTTCTGTAAACTTACTTAGGATGATAATATCATACAAACAGTGACTTCATGAATAAACACACAGACATGGCATGTCTAACAAGCCTAGACACTCAATTAATTTTTTTTTACGGCAGAATATAAATTGTTCAATCTCTCTTTCTGTATCCTCCAGCCTTCCACTCCTATCCCCCCCCCCCCCAACCCCATACAAAAAGAGTTAGATATGACAACATATTACGTCATTCATAATCAAGACTCATTCTGTCTTTCATCTCCCAGTGGAGCATAGGCCCTAAACTAACTTTCAACTAGACCTATGTAAACTTATTGTGGATAAGTTGTATTTTGCAGCAATAATAGTTTATGGAATAAGACAGATTCACACTGTATGGCTCACTATCACAGCAATGTATGGTTCACTATCACAGCAATGTATGGCTCACTATCAAAGCACTGTATGGTTCACTATCACAGCCCCTGTATGGCTCATTATCACAGCAGTGTATGGCTCACTATCACAGCACTGTATGGTTCACTATCACAGCACTGTATGGCTCACTATCAAAGCACTGTATGGTTCATTATCACAGCACTGTATGGCTCACTATCACAGCACTGTATGGTTCACTATCACAGCACTGTATGGTTCACTATCACAGCACTGTATGGTTCACTATCAAAGCCCTGTATGGATCACTATTCCAGCACTGTATGGCTCACTATCACAGAACTGTACGGATCACTATCACAGCACTGTATAGCTCACTATCAAAGCAATATATGGTTCACTATCACAGCAATGTATGGCTCACTATCACAGCACTGTATGGTTCACTATCACAGCCACTGTATGGCTCATTATCACAGCACTGTATGGCTCACTATCACAGCACTGTATGGCTCACTATTACAGCACTGTATGGCTCACAATATACAACAATGTATGGCTCACTATCACAGCACTGTATGGCTCAATATCACTGCACTGTATGGCTCAATATTACTGCACTGTATGGCTCAATATCACAGCACTGTATGGCTCAATATCACTGCACTGTATGGCTCAATATCACTGCACTGTATGGCTCACTATCACCGCACTGTATGGCTCAATATCACTGCACTGTATGGTTCACTATCACCGCACTGTATGGCTCAATATCACTGCACTGTATGGCTCACTATCACCGCACTGTATGGCTCAATATCACCGTAAAGGCTTCATAATTAATTTAACTAAGACACGAATAATCATACTTTTACTTAGGTTAGGGCACCATGGAAACATTTTTATTGAAAAAAGTTGCCGCGACCAAGAACAGTTTGGGAAACACTATTACGCTATAGCTGCTGGCTAATTATCATTCTGACCAGGAGACAAAACCATTTTATTCTTTGACGTTTGAAATGATTTACTGATACCGTTGTTCTTAGTTTATCCTTGGTGACTCTGTTTGTTCTGGTTTTTCCCACTGCTTTTTTTTTTACATCTCCTCTCACCTGTTGTAAGTTGCTATGTACAAAAACACTACTGTATGACTCAGTATAGATTTCTCTGTAGCTTAGTACCACAGCACTACTGTATGAGTCTGAAATACACAAACTAACGTGTAAAGTCTGATGACTCACAGACTTTAAAACAAGGCCTAAGTGTAGTTTACTATCTACTCCCCTGCATGTACAACAGTATGGCTCTGTTTCCTATACCTACAACATTCATCACTATAACAACCAGCTGTTGCAGCCTCTATACATATTATAATATACAGCTGAGAACATACAGACATCATTAAGTGCCTTTTTGCAAGTGACATTTGTGAGTATGCTTGTCAACTGCTCTAATTATCTAGTTTTCATATTCTGCTGTTTATTTCTCAATGTTGTCATATCATTTGTTATCTCTTGCAGCCCCCCCCCCCCCCCCCCCCCCCCCCCCCCCCCACTCTTTTCCTCCCTTTATTTATGTTTCTCTGTTTGTTCCACAGACAGCAGGTTTAATTTGTCTTATTCTGCCCTTTATTCTTCAGTGGAGCATAGGCTCTCAACCAACTCAGGGCAAAACGTCATATCCTTTTCTCCAGGAATGCAACTTCACTCATTTCCTCCCTTTTTTTAATGTGTTTTTGGTCTGCTTTTATTTCTATACCCCTGTGGGTCTGGTGTAAAACCCTTCTCATGTTTTCTCAAAACATGTCTCATCCAAAGCCAGTGTCTTTTTTTTTAACCAATCTTGAGAATCCTCTACAGATTATAGGTTTATTTTAATTTTTTTCCCCCAAAACTGTAATGACATTACAAACAGTAATAATGGGAAAATACAAAATGTATTACTAGAGTAAAACAAGACAAAGTCCCAGACATATTGCCAGGGAATTTGCCCAATACAATGGCTGCCATAATAATTAACTTTTGAGGCAAATTACTGCATGTCACCAGCTACTGTATCAAATGATGCAAGACATAATATTTTATCTTTTACCTGTGATCTCAGCACACTTTAGAAATCTGGCTATGGAAGTTAACATGCAGTACAATATATGTGGTCTGTATAAAAGTAAGAAAGATATGCTATTTCTTTATGGTTTTTGTCCCTCCTGGTTATGTGCTGTGAAATTTTTTGAGAATGAAACAGTTCAGGGCTAAACATAAAACACAACAACAAAACATGATTACCTGAAGAGGGTATTTTTCCAGAGCGAGGTAAACATAGAAAATGATCCTGCAGGGTTGTGCTGCAATGCTGCAACAAGAGGTGTGTTCTAGGAGACCTGAAGGAGACAGCACACACAGCTCAAACTGAGCCACACTGGCTGGGAGCAGGTAGGTGGCACACACATGTCAGCTCTGCAAACATCAAGGGTGACAGGTGGGCCAGGTAAACTGGGTGATTAACTTTAGCTTGTGAGTTTACAGCAGCAGGGTCAGCTTGAGTGGCTGGCTGTTTGCTTTGCCAGGCTGGCTGACTGATATGGTTAGCTGACTGTTTATGAAAAAAACATCCAAGATGTGTTTCAAGTGATTGATTTAAAGTGTTACGGTTCAAGCCATGTGTGTCCAGTCAATACAGGGCACTGTTGAATGCTGGCCTCTGTGTCTAGCTCAGATACCATATCTGTAGGATACAGACAATGTTACAGAACAAATGTTTTGTATGTAATGAACATTATGTGATCACTGGTATGTCATTCAGATCAAGAAGAGAGAAAGGCAGAAAAGAGAGAAAGTGGTGAGAGAAGGAGGAAAAGAACTAGGGGGAGGAGGAGAGAGAGGGGGAGCTGAAACAGGGGCAAAGAGGGGGGAAACTGGAGAAAAAGGGGGTGGGTCATGGGAAACAAGGGGGAGAAAGAAGGGGGTCAAAAAAAACTACAGCATTTGATAGACAACACAGTTGTAGAAAACACAAGAATTGGCTTCACCTTGAATAACTAGAAAATGGAAGTAATGGTAATATTTAAGAAAATAATTTTGCCTAAATGTATAGATAAAATAAATGGAACAAGCAAAAAAATTTAAGTATCTACACACATAAACAACTTCAGATGGAAGATGTATCACAGAGATAAGGAACAAAGTTGTATAGACAAACAGTGCATCTAAAAATAATTAAGAATATCTTATGCAATAAATCCCTGCCATAGAAGGGTTTAAATGAAAAAATGCATGCTAAATTTAAAAATATGGATGTAAATCCTGGACAGATTAATAAACAAACCAAAAAATATCTTCAGGCCTCAAAGATGTAGTTTTACAGAAGAATGCTTAAAACTGCTCGGACAGCCAAAATTAGTAATCTGGATGTTTTGAAAGAGGGCCTAAAGACAACTCATCAAAAACATCAAAGGCAATAGTTATTTTCTTTGGGGGAAAAAGGAGGGTGGGGAATGTCACAATGTGAGAAAAAAGAAAATGAAAAGATATGTCGAAAAGAAGGTAGATGAAGACATTGTAAGGTGATTCTTTACAGCCTATTGTCAAGGCATGGATTGGTTTCTGCACAGGAATTGGTACATTCTGTTAGAATTAGCAATTTGTGTAAAGGCATCTTCACCATACCAGTCAGCAAGGAACTTGATGATGACAACGATAATGCTTTTAATCTGATTTACTCATTTTGTTTAAAACTTTATAAGACAAACTTTCTCTAACACATACTGTAAGCTCTAGTTAAGTCTAAAACTTATATAGCTTTGTTCTTTTCTCTGAAATCTGGATTGTCAAAATGAAAAATATGGTCTACTGTGTAACAGTTTTGCCTAAATACTGAATGCTTTGTGTTAAATAAATTGCTCTTTTTTAGCCTCTAAATAAAAATGCAGTCTGTTAATTACACTATCTAGAATTCTAACCAAATTAGAGCTAATCATGTTGGTCTAAACTGCATTCTTCTGTTCCTGTTTCAAGAACAGGTATCAGTGGCTAACTGTCATGCTCTAAAACTGTGAATTTCACTCAATAAAGATGTTACAACTTCCAAAATTCTTTGAGGCATTTTCTTTGGCATTTTATCATTTCAAATGCACTCTCTGGAGAAGTTTTTTTTTTTAATCCATTTATTGCAGTCCTCCCTCATTATTATGTCAATATCAGAAATTAAAAACAATAAATATTATTACAATATGTCTACTTTAAAATCTGTCAGGAAAGTTCAGCCATTTTTTCCACAATCTGCTGTGAGCAATGATATTGTACCAAAAAAAAAATAAAAACCGTGTGTGGGTGAGAGAGAGAGAGAGAGAGAGAGAGAGAGAGAGAGAGGGGGGGGGGGGGAGTGGGTCTATTCTTGTTTTTCCCAAAATGGGACCCTGGAACAGAGATACTGTATTTGTGATCTTTCTGGAGGCAGTGGGTCTATTCTTGTTCCCCCTACAATGGGACATTAAGGGTGGGGTGGGGGGGGGGGAATGTTGTACTTCTGGCAGTATTTAGGTACATTTAGTTGTCCACCTAGCTGCTGAATTCTAGACACCTTTTTTTATAGTATATACTTAATTATTACAATTGAATAACCAAGACTTTTTACTTTATATATATTATTTATATACAAAGTAAAAAGTCAAGGACACTTTTCGGGCTAGACCTCTATTTTATAAACCAATCGGTCATTTAGTGGGTGATGTGGTCAACACCACGCCCGCCACCTTTGCTTCCCACGATTGTACCTGGTATCCATTCAATGCTGGGTCGACCTGGTAAATTTTTTGAAAAAAAAAAAGTTCGGCTCGGTTAGGACCCGAACCCACGACCTTCCGATTTGCAGTAGATATATATGTTTTTTGTCTAATATTAATACACTCAACATCCGCTTGCACTTTCTTAACTTTAAAAAGTAATATTTTCATAAAATTCACTTTACGTTACCGTTACGCAGATACTTGTTAATGATGTCCCCCTAATTTTCCGCTTGGCAGTTATCCACAACTAACAACAAACGACCTGGCACCCACACTGTGGGCCACAGAACCAGGGACGGGTCATCTGTGACAAAACAAACATCGACACGACCGGAGACTAGAAGGGATGGATCAATCAACGATGAGAAGAGTCCATGTCTGGCTAGTATACTACACTTCAGTGTAGTGTGAACAAGAAACTAGCAGACGGAAGTTGTAAAAGTCAGCCACACAAAACTTGCCTATTATCTTTTGATAAGTTCCCGATCTCAGGCCTCCATTGATTGGTTACGTATGCTACTTTTACCGTACACTACACAGTGAGTGCGCTGAAACAACCAATCTGCATGAATCCCCATCAGTTTTTGAGAAAAACAAAACAAAAATCATCACTAGCTCCTTCCGAAAAAGAAGCTTTGGGTTACTTCACCAACTGTTGGTGGCTTATATTGAGGTTGTGTGCCATTTTAAATGGTGTACAAGTGGCGGGCGGATTATTTTTATGGTTAATAAAAAACAAAGGCGCTGGCCCATAGACCAAGAGGGAGGGGGCTCAAGGTGTCCGAGCACCCTAGTTTCCGGCACCCCTGATTTTGACAGATGTAACGGATCATTTTAGTGGGTGTATCAGTGCTTCCTGCGCATTTCATAGGGCTAATACATTGTGTACTTTTAATGACTATATATTAGGGCTGTACAGAATATTCGCTTCGTATTCGCTTCGGGGCCGAATAGTGGACCCAATAACTATTCGGTATTCGGCCGAATAGTTGCGGTGGGGCCGAATACCAATAGTGGTTACCTCACAACCGTTTCTGGACTTTTGGAAAAAAAACATCAAGATTTCCCACCTTGGTTTATACTGTCAAGCGTTATCTTTGTGCACCACCTACGAGCGTACCAAGTGAACAACTTTTTTTTTTTTTTTTTTCTTATTTTGTTGGGGGGTTGTTACCCCTTTATTTCCACCATGTATGTGTTGCGAGTATAGTGTTTTTAGGTGTGTTTCTGTAGAAACAAAATGCAACACTTGAAAATGTAAGAGGGGCAGAAAAGCAAGTGTTCTAGTGTTGTCGGCTTGATTTCTTTGAGTGGAGTGTCCTCTTCGTTGATTGTTTGAAGTACCGGGAGTTCATCATCATTTATGTTTGTGGGTGTCGTAACTGTTCTATCGTTGTCTCGTTTGTTGTTTGATCTTCTGGCGTTGGCCGCTCGGCGTCTGGTTTCTTCGTCTGCACGGATTTCTTCGTTATGTGATCTTCAGGTGTTGGCTGCTCCGCGGTGTCCCTCTCTGTGGCAGCGGTGGTCTTTGATGTCACGATCTTGTTTCCGTTGAGCTCGCGGGGGCGGGCGACTTGTGAGGACGGCATTGTTTTCTTCTTGTTTTCTTCGTCGGCGTTATTTTTGTTTTTGATGTTTCGCCTTGTGGATTTTCATCTTGACTCTGTATTTGTCGTATTTTCCTGTTTAGTACAGCTGGAAATACCCTCAGTGAGACAAAAATGCTGACAACATGGAACGAAGTTTTTTTCATGGAGGTGTGTCAGCACACGAACTAATACGTGCTGCAGGAGATCGCAGATTGTAGCGAGGCATAATAGACCATGCCAGCCGGCAAAGTACATGATGATGATGATTCACTATTCATATTCGTATTCGTATTCGGCCGAATAGTGGGTCCAGCTATTCGTATTCGGCCGAATAGTGAAAATCACTATTCGGTACAGCCCTACTATATATATATATATATATATATATATATATATATATATATATATATATATATATATATATATATATATATATATATATATATATATATTAAATATTCTTCTCTTCTTCTTCTGTACGTCCTCTTTTGTCGCTTCATGTGTCGGGGGAGATATAAGGTCCTGTTACGTGCGCTTCTGGCTGCTTCAACCATTGACACATCGTGGGGCTGTAGAGTTGCTCTGATGTTATTTTTCCATGTTATTCTTGGTCTGCCTCTTGTTCTACGTCCCTCTCCTCTTTTGGTATATGCCTTGTATCGGAGTCTTCCGGTCAAAATGGATGCTAGGCACTGTCACTGTTCTGAGTCAGGGCAAATTGTTTGCTTCTACCAGACGGTGGCCGTTGCACAGCTTCTGAGTTGAGTGCATGGCGTGACACTGTGAGCTGTGGATTTCATTTGAAATGTTTTTCGACTGTGACCAACGTGGTGGTATGAATTGTAGATTCAGAAAATGGCGATGCCTGTTGTCGCAATATTGGTGGTGTCATTATGTGATTAAAATTGATCGCGTGTGCAACTGCTGATCTGTTGGTGACTTCTGCTACCATCAACGATGAAGTTTATTTCTAATGTCGGACTGTGTGTTAGCACTTTAAATGACTACCTTAAGCTTTTAATGCGTTTGTATGCTAGTGCATATGCTGAGACAGCAGTCTGTCAATCTTTCCACAAGGTACTGTGATAAACATTATGTGTGTTTTCGTTGGCACAGGAGCGGAGCAATTATAGGGTGACCTGTTTGCTATGAAGCTGAAACTAAGATTACCAAAATTACCAAGATAGTATAGCATCAGAAGACTTTCTCTGCAAGTGTGCAAACCATTCGATTTGCTGTCCTTGTATGTAATTTAGAATTGGTTCTGTCCCGACTTTATCTCGTATGACCTCGTTCCTGATTTTATCTCTTCTGGTCACTCCTAGTCTTTTTCAGACATCTCATTTCTATGACTACTAATTGTATTTTATATTTTATTGTGAGTGACCACGTCTGACACTGGTAACATAAGTTGGGAATGGATATGCTTTGTATGAGATATCTCTTAGTGCTGACTGGGATTGCCTTTTGCTGTAAAAGGGGAGCTGACTGACTTTCTACCCCACCAGGACATCACACAAGCGATAAACACCCGATGACACAAAGTGCCACCATGTGGATGAGGATCGCCGTGGAGAGGTCCCAGAAACCGCTTTCAGACAATTGGCCATATTTATGGCCTGCCTATATTGCGGCCCCTGGCAAAAGCCAGGGTGGGGCTTCAAATGAAAAAAAAAATTCGTCCTAAAGAGGGCGTAAGGATAAGAGTGAGCTAGCTGTCCAATACTTGGCCAGCTTTACTGCATCGGATGTCAATTTCTTCGTCCAATTTACCATCTTCATTGAATATTGTTCCAAGATATTTCGTTGATGCTACTATTATTTTCGTTCCTGGGTCTTGCATTCCCGCTTATACTGTCAATATAGGTGATAAACATGAGTGGTGATAAGACAAGACACAATCCTGTCTTACTCCAGATGTTACTTTAAATGGTTTTGATGTTCCCTGATTTATTCTTTTTCTAACTACGCTTCTGTAATTACTAGTATTTATTAAATCGTTAATTTTTAAATATTGCCGTTCCTATCTGCGTAATCACGTGTCTGGAATTATTACACTGCTATAGTGTGTCTTATTTGGGTGTTGTTTTCCATCCAACTACTCTAGTCATAGTCAATTCTAGTGATTGGACTGCTAACAGTATTATGATGAGGCGCGTGTGTATCAGGAAATGACATCATAAATTGTTGAACAACCACATTCGAATACCTGCCACCCTTAAGGAACACACGCTCAACAAAAAATAATATTTCTTTTAGTAAACACTATTATAGCTAAGATAGTTTGCTCAAACACCAGTATATAGCAGTGGTATTATAAATTAACAGTTGCATGGTGCTTGAAACTTGGCGTAATAAACAATTTTCATTACAGTTCGCAAATAATTTCAAAAAGTCTACAGTCATACACCCTGCCAGAGAGAGCCGAATTAAGTCCAAGTCCTTTTGAGAAAAAAAAAAGAAAAGCTAGCAGTCTCTGTCTATATTTGTGGTCTGGGTTATTTGCGTTACTTTCGTGACTGAATTCTAGTGTTTGTGCCATTTCTGGGCTTGATACTTCCGTCCGAATCAGACCGCTCGTCCTCCACCCTGTTGTTAGTTGTGCATGTCTTCCCTCGTCTTACTTAGTGTTTCCAGTTTGCGTTGTTTCCCTTTGATTTGGCCAGGCGTATTTCGTAACTGACTGACTGACTTTCTACCCCACTAGGACATCACACAAGCGATAAACCCCCGATGACACAAAGTGCCACCATGCGGATGAGGATCGCCGTGGAGAGGTCCCAGAAACCGCGTTCAGACAATTGGCCATATTTATGGCCTGCCTTTATTGCGGCCCCTGGCAAAAGCCAGGGTGGGGCTTCAAATAACAAAAAATTTCGTCCTAAAAAAGGACGAAACTGGATAGAACTTTTAATTGAATAAAGAGGCGTATTTCGTAGGGGGGCGCACTTTTCCACACAACGTTCTTTGGACCACCATTTACAGTTTTAAAATTTTGAGTATTAAGACCACTTGATGCTCTAAATACAAGATGTTGGTGTCTCTCCCGCCCCAAATCTCACCAAGACGTCTTAACAGCATCATGGATCTTGGGCGAATCATTGCGCTGGGGCACACGCGACAAACACACAGGAATTAAGTGTTCACTCGATGTACACAGTTTGCATATAGTGTCGTGTTGGGACTGTGTTGTTTGGTTTGGGAATACGTGCTTCAGTAATCACGGGCTGTTACTGGATCTATGGAGTATGTGCAACGCCGTGGCTAGTGACGCAGCAGACTTGAAAACCTCACATATACCAGTTTAAACTTTATGGATTAGGGTTGAGATGACCAGTTATACTCCCTTCAAGACTGTCGCTTAACTGACGACGCGTTTTGTCCCATTCTTACTATTTAAATCCTCATGTCTCAGGGGTTGCCACATAAATCCTTTTTTGTCTAAGAGTTGCCATAAAGACTCACTCTTGTCACAGTTAATATATATTATTAACCCACTCTTGTCCCGGAGTTGCTATATAAACCTACTCTTGTCCCAATGTCAACTGCTATACATGACACTTTAGGCGACTATAGGTTTTCATTACACTTTTTAGCCACTGAAAACTCTCTACTTCAGTTTTGTTCCAGAACTTGAGTTTTGCATGCACATCTGTTTTACAGATCTAGTTTATTTGTATGCAGAGTGTTGGTTCCTAACCTCTCAGATACCTGCACTCTGACTTTAAAGAAAAGACACCTAATTAGTCGTCACCTTTCATGAGATGCATTTGGGAGCAGTGACTGTGCCCCCCCCCCCCCCTATTAAAAACACAGAAAATGTAGGCAGCAAATACAATGGTCACAAACTGGGCTGGGGGTGAGTTGTCAGATTGCCTATGCTTCCATGGAAAATGAAAGAAATAATCAAGAGTTTGCGATTGAAGCAATCAATGATTTGTCTGTTAAAGCCAGATGCTCACTCAACATGTAGGTAGTTTTGGCATTTTCTCTAAAGATTTTTTTTGCATTTATTCAACATGTCTATCCAAGTCTTCTTTCTTCTTCTTCCAAGTAGATTTTGGGCACTCATTTTATGCATGCACGCCTGAGTAGATATTTGACATGCATTTTACAGCCTACACATATGAATAGGTTTTATTAACTGAGCCACAATTATACAAGCCATCGAAGCTAGTGAGTGTAAAGTTGAATGTATAGAATAAAATCAAATGCACTTCCATCAGCATCTGACGACTCATCTACTCTGCTCCCCTTGATGTTGCAGTAAAGTATGAGCACTGAGAGAGTATCTGACATGGGGGTTCCCAGGGACTCTTTATTTCCACTTTCATCATAATTATGGGCTGAGGTACAACTCAGGATTCTCACCCCCAACTCCTTCGGCTGTGTGATTTCTTACTGATTTTTAAGGGCTATTCTGTGTTTTTGGGATATTATAAGATTTCCTTTGCTATCTATGCACAACTTACTTCTCGCAGGAAGAAGTTTTGCAGGGGGAAACACTGTAGGTGTGATGATCCGTGAGCATAGAATCGATGTTTTTATATTTTTACGCTCACTGGCGGTGGCTGTCATCGGTGGTGGATGTACTTAAAACAATCAATACATGACACCCCTAGAACACAGGACAGCCTGTGGGAACCAATATGAAATCACGCAGCCAAATGGGATAGGGTGAGTGGTAGCTGGGCTGCTTCTCTTTTGACCACATGTACAATGACGCACAAACTACAGAATAAAAAAAGAACGCATTGCTGATAATACACACTTTATTACAATAAATCGCTAAATTGTCCAGCCGTGAATCAGTAAACATTGACTACAGAGCAGAAATGTACTGTCAGGGTATTTTTTTCTCTATTTCACTTAACCATTTACTACATTTGTTACAGGGACCAACATTTACTGGTTTATGCCAAGCTGCACTCAATGTGCATATACTGGCACCCAAAACAACACAGCACAACTTTCAGTGATAACCAAGAACTACGTAATAGTGATAATTCTGACAGATTTTATGTACGTCCCACTTAGACCATCGTAAGTCTGGATGATAAAAACATAACTAGAGAACTTTAAATTTGACAGGATTAAACTGCCTGCTTGATCAGTTCCGTGTACGTCTTGATCCTGGAGGCCATCGACATGTCAACGTAACGATCCCCAATGGTGACCTGCATGCCCCCGATCAAAGATGGATCCACCTGTCAATAGAAAAGAGTTCTTATAAACAAAATGGCTGTGGAATCCAGTGAACTCTTGATGGAGCAGCTCGATAATCTAAATGCGTGGAAGTCAAAATAAATCAAACCTATCATTAAACAATATTTAAATCTGACATAAAATCAGTACTGTTGTATTGACATTTCAAGAATAGCAAAATAAACTACAAATACTTATGGTTCCTTTCTTTGGAAAATATAAGTCCTAACATAATATAACAAAATTACCATTGCAGATCATATGAAGAGAACTAAACAAATTTCAGCAGTGAGGAAACGTGGGAGATAAATAGAAAGTACATTGAGAAAACTTGATAAAAGTAAAACTTTTCTTTAGAAAAGAAGGAGTTGACTGGCATATCTTTTTGTGTGTGCCCCGCAACTGGTTTCTACATGCCTGACCTGTTTAATATCCGTTCCCAGTTATGCGGTTAACTGCCTCTGACTCCATCTCAAAGTTTCTAGAGTGCAGCTCATTCATTATGTCTGATTTGTCCATACTTCTTCCGACCCTAACTACTGCAGACATGGCCAGTCTGTCAGGTCTCTGACCCTCGCATGTCCTGATGTGCACAGTCAAGATAGTTTCTTGAGCTTGAGTTTACCAGTTTAGATCTTGAGCATGTTCAATGAGTCTACCATTACCAATGAGCCACTTGCTTTCTGATCCACCAGCCATGCACGTGCGCCTGTGACAGCTGCAATCTCCATCGTCATGCTACAAGTATTTAAATAGAATGCCCGACAGACATGCACTGAGATTTACATTGACATACATGGTGAGATAAGGGGTACAACAAGTAATACATATATATTATATATATATATATATAAATGGCTGGCTGAAAGTTTTCATCCCCCCTTAACCGACTACTGACTCAAAAAGTAAAAATTATGTTACTGACATCCCCCCCCCAAAAAAAACACTGCCTTCATTAACCTTATTCAGCAGCACTGACCACTCCCCAATCCACCCACAACGGAAGAGAATTAACTACAAACCCATAGCCCCATGAAAATTAATCAACCGTTGCAAATATGCAAATGAAATTACCTCAGTGTAAAGCTTGAGTGACTGCCCTTTCTTGAGGAACCCCTGCAGCGCCGATCTCAACTCATTCAAGCTTGCCTCATCAAGTGGCTGCACAGACAAGACAACTGGTTACATTCAGAGTTGTGTCTTCATGTAACGGACAATACATACTTTTAAATTCAAATGTATGGAAAAATTTTACATCTATGAAAATGTGTCATACATTTGGAGTACAAGAAAAATGCGTTGCAAACAGACAGACATACACTTCTAGGCGGACAAGGATCACTGCTGATATTCATGAAACATCTAGAATGTCGCATATCTGACGTTTTTTTCTTTCTTTCTCCATGACTCATTCATCTAACAATGATATTTTTCATGACTTTTCAAGCAATTTTTTCTCTAGGTTACAGATAAAGGCAAACGGTGAAAAGTCAGACAACAGAGATCTGGCTGCATGTGGATTCGAGGGCCATGGGTTCAAATCCAGAGCCATTTAAAAAAAAATTGACTGTGGCTTCTGAGTCAACCCAGCATTAAATGGGTAAAAGGTAAAGTCATGAGAAGTAAAGGTGGCCTTGTGATGTTGACCAAAATCGCCCATCATGTGCAATTGGTCAGTTCTTTTATTTTATCACACCCCATCCTATGAAGCTGAAACTAAGACTACCAGACCAGAATACATAATGCTGAAGATCTGGAGGCGTGGCAACCTTTAATGAGGATATTCCCCTGCAGATCCCAAGACACAGAATTAGAAGAGGCTTTATGATAATACCCTAGTGAACAATTGCATTTGTAGAAATAAAACAAGAAAATCAAAAAGAAATTATGCAATATAAAAAAAAAAAGCTGTTAAACGTGGTAATATCCCGCTAACTGGGTACTTTTTCTTCACACCCCTTGGCTGTAATCCCCGTAAAAAAGTTCTGGTTGTTCGTCCATTTCTGGATTTTAGTCTTGTTGCAGAACTTGGGTTTTGCATGAACATCCGTTATACAGATCCGACTTCTTTGTATGCAAACTACCGATTTCTTACCTCTGAGGCAGACACACTCCAGATTCAAAGGAAACCCCCAATTACTCAACTCTTACAACATGCTTGTTAGGCAGGCACTGGGTCTACCCCTCTTCCCCCAATGGGGCCCCGAAATTCACACGAGGAGCTAACTGGGTTAAAAATCAGATCTATGCCCTTGCAAGGACATCCCCCCCTTCACAACACAAACTATAGAGGCTTTATAAATAAGACACCAGAGTGCAACAAAAAACTGGCACTGTCTGACTGCACGAGGCCTGTGGCTTCTATAATATCAAACAAATAAGTACCTGATGTTGGAATTACCTTAGCAGTGATAACCGTGCTTTGAACTTCTCCTCTATGTGCGCTCATGATCCTGCCAAAGGAGGAGAGCACCTGCTCAGTCTTGCTGATGCGCCCATTGTCAGACAAGGTAACTGTTTCAGGATTCAAACACACAAGTTCAGTTAACATTGCTGCTTTGTCCCCTACTTAAACAATTATTTGAGGGTTTGTTTCTTCTTGAAATTTATGAGATACTTTTGTCATCCACCAAACAATTCATAAATTTTACAACCATCTTTTCCTTTTTTTGTCGTCTCACTGATACCAGGTTGTAACCCAGTGTTGTGGTTTTTCTGTATTTGCCTTGCGCTTCTCAAGTGGCTAGAGTTATAAATTTGTTTCATCTTTTGCAGGTTCCACCTACACCATTTATCCGCATCTTTCTTGGTCTTCTTCCCAGATGTTGCTGCATTCTCACTAGATGGCCGAACCATTTCATTCCTTGTCTGTGAATGTAATCCAGACATAGTCTTATCCCACTTTTCTCTCTACTGCTGGTATTCGTAACCCTGTCTTTTACAGTGTTGTTATTGAGACAGCGCATTTTACATGTAGTTATTTTCTGTTCTAGTGCCCTTTACAGGAAATTGGGAAATCAAGCAGCAACAAAGGACCAGTTTATGCTCATCAGTTTCATGAGTACCAGGTTCTGCAACAGCTATTAGACAAGGTGACAATGGAATACTGCTGGCAGCAGGTTAAAAACCTTTAGAATGTTTAGAATCCCTTGGTTAAATGGAGCAACAAACAGAGCGTGGATAATATCTGACACCATTAATTTTTTTTTTTTTAGCTCGATCACTGTAATGAATCCAGGCCACTTATGTTCATTCCCTGCATTCACATAGAAAACATACATGATTATAATTTTGTAATTTAACGAGATGATGCTATAAATGAAGTCTGTGTCACTGACATAATCTGCAAGATTTCTTAACAGACAATAAGCCACAGTTATTGGGTTCTCCACATTTTTCCCTACCTAAGGAATATACTGAAGTCGCTTCCAGTCTACAACATGGAAAAATCAGTGCTCACACGATATTGAGGCTCAGCATTGATGCTACTGTCAATATAAGCATACTCTAATCAACAACACTGTAGTCAACAGTGAAGGAAATAACTGACAACTTACCGAACAAATTCACCGTCAGCTCTGAGAAGTTTTTCTGTTTCAGGAGCTTCTGAATGGCAGCTGTTGATGAAAATACCAAATGTGTCAGGCACATAAAAGAAAAAAAAACGAAACAAAACAAGAAGAAAGTCAATGCAACCTGGTAGAAAACTAATGAAAAATATGTTTATAAAATATCAGAAACAATTTATGAAAATATTTACAAAAATGCAGATAAAGCTGCCAACATAAATTGTGGCAGAGATGAATAATATAAGCAAAAATGTTGCACAAAAATGTAGAGGGGATGATGTGTCTAAACAGCCTTCATGAGTAAACCACAGACGAATGAGCTAAATAAGCCAATAGCCACATCGTGGAGAGGGATAAACAGAACAGAGAAGTGGGAGAATTGAACAGGGAGTGAGAGAGAATATGTGAGAGAGGGAGTTAAGTGAGAAAGTGAGACAAATAAGGGAGAAAGACAGAGACAAGGAAAGTGCAAAGAGAAGTAAGAAAGAAGTGCAAAGTGAAGAAACCAAGGAACTAAGACCAACCTCGCTTGAAGGCTCTCTTCTGTGATGGATCATACAAGAATTCCAGAAGCTTTCTGTCTTTCTTGAGTTCGCTCTGAGAAACAGGAAACGAATATTAGACAACGGTGAAGGTACTGATACAGTATGATGATGAAGATCAAATTTACTCAGAGGCCAATAGTTTGAAAATAGCGATCGTCACGGGCCAGAGGCCTGAGCTCAAGCACAGAAAGATCATTAATTCAATACAACTGGCAATGATCGGCGGGCCACTTACTAGGCCTCCATGGGCCAGATTTGTCCCGCGGACCACCAGTTGAATAGCCCTGACATAGACTTCTAGATCAGGCCCAGTAGCAGTCACAGCTCTCTGTAGACAATAGTCAAAGTACTGACACAGTACAGCAATTAGTGATTAGTAAGGATTATTATCACAGCACCCAGGAAAGATTCAGAGGTGTCCCAATCTCCGTCTCAAAAGCTCCACAAGTGTAAAATGGCTGATGATGCATGTTCTGTTTCGATGAATGAAACATCTTGTCCCCTTAGTGGTATGTTTATTTCTTGCAGTTCTAGGCTGCACCCCTATGTCCACCAGCCTAGACAGGGATATGGAGTCATACCCTTTTATGTGCTTATCAATCACGGCAAGTGCTGCATAGGCACTGATAACATCGCTTCTGTCCAGTACCGAACCAGCCATAGCAACCACAGTGTGCATGATAATCTGCACGCTCGTTCTCTTGAACACTAGCAGGACCTGGCACAAAGATAAAGGTTAGGGGAGACGCGAAATGCTTAGTCTTACAAATTCTTATCTGATAAAACCAGCCTGGGTTTTGTTGAGCATATTCACTGAGTCACTAAGCATGTATACATGTGTATGCACTGTTGAGTACCAAGCCACACTAATGCCCTTATCACAGACAGTTCCCTTGTGAGGCTACTAGTTGATACAATATGATGCTGATGATGATAAAGACTTGTCTAACTCAGGCCCATCGGCGACCAGGTCAGCCATTGGCTCGCTGGTAGACAACTTGGTTGCCGGTCAAGACAGCATTTAGATCTTTCTCCTCTGATCACATCAACATTGCAGGATTCCTTTCGAGGGCTCCTGGTGGCGTGCAAAGCAAAGCCATTTTATATGGCGTACATAACCTAGTCACAATTATAACCCAAAGCTCCTCCTTCGGGGATGTTGCTTGAACGTGGCTTTTGTGTGTGTGCAGCAAAGCAACTCAGGCCGTCTAGCAGCCAATGCCGTCTGCAGGCAACAGCTACTTCCACAGTGTGCAGGCTGACAGGTTTTTATATCTACTAGTTCCCTATACAACTGAACTAGTTCTCTTCTAGGAAAGTTTCCAGCAGACAAGTGCAGCTCACGAATTGGTTGGAAACTGCTCAAATGGAAAATAATTTACTTAACTTACTTAGTCCCCCCTCTTCCAACCTGGGGTGTAGCGGTTTGCCACAGAGATCACCAGACATCTGCAGCGGCAGTTTTCTTTATGGTTTTGCTCAATCCCAGTCCTCTGTTAGTCAGGGATTGTCGGATGTTGTCTTCCCAGCAAACAATGAGACGTCCTGGAGGACTGGTTCTTGGCTTCCCTTGCATGCCAATTCTCTCCCATTCTGCATACATGACCAAATCATTCAACTGTGACTGACTCATCCGAGTTTGTAAGGCCCGGGTTTCAAGGTCATGATGTATTGTCTGAGTGCAAATGTTGTCCCTTCTTATCTTTTGGACCTTTCTCAGATAACTCATTTCTGAAATTTGAAGCTGGCTTATGTGAGCTGTCATTGCCCATATGTCAGGACTGTCACACAGGTAGAATGGAAATAACAAAATAATACACTAGTAAATGCAACAAAAATGACTTTTAAATCCAGAAATGTAATTACAGCTAGTGAAAATCCTTCTCTCTCCCAGTGACTAGAGGTAATAAACACTCATTCATTAAAAAAAATATTTATAAACTATTTGCTCTCATCAACAAAGAGTACATAGAATAATATTTTCCCCCTGTGTGGGTTCTGGGGCCCCATTGTGGGGAAACAAGAATAGACCCACTGCCTCCCCAAAAGCATGTCGTAAAAGTCTAATTGGGGAGCTTCCTTTGAAGTCGGAGTGCATCTGCCGGAGAGGCAAGGAACCAACAGTCTGTATTCAAGAGAATGAGATCTGTAAAACTGATGCACACGAACACTCAGGTTCTGGAGCAGGACTGCAGTTCAGTAATGGACGAGCAACCAGAACTTTCAGCCAGAGTGTACAGCTGGTGAACACGAAGAAGAAGAAGATTTCCCCACATACTGTTGATTAGGCATGTAGTGGGTGTCTATCTTGTCAGACTTGTATGTTCTAGTGAATCTGAAATTGTATACATTTCTACGAGCCATTGTCTTATTGTGCCAAAGGATTCACCAAAGCTAGAAAATAAATCTAGGATGTCATTGCCTGACATCTTCAGAACCACACCCCCAAATGCTAGTGATGAAGGTGAACTTAGTGTTGAATTATGAACTCAACTGTGCCTGTCTGTTACCAAGGTCCTTAACAGAAGCAAAGGCAAATAAGAAGACTGACTATCTCTGTAGAAAACCTCAACCCCTTAAATCCAACCTTTTGTATAAAGGTCAAATTCACTAATTATGTACTCCATAGAATTTCACATTCATTTTCAGATTATTTAGTGACCTCCTCTTGCGTTGAGGTCTGGTGAAGGTTCTTTACACTATCATGACAGATTAGATATGACAAAGCTATATGGGGGGAGAGTGAAAAGTCAAATACCTGCAAAGTTGTCAACTCTTTTTCAACAGCTTCAAGTTTATTCTGTTTGGAGGCTGCAGAATACAAGGCTGTAGCATATCGACCCTCGACCCCATACACCTGGACGGGACTCTGTGATATAGACCACAGTAGATTATCTAAACATTTAACAATGATCAAAGTACATTATACACATTCTACCAACCGAAGTCATCAGAAGTGTGACTAGTCATCGAGCCCACAGCCTGTACAAGTTAAAAACTGTTTAAACTTTAAATTTAGTATAAATGTATCAAACAGTTAAAAGTCGAGAGGATCGACTGCAGTGCACAAAGCCCAAACTTCATAGCTCCGTCAACGATCCTCAAGAATCTCTGTAAAAAATTCACTCGTGAACTAAACAACGCAGCTGTGAATGAACACATGACTTTCAGCGCGCAAGGCAAATGGTTTTAAGTTATAAAAGCACAACTGAGAATCCCTATCTAATATCAGAAAAAACAAATATCCCAGTAATAGCCTAGAAGGGCTGATCTGATAACCATTTAAATGATCACTACCAAACAGTTTGACATTATAGTATGGAAGAGATCTGTACTAAAAATTAACGCCAGTTTATAAGTCAAACGGCTGTATGGGCAGATACTGGCCACACTACACATAATATCACTGTAAAATGTGCACATCTCTGATACAATCTTGTGTGTCAATAAAAAAACTGGACAGTAGAGCCAGTTGTTTTTTTACGAGAACAACCACAACAGTCAGGGTATTACAGCACAGGTAGACAGCTTGTAACAGTATATGCAGACATATTTACCTGATTACTATATTTTGAAACTACTAAATGCCATACAAGCTTTTTGAGGCAGTGGCCCATACCTTAAAAAATTCCAAGCCGTACGAAAAAGAAATGACAGGAGCTCTGTGAGTCAGCTGACACAAGTCACACTGTCAGAGGTGGCATCAAGTCTTCAGGCATCAACAACTACTCCAAGGTAACCCATGACTCAACTGTCATGGTGCAAACTTCTTGTTAGTGTTCACACAACTGACTCAACTGTCATGGTGCAAACTTCTGGTTAGTGTTTACTCAACTGACATGGTGCAAACTTCTTGTTAGTGTTCACCCAACTGACTCAACTGCTATGGTGCAAACTTCTTGTTAGTGTTCACCTAACTGACTCAACTGCTATGGTGCAAACTTCTTGTTAGTGTTCACCTAACTGACTCAATTGCTATGGTGCAAACTTCTTGTTAGTGTTCACCTAACTGACTCAACTGCTATGGTGCAAACTTCTTGTTAGTGTTCACCTAACTGACTCAACTGCTATGGTGCAAACTTCTTGTTAGTGTTCACCCAACTGACTCAACTGTCATGGTGCAAACTTCTTGTTAGTGTTCACTCAACTGACTCAACTGCCATGGTGCAAACTTCTTGTTAGTGTTCACTCAACTGCCATGGTGCAAACTTCTTGTTAGTGTTCACTCAACTGCCATAGTGCAAACTTCTTGTTAGTGTTCACTCAACTGCCATGGTGCTAACTTCTTGTTAGTGTTCACTCAACTGCCATGGTGAAAACTTCTTGCTAGTGTTCACTCAACTGCCATAGTGCAAACTTCTTGCTAGTGTTCACTCAACTGCCATGGTGCAAACTTCTTGTTAGTGTTCATAAGCTGTCAACTACTGCAGAAAGTTCTGGCTGGCTGTCCACAACGAGTTGTGCATGCATATCCATTTTACAGATCTGGATTGTTTGTATGCAGACTGCTAGTTCCTTATCTCCCAGGGGAAAAGCACTCTGACTCTGAAGGAAAAACTTCCAATTAGTCACCCTGTACAATACGTTAGCAAGTGTGACAGTGGCATATTCTGGTCTGTCCCCAAAATAAGGTCACAGAAACCACACAGAGAACGTTGTGGGAACAATGTGGGCCTTGATCTGATGTTGAGGCTCAACCCTCCATGCTAATTCAAAGTGTGATCCCAAAATATCAAATATAAATAAGTGCCATTCCCCCCCCCCCCCCCCCCCCCCCCCCAGTGAAGGCTGGTTGCAATGTCCCCTTGTCTTGGTTGTACACTCTCAATCTGCTGTTCACCTATTTCTTTATGTTGCCCTTCCCTTCCACTTGTATCACTGTCTCTATCCTTACTGTCTTCACCCCCCCCCCCTCCTTATCCCCCCCACATTGTATAAAGAGAAATTTATTACAAATGTCTGACACAGACACAAAGCAACAATTAATTGCCATTAAGTTCTGTGTACATGATTTACGTGCACATAATTTATGCAGTACTGAAAGGCATTACATTTAAATTTGACCACAACATTCATGTGACATACCTGTACGAGTTTACCTGCTTTTGCAACAGAAGAACTGAACTGGCGCACCTGAGAAAAGAAATACAAAATAACAAACTAGCCACAGTAATAATGAATGAAGAACAAGTAAAAAAGTTGTGTTTGTCAAGATTGTCAAACTGATCATGACGACAGTAGAGGAAACAGTTTCCTTCACCACAGCATGACGTTAATTCAGCTGGCTGTTCCCTGGTTCTACATTCAAGATGGCTGAAAAAATAACCAACTTCCAGTACACACTGTTTGTCTCACCCCGGTTATATGTACTGTACTCCCTCAGAGACTACCATACTGTCCATCTTTCTAATTTTCTTATTTGTGTCATCTACCACCTGCCTCAGGTTCAACTCAACCGACCCTTGGAGGGGATGAATGCGGGGGTGGGGGTGGGTGTGTTGGAATATATAAATTTCATGTGTCTTTTTTGTTTATATAAAACTTCGGCTCTCCTCCAAACTTCAACCCGATATTATGGCGACCATAAAATATCCTTACGGGGCTCAGTTCTATTAAAAATATGCCGGCTGCGTATAACGAAACAAATGCTCTAACAGGGTTTTAGCTATATGTTACTTGCGGACCTGTTTCTGTGACTATGATTAACTGCCGACCGTATCCCCGCGCCGCTACGCACGTCGTGGATAGGGACTAAACTAGATGGCTGGGACTCACGAGCAGCAGCTACCGCATCCCCTGCAACTTCCTTCAATTAATTTGCTTTTGAGCCCCAGGCACCTAGTTTAGCCCCCCATCTGCACTGCGCATAGCGGGGTATACGCTCGGCAGCGAGTTTAATCGCGTTTTGCGCATGCTATTATCATCTGCAGAAACGCTCGAAATTGTCAACAGTCGCTATTACCGTCTGCAATGTTGCGTCCTAGTTTTGCCGCGATTTGTTCCTTGGCAGAAATGCCTGAGCCCCGAAAGGATATTTTATGGCCGCCATAATATCGGGTTGAAGTTCGGAGGAAAGCCAAAACTTCTGTCAACTATTTTTCTGTCAAATCTATTCACAACTTTTGTATTTGATGTTTGGGCTCTACTTTGAACTTCCCCATAAAATGGCAGCCGTAATATGATGCCGTTCGAAAGAGAGCTAAATTGGCCAATTTCTGGCCATAAAATATCCAAAAATATCCGAACGGGGCTCAGTTCTATTAAAAATATATGGGCCGGTTCTGCATTACGAAACAAATGCTATAACAGGGTCTCAGCGATACGTTACTTGCGGACCTGCTTCTGCGAGTGTGCCCTCACCACCGACCGTATCCACTGCGCCGCGCGGATGAGGACTGAACTATATGGCTGGGACTCACGAGCAGCAGCTATCACATCTCCTGCAACTTCCTCCAATTACTTTACTCGTGAGTCCCAGGCACCTAGTTTAGTCCCCCATCCGCGACGCGTGTAGTGGCGCGGGGAATATGCTCAGCGATGAGTTTAATCGCGTTTTGCGCATGCCGACAAGTCTGACATCTACCGCTGCTAAATCCTCCAATCGGAAGAACACAGTATTGCTAATCGCTTTCATCGTCTGTAATGTCTCGAAATTGGTCAACTGTCGCTAATATCGACTGCTAGTATCGTCTGCAGAAACACTCGAAATTGTCAACGGTCGGTATTTATCGTCTGCTACTACCGTGTGCAATGTTGATATTGATTGTCAAGTAATCCTAGTTTTGCTGCGATTTGTTCCTTGGCAGAAAGTCCGTATTTTAGATATACGTGAACACCGTTCGGATATTTTAGAATATTTTATGGCCAGAATGTGCCATCATATTACGACCGCCATTTTATGGGGAAGTTCAAAATAGAGCCAATGTTTGGTTTCTGTGAAATTTATTCACACCTGCAAATTAAATTGTCAATAAGGTGAAACTTGAAACTGACTGTTTCACTGAATATTTAGTAATGACCGACAGTGACAGTTTGTTGTCCACAATTTGATGCTAACTTGACAGCTAATCTTTGCAGCAATGCTAACCACAGTTTCGGAAATTTGCTATCTTTTCGAGCCATAGAAACTTTGTTTCGGAAATGTCGCTGGGGTTTCGGGATGGGTCCTAATGAAATTTTGCCATTGGTGTGAACCCACTTAAATAGCTGAAAACGGCGGGAAGGAACCCGATTAACAGCGCATGTCTAACTTCTCTGTCTTTCTGTTAGTCTATCATTTGATTAAAATAGCGGTAAATATAGCTTAAACAAAGTTCTAGTTACATTGAATTCTCCGTCCAAGACATTTGCATTTAAATTTTTTTTCCCGGGCTAGATTTTACCATTTTTTAGGGCAATCCATCTGAGTGATTAGTCTCACTGCCTGCCATCTGTCCAATGCAGGTAAATGTCAACAAAGCGATACAGAACTGCGCAGTAGGGTTGCGCAGTAAAAAAACTCTATATCATAAAAGCGGCTAAGCTACAAAAAACCTACATATCTCAGTCAGAAATGACATACAAGCCTAGAGGTATGGACAGCTATCTAACTGTGACTTTTAGACTGAGAGCTACAATGGCTGCTTAAACTGATAAAACTGAAAAAGTCCCAAATATCTCGATAATCAAGACCTGTTTAAGGTAACCAACCATCTGTGATTGATACTGCTTGCAGGTAAATGTCGTTTTAATCTATATCATAAAATGTAAGCTACAACACAACTGTGGATATAGAATATGGACACTGACTAGTTAGACCGGCTGCAAAATAAACTGAAAAGTCAAACTCAATGAAAAGACGGTCCAGTTGAGCTGACCAAAAAAAATTAGTACTTAGATAATTTGATATAACAGTGATCTAAGAATTATAGCAGTTTACTGCAGCGTGTGGTGTGAATAATAATTAATATACAACAACAACATGAAGAAACGACGACGAATTCCACTTACGAACTGAGAACATCTCCAGGTCGCCATGATGGATTGGTGAAGGTCAATGTAAGATAGACTGGAAGTTCTCGGTTGTTTCAAATTGGTTTCCAGTAACAACGAAACAAATATTATGACTAAAAAAAAAAATAAAAAGGTTCAAATATGTTGGTCAATCATCATCATCATCAATCATCTCATCACAATCAATTTCCACTTTTCCCATTAAGCAACATGGAGGACACAGTTTTCGATCCATTGCTTGATGGACAGCAATAGCTCTTGTCATTGCATGTCGACGTAGAAGCTCTATGAATAATGTCATCAATCCATTTTTTCCCAGGGCGACCTCTTGGTTTCATTTCAGTTCTGTTCATGTGTAGCACCTGCGTTGATAGTTGTTTTGGCTGCATTCGCACTAATATCAAAACATTTGATCTTCTGTTTCTCAACGAATTCGCTGTATGGTGTTGTTCCTACAGGCTGTCTGATAATATCATTTAGTTAGTAACTTAGTTCATCGACCGACATGCGCGTCACCACGAAGAAAAAAAAAGGGGGGGGGGGGGGCAGGGGCAAATTCTCACTATCTAGGCACGTACTTCTCACCATCTAGGCTCGTACTTCTCACCATCTAGGCACGTACTTTTCACCATCTAGGCACGTACTTCTCACCATCTAGGCACGTACTTCTCACCATCTAGGCACGTCCTTCTCACCAGCTAGGCGCATCCTTCTCACCATCTAGGCACGTACTTCTTACTATTTTAGCACGTCCTTATCACCATCAAGGCACGTCCTTCTTTCACCATTTAAGCACGTCCTTCTCACCATATAGGCGCGTCCTTCTCACGATCTAGGCACGTACTTCTCAACATCTAGGCACGTTCTTCTCATCATCTAGACACGTACGTCTCACCAACTAGGCACGTCCTTCTCACCATCAAGGCACGTCCTTTTCATTATTTGTGCACGTCCTTCTCACCACCAAGGCACGTCCTTTTCACCATTTAAGCACGTCCTTCTCACCATAAAGGCGCGTCCCTCTCACCATCTAGGCACGTCTTTTTCACCATTTAACCACTCCTTCCCACCATCCAGGCACGGCCTTCTCACCATCTAGGCATGGTCTCTTCACCATCTAGGCACGGCCTCGCCATCTAGGCACGGCCTCCTTACTATTTAGGTAACTGAGACCTCAGGTACCCACTAGTTTGCTAATCACATGACCCTATGATGTCCCGGATGTATATAAAAACGTACTTCCTCGTCAAATAGATGTACGATTCTACAAGAACAGTTTTACTGTTCCCACAAAGAGAGAATAAGATACAAACAACCTCCCCGCTTGCACGCAATGCAGCGTCATCCCTCGACAAAAAATGAATTGTCCTACCACCCACAACACCTTCCTTTCTCCCCCCCCCCCCCTATCAACTTTCCCCCCAACACTGACTTATCAGTGCAGCACTGCCCTTACCTCTCCCAGCAAAGACTGTGGATCTGGCCCAAGGGAGCCACATTGCAAGAGAAGCTATGGGGGACCGGTGGCGACCTTAAACGCACAATCCTATTTGTGACCCAGACGGGACTCAATGTTTAGCATGACTGATGTCGAACGCAGAAGAAGAAAAAGAAGAAGAAGAAACTGACTTATCATTCCTAAACGGGTACCAAATCGAGGCCTCCCTGAAAACACATTTAACGCATAAAGCACAATATGAGCAAAAGAGACAAAGAAAACACGCACCAGAAAGCGCTGCTGCAGAACGGTTATGAAGTAACGGTACTTTTTATAATATATTTGATCTCCAAAGATGCGCGCATGTACACGACGGATTGTTCAAACTCAAATGGTAGGTAACGAAGGCGTGTTATAATAATACTGATGATGAGGATAATGATAATGATAATGATAAAGATAATTATAACAATAATGACAGGGAGCAGAGAATGGCCGAGAAAAATGTATGCGAAAGTCTGAACCAGTGCCACAACCATACAATAAAATATTGAGAGATGCAGGATTAGAAAGAATGCGATAGCTAAGCTAATCTTCACACTCCATATTATACAACTGAAGAATAGGGACAGGAGGAAGAGGAGGAGGAAGAAGAAGAAGAAGAAGAAGAAGAAGAAGAAGAAGAAGAAGAAGAAGAAGAAGAAGAAGAAGAAGAAAGAAGAAGAAGAAGAAGAAGAAGAAGAAGAAGAAGAAGAAGAAGAAGAAGAAGAAGAAGAAGAAGAAGAAGAAGAAGAAGAAGAAGAAGGAAGAAGAAGAAGAAGAAGAAGAAGAAGAAGAAGAAGAAGAAGAAGAAGAAGAAGAAGAAGAAGAAGAAGAAGAAGAAGAAGAAGAAGAAGAAGAAGAAGAAGAAGAAGAAGAAGAAGAGGAAAAAGAAGAATAAGTTGGAGGAACAGGACGAAGACAAAGAAGAGAGGCATGTAAAGAAGAAGGAGACGAATCTAGTTTTAAACTTTGTAGACCTGGAAGCCTAGAGAGAGAGAGAGAGAGAGAGAGAGAGAGAGAGAGAGAGAGAGAGCGAGAGAGAGAGAGAGAGAAAGAGAGGAGAGAGAGGGGGGGAGAGAGAGGGGGGAGGGAGACAGAGACATAGAGCGAGGGAGAGAGAGAGGGAGGGAAGAGAGATTAGGGGGGAGAGAGAGAGAGAGAGCGAGAGAGAGAGGGGGGGGGGAGGGAGAGAGAGGGGGAGGGAGAGAGAGAGGGTGAGGGAGAGAGAGACAGAGAGCGAGGGAAAGAGAGAGGGAGAGAGAGAGAGAGAGAGAGAGAGAGAGAGAGAGAGAGAGAGAAGAGAGAGAGAGAATAAGTCACAGCTAAAAATAGGATTGGAACCTAATAGCAATACACCGGTAGGAAAGTGTAACAAAAATGTGTACCATAGCAGAAATGAGAGAGATGTTTTTAGCATCAATATATTTGGTAAATCTTACAAATTGAATAGCTCTGAAAGACAGATAGTAGACGTGAATATTTTTATAATCTTTTCATGAACAGCTCATCAAGCATTGGGGCAAGATACAGCGGAGCGAATAATCTCTGTAATCTCTGACTATGATTTCATCGAAGAATATCTTCGTTGGTAAGTGTTACTTTAATGTTGCTGCTGAAATGTCTGTCAGCCTGTCTGTCTTGTATTGCAGTTCTTAGCTTGTGATCTTTAATTGAAGACAAAATGAAAATAGTCACGGCAGAAATGAAATGGTATGTACCGTGTTAAGTGTAACGAGGAAAGATCGACGTAGGAACGATGATATCAGGAGGAGAATCTGCACAGAACCAATACTGAACTTTATAGGTAGACAACAAATCAAATGGTTTGGTCATGTAACAAGACTGACATCAGACAGGGCACCACAGAGAACAATTTTATACAGATACAGTGGTATCAGGCCAAGAGGTCGACCACGCAGAATAGGATCCGAAGAAATATCAGAGACACTGATAAATAGTCTATACGAAGCGAACAGAAGGACCCATTCCAAAGATCTCTTCCTGCCCTGACGCCGCGAGACATTCCAGGAGTAGAGGAAAGAAGAAGAAGAGGAAGAAGATATTTCATTCTTTCTATATTTCTATATTTCTTTCTTTCATCTGATATATGCTGTTCAGTCTGGCCGAGTCGTCTTTACTTCCGACATTTTATTCAATTTTATTCGTATGTTCTTCTGTTCAGCTCACGGTCTGTCTGTTTTATTCATCATCATCAACATGATTTGTCAAGCCGACTGGAGTTGATCATTTTATTGCTCTACATATAACCACCTTCAAAAGCTTACATGTGCACAAGACTGCAGTACTCAACAGTCTTGTCCTGCTGCTGCTTCTTCCATTTCTCCCACTCACACCGAGATGCATACATCGCTTGAGCATAAGTGTGTGTGTGTGTTTGCATTTTCTTAACATAATGTGCACGGGAAATACTGGTATGTGGAACAAATTTGGGTACTTATCACGAGAGTCACCCTACCTCGCTTGTGCTCGAGAATTCCTGACAGCTCCCATTTAGGACGTGCAATTTCCCACAGGCTGTCCTATTTTCTAGGGGTGTCAGGTTGTGCTTGATTTGAAGATTTTAAGCATATCTGTCACTGTCGACAGCCACTGTAACCCAGTGTAAAAATACAAAAACAGTAATGACTTGATACTCACGAGCAGTCACGCCTTTTGCGCCCCCACGTTCGTACTTCTTTTATCTACACAGGTTCCTGACCTATTCACAGCAATAGCACATTCCACTAACAACAACACATCCCAGAAATAACGCTCATTCTCACAAAAGACAATAGCAGAAAGAAAGCTGTGCAGTTGCGTGTGGGAGACTGTATGTTGACCTCGTTGAATGAACGTCAGTAATTTTTCGGTGCACTGTGTATAGACAACAAAAGAAGAAATCTCACAACACCCCTAGAATATAGGACAGCCAGTGGAACTGGCACGACATGAATGGAAGCCGGCACGAAATCTCACGTGCGAGCGAGATGGGGTGACTCTCGTGATAGGTACCCACATTTGTGTTCACAAACCTTTGAAATACATGAAATAAATAATTGAGTTTGCGTGCACATCCGTTTTACAGATCTAGCTTATTTGTATGGAAAGGTTTAGTCCTCACCTGAAGGCAGATGCTCTCTCCGACTTTTAAGAAAACACCCTGATTAGTCGCATTTTAGGACATAGTAGTTTTTTTTTTTTTGGGGGGGGGGGGGTGGAGCTCTTCCCACACGGGAATTGTCGTGCGGCGATTTACGTCTTAAATAGTAACATATTGATCCTCCAACAGCAAACCCCCCCCCCCCCCCCTAAAAAAAAAATAATATTTACTATGTTATTTATTATACTTACGATTATTTTGAAACTATTCTCTCGTATTCTTGGTTTTAACAACCAAAGGTTATAACCAACAACAACATTCACATAATAATAATAATAAGAAAATAATAAAAATAATAATTATTATTATTTCAGTGACTTGTTTCCTGCTGTACACAAATGTTGCGGCCCAATCAGGTATGAAGTAATTAATTATCACTTGATTTGCCAGCTAGTTATCTCGAGCATGCCTGTTAGCCCAGTGTTCGTGTGATTCAATCCCGCCTGGAGCCCAACTCATTTATTTCCCTTTTCTGTAGATCTGGAGTCGCGTGGCGGAGCGGCTAGACACTCGCCGCAGATCGGAAGGTCGTGGGTTCGCTCCCTGGCGAAGCCGGACTTTTTTCAGAAATAACTTTGGCTTCCAGGTCAACCCAGCCTTGAGTGGGTACCGGGTGCAGTCCCGGAAAGTAAAGGTGGCCGGCGTGATGCTGACACATCACTTATCTTTCCGATTGGTCTATAAAATATAGGTCTAGCCCTATATGCCCTATACTCCTAAAGGGGTGGAAAAGGGTCCTTTACTTTCTGTAGATCGACCGAGTCTCAAACTGGTAGTTGGATTTCTCTGGAGACATAATGACGACCGGGATGATACTAGCACATCAGCCATGGAATGTCGAGTTTTCCTCAGATATAGGACTATCATCTTGTATAGAAGGGTTTATCAAGTTTAATTTGCGGCCAAAAAATTAAAAATAGCCAGAGGCCGGTGACCTACCGTAAAAAATCAATAATATAAACAAGTGGTTATGATCCGCGTGCCACTTGCTAGGCGTGCGCGGGCCCGGATTCAAACCACGGGATGACAGTTGAATAGGCCTGACCTTACGCAATGACGTGACAGGTATTTCTTGATAGTTGTTATTCTTGTAAATAATCGGCTACCGACTTCACAACATGTGCATGACTACACAAGGGTAGATTGTGCCAGAAAAACACAACGAGGTGACAGAAATAAAAACAAAAATGAATTGAGACAGACATTCAAGAAACAAGATGTAAAATTAATTAAAGGAATCCGCCATAGATATAGAGTCATTGTTGGGTTTGTTATCAATGCGTACTGTCTGCTTCATTCGGGGGGGGGGGGGGGGTGGAGTAGTCATATCCACTGATACATGTTTTACCCCTCACATTTTACAAATGGCCGTCAGCCTGCTCGCTGCTGACGCTCTGAAACGACGTATGTTTTTAGCTAGGTTTGGCTGCTGCAAATTCCCAAATTCTGGACCAGAGGTCCAAAGGTTCCCTCGCCCAGCTACTGAGTTTAGTTCTTGCTGCAACACAGTGAGATGTGGATTGTGTATGCTCACGGTGTGTTGTTGACTGGATTAGAATGGCAGGTGGCCGATGACGCCTAGAACTGCGTGTACTTTGGCGACTTTGGTTATTGACAGTTTGCGTCAACAGTCCGCTACAATTCTGGTGTGTGACCGTTAATGTGGGCACATCTGACAGCTGCTCACTCATTTTTTTTTTTACTTTGTGTGTGAACGTTTCAATGACCAGACTGCAAGAACAACATGTTAAAAGGTGCGTGGCCAGACAAGAGCACTATGCAGGAAGCCATGGAAGAATAAGAAACTAACACAGAACTGGTGTCGTCAGCCGCTACACGTAGCAGGATTTACTAAGGAGGGGATCTGAGCACTTATGGACTGAATTGTTCGATGTGCAATGAGGATAATCTGTTAACTAACTAACTTTTCAAGAGTTGGCTGGTTGCACTGTTTTCAAATAGGACAGTGCAGGCGATTTTATTTCCTCTGGCATAGGATCGAGGCGTTTATAGGGTGATCCGTCTGCAACGATATATGAACCTCCACTATCTGACTAAGTAACTGATTCAATTTTCCCCGTCTGCAGCGATATTAGAACCTCCGCTAACTGACTAAGTAACTGATTCAATTTTCCCCGTCTGCAAGGATATAATAACCTCCATTAACTAAGTAACCGATTCTATTTTTTCCCGTCTGCAGCGATTTAAGAAACTCCACTATCTGACTAATTAACTGATTCCATTTTCCCGTCTGCAGCGATATAAGAAACTCCACTATCTGACTAATTAACTGATTCCATTTTCCCGTCTGCAGCGATATTATAACCTCAACTATCTGACTAAGTAACTGATTCTATTTTTTTCCCGTCTGCAGCGATATAAGAACCTCCACTATCTGACTAATTAACTGATTCCATTCTCCCGTCTGCAGCGATATTAGAAACTCAGCTATCTTACCAAGAAACTGATTCTATTTTCCCCGTCTGCAGCGATATAAGAACTCCCACTAAGTACCTGATTCCATTTTCCCCGTCTGCAGCGATATTATAACCTCAACTATCTGACTAAGTAACTGATTCCATTTTTCCCGCCTGCAGCGATATTAGAACCCCGACTAACCGACTAAGTAACTGATTTAATTTTTCTTGTCGTTCAAAAGTGAAGTGAAACAGTCTGCAAACAAAGAACGCGGATGTGCACACAAAAGTAAAGTTTTGTGACAAACCCAAAGTCGAGAAGTGGACGAGCAGCCAGAATTTTCCGCTGGAGTTTACAGCTGGTAAAGGCGGAGAAGAAGAAGAAAAAGAAGAAGAAGAAGAAGAAGAAGAAGAAGAAGAAGAAGAAGAAGAAGAAGAAGAAGAAGAAGAAGAAGAAGAAGAAGAAGAAGAAGAAGAAAAAGAAGAAGAAGAAAAAGAACAACAACAACAATACTCTAACTAACATGGATGCGGCTGATCTGTTCATGTGGTCAGAATGTGGAGACTTTTACGCGTTAGATCACAGCGATGTGGGCCACATCGTTAGCCCCAACTACCCGGAGGGTTATCCCGAGAACAGCTTCTGCATCTGGCTGATCGAGGCCCCACAGAACCACAGCCTGCACCTGATTGTCAACTTCGAGGGCGAGAGATACAAAAATGTCTGCTCCGATTACATCGAGGTAGGCTGCAGGGTGGTCGGGTGCATGACAAGTCAGACTGGCAGGCATGCGGACAGATTTATGAAGAGCATGGCAGACAGACAGGCAGGTATGCAGACAGATTTATGAAGAGCATGGCAGACAGACTGGCAGGCATGCAGACAGATTTATGAAGAGCATGGCAGACAGACAGGCAGGCATGCAGACAGATTTATGGCCAGAGCGGTAGACACAGACAAATTGGCAGACATGCGGACAGATTTATGAATAGCACGGCAGACAGACAGACAGGCTTCAGACAGATTTATCAGTAGCATGGGAGACAGACAGGGAGGCAGGCATGCAGACAGATTTATCGGTAGCACGGGAGACAGTCAGGTAGGCAGGCATGCCGACAGATTTATCGGTAGCACGGGAGACAGTCAGGCAGGCATGCAGACAGATTTATCGGTAGCACTGGAGACAGTCAGGCAGGCAGGCATGCCGACAGATTTATCGGTAGCACGGGAGACAGTCAGGCAGGCATGCAGACAGATTTATCGGTAGCACGAGAGACAGACAGGCAGGCATGCAGACAGACTTATGACCAGAGTGGTAGACACCGACAGAATGGCAGACATGCGGACAGATTTATGAACAGCACGGCAAACAGACAGGCAGGCAGGCTTCTACTTCTTCTTCTTCTGCCTTTCTATCCCCCAATGGATCATAGGCCCTCAACCAACTCACGCCAAGTCGTTCTATCCTTCGCCATTACATTGAGCTCTCCCCATGTCCTCCCCATATTTCTAACTTCATTCTCCAGCTCTCTTCTCCATGTGTTTTTTAGCCTTCCTTTATTTCTATGCCCCTGTGGGTTCCAATGCAAAGATATTATAGTTATGCTGTTCTCCTGTTTTCTCAGTGTGTGTCCTATCCAACTCCAGCGTCTTTTCCTCACCTCTTGGTCCACTGGAACCTGTTTAGTTCTCTCCAAAAGCTCTACATTAGTTTTTAAATTATACCATTTGATTTCTTATATTCTGCGCAGGCACCAGTTAACGAATGTTTGTAGTCTTTTATTAACTGCCTTAGTTGTTCTCTATGTTTCCGCCCCATACAAAAGTACTGATTTGACACAACAATTAAAAATTTTTAGTTTAGTATTTTTTCAATTTCTTTTGACCTCCACAAATTCCCTAGTGCTATGAAAGCTCCTCTTGCCTTTTGTATTCTTATTTTAATATCTCTATCAGTTCCTCCATCTATCTACATTACTGCCCAAATGAGTGTACGACTCCACTTCTTGGAGCGGGGTGCCATTAAAAAAAAACCACCATACTTTTTGCCTGATTTATTCTCATTATCTTTGTCTTTCCTTTATGGATTTTCAGGCAGGCTTCAGATTTATCGGTAGCACGGGAGACAGACAGGCAGGCAGGCATGCAGACAGACTTATGGTCAGAGCGGTAGACAGACAGATAGGCAGGCCACGATGCAAACATATTTATCGGTAGCACAGTAGACAGACAGGCAAGCAAAAAGTAAGCAAACATATTGTTAGGACAGTTAACAAGTTAGTTGCGAATCCTTTACAGGACGTTGCAGAACCGACCATATCATGTTTTTTTTCTGTCGTTGTTTTTCTAGGTAAATTTAACGCTCAGTAGTTTGCCATTGCTTCCTGAGCGGTTAGCTCTCTGTACCACTGTCGAAATCAACGCAAGACAAATCGTCCGCAACTGGGATCGAACCTGGCATCCCGGCATTACGAAGCGAGTTCAAAACGCTTAAGCCACAATCGCCGACTGTAGGACAAGAGGCAATCGAACAGATAGATTAACACAGAGAAAGACAGGCAGATATACCAACAGACAGGCAGACGGACAGAGAGACGTATAGACAGATAGACAGACAGAAAACAAAGGGCTTTGTTTCTAGGAGGAAAAGGCTGTTGACTTCAGAGTGTCTAAAAAGGTGCCGATACTCTATTCAGTGTGTCTTTTACAATAGGGCTAAAACAAAGGGTGCCGGTACTGCCTACCGTTGCTTACCGACTTAGTCAACAGACAGACATACAGACAGTCAGATAGACAGATAGAGAGACAGACATACGGGCTGATAGACAAATAGACATACATCCATTCAGACATAGATTGGAAGGGAGGTAGAAGACAGACATACGTAGAGTCATGCAGGTGGGCGGATAGACAGACAGACAGTCAGGCAGGCGGATAGACACACATACAGACCTACATTCAGACAGACAGACAGACAAGACAGACATGACCAAACCTGTGCTGACTGTTGCCTTTAGATTCGCCACGGAAGCCAAAGATCCGCCCTGGAGGGTGTTTACTGTGACAAGGTGACTAACCTGCAGATGACCTCACAGTCGCGTTGGTTTTGGATCAAGTTCAAGTCTGACCGCCTCAACACCACAGGCAGGCCTTTGCTGATCCAGTTCTCGGCCATTTACAGTGAGTCGCGCCCATCTTCTTTGCTTAGACACGCCTAGGATTTTGTAGCCAAATAGTTGTACCCACTGCATTAACGAGGCACTCGCCAGTTTCTAGTGCTATTATTTGTTACGTCCCTAGTGAATCCGCTAAAACAGCTGTGATGATTCACCCCGGGCCGACAAATGTTGTCACAAGTTTAGTTGCATATCCTTTACAGGACGTTGCAGAACCAACCACAATAGCCCCTGGCTGTTGTGTGGTTTTTATAGGCAAATTTACGTCTATTAGTTTGCCATTGCTCCTGGACGGTCGGCTTTCTTGATACCAATGTCAAAACCAACGCAAGGCGCATGGCCGGCAGCTGGGATCGAGTCTGGCATCCCGGCATTACGAAGCGTTCGCATAGACTCAGCCACAGAACCGACCCGAGCACAAGGAGACAAAACAAATAAAGAAGTGTACGCAAAACAGACATGAGCAGGTCCACTCAAAATGCACCTTATTTCTACGCTGAAGATTACAAGGGTTAAGGCCTTCCTTCGTTTAGATGTGGTTTTAAAAGTTAGCTATTTCCCGGTCTCTCTCTTATAATGACGGATAGTATTGGGACCTTGTTACATTATCTTACAAAAGGGAGCTAGTTTAGAACATTGTTTCTTTCTCTTACAACAGGGGATTAGTTTCGAACAATATTACATTATCTTACAACAATGGGATTATTTTAGAACATTGGTACATTCTCTTACAACAGGGGATTAGTTTAGGACACTGGTACATTCTCTTACAATAAGGGGTTAGTTTAGAACATTGTTACATTCTCTTAAAACAAGGGGTTAGTTTAGAATATTGGCATATTCTATTACAGCATGGGTTAGTTTAGAAAATTGTTACATTCTCTTACAACGAAGGATTAGTTTAGAACACTGGTACATTTTCTTACAACAAGGGGTTAGTTTAGAACATTGTTACATTATCTTACAACAAGGGATTAGTTTAGAACATTGTTACATTATCTTACAACAAGGGGTTAGTTTAGAACATTGTTACATTATCTTACAAAAGGGATGTTTTAGAACATTGGCACAGAACATTGGATTAGTTCAGAACATTGGTACATTCTCTTACAACAAGGGGTAAGTTTAGAACATTGGACTATTCTATTACAGCAAGGGATTAGTTTAGAACATTGTTACATTATCTTACAACAAGGGGTTAGTTTAGAACATTGGCACATTCTCATGCAACAAGGGATTAGTTTAGAACATTGTTACATTATCTTAGAAGAAGGGATTAGTTTAGAACATTGGCACATTCTCTTACAACAAAGGATTAGTTTAGAACATTGGCACATTCTCATACAAGAAGGGATTAGTTTAAAACACAGGCACCTTCTATTACAGCAAGGGGTTAGTTTAGGACACAGGTAGAGTCGCAGAATTTCGTTACGAAAAATATCGTCTAGAGATGGAGCCACCGACAGAATATAGTTGACAGCTTGACTGTGGGCACGATAAATGTGACAATAGATCAGTCTCCTGACTGAATTTCTACCCCACCAGGACATCACACAGCGATTCGACCGATGACACAAAGTGCTTGATGCGATGAGGATCACCGTGGAGGTAGGTCCCAGAAACCGCATTCAGACATTTGGGCCATAATGATGACCTGCCTATATTCGGCCCCTGGCAAGATCCAGAGTGGGGCTTCAAATTCATTTTAATTAGTCTGAGAAGTTCTAATTAGATAATAAATGACATAGATCAGTCTCCGCCATTCATTCTTTTATACACTCACTATCCACAGATTCGACGAGAGGCTTGAACGAGACCGTTCCTTACGCAAGTATGTCCTCATTAGTTCATTTTGTCATTGGTTTATGTTCTGATTAGGTCACGTCCTCATTAGTTCATTTTGTCATTAGTTCATGTTCTGATTAGTTCGACATCCTCTTTAGTTTTTGCCAGCATCGTTAGTTCATGTCCTCATTAGTTTATGTCCTCATTAGTTCATGTCCTCATAAGTTCATAAAATCATCGTTACTTCTTGTCCTCGTTAGTTTATGTCCTCATAAGTTCATATCATCGTCAGTTCAATGGTTAAACATCCCTTTTCTACATTAATTAAAGAATTAGCGATAAGGTATGTTAAGGTAATAATTGGCATTATTTCGTTGTAGTAATCTTCAATTCACGAATTCTGTAGCGTTACTATTTATTCCGTCAAGCGTTCACAATATATAGTACATATTAGCATATACATTCATTTCTTCTGTGGTGAATGCATGAATTATCACATTGTTTTTCACTAGCTAATGTAATCATTACTAGCGTGTACTTGCGCTAGCTCGATGTGTCCTGCATTCTCTTGTTCATTACTGTGTGATACTCATTAATATATACATTGATTAGCTCCTGCACTACACAACACAAGTTGGCCCGGTTATGTTGGTTACCCGCTGCTGTGTTTACCTTTGCCACCGGTTGGTTATTCAGGGTCCACTGAAATCTGGTCCAAAGGGTCATAGCTAGCAGAATGGGAGTTGGGAGTGGTGGAAAAAAAAGTGGCGGGGGGGGGGGGGGGGGAGGGTTTAATAAGGTCATCTAAGTTTCTTTAGTAACAAACCTGTGTTTACTGTCACTTGACAAGGAGAGAGGGAGGGAGGGAGAGAGAGAGAGAGAGAGAGAGAGAGAGAGAGAGAGAGAGAGAGCTAGAGAGAGAGACAGGTAGGGAGACAGTTACAGAGAAATAGAGATAGATATAAATAGATATAGGGATAGAGAGAGTGACAGTCAGACAGACAGACAGACAGACAGACAGACAGACAGACAGACAGACAGACAGACAGACAGACAGACAGACAGACAGACAGACAGACAGACAGACAGACAGATAGATAGATAGATAGATAGATAGATAGATAGATAGATAGATAGATAGATAGATAGATAGATAGATAGATAGATAGATAGATAGATAGATAGATAGATAGATAGATAGATAGATAGATAGATAGATAGATAGATAGATAGATAGATAAAGAAAGATAGAGAAAAAAAGATAAGAAAGATAAAGAGAGAGAAGGAAAGATAGAGAAAGAGAGAAAGAAAGACACACAAAGAGAGAGAGAGAGAGAGAGAGAGAGAGAGAGAGAGAGAAAGATAAAGAGAGGGAAAGAAAGATAGAGAAAGAGAGAGAAAGAAAGATAGAGAAAGAGAGAGAGGGAATGACAGTAAAAAGCGGTGAAGAGAAATATGTATGCGTGTGTGTATGTGTCCGCGCGCGTGTGTTAGGGTGTCCGTGTGTGTTTGTGTGCGTGCTTGTGTGTGTGTGCGTGTTCGTGCGTGTGCACGCACAATATTTCCAGGGCCAGCAGAGGGCGCAGTTTGAGAACCTGACAATGTTGCCGGATGTCCTTCCTGTCCTCCCCAGGCTGCCGGTCCTACGAGTTTGCCTGCAGGAACATGGAATGTCACAGCATGTCCTACCGGTGTGACGGGCAGAACGACTGCGGCTGCCTCAAGGACTGTGACGAGTCCATGTGCCAGGGACTGCCCATCTGTGAGTACCTGGTTGAGGCTGTGGCCTAGGGGGGTGGGGGGGGGCAGAGCTACTGTTGTTGACCGCCCCGGCAGCGCGGTGGCTATTCGCTCGCCTGCCCACCCGAAGCACTTAAGTTCGAACCCGCACCGAAGGGACATTTCTGTAATTGACTTAGGGCTCCCAGCTCCACCAACTTAAAATGGTTACCATAAAATGTCGAAGGAAGTCAAGGCGGTCGGCACGAAGGGAGCCAGGTCCAGAATTGAGTGCCAGTTAGTGTTAAGAACACACATAGCACGGTATTCCCTGTGGGGCTCTGGGGCCCCTTTTTACGTGGGGGGGGGGGACCCTTCCCACCGGCCCTCTAACAAGCACGTTGAAAACGTCGATTAATGAAACTGTTTCCTTTAAAATCTGAACGCATCTGCCTGAGAGGCAAGCAACCAACCGTATGCATACAAATAAACCCAGATTTGTAAAACATATGAGCACTTAAGATCTGGAACTAGTCTAAAATGCAGAATAAAACCTAAAATTTGCACCCGAGTTTTAGGCCTGTGAAAGCTAAGAAGAAGAAGAATACAATATCTATAGCAATATAAGGGTATTCGACAAACGTTGTGTGCTTGTTGTTACTGAAAACCCATTCTGACGCAGTGGTTATAGCACTATCACAAGTAAGTCTTGCTACTAGAAAACAATGCTGACGCAGTTGTTATAGCACTGTCACATGTGAGTCTTGTTACTAGAAAACCTTGGTGACGCAGTTGTTATAGCACTATCACACGTGTGTGTTGTTACTGGAAAACCATTCTGACGCAGTGGTTATGGTACTATCACATGTGAGTCTGGAAAACCATGCTGACGCAGTTGTTATAGCACTATCACATGTGAGTCTTGTTACTGGAAAACCACGCTGACGCATTAGTTATAGCATTTATTACTTAAAATCCATGCTGACGCAGTTGTTTTAGCACTATCACACGTGTGTGTTGTTACTGAAAAACCATTCTGACGCAGTGTTTATAGCACTATCACATGTGAGTCTGGAGAACCATGCTGACGCAGTTGTTATAGCACTATCACACGTGAGTCTTGTTACTAGAAAACTGCTAGCACTTTTGTAAATGAGTGTTGTTACTATGAAATTGTTAGCACTTTTGTCTGTGAGTGTTGTTACTATAAAACTGTTAGCACTTTTGTATGCGAGTTTGTTGTCCTAGGTTCGAATCCTGTAGAGCTGGGTATTTAAACTGAGCTACACTCTGTAATGCCAGGGACTGCTCCGTGTTGAGCGCCATACACTTACACAAGTGTCGGCCGGTTTCAGGCATCACAGCTGCTTTCTCTTACCTTCCGCAGCCAAACAGGCACAAGTCATCATAGCTATCATCACAGGAATCGGATCTTTCTGTGTCCTGTGCCTGGTCACTTACTGCATCGAGGGCAAGAACAACTGGGTTGCTACGCAGGCTGAAGCGGTGAGTGTGAGTGCATTCTTTCTTCTTCTTTCGATAGATATAATATAGATAGTTAACTCCAGGGTGCCCCGAACCACCTGCAGAGTGTCCAGCAAGAGCATGCGGATTTAGGGCACTGTTTCCGGTTTTGTATTGAAATGGTGGGGGATCCAAGACGTCTAACAACGTTGTAGCTGCAAAATGCGAAGGTGGGGGGGGGGGGGGGGGTGGGGGGGGGGAGTCAGAACCCATACACGTAGAGGTAGAGGCATAAAGTCCTCTACCTAGTTTGATGAAAGATGGATCATTGAGATTTTAGTGCCAGCGGACAAGGAACACACAGTGGTACCCTTGGAAAAAGGAATTCAGTAACCAACTGACTGAATTTTTTAGTCTTATCTGTTCTAGCTATTCGTAAACACACATACTCACACAAACATAGAACAAACCAACATTCTCTCATGCTCACACAAACATAGAACAAACACACATACTCACACAAACATAGAACAAACACACATACTCACACAAACATAGAACAAATACACATACACATATCCTCACACAAACATAGAACAAAAACGCATACACATACACTCTCGCGAACATAGAAAAAAAAACACATTCACACATACTCACACAACCATAGAACAAACACACGCTTTCACAAGCGTAGAACAAGCACACATAAACACACACTAACGTACAAACATAAAACAAACACGCGCACACACGCGCGCACACGCTGACACAAACTTAGTTCAAACACATCGTGAGCTCCTTGTAATTTGTAGCTAGAGACAGACGCGCTAATTCTGAAAATATGTGATTGTATGTAGCTGTAGAAACTCTGCAGCCTTATTTCTAGCTAGAGACAGACACGCTAGTTCTTAAAATGCATGATTGTATATAGCTGCCGAAATTCTGCAGCCATATTTCTCTTTAGAGAGAGTCACGTTAATTCTGAAAATATGTGGTTGTATATAGCTGGAGAAATGCTGCAGCCATATTTCTAGTTAGAGAAAGACACGCTAGTTCTTAAAATATGTGACATTGAATATAGTTGCAGAAATGCTCTAGCCATATTTCTAGCTAGAGACAAACACGCTAGTTCTGAAAATATGTGATTGTAAGTAGCTGCGGAAATTCTTCAATCTTATTTCTAGCTAGATATCGTAACTATAGCTTTAAATACCTGAGTTTGTGATGGTGAAGAATTCCTGTAGTCATTGTTCTATCTAGAGCTAAAGCTTTAAAACAATGTGATCTTGAATAGTTAAAGAAACACGTTGTCTTGCTTTTGTAATGTCATTTTGTGTTTTTGAATTAACGTTTTCTGACATCTTTCTTTTGGGGAAAATTCAAGATGAAAACTAAAAAATTACAACTTCTTCTATTATTCCCAGTTGCGCGAGAAGGAGATTATTGCAGAGAAGCAGAGACAGCGGGCGTCCAGAGCCTTCACCAAGTTCATCGGTGGCGAGAAGGAGTTGCTGCTGACAGTGCCCAAGTCTAAGATGAACCTCAGCTCTGGCAGATTGTCCAACTTGAGCATGCGGAACTAGGGAAACAGTGCACTGTCTCGAAAAAAAAGAGGGGGGGGGGGGGGGGAGACGGATGGACAGGCGAGAGTGAACGAAAGAGACAGTGAGTGTGAGAGAGAGAGAGAGAGAGAGGGTTAGAGAGAGAGTTAGAGAGAGAGAGAGAGAGAGAGAGAGAGAGAGAGAGAGAGAGAGAGATTCTTATTCTGGCCCTGCAGTCTTCTTCTTCTGTCTTCTATCCCCCTGAACCAACTCACGCCAAACCGTTCTATCACCCACTATTGCAGGCACTCCCCCCCCCCTCCCCCTCGTCCTGTACATCTTTTTAACTCCACTCTGTAGCCTCCCTTCTCCATGTGTGTATTTTTGTTTTAGGTGGGGGAGGGGGGGGGGGTCTGCCTTTATTTATATGTCCCTGTGTGTTCTAGTGCAAAGACATTCTAGTTATACTGTTCTAAAGGTTTCTCAGCATGTGTCCTATCCAACACCAACGTCTTGACTTCACCTATTAGTCCACTAGAACTTGTTTGGTTTTCTCCCAATGCTCTAAATTAGTGATTCTGTCATACCATTTTCTAGCGCTTTCTTAACCTTACGTCGTTTTTAGGACGTAATTTTTTGTTATTAGAAGCCCCACTCTGGCTTTTGCCAGGGGCCGCAATATAGGCAGGCCATAAATATGGCCAATTGTCTGAACGCGGTTTCTGGGACCTCTCCACGGTGATCCTCATCCACATGGTGGCACTTTGTGTCATCGGGTGTTTATCGCTTGTGTGATGTCCTGGTCGGGTAGAAATTCATTCAAATTCAAATTCATACCATTTACTTTTCTCTGTTTACGCAGGCACCAGTTAATGAATGTTTGTAGTTTATTAGTAATTTCCTTAGTTGTTCTGCACGTTTCCTCTCCATACAAAATTAATGATTTGACATGGGAATTTTACAAATTTTAAGTTTAGTATTAATTTCAATTGTCCTTTGACTTCCACAAATGCCCTAGTGCTGTGAAAACTCCTCTTGCCTTTCTTAGGCAGTTAGATCACGTGATAATATGCAATGGCAGACGTGTATGTCTGTCTCACTCAGGTTGGTTGGATGGATGGTTGATGGGATGGGTGGTTAGTTGACTGGCTGGTTGGTTGGATGGCTGACTGGCTGGTTGGTTGGATGGCTGACTGGCTGGTTGGTTGGATGGCAGACTGGCTGGTTGGTTGGATGGCTGACTGGCTGGTTGGTTGGATGGATGGTTGATGGGATGGGTGGTTAGTTGACTGGCTGGTTGGTTGGATGGCTGACTGGCTGGTTGGTTGGATGGCTGCCTGCTTGGTTGGTTGGATGGCTGCCTGGTTGATTGGATGGCTGCCTGGTTGGTTGGATGGCTGACTGGCTGGTTGGTTGGATGGCTGACTGGCTGGTTGGTTGGATGGCTGCCTGGTTGGTTGGATGGCTGCCTGGTTGGTTGGATGGCTGCCTGGTTGGTTGGATGGCTGCCTGGTTGGTTGGATGGCTGCCTGGTTGGTTAGTTGGCTGGCTGGTTGGTTGGATGGCTGCCTGGTTGGTTGGATGGCTGCCTGGTTGGTTGGATGGTTGGTGGGATGGGTGGTTAGTTGGCTGGCTGGTTGGTTGGATGGCTGCCTGGTTGGTTGGATAGCTGCCTGGTTGGTTGGTTAGTTGGCTGGCTGGTTGGTTGGATGGCTGCCTGGTTGGTTGGATGGCTGCCTGGTTGGTTGGATGGTTGGTGGGATGGGTGTTTAGTTGGATGGCTGGTTGGTTTTATGGTTGGTTGGATTGCTGGTTGGTTGGATGGCTGCCTGATTTGTTGGATGGTTGGTGGGATGGTTGGTTGGAAAGCTGCCTGGTTGGTTGTTTGGATGTTTGGTGGGATGGTTGGTTAGTTGGATGGCTGTTTGGTTTTATGGTTGGTTGGATGGCTGGGTCACAGATATCGGTCCTTGGTGATCTGACCTACTTCCACTGAGGGATGATGATATTGTTCTCCATGACGTGCTAACACTGAGACGGTTCTCTAAATGGACTAGGAGCGTCAGCTGCAGGGAACTGTATTAACGATGTGCCAGTGGAAGATAGCACAGAATCGACAGCTGGAAACACCAGGTCTGCAACACATGTCGGACATTATGATAATATAGAATGCTAAACAGAAACTTGTATTGACCATCATCATCATCATCATGTAGCAGGTCCTATGCAGAAAGTCGCTCTTATCACAGTCTGCCTGAAAGAAACTCGGTCTCTCGCCAGTTTTCCCGCCTCATGCACTTTCACACTCAAGGAGTCACTTATATCCTGTGCCCATCTTAGTGTCGGTCGGCCCCTGTCCCTCCTTCCTGGTACCATGCCTTCTGCTATAATTTTTTCCAATCCGTCGTGGTGCTTGGTATGACCAAAATATTTCAGCTTTCGAGAAAGGATGCTGTTATTTCTATAAAAGAGAATACAGGACTTAAAATATGTGTCTAATTGTCCTTACCTGGGAGGAAACATATTCAGTAGCCCAGCACCTCATGTGGAAGAGACAGGTTCATTCCCAAAAGGGTGAATATAGCTTTTGATGTTTACGTTTTCTAAAGTCCTCCCGTCTTCCCTCTATGAATGCCAAACAGCATATTACAGGTTGTTTATCATCGTGTATTATCATAGTTTTGGTCTAAACAGTAAACATACAGGCATCTAGACACAAATACTGGCAGACAGAACAGACGGACAAACGGACTAATTAAATAACACGGAAGGCAGGGAAACGTTCAAATCGAACAAGGGGTTGGACAAGTGAGAAAATTCTCTTATCTCTTCGCCGACCCGGGGTTTAATTTGCAGGGCTCTTTGTCTTTTTCTGCATAGTGACTAGTCACCAGCTGAGACTTAGCACAAAGCACATGCTCCGTGGCTTCGGCAACACTCCCTAGAGATATCTGAAAAATGTGTACTGGTAAAATTCCGGTGGAAGAGCAGAAGTCTGCCCCGTGGAGATGATGATAGTGAATAGCAGACTTGATCTGAAATGGATGTCTTCTCGGGTGGCTTCCTGTGCCCATTCTAGGGGGGAGTGGGGGGGGGGTGGGGGTAGACCCACTGTTTTCTAAACAAGCATGTCCTAGGAGACGACTAATTAGGGTGTTTTCTTCGAAGTCGGAATGCATCTTCTTGAGAAGCAAGGAACCAAGAGTCTGCAAATAGAAAAGAAAATTAAAAAAAAAAAAAAGTTTAAAAAATAGATGTGCAATCAAAGCCTGTCCTTGTATGAGACCAAAGTAAAGGTCAAGGTCAAGTCGGGAGATGTGAGCCAGCGCCATTGCACACAGGGTTATAAACCATAAGTGCTCTGCCACCAGTACGGACAGCTGATAAGAATTGTCTGCCTATGTCGCCGTTCGCACGTAACTCTGTAGCTACAGCGACGTTCCTCCATTTACCCCAGAGTGTTAAACTCTGGTACCCATTTCCTAAAGGCTGGGTGAACCCCGGGAACCTCGCGGTTTCGAACACTGACCGTGGCTGCAGCGAGTCGCAGCTTGATTTGAAAGCAAGCCTCCTATCGACTGCGCTAACGCGGCCAGAAGTGGATGATCTAAGAGAACTTTCCACCGGAAGTGACAGTGATGAACGCGATGAAAAAAAGGAAGAGGAGGAAGCAGAAGAGAAAGAAGAGGAAGTGGAAAAAGAAGAGGAAGAAGCGGATAAGGTTAAAGAAGAGGAATAGGAAGAAGAAAAGAGGAGGAAGAACAGAAATAGGAGGAAAAAAAGAGGAAGAGGAGGAAAAGGAGGAGGAAGAAAGGAGAAAAGAGGAAAAGCAGAAAGAAAAGTAAGAGAAAGAAGAAGAAGAGGAGAAAGAAGAGAAAGGGGGGGGGGGGAGGAGGAAGAGGAAGAGGAAGAAAAGGAAGAGGAGAAAGAAGAAGAAGAATAGGAAAAGGAAGAGTAGGAAGAATGAGATGAGGAGGAAAAGGAAGAGGACAAGGAAAAGGGAGGAAGCGGAATGAGAGGAGAAAAAAAGAAGAGGAGGAAGAGGATGAGGAACAAGAAGAAAAATAAGAAAAGGAAAAGAAGAAGAAGAAGGGGAAGAGGAGGTAGAAGAAGAGTAGAAAAAAAAGAGTAAGAAGGTGAAGAGGAAGAAGAGGGGGTGAAACAGGAAGAAGAAGGAGGGGGAGAAGAAGAAGATAATGAAGACGAAGAAGAATGGGTGTCCAGTGTGTCAGTGGGATATTGAAATTGCCGTAGACTTAAAAATGTGCGAATACTTGCTAATTGGAATTTGTTTGTCCGTTTAGTTTTAAAAAAAAAAAGGCAAGTGGGAATAATTTGAAAGGGGGTTGGGGCGGGAAAAAAAGGGCGGGGGGGGGGCACTTCAAACACTATTTGAATCAACGGTAATATGCAATAAGCATAGAAATGCTTTCAGGCCTTATAATTCTAATCCTCGGTGACTTTATTACGAACTTTGTTAGTTTCCATGTTGCATTAACTATCAATGTTGTCACTATTGGCATTAACGTGTCACTGTTATTGTTATTAACGTTATAATTAACAGCTTTACTATTATAAACCTCAATATGATCATAAATTTGGTTAATAACAAATAAGTTATTTTAAAAGTGCAGTTACTTCAGTTACTGTATTAGCGTTATGACTGGTGCTACTTTAATAGCCGTGTTGTTTTCAAGATTAGAACTGAATTATTATTTTAAGGATTACTGTTAGTGTTATATTAAAGCCTTGTTATTGTAAAGATTTCCATTTAGTTATTTTTAACGTTACTGCTAAATTCCCAGGCTCAAAGACACCCCATTCCATTTTTACCTACATCGCAAAAGTGGTACCTGCAGCAATGACAGTTTTTTGACAGTATTCTTTCCATCTGTTTCCTATTATTTGTGTCAAGTTGATTTGCACAATGTTGATTTTATAATGGCGGTTGGATCATATGTCAGCTCTGTGGCTATATCGATGCGAACGCTTCGTAATGCCGGGATACCGGGTTCGATCCCAGCTGCGGGCCATGCACCTTGCGTTGGCTTCGACAGTGGTATCAAAGAAGCCGACCGTCCAGTAAGCAATGGCAAACTACTGGACGTAAATTTGCCTAAAAAAACCACACAACAACCAGGGGCTGTTGGAGTTGGTTCTGCAACGTCATGTAAAGGATATGCAACTAACCTGGTTGGATCATATATCGACATTACCGTGTGGACTGCAACATTTTAATTGCATCATATCGACTGATTGTCGATTGGATTAAGTCGTGAGTATTATGTCAACTTTATGGTGTTGACTGTTACTTTTTGAGCCCATCTTATTAAGGGCACCAGCATAGCAAGGTACTCAAAAATTCACACACGTATGCATTCTTAGTGACTCGATGAATATGCTTAACAAAATCCAAACTAGATTTATCAGGCAAGAATGGATTGCAACACTAAGACTTCACGAATATCTGCCCTAACCTTTATCTTTGTGCCAGTCATGCCGGTGTTCAAGGGAACGAGCGTGCAGACTATCTTGCTGACACTGCGGTTGTTATGGCTGGCTCAGTACTAGACAGAAGTGATGTTATCATTGCCGCACTTACCATACCAAGGAGCACGCCAAAGGACATGACTCCGTATCCCTATCTAGACTGATGGACATGGGGGTGCAGCCTAAAGCTGCGAGAAATGAACATTTCACCAAGGGAACAAGACGTTTCATTAACCAACACAGAACAGGCGTCATCAGTCGTTTTACACTTGTGGAGCTTTTCAGGAGGAGATCGGAGCACCTATGGATCTGTCTGGAGTGCTGTGATGATAAACCTTTCTAATCACTAATCACTCTGTAACCAGCCATATGGCTGTCTCTCCACGGATATCAGTCCTTTGTGTTAACACTCTGTCTCTCTCTTCCCCCTACTCTGTCTCGTGCTGTTCCTTCCGGTCATCTCCATATTCTCACACGACCAAACCTCTGTCTGTCTCACAACAGAGAACCCCACCCGCACAGAATATCAAGGACAGATATAAACCCGAACGAAAAGTATATCAGCGAGCTTCACAATATAATGAATACAAACAACACGTGAACGCTGCTGCTATGGAGCCTTCATCAGCCCATACACTAATTAGACAATACTACACAAATACACAATTTCACTTATCTTTTTATCTCGAACGGGAAAATAAATATCCCAGGGAAAGCCAGGGACGGTACGTCGAGGATAAGTTGAAACTGTGTGGGCGGTTCAGTCCCCTAGGATGCTAGAGGAAGCTGTGTTGGTAGTTTAGTCCACTGGGCGCTAGAGATACCAAAGTATATAAAGCGATTACCAAGAGTTACTTGTCGAGCTACTCCAGTGTAATATAAACTATATATTGTTGCCTAACCTGGAAACATATAATCCTAGCTACTGTAGTCAGCCTTGTAAAGTAAAGGATCCTTTTGAACGTCTTCAGGCATATTGAACAAATATAGCTAGACCTGTATTTTCTACACCAGTCAGTTCTTTTCTTGTATTTCACCCTGTCAGGACCTCCTTTATTTCCTGGGGAAGGTCCCATAGTATAGGGGTGTTAGTGTTCATTCCGCAGGATCAACGAAAGTAGCACACACTGAAAATGATGACATAATAAAAGCTGAAAACTATCAACAAACTCACACAGACAGAAAGCTAGTTGCACAGTCCACGTCCGACTAGCTATTTATATAGATTCGGCCGTGAACAGTCATTCACACAAATGAAAGTTGTTCACTAATCATATTACTTATTACCTACTGTCGATATTGACATCCCAGCACATCGGTACGACCCATTCGTGCTCCGTCCTCCGATGCAGCATTCATCTCAGTGTCTCGCTCAATACTCACCGTACCCTAGACTTCTGGAGGCTGTCAACCCATTCTAGTCGGTGTTTGCCAGTTTTGATAGTCTTAAGTCTGCTCATAGAGTCTATCGCAATTAGTGCTTTCCGTTCCACCACCCATGCAATTGTCCACTTGACAGCTGCTGTTTGCTCCACCAGCCATGCAAGTGTCCCTGTGACAGTTGCTGTCTCCTCCACCAGCCATGCCAGTGTCCCTGTGACAGTTGCTGTCTCCTCCACCAGCCATGCCAGTGTCCCTGTGACTGTTGCTGTCTCCTCCACCAGCCATGCCAGTGTCCCTGTGACTGTTGCTTTCTCCTCCACCAGCCATGCCAGTGTCCCTGTGACAGTTGCTGTCTCCTCCACCAGCCATACAAGTGTCCCTGTGACTGTTGCTGTCTCCTCCACCAGCCATGCCAGTGTCCATGTGACAGTTGCTGTCTCCTCCACCAGCCATGTCAGTGTCCCTGTGACTGTTGCTGTCTCCTTCACCAGCCATGCAAGTGTCCATGTGACTGTTGCTGTCTCCTCCACCAGCCATGCAAGTGTCCATGTGACTGTTGCTGTCTCCTCCACCAGCCATGCAAGTGTCCCTGTGACAGTTGCTGTCTCCCCCACCAGCCATACCAGTGTCCCTGTGACAGTTGCTGTCTCCTCCACCAGCCATGCCAGTGTCCCTGTGACAGTTGCTGTCTCCTCCACCAGCCATGCCAGTGTCCCTGTGACAGTTGCTGTCTCCTCCATCAGCCATGCCAGTGTCCCTGTGACTGTTGCTGTCTCCTCCACCAGCCATGCAAGTGTCCCTGTGACAGTTGCTGTCTCCTCCATCAGCCATGCCAGTGTCCATGTGACAGTTGCTGTCTCCACCACCAGCCATGCCAGTGTCCATGTGACAGTTGCTGTCTCCTCCACCAGCTATGCCAGTGTCCCTGTGACAGTTGCTGTCTCCTCCACCAGCCATGCCAGTGTCCCTGTGACTGTTGCTGTCTCCTCCACCAGGCATGCCACTGTCCCTGTGACTGTTGCTGTCTCCTCCATCAGCCATGCCAGTGTCCATGTGACTGTTGCTGTCTCCTCCACCAGGCATGCCAGTGTCCCTGTGACTGTTGCTGCCTCCTCCACCAGGCATGCCAGCGTCCCTGTGACAGTTGCTGTCTCCTCCACCAGCCATGCCAGTGTCCCTGTGACAGTTGCTGTCTCCTCCACCAGCCTTGCCAGTGTCCATGTGACAGTTGCTGTCTCCTCTACCAGCCATGCCAGTGTCCCTGTGACTGTTGCTGTCTCCTCTACAAGCTATGCAAGTGTCCATGTCTTCTTCTTCTTTCGTTTTTGGCCAAATGTTTTTTGCCTGAAAGCGTTGAATATGGGACAGTCTTGAAGGATGTGATCTGTTGTTTCAGGTGCCAGTCCACAAGTACACATGGCCGATTGGCCAATCTTAAATTTGTTGTACATGTGGGAGCGAAGTCTATTGTGCCCTGTTCTAAGGCGAAGGATAATAACTTGCTCTGGTCTGTCCATAATATGGTAATCATCTTGTGCCAGTTTCGGTGGCATTCTGATTGATTTGATCATTCTCTTCTTCTGTTGATAAGAGACTGGTATGTCAGGTTGTTCTTCAGTTGCACCTTCCTTAGCTAGTTTATCAGCTTTTTTCGTTTCCGGGAACTCCACAGTGGGAAGGTATCCACTGCATTACTAATTTACAGCGGTTGCCTAGTTCGGATAATAGTGTCCGTATGCTTGGTAATTTTCCAGACTGGAGTGACTGAAGTACTGCTTTTGCATCTGTCAGGAATACCACTGGTTGTGAAAAATACCCTGTATTTAGTAGTTTCTCTACCGCTATCTTGATGGCTTGAACTTCTGCATCATAGTTGTGACAGTGCTTTCCCGTTGGTAATTTGGCTGTATCCCTGGTATTATTAGGATACTCAATGTACACTCCCGCACCTCCGTTTCTGACTGCGCTTTCTGCTGACCCATCTGTGTAAACACGGACCCAAAGGTTCTGCGGGTATTCATCATCAAGTAAACTGAGGGTGGCTGTTTTGCGCTGCACACTGTTTTGTTCTTCCTTGTCAAATACCCCTTTCACTTCAGTCTTGATGTGTATTGGAAACTTATACTCCTCTCTCCAGGGGGTCCGTTCTGGGACAGCATTTAAGGATCTATCAGTTGCAGGTAAATCAGTGGTTTGTCTGCCGAGCCGTTTGGCCTGGTGGATAAAACTACTTCTCTTTAGTCGTCCCAAAGCTAAATTTTTGAATCTTTCATTCATAGGGTGACTGGGCATACTAAGAAACTTTTCTGCTTGTAAAAGCATCTTGGTGTCTCTGCGTTCACTTAGTGCTTGGGTCATCCCCATTTTCTCCATCACAGCTATAGGTGTTGATTTCATACTGCCTGTGGTAACTCTGAGTGCTTGATTTTGCACTTTGTCTAATTCTTGCAATGTGGTTTTTGATGCCGAACTCCATGCTGTTGATCCGTATTCAAGATGTGGTCGAACACTTTGTTGGTAAACTTTTCTAAGTATTTTCCCGCTAGCACCCCATGTGGTTCCACTTAGTTTTCTCAGAATGGCTACCCTCCTTCTGGCTTTGGTTGCTGCCTTGTTGATGTGTTTTCTCCATGTTAATCTATCATCAAACGTTACGCCGAGGTATGTGGGCTCCTTATCCTCTCTCAGGGGTACTCCATTTATGTGCATGGCGCCTGATTTTTGTTTAGGAGAAAGGGTAAAGAGAGTGGTGCTGCATTTGCCTATGTTGATGCTGACACACCATTTGTCGGCCCATTTAGCCATTGCATCTATGGCTCTTTGTAGCAGTCTGGTGGCCACTGTCGCATTTTCATTTGTACACCAGAGTACCAAGTCATCAGCATACATTGCAGCTTTAATTCCATGGGGTAGTTCAGAAAGCAGGTCGTTGATATAGACTAGGAAGAGTGTGGGGGACAGGACACCTCCTTGTGGGACGCCATGGCGCAGCAAAACTTTCTTGCTCTTAAGTCCATCTATCTGTACTCGGGATCTTCTGTTATACAAGTATGCTTTGACCCATTTGTACATACTCCCATTCACCCTGCAGTCTCTCAGTTTCTTCAGTAGACCTTCTTTCCAGACCTTGTCAAAGGCTTTCTTCAGATCTATCCATGCCGTTAGCACTAGCTTCTTTTCCTGGAAGGCATCCTCAATTTCTTGTGAAAGGTAAGTTGTCTGGTCTTCTGTGGAGTAGCACTGTCTAAATCCTGCCTGCTGCGGCGTGAAAATGTTTTCACTTTCCAAGTACCATTGGAGTCTAAGGTTGACAATACGTTCCATTGTTTTACAGAGGCAGCTGGTAAGACTGATCGGTCTATAGCTGGAGGCATCAGAACTGTCCTTTCCTGGTTTAAGCAGAGGTATTGTGATTGCTTCTCTCCATATTTGAGGAACTTTGCCACTGGTCCAACAATGATTAAAGATCTGTAGCAGCTTTATTTTGGCAGTTGTTCCAAGGTTCTTGATCATTTCGTTGGTGATTCCATCAGTTCCAGGTGATTTTCCCATTCTCAGCTTTGATATTGCTAATTCTAACTCGCTGGATGTAAATGCTGCCACCAGTGCCTCAGGAATTATATCTTTTTGTCTTGTATGTTGTTTGTTTTCTTGAACCTCTCGCTGTTTCTCTGGGCTGACATTAATGTTGCTGTCTTCTGCAAAGGAATCTGCAAAGTGGTCAGCTGCCTGTTTTCTTGTTAGGATGGCTCCCTCTTTGCACAGTGCAATATAACCATTTCTCCCTGTATTCTCATCATTAATTTGCTTAATTAACCTCCACAACTTCCTTGTGTCTCTTTCAAAGTTTAGGGACTTTGTCTTTTCCTGCCAGCTTCTCCGTCTAGCCTGCAGTTTGGCTCTTTGAAATTTGGCCTTTGAATGTTGGTAGTTGTTAAACTGCTCTTGACAAGGTCTGGTCTCAGCCTGTTTTCTTTTTGTGTTTCCATATTGTTGTGCAGTTGCTCCAGATCGCAATTCCAGTACGGTTTGTATTGTTTACGCGCACCTCTTGGAACTGCTTCTAGGGCTGCCTGCAGTATGTGTTTGCTCAACTCTTGGACTACTTTTTCTACGTCATTATCTGTGTTAAGATTTTCCAGCAGAACATTTGTGCGAAGCTGATATAACTTCCAGTCTGCCTTCTTAAAATTCCACCTTGGCAGTGTGCTGCTCTCTCTTACAGACTGGCTTTCGATAGTTAGAAAGACTGGCCGGTGGTCACTGCCTCCTAGTTGCTTCCCAACAGTTCTGGTAACATTCAGTTCCATGTCTGCTGAGTGAAAGGCTAGGTCTGGTGTCGAGGTGGTATGCCATGCTCTAGAGTAGAAGGTTGGTGGGTCGGTTGGCTTATTTACGAGGATGAACCTATTCTCATCCTGCCAGTCCTCTAGTTTCTCTCCTCTCTGGTCCATATGATCGTAGCCCCAACTTTGGGAATGGCTATTAAAATCCCCACAAATGATCATTTTTTCATTTATTTGTACAGTATCCAGTGCCTGAGGGCGGTCGCTTGGACAGTAATAGTTGGTCAGATGTAAATCTGTATTTTCTAACTTGAGCTCAAGAGTTTGATACTCAGCACCTTCCATGTATGTTTCAATCCGGCCCGCAAGGATGTTATTTTTGACTAGGGTAAGAATTCCACCTTTTCTCCTGTCTTTGCGGTCAGATCGGAAACACTGGTAGCCTCTGATCTTAAAGGCCATATCTTGTTTGAGATACGTCTCTTGTAGGCAGCATACATGTATCTTCTCTTCGTTCAAGACGTTTTCTAATTCTAATTTCTTGGTATGTACTCCCTCCGCGTTCCAGTGCATTATTTTAAAGCTAGCTGTATTTTCTGCTTTTCTGGTTCTACGGGGCATGAGGGGGAGGCTTCGAGTATTTGAAGCTGGACTCTTTCTTCTTGTCGTAGGCCGGTAAATGGAACCACGTGTACGTGAGTGGGTTTCATGGTGGAAATCAAACTTATTAGCAGATATAGAAATATTCCCTGTTGCGTTTGTGCGTGGCATCCTGATTGCTGTGGTGCGCCTCTTGGCTGGTTGCCTCCGACTTCAGCACCTTGTTATGCTAGAGTAGACTGGGGTCTTACCAGTGGACTCTCATGTTTATAATGGGAGCGTGGCTCCTACGCGGTTACATTATCGGAATTAGGACACGGCCGCCGCCGTGGCTATTTTGTGGAAATAATTCCGTTATAACACCCCTAAACCACATAATGCTTGTATCCACGAACAAGAAAATATCCATCGTCAATGAATTAGTAATAATCGCACTCTGTTATCAAGAGAAAAACACCGATTAAGTGAAAATTTTAGAATAAAATCGTGTGTCGCCGCAAACACGTCCTCACGCTGCCATTTCTAAACCGGAAGTCCAAGTGTCCATGTGACAGTTGCTGTCTCCTCCACCAGCCATGCCAGTGTCCATGTGACAGCTGCTGTCTCCTCCACTAGCCATGCCAGTGTCCCTGTGACTGTTGCTGTCTCCTCCACCAGCCATGCAAGTGTCCCTATGACTGTTGCTGTCTCCTCCACCAGCCATGCCAGTGTCCCTGAAATGAAGATAATCAAATCAATCAGAAAGCCAAAAAAATCGGTACAAGACGATTACCATTTTATGGACAGACCAGAGCAAGTTTTTATTCTACGCCTTAGTACAGGACACTATCGACTTCGCAGCCACATGTACACAAAATTTAAAATCGGCGAATCAGACATGTACACACCTGGATTGGCACCTGAGACAACAGATCATGTCCTCCAAGACTGTCCAAAATACAACACATCAAAGCAAAACTTTTGGCCAAGAGAAACACCGGTGCAAGTCAAACTTTACGGGGCCCTGAGTGAATACAAAAGACAGTAAAGTTCATACTAGAGACAGACAGCATTGCAGATATAGATAATCTATTTCAAGCAAACGAAAAAAGAAGAAGAAGAAAAAGAAGAATAAGTCTATTAGCTCTCATGATAGCAGTGATCAATGGAGATTTAAACAGGTTATGAATTTCGTTGTTGTTTATTTCCATTCCCGTTCGTGTGCATCTTTGATGGGTCCAAAGATTTGCCATAAGACTGTGTTCGAAAACCTGTATTAGGGCATCATCTTTTTTTTTTTTAGTTGTGCTGCAAGTTTCAGAGCCATATAAAACGACTGGTCTTATCAACCTTTTATATATTTTGATCTTGGTGTTGCAAGACTTGTTAATCAACATAGAACTGGTACTATTAGCCATCGGACGTTGGGGTTCATACTGAGGGGAGGATCTGAGCACCTATGGACATGTCCGGAGTGCAATGAGAATAACCCAACTAACTAGCTAACTAACTAACTAACTAGCTAACTAACTAACTAACTAACTAACTAACTAACTAACTAACTAACTAACTAACTAACTAACTAACTAACTAACTAACTAACTAACTAACTAACTAACTAACTAACTAACTAACTAACTAACTAACCAACTAACTAACTAACTAACTAACTAACTAACTAACTAACTAAGATGTTGAAGGGTATAATATACTTAATTTCCAAATTGTATCTCTTTTCTTAGTATGTTGAAGCAGTTGAAGTTTGCACCCAAGTACTTAAATGTTTCCGTTCGTTTGACTTTCATATTACCGACTTGTATATGGCAGGAGTTGATATCCTTTCCCTGTCTAGTTATTATCATGTGTTCTGTCTTATCCATGACTAATAACTAGTCTTATTTTCTGAGCTGATCTTTTTAAGAGAGTCAGTGTTTCAACAGTCTCTAGTTCAGCTTCTCCAACGATATCAATGTCCTATGCATTTCTAAGTATTCTTGTAGATTCTGCTGCAGTACACTCTTGTTTCAATTTCCTTAAAATTTTCTGCAGGGCCAAGTTGAAAAGATGTTGGGAAAGAGCACGACCGGCTCCAACTGACGGGCCGTGCTGCTGACGTCACTGGGTCGGGCTAACGATGCGTTAACGCGGCGGTTCTCAGACAAGAAATAAACAGTAGCAAGGGAAGACAACTTAAATTTTAACTTTTAAGTATCTACATGCCTTCTTTATTAATTTCACAATTGTTAGCCGACTTGTAATTATTGCCGCGGCACCCCTGGCATGCGCTCGCGACACCCCAGGGTGGCTCGGCACCCAGTTTGAGAAGTCGATAAAGGTTGTTTAGTCAAAGGCGCTTCCACAAATTAGTGTTGAGTTACTGTGTCATATAGCTAGCTTATAAAAGCTGACATAGACATCAGCTTCAAAATAAATTTGAGATTTAAGTGTGTCTTCATTAATTTTTTTTTACGTCCTTTTCAGGACGTAATTTTTTCTTATTTGAAGCCCCACTCTGGCTTTTGCCAGGGGCCGCAATATAGGCAGGTCATCAATATGGCCAATTGTCTGAACGCGGTTTCTGGGACCTCTCCACGGTGATCCTCATCCGCATGGTGGCACTTTGTGTCATCGGGTGTTTATCGCTTGTGTGATGTCCTGGTGGGGTAGAAAGTCAGTCAGTCAGTCAATTTGAGATGCAAATTTATAACTATGGAGAAGATTATCGTTTTATCGTACCAGCACTTCCTCGTGGAATCTGAGATGGGTCATTTATATTGTGATATTTATGACCCAGAAAAATGAACACTATTGGCGCTTAGTCTGGATAGAGCATCATTTACCCGTTGGATTAGACATGACACAGAGTACGCTCATGTCAAGCAAGGAAGGAAAAGGAAAGTTGACGATTTTGATGTAGATTTCAATAGATGTGCGATCTTAAAAATGTTAGACACAATTCAACTTGGCACTCTCTGAAAGCTTAAATTAACATTGAAATCACAATGCGATTTTGACATTTCAAAAAGTAGTCTGTGGGAAATTGTAAGAGCCACCGGGTTCACTTTCAGAAAAACTGAAGGTAGAAGGAATATTATTTGTGAAAAGCCACGTTTGATTGCTAGTCGAAGCAAATATCCGTGAGCGACGGATGCAAGGCTAGGATATTGTGTATTTGGATGAATCATGAGTTAATTCTCACCATACCTATGCTAAAGAATGGCAGCCAATAAACGGTGGGAAAAAAAGACACATTCCAAGCAGCAAAGACCAGCGCATTATACTCACATAGGCAGCAAGCAGTGAAAAAGGATTGTTCATGATTCTGGACTTTTTTCTAATCAAAAAGTACGGCCACATTGAAATGAATGGACACATTTTCAGGCACTGGATGGAGAATGATCTTCCAATTCTAGACAGACCATCATGCATAGTAATGGATAATGCTGCTTATCATAACGCCGTATCAGAGGAAGACAAAGTACTAACGGCATCATGTAAAAAAGATCAAATTAGGACATGGCTTGCTAAGGAATAAGTCAATTTTGACGACACATATTTGATGGCAGAGTTGTTGCAGCTTGTGAGAAAAACAAATAAGACAATAGTGTATCCCTCTGTCAAAATCATGAATGAATATGGTCAAACTTCTCTGCGACTCCCTGCATATCATTGTCTCCCCAGCCCGATAGAGCTTGTTTGGGCTCAAGTCTAAAGATAAGTTGCCGAAAAGAACAGTACATTTCAAATGTGTGATGTTGAAGTTCTGACACGTGAGTCCCTCTCACGGTAGACATTCATTTCTGGAATACGCGTGTTGAACATGTGCTCCGAGAGGAAGACGAGTACTGGCACCTAGATGGATTACAATTTGTTCATCCAGTAACAATTTTCAACCTGTTGGGGTCGTCAGATTTGGAATGATCAACACTATTATGTGATGAGTGGTTGAATATCATCAGCCCGTCTTTTACAATTGCAACAAATAATCTCCAAATCCAAATGTGTCAAACATAATACAGTTTGCTGTGCAGTTCAGATACTCTCTTGGGTCTAATGGCAACCGAAAAGGGAGTACTAATTGTTGCATATTGGGAACGCGTTTACAATTAAACAAGGCAGACAGATTGGCTGGATCTGCATCACTGGGTGGTGAATTGATACACACGGCAGATGTGGTCAAGGCTCTTTGGGAACAAGCAATGAAGACAGAAGAGAAAATAGATTATCATGGCCTGTAGAGAATGATGCACTAGTTTGTGACCAGAGGGCCTGGCCGGTACACTACGCTCAGAGGAAAGGCAAGATGGACATATAATCAGACTGCGTCGGGTACCATTAGTACTGCAACTCTGCGCTGGCTGCGCTGACGCATATGTGAATGCCCCGAGTGCTGTGATGTCCTTCTTGACTCAGCACAGTTCAGCTCAGTTGAACAAAATGATAAGAAATAAATTTACTTCCCCTATCAATGTATTAAGAAGACACGCCTCTGAACAAAAACAAAAATAGAACAGGAAATTCAGATGTTTACTATGAAATCGAAAAAGTTCACTCAAATATCAAAGGAATTAGCTGATATTCAGCATCATGAGCATCTATGGACTAAAGAATATCACCTTTGGAGATTCTAAGGCTGCATGCAAAAAATCATTGCGATATAACAAGAATTTTTCGAGAAAATGACATGCAAGTGTGTTTATCAATTGTTGAACGAACTATAGCTAACTAACTTACTAAAACTAAGTAAACTAATTAACTAGCTAAACTAACAGACTAACTAACTAATTTACTAAAACTTCCTAATTAACGGTTCATGTTTCGACTGTCTATGGTCATCAACAGCGATTGATAGGACTCAGATAATAAAAGTTTTCTCATCATCATCAGTTCTCGTTATGCCTAGTGGCACACGAGGCTTCAGAGAAGACTTTCCATGCTTTCCTGTCCTGTGCAATCTTCAATGCAGTTTTCCGTGTCAAAGATACCACACTCGGGTCACTTTCTATCGTTCGTCTCCATGTTGTTTTTGGGCGCCCCCTTTTTTTTTCTTTCCCTCTGGTGTCCATGTGAGAGCTGTTTTGGAGGGTATATCAGGATTCATTGTCATAACGTGGCCAAGCCATTTCAATCTTCTCTTGCTTATCATACTGTCTATAGTTTCTTTGTGACTTGATGTAGTTTAGTGTTTGAGATTGTATCTGGCAAGAAAATTTTGATAATTCTACGTAGACATGTGTGGTGGAAGGTGGACAGCTTGTGTGCATCCTTTTTGTTCATTCTTCAGCATTCTGCTCCATAAAGAAGAACTGGCAAAATGATGCTCTTGTAGAGTCAGAGTTTAGTTTCTCTGCAGTAATTGTTGGATTTCCAGATTTGCCTCATCCTTCCAAAAGCAGCTCTAGCTTTGTTCAAGCGTGACTGAATGTCTTCCTCTGTCCCTCCCAGTAGGGACACCACACTGCCAAGATATGTGAAATGTTCTACATTTCCATGTGATTGGTTACGTATGGTCACCGAGTGCTGGTTTGGACTGTTTGTCATGATCTTAGTTTTCTTGGTAGTGTTCTCAATAAATAAATAGTTAAGTTCATGACTGAAGTGAATATCTGCACAGAAAGCAGGCAATCGTGTTGTAGCTGACCAGATTAAAATCTTAAAAACAACTCCGTTTCTCTGTGATTTATTTTAGTTCAATCAACAATATCACGAGGAGAGTCGGCACAGAACCAATTCTGGACTTTGAAGCTAGACAGCAGGTCAAATGGTTTTGCCATGTAACAAGACTGGCATCAGACAACGCCACAGAGAGCAATGTTATACAGGTACAGCGGTAACAGAGCCAGAGGTCAACCACGCAAAACATGGACCGCACAAATATCAGAGACGCTCAAAAGTACTATGTACGAAGCGAACAGAAGAGTTCTAGAGATTTCTTCTTACCCTGACGCCGTGAGGCATTCCAGGAGTAGGGAACAGAAGAAGAACAAGAAGAAGAACAAAATGACATTGCCCAGTAACCATTGCGACTAACCGTTTTGACACAGTTCCTGTTCACTAAATGAAATAAGTAAATCTCATGAGAGAAACCATTTTTTAATAATTCCATGGGCCGGATAAAGGCACAGTCTCTGAGTGCATCATCATCATTATCATATCATTATCACTATCCTGTCGTGCCATTACATTTCACACACGGCTCACAGTCTATGCCTCCATTCCTCTCTATCCTGCAATTCCTTTTGTATCATGAGCGCATAAATACATTATTTTCTGACAGTATTGTTACTGCAATAAATCGATTCTCGTAACTTATGCTAATATATGCACAATGGCGACTTTTACAGTTTGTGGCACTTTTATCGACGTCTTTCTATTGTAATTCGGTTGTGTAAATTTATGAACGCGTTAAAACATAAAATATATTTCCGCGCTAACGAATGGTTCAACGGAAGTGACATAAGAGCCATACAAGCCTAGCCAGATAATTTTACAGTTTGCAGCTGAGATTTTCAAGCTTAGAGACTTCACTTACTGGGGAAAATAATGGCGCCGCTTCAACTAGGACCCTGCTACAAATGATAGGTCCCGCCATGTCGCTTGTTTACCGTAGTTTCAGGTCAGATCTCCTGCCAAATCTCGAATTTTCTTGCTGTGAAAAAATAGGTCAAACTTTGAATATCTAGGCTCTATAATAAATAGCAATGGAGACTGTCTGACATAAATTAAAAGAAGGATGACCATAGCAATGCAAAGATTGAACAGCCTTAAAAGTCTATGGTTAAGCACCAGCAAGGAGATAAAAATTAGAATTTTGAGAGCATGCATCTCCCCTGTGACTGCATACGGATGTGAGTCGTGGACTATCTCTCAGTCCTTAAGAAAGAGAATAGATGCCTCTGAGCTTAAATGCTATAGAAAGATTCTCAGAATATCTTAAACCAAGAAGAGGAGAAATACTGACATCTTGAAAGATCTGAACATCAAAGAAGATTAGCTAATATACAACATCCTTTCTCGGAAGAAGGAATATTTTGGTCATATCAAGCGCCACGACGGATTGGAAAAAATTATAGCAGAAGGCATGGTACCAGGAAGGAGGAGCAGAGTGCCGACCGACACGAAGATGGGCACAGGATATAAATGACTCCTTGAGTATAAAAGTACATGAGGCGGGAGAACTGGCTAGAGACCGAGTTTCTTTCGGGCAGATGGTGATGAGAGTGACGTTCTGCAAAGGACCTGCTACATGATAATGATGATGAATAAATATGTTGCTATTGGATTTGCTGCTAACATTTCTTTCGTGACAAGTTTGTTTTCTTCTTCGTCGCGTTCACCGACTGCAGACTGCGGCGCACATATTTTGAGTGTTCACTTTTGAACTTTGCTCTTGTTCCAAAACTTGAATTTTCCGTGCACATCTCTTTGACATATCTGGCTTATTTGAAGACAGACTGTTGCCTTTCTTGTCTCTCAAGCAGATTCACTCCGACTACGAAGCAAACAACCTCTATGCAGGGATTCTATTCGTTTGTTCCCCAAAATGGAGCTCCAGAGTCGCAGAGCCTAGACTGAGAATGAGACGATATTATTTCCAAAGACAAATGCTGCACACAACATTTCTGTACTTGAACATGCTGGCTCTTATCACACGAGGTGAGCTGAGTTGATTAAAAACCGATATCACAACACTAGGGGCATTCCGTAAGTGCTCCGTCCTAACTTCGATAGCCAGCGAAGGTCAAGAAACTACTTTACTGCCGTGAAGGCGTATGGCTCGTGTGTAGGCTCGTGACAGAAATGTCTATCCTACAGCACAACTACACCAAAACCGTCAAAGTATACACATTGGTCTTTAATAGACTTTGCAAGCAACCGCAACTAGTTTACCCCACAGGTGGCTCGCAACCCTTTCCTAACCGGATCGGTCGCGAGGGCTTTACAATCACCACTCACACACTGGCCGTCCAGTTCTCCCTGGCGTTACCTGGGTTCAAGCCAACAACCTCCGATACAAATTCTTCGTTTACGCTACTGTCACATATACTGTGTTACTGCACGGTTATGGCTAGCGTGGTTGTACAGACCATGTCACATAACCAGACAAACCCGTCGCGAACCACCTCACTAACACATCGCTAAATACATCAGTGAATACTTGAATACATTAACCCAATAGACGAATTCTCCCTAGATTCGGTTTATTATATACGTATAGTTCTATAATTCCCCAGAAGCGAAGTGCATGGGCTTTCTCAGCAAGAACTTAAGGAAAGGTCATCAAAGAAGACAGTGGAGCTTTTGCTTCTATCACCAGCAGCATGACAATGGAGGTCATGGCTGTGACAATGCCCTAGGAATGGCTGAAACATCAGGAATTCCCCAATGTATGTTTTCTCGGTGACTTATTGAGAATGCCACAGAAGGTCAAGGCCGGGCATATGCAAAAACAGTGGCTCCATCTGATACGCATGCAGCGTTTCGCAAAATCTCTTGATTTTTGTCCCAGGGAATGCTGGTGTGAAAGTCAGTGAGAGAGCAGACGCCCTGGCTGACAGTGCAACTGTCAGGAATGAGCCACTGAAGGACAGAAGAGACATCATAATGCCATACGAGAGACTGAACGCTGTGAGGCTTTCAGCTTCGTGGAAAATGATATTTCACTTAATAGACTACATACCATGGGTGTACCAATTGAAGCAGCGAGACAGGAAAACTACGCGGAACCAGAACAGAAAAGAGATATTAGCAACAATAATAACAACAACAACAACAACAATAACAACAAAACCGCTTGGAAACATACTCAGGAGGAGATAAGAGTACTTATGGTCATGCGCGATGAAGATGACCTTTAAATGAACAATGAACAAGATTCGGTTAATATCTAAAGTCATCTACCGCGAAGCTACACATGTTATCACAAATCATTTGTAACTGAAAACAACGCTATCTCGACACAGTATATTCTTTGTGTCGTACAGAGTGTGAACATCATCAACACTAACAACAACGACACCCGTTTAGGAGACAGAATAAGTCGGAGACTCACGGTAACCAGTTCCTGGGTGTGAGCAAGACAACAGATGTCATCTATTTCTAGCCCACAAGCATGTTCTCCAGTTATCTGCCACCATACCTCTCCTCAACTTGTCAGAAACAAAATCTGCTGTGGCGCAGGTTCGAACTCAACATCTTCAGGCCAAGAGGCAAGCGCCTCTGGCTGTTCCTACTTCCAATGTTTCTATATATTATATCTAAGAAACAGTTCCCTAGCAAGTAGGTATTTTAGTTCTGGTCATGTAGCGCCCGGCAGGCTGGTTGGAGAAGTCAGGACACAGCGAGAATGTTTGTGTGTGTGTATGTGTGTGTGTGTGTGTGTGAGAGAGAGAGAGAGAGAGAGAGAGAGAGAGAAAGAGAAAGAGACACAGAAAGAGAGAGCGAGAGAGAGAGAGAGAGAGAGCGTAACAAGAAGAAAGAAAACAAACAGATAGTGCCTTACATATGGTAACTAAAATCTACTAAACTCAACACCTGTATGGCCTAATGTATTCCAGCAGTCCTGTAAATGTTACTCTGTGATCATTTCCTAGCTTAAAAAGTCCAAGTACGACGCGGAAGAGCGACGCTCCAAACTCTGGAGTCAAAGACTAATCCCGATTACCATGCTTAACTAACTGACACTTAAAAGCCCCGTATGGGAAAAACAGCAACTGGGAGATCAACGTTCACCAACATACAGTGGTAACTGTCCGTCCGTGGCGGTTAGCTCAGCAGACCCGCATCAAACTTAGGTGGTTATCAATGTCCCGGAACACTGAGTTTCATTCCCAAGTCCGATGCAGAAACATTCAGACCGTCTAAGCCTAGGGGTTCCCAGAATTGCTTGTCACACATCTATCTTCTGTTAGGTAATTTTATTGTTTCTTACCTCTGAGAATATAGTCAACAATACTCAAGAAATGCGTCGTTATCAATCAAATGTCAGCCTAAATGTGTCATCAGTCATGACAGTTTAGCACACATTGGCTGGGTCATGCGTGGGGGGGGGGGGGGGGGGATGAGGCCTATGTTGGTAACGTTTGTCTGTGGATTCTTTGTTTGTTATTGTGTGCCCGAAGTAAATTAAGGCCAGTTTTGGTGTACGTACTTACAGAAAAGGAAATTAACATCTACACTCTCAGATCTGTTGATGAGGTGACCCGTTTGCTATGAAGCTGAAATTAAAATTACCAGATTACCAGATCTGTTGATAGATTTTTCGTGCTGAGTTTCCTAACTGTTCTTTAACCACAGAAAGACAACATAGCCTGAAAACGTTGCTCAGGAAAATTGCAAGTTGACAACCAGCTAACGCCCGCCTCAGATGCTAAAATCAAACATAATAACTGGAGCAATGTTTATTCATATCTAGATCAGTGTTGTGGTGTAACATTCCGTTAGCAATAATGATTGTCCCCTCCATCTCCCCCCATTTTTCTGGTCCCATTCATTCAAAAGAATAACATTATCTTTTGATGTCGGGAAACCCACGCGCAGTCCCGCTATAAGCGTCGCGTTCTCTGAGTAATCAACCAATGGCATTGGCGGATTTTAGCGTGGGGTATCCCCCAGCAGTTAAAACTCGCACACCGATTGGTCAGACTGTTGTCACCTGCGCGTGCGTTACCGAACCCCCCAATCCTTTGATGTATTGCCGCGCAGGTGTTTGTGTTTCTTCCATTGTTTCTAAAAATGAACCCAATCATTTAAGACCAAGCTGGCTTCAGTTCTGAGGCACACAGAGAACAATAGTAGGCCTTTCTGTTGTAAGGCTGCTTGTGTTACATCGTGCAATTTGCTGTCGACCTAGCTTGCGGGTTTAATGCAAGTGACAGCTTGTGAAAGGAAGTAAATTCAAAGAAATATAATCGGCTATTGCACTGATCCACTTGGAATATGAAATGAGCAAAAGTGTTATGATGATAGTAAAGCAGGCAGACATTATCGTGAGTCAGTTTGCAAAAACCGGGGGAACGGTACTGGTCTCAAAGTTCAAGGTCACATAGCGACCCCCATGCATTGTTGGGTGTGGTGAAGGAGGCAGACCAGGCATCGTTGATACCGACGCTGCTTATTAAAACAGCAACAAAGCATAAACAGAAAGTTTCAATGTAAGTTAGGGAATGAGCATGTACGTAGATTATCGCGCAAATAACTTTAGCTTTCGAGTTGTTATCACCGAATATATTTCAGGGCGTTGACTTTTCTCCCTAAGAAGTGTGAGAAACACATGCTGGGTAGCAACGCAGTGTATCCAGTGTAATCAGCGATTGCATAAAACATTTGAGTTACAATTGTCTTTCTTCTTCTTCTTCTTCTTTTTCTTCTTCTTCAGCATTCCGAGCCCTTGAGGTTCATTGCTGCAGATATCACTGTCTCCATTCATCTCTCTGGTTAGCCTTCTCTTTCCAGTTGGTAACACCAAGTATTTGCAGGTCTCTCTGGATATTATCTCTCCATCGTCTATTGGTCTCCCTCGTGGTCTACAACCAGTCATCTCCCTGGTGTATACAGTTTTTTACTTCTCTTTCATCTGACAATTTTCTTTGCAATTTCTTATTGTTCTTCTAACTTTTCCGCCCTCCTCATCTTCACCGTCTGTCTTTTTTTTTTTTTCTCCATCTCCTGCTAACCCCATTCCACCACAAACTCTTTAGCATCCTTCAACAACTACTACTTCTACAACTATTACTACTGCTGCTGCCACTGTTGCTACTACTACTACAACTACTACAGCGGCTGATGCTGCTACTACTACTACAACTATTACTACTGCTGCTGCTGTTACTACAACCACTACTGTTGCTGCTGCTACTTCTACTACTGCTGCTGCGGCTACTACTACTACTTCTTCTAATACTACTACTGCTGTTGCTACTACTATTACTATTGCTTCTGCTGCTGCTACTACTACTACTACTATTACTACTATTGCTGCTGCTGCTAATACTTCTGCTGCTGCTAAGACAACCACAATAGCACAAGCAACCACTACTGTTGCTGCTGCTACTTCTACTACTGCTGCTGCGGCTACTACTACTACTTCTTCTAATACTACTACTGCTGTTGCTACTACTATTACTATTGCTTCTGCTGCTGCTACTACTACTACTACTATTACTACTATTGCTGCTGCTGCTAATACTTCTGCTGCTGCTAAGACAACCACAATAGCACAAGCAACAAAAACTATTATTTCTACTATTACTGTCGCTACTATTATTACTACTACTTCTACTGCTACTGCTACTGCTACTGCTACTACTACTGCTGCTGCTGCTGATGCTACTGCTGCTGCTGCTACTACCACTACTGCTGCTGCTGCTACAACTGCTACTGACTGCTACTACTATTGCTACTGTAGGTCTTCTCATGCTTCTTCTGTAACACTCAGATGTGTCTCACTGTCAGTTTCCTGTGTTAGTTCTCCTTCTAGACTAGTTATACTGACAGACAGACAAGATGGCAGACAGATCGAGATGCACAGAAAGACATAATCTGAGTGACTGACTGTCTGGATCACTGACTGACTGAATGACTGACTGCCCGGACTACTGACTGACTGAATTACTTACCCGGACTACTGACTGGCTTAGTGACTGACTGTCTGGATCAACTGACTGTCTGAATGACTGACTGCCCGGACCACTGACTAATTAAGTGACTGGCTGCCCCTTGTGTGGGTCGAACTACCCTTTCACAGGGATCGCCAAAGAACACGGGGAAACACATATTCACTGCAGTAATGAAGTAGCAACGAATGTATTTGTATATGATTGGGAGGGGGGTGATGGGGGGGGGGGGGGCGGGAGGGGAGTTTTCACAACATAAAGAACTGTATTTAAGGGTCGCTGCATTGGAAAGGTTGAGAGACACTGGTCTAAGGCATATGGTGCTAGTGCCGCGTGATTATAACTAGAGGTGACCCACGCGTCAACCGGCAAGCCGAGGGGATGTAGCCTGCGAACATCTTTAGGTTTTGTTGTATCCAGAATTGTTATGACTGGGTCACAAGCTAGACCGCTAGTGATTTATGAAAAACCCAATAAAGGATCATAAAATGTTTCAGACAATCTGACCACCAGTGCTGGAGACTAATCCACCAGTGCTGGAGACTAATCCACCAGTGCTGGAGACTAATCCACCAGTACTGGAGACTAATCCACCAGTGCTGGAGACTAATCCACCAGTGCTGGAAGACCAATCGCCCAGTGCTGGAGACTAATCCACCAGTGTTGGAGACTAATCTACCACGGGGTGGCTTTTCTGATCATTATCCCTTCAGCAGACTTGACATCCCAAACAATGTCCCGGCAGCCATCTTTAGGCCCGAGTAACCCTGGATGCTCACCAGCATGTATTTGCCAGAACATTTTGGGTACCTTTTAATTTTGGCCTTATCAGCCTTGGAACCCAGATAATATTACGAAATTACCTAGATAGGGACTGGAACCTATAATGGAACCTACTGACCCTGGGCCACCTCTTCTCCAACAGTTCGTTTAGCAACATTGACCAGGTATTTTCTGAATGCTTAACCAGAGAATATCTACATAACCGATCACGTTTGCTACTAAAACATATTATATTTATTTAAAAAAAGGTATTTTTTAGGCACTAAAATCATAACAAATATAATTTCTGCTCATTCAGCGCACGCGCGTTTTCTTTGATACAACAAACACGAAACACCGTCTATAAATAGAAGTGTGTGTGTCAGGGAGAGAATTTGGCGCGGGTCGAGTGTGCTATTGTTGTCACCTTTCTGGTTGGCGGATACGGAGCAGATGTTGCTCACGCGAAATTTAGGCGCGTGGCTGCGGTCGATATTGTTTCTAAGTTTTCATTTCATTTATTTCCCCTATTTTAGTCTAAAACAGATTCTTTAAATATAATCATAGTTGCCCATATGTCCGTAGGCTTACTGTGGGGATAAAATCTGGCAATTGTGAAATGAATGCAACAACAGGGCAATGCGGCATATCTGCACCAGACAAATATAGTTATCAACCGTTTTAGCGACAGGTAATATACCCGAGGATATTTTCCAGCAGGCAGTAACATTTGTATTTTAGAATTCAGAAACACTGAAGAGTAGAAAGAGAAGATTGACACAGTCAATAGAACTATGCGAAAAACCGGTGGGGACATTTACTGAAACTTCTTAACTGAAACTTCTGTCAGACAACCTTATAGCAGGAGTTGTGTAACCTTGCTGAAAGCTATCGTGCAGTCCAGATCTCCTCAACAATCAGACATCTTTGTCTTGATTGAGACTAGAAAAGACCAGATGGTTAGCAGCATAAACCAACATTGCTGAGGTACATGCCCGTGCGTCTTTTAGGTGACAAGTTGATTGGATATGTCTCTGTGTTTCTGGTGCTGAAAAAATGCAACATTTGTTGCAAAAGTTTCTGGGCCCTATCGTTAGTCTAAATGTAAACACTGTTCCTCTCTAGAGAGGTGATGAAAAAAGTCTTAAAGAGAAAATTTGGTGTGGGTGCCACGCTAAGATCAAAGAAGGTCGGGTTGCTGTTGTTCTGACAACTTCAAACGGTAGCTCACAGCGTGAGTGTATGAGAGCAATCTGTGTGCGCGTGCGACGGGGACTTCCAAAGTAGCGAATCCTCAGATATGTATATTGAGAGGTCCAAAAAGGTGTTTACTTTGTCACCCAGCTAGGAAATAGCGGACCTGGAAACATTCACCATAATAACATCAATATAACACCAATAACAACAACAGTCATAACGGTCTGAGGAAAATGGCGTTACCAGGGGATCTGGCCGAGGCTCAACACTCAAGGGGAAGGGGATTACTGGTACCACATGAACTGGAACTCTTTGCTTGCTGCTGAAGATAGGGACGGAGCGCTTATGGGAGTGTCCTGAGTGCTATAATGTCCATTCTCAATTCAACAGTCAACATTTAACAACAAGAACAATAACAAAAACTGTTAATGCGTCTGCTGCTGCTATCACCCCCTCCCCGTCATCACCACCACAGTTATTACTATTGAAACACGAACGGAGCGAAGATAACAACAGTAGAGATGGATAAAGCTGGAGAAAGTAGATCACTTTATTTCAACGTTAGACGATATGTGACAATTGTTTGATGATACTCTAGCATTTTGACAATAGTTTCCATATGCCCATAACATTAACGTATATAACCAGAATTGACGTTAAATTACGGTTTTAATCAAATGAATAGTTATTGGTGCGATATACTGACAACCGATCATGATACACCCAACTATCAGTATCTCCGGGACATTATCTGAGTGGGCTAGGTTATGATAGAGTTCACTGACAACGCCACAGCTTAGAGCTGTCAGCAAACACGAATCCCTGCTGGAGATGGCACTCGGTTACCGGGCCAGGAGATCAGTCTGTACTAGCGTCACACATATAGGTACAAGCTCTACCCATCGCTCAGACAATGAGAAATCTAATGATTTGGTGTTATTGTTGCATTTGATATTATTGTTGCTGTCAATATTTTTTGTTTAGTAATGGTTGTGGTTGTTCTTCCTCCTTCCCCTCCCTCACACAACCTTCCACCTCTCCTTTTTCTCTGCCCCCCCCCCAACCTACTTTACACAAATAATGCATAAATGACATGTATAACTAGGGCTCCTCCCCTCCCCCCTTTACGTCATTGTATTTCATAAACACACACACACACACACACACACACACACACACACACATAAGAAAAGCACCACCAGTTAGTAATTTTTCTGCACCCATTAGATCGAAACCCAGCGCCCAGAGAGCGTCTAAAGCCCGGGCCTGACGTTCAAATAAAGCCAGCACGCTCCCACACGTGCCAGTCGGACGTTCGCTTCTGGAAGCCAGATTCTTGCAGCACGGAAGTTCGAATATCGGCCTAAGAGTGAGCAGCATGTAGAATGTGTTTGATAGCTTTCAAGTGAAGCTCAACTCTGTGTGTGTGTGTGTGTGTTGTGATTTGGTGTTTCCAGGACTCCACCGTGGGCTGAATTGGTGAGTAGAATAACGTAATTGTTCGTTACTGGTGGTCATTTTCTTGAGGTCTGGTCCTTTTGCTGGTCATGTGTTGCTTTTAATTGATTCATTCATTCATTCTTCTTCTTTTTCTTCTTCTTCTCCTCTTCTTCTTCTTCTTCTTTCTTCTTCTTCTTCTTCTTCTTCTTCTTCTTCTTCTTCTTCTTCTTCTTCTTCTTCTTCTTCTTCTTCTTCTTCTTCTTCTTCTTCTTCTTCTTCTTCTTCTTCTTCTTCTTCTTCTTCTTCTTCTTCTTCTTCTTCTTCTTAGCGTTCACAGGCTTTTTAACTCTGGTGGGAAGTTTTGTTTTTATCATCAAACAACATCAGGACCAACAACAATAACGAGGACACCAACAACATTAACGAGGACACTAACAACAATAACAAGGACACTAACAACAATAACAAGGACACTAATAGCAATAACAAGGACACTAACAACAATGACAAGGACACTAACAACAATAACAAGGACACTAACAACAATAACAAGGACACTAACAACAATAACAAGGAACTAACAACAACACTAACAACAATAACAAGGACACTAACAACAATAACAAGGACACTAACAACAATAACAAGGACACTAACAACAATAACAAGGACACTAACAACAATAACCAGGACATCCCCGTGTGGGATCCAGGGCCCCATTGTGGGGGAAAACAAGAATAGACCCACTGCCTACCAAAAAGCATGTCGTAAGAGGCGACTAATTGGTAGCTTCCTTTGAAGTCGGAGTGCATAACCTGAGAGGCAAGGAACAACAGTGAAAATTCAAGTGAATCAGGACACTAACAACGGATGCACACGAACTAACAACAAGTTTCTGGAGCAGGACTGCAGTCCAGGTGTGGACGAACAACCAGAACTTTCCGCCAGAGTGTACAGCTGGTGAACGCGAAGAAGAAGAAGAAGAATAACCAGGACACTAACAACAATAACAAAGACACTAACAACAATAACAAGAACACTAACAACAATAACGATCCCCTAAAACAATGTCAAGGACACCATGCTGAGCTAAGTGGGACAGAGAACAACTATAACAAGTTGAAAATGGGCTAGAGCTGTGATAAAAAGACGAACATGGCGTTCGGATAGGACACACGTTGAGAAAACCTGAGAACAGAACAATAAACTAGAATGTCTTTGCACTGGAAACTACAGGGGCATAGAAATAAATGCACACCAAGGAAAGAAAAAAAAAAGACTTAGAGAAGGGAGTTAGGAAGTAAAGATAAAAAGATGGGGAGGACATGAGGAGAGCTACATGCAACAGAGAAGGGTAAAACGACTTGGCGTGAGTTGGTTGAGGGCCTCTGATCCATTGGGGGATAGAAGGCAGAGGAAGAAGAAAAAAAATGTAAGACAACAGCTGTGAGAAAATACAAATATGTGTGGCTGGAACATTACCCAATTTACCACAGAACATTTACAAGTGCCATCCCCCACCCCCCTTTTTTTCCTTCAAGTATACAGTTTTAAAAAAAAGTATATGTATTTCTACATTTCGAATTATTTCAAATGTGTTATTAAGTTGCCATTCGCCACTTATTAATATTGTGTACCTAAACAAGACTTTATATATCTGTGTATTAATGTTTATGTCTGTCTATGCTTGTATTTTTATCTTTCCACCGGTGTCCTTGGGGATTTAAATAGTCAGACAGACAGGCAGTTAGAGGCATGGGTGGTTGTATAGATGGGGACAGACCTACAGACTGACACATAAACGAGGATTGGCAGACCTGAATAGACAGCTTGTCAGGAGTGCATGTATAAACAGCACACTTGGTTCTGTGGCTGATGCACTCGAGAAGCGTCGGGTAGCAGCGTTACCAACTCTGTTGAGTGTAGGGGCCATGTATCTGTCGTGCTATTGTAAGACTATGCTAAACAGATTCTTGTAGAAAGGCAAACTGGGACCACTCCACTAGCAGTCTGTGACACTGTCCAGCGTATTTAGGGCCTCTAAGCTCGACTGTGAACTATCATCCTGCCAATAGGGGGATCCGCCTTTCCGTCAGTCAGCGGTTCTTAACTCTGCAGGGGCTGGCTGTAAACTGGGGTGCAGAAGAGACTTTAGGGTCGTCAGATCGTACGACCTGAATGATGCACGAGATAAATTCAAACTAAACTAAACAACGAATTGTCGATTCAGAGACGAAGGCCGGAGATGGCAAGGTAAGGTAATCAGACCCTGGTTGGCCCCGCAATAAGGAAGGTACAAAAAGTATCTAGGAAGAGAAACGAAACACACAAACATGGAAAAGATAGCCTAGTTATCAGAAGGAAAAATACCTATGCAGAGAACGAACTCACATTTGCACAGATAAGATGTAACAACTAAAGACTGATATGGTAATGTGAAAACATCATACAATAACAAGAAACCACAAATTAAACAGAAATGCTCAACATATAGGAAGATGCAGCGACAGACAGAACAAAATTAAAAAATTAGATCTAGGGACATGAGGACAGAGACTTGTTCCTATCAGAAGCTTGAGACATCGAAACATACGCCTGTTGTCTGGGAAACCAGTCCATTGGTACACATGACAGATATCACAATATTATGTAATCTGAGTCATCGACTGTGTCCTGTTCTCAGATGCAGGATATTTGCTGGTGCTTGTCTAGCTATGACAATGATAGTAATTCTGTAATAAAGTTGGTAGCTTAAGAGAGAAAAAAGGATGTGCTAAAACTGAGAGTAAAACAGTGTATGGATAGAAATAAATATTTTATCTGGCAGTGGTGTATTTTCTTTTTATTAACAGGACATTTTCCAAAATTGTCCCAACAAACACAGAGGTCATGACACTCGAGACACGCCCCAATGTGCTCCGTCTCTCTCCGACGATGAAAAAAGTTTAGTGGACATTTTGAGTTTCCAGTGGCCAACTGGTTGAGCTCCTGGCCAGTCTGTCCTGTTGCGCGATCCTTCTAGAGACTAGCCAGGTGCTCAACCAGCTGGCCTGTTGCACGATCCTTCTAGCGCCCATTGAACGAACACCGAAGAGCAAGGCCACCTAAACACCATCTTGTCTGTGCAGACGTTTGTTTTGACCGATCCTAGACAAGACAAGAGTTTTCACCTGGCCGCATCTGTTACCGGTTGTTTCAAATAACAAGGAGGCAATGAGAGCCTAGTTTCAGGTCCCCACCAGTTGAGGAAGTTCTGTCCACGGGCCGTACAAGGCCAACAAAATGACTTAGTTTGGCTCAGCCGTGGGAAACCCTGTTTAATTTTAACCAGCAGGCCAATTTTAACTACTTGACGTAAATTTGCCAAGAAAAACACACACAACAGTCAGGAGCTGTTGGGGTTTGTTCTGCAACTTCAGGCCAATATTAAGAGTATCGCCCCGAATGATATTATAATTTGATGTTATAATGATACAAATCAATCTTAGCAGAAAACTAGCCCCCTGCTGTTGACTTTTACCAATACATAATTTTAATAAAACATTTCCTAATATGGGACACAATTTTTCGTTATTTTAAAGGCCGACTCCGGCTGTTGTCGGGGGACCTAATATAACCTAACTTATGGGTTGAACCGGGTTTCTGGAACCTGTCCCGGGTGATCCTCATCAAAATTGTGGTACTTTGCGTCACCGGGTGTTTATCGCTCAGTATGGCCCGGCTCGCAACCTCTGCGCGGCGACCTGGTGACGAACTCCTTGTGGTCCGGGTTCACGCCAGGAGGTAGGCAGAACAAAGCCACATTTCTCCCTAGATTTACGGTATCTATCATGGAATCAAGGCCCAAGGGCTGCCATATCCATAGTGCCGAGCCAAAGGGTTTACAACTCATGGTTTTTGAATACTTAAGAAAAAAATAAAAATGTAAAAAACAAATTGCTTGGTGTGATGGGTTTGGGGTTGAACGTCAATCGATCAAAAGACTTTTACCATTATCACTGCCCACTCTGAGCCCTTATTTTCCAACGTACAGGATGTGTTGACAACAAACTTTCAGAGCACACCGGCACACGTTTAAGAACCTCTAGACGGAGGAAATCAATGCACTGGCCTAGATTCCTTCACTTGAGGCGGTGTGTGCGCGCCAGGTCGCGGTGGGGTACCACTACAACAGGCGTATAAAGCTGCTGACACAGTCACTATCGGGGCGTAGGAGGTAACACTGAAGCCTAAAGCTTATATACCGAGTCTCCACGGCCACAACACTGTATCACAGACTTGTATGCCGACGTCATTTTCCCTGTTGATTATTGCATCGCTTGGCTTGTGTTGCCAGTTGGACTAAATATTTTTGTGTGCGTTCATATTTCGATTCGGAAAGACGGGAGACAGAGTGAGTGCTGAAGCTTGGTTAGTGCCGTGCCGGTTATACTTGCGCTGATGTTAAACACATTCTCAACATTGCCTTCAGGGACAGGTACTGTACATTTGATGTTGATTGATATGTTGCTTGTTGTGCTTTATGTTATCTGTGTTAGTTACTGCCGACTTGTTTCTTGTGTGTGCAGAGCAGGTCTGCCTTCTAATTAATACTTGCATGTTGTAATGGTTATCTATAGCGGCGTGAATCAGACCTATCGATTGCATTTTGTTTGAGATGTCAGTTATCACTACTATTGCACACGCATATCTCCGTAAGTGCTCCGTTTTCCTGCGGTACAGTGAACGATCTCCTTGCTTCAGCAACAACCCACGCATTCATGTATAATAGAATCGCGCATGCTATTCATAAATTATTGTTTGGTGTTAGTTTCTTTTACTTAATTTATACATTTCATATAGAGACCTAGGTATTCGACTTGATTTCCAACCATTCAGGGATATCTAATGTGGCGCAACATGTGAGCGGATAACTCGAGTTTTTCGCGCATGTCTCTTCTTCTTCTTCTTTTTCTTTTTCTTCTTCTTCTTCTTCTTCTCCTTCTTCTTCTTCTTCTTCTTCTTCGCGTAAACCAGCTGTAAACTCCGGCTGAAAGTTCTAGTTGTTCGTCCACGTCTGGACTTTAGTCCTATTCCAGAATTAGAGTTATGCATGCACATCCGTTTTACAAATCTTGTTTTTCTGTAGGCCGACTGTTGTCACCTAAATAGTCGACTTTTACGGCATGCTTTTTAATGTGCAATTGATCTATTCTACCCCCTCCCCACCTTCCCCGTCCCAACCCTATAATGAGACCCAGGAACCCATCCAAACAACTCGTGCCAGAAAGAGCTAGAAGAGAGATGCTGCACACCTGGATCAGAGGGAATATACCATCTTTGTTCTGTCTGAGAGCGAGGTAAAGAGAGAGAGATAGAGATATAAAGAGATAAATATATAAAGATAAAGGGAGGGATAGAGTTAAAGAGAGGGAGAGCCAGAGAGAGAAATAAATAAAGAGAGAAGAGCAAGAGAAAGAAAGAAAGAAAGACATAGAGAGAGAGAGAGAGAGAGAGAAAATATCAACAGTTTGAAACCAACCAGGTCAGTTTGAGCCACAGACTGAGGTCATGACCTCTGACCTACCTACCCTACACATTTTTCTGATTATTGGCGTTGGGAGGAAAAATTCTTGAAAATTAGCTCTTCTTCTTCTTCTTCTTCTTCTTCTTCTTCTTGCGTTCACCAGTTGTAAGCTCCGACGGAAAAGTGCTGGTTGTTCATCCACTTCTGGACTACGGTCGTGTTCCAAGGCCTTAGTGTTGGATGCACACCAATTTTACAGATCTGGCATCTTCGTGTGCAGAATGTTGGTTCCATGCCTCTCATGTAAATGCATTCCGTCGATTCCTTTCTACGCTGACAAGACTCCCGGCAGGAAACCGGTGTCTAGGATAGTCGCGGAGAGGTGTAGGTAGGCGGGGTAATGACCAGTGTGGTTCAGCACCTGTCCACCCTGCAGAGTTAACGATCACTTAACAATCTGTTGGGTAAGGGCACAGAGAAGAGACCAAGATAAGCAGCTGTATTGTTTGGCTCCGTAGTATAACAGAAACAAGAACATAGACATGATCTGCAGTGAGAAATGGCGAACCATGACCTCGCAGGCTTGTCTGTGTGACATGTTGTGGTGATGACAAGGCACACAGCAATAGGCCAGGGCGACAAGGAAGCCTCCCAACCAGCCACCAACTGAAATACTTCTCGATGGTCACATGGCCTGGTTAATCTTAATGGTTGTTTCCAACTGCGTGCTGATGTTACTGTTTGATTTGTTTCTGTTGAAACATATTTGCTGTCCGTTTCAACTGCCATTTGTTACTGCAGTAACAGCTTTAAATGGAACAGGCCACAGCTATGCACCTCCGCCATCTCTGCACATTTACCACCGCGAGACTGTCACAGCTTTGGTAGATTGTGGGTACTACTGGGACGACTAGTCACAGCATTGATAGATTAGGTGCACCATAAGGGAGACTAGTCACAGCATTGATAGATTAGGTGCACTATAATGGAGACTAGGCACGGCGTTGGTAGATTACGTGCACTATTGGGGAGACTAGTAACAGCGTTGGTAGATTAGGTGCACTATTGGGGAGACTAGGCACGGCGTTGGTAGATTAGGTGCACTATTGGGGAGACTAGTAACGGCGTTGGTAGATTAGGTGCACTATTGGGGAGACTAGGCACGGCGTTGGTAGATTAGGTGCACTATTGGGGAGACTAGTAACGGCGTTGGTAGATTAGGTGCACTATTGGGGAGACTAGTAACGGCATTGGTAGATTAGGTGCACTATTGGGGAGACTAGTCATGGCGTTGGTAGATTAGGGGCACTATTGGGGAGACTAGTAACGGCGTTGGTAGATTAAGTGCACTATTGGGGAGACTAGTAACGGCGTTGGTAGATTAGGTGCACTATTGGGGAGACTAGTCACGGCGTTGGTAGATTAGGTGCGCTATTGGGGAGACTAGTAACGGCGTTGGTAGATTAGGTGCACTATTGGGGAGACTAGTAACAGCGCTGGTAGATTAGGTACACTGTTGGGGAGACTAGTCACGGCGTTGGTAAATTAAGCGCACTGTTGGGGAGACTAGTCACGGCGTTGGTAAATTAAGCGCACTATTGGGGAGACTAGTCACAGCGTTGGTAGATTAAGTGCACTATTGGGGGGACTAGTCACGGCGTTGGTAGATTAAGTGCACTATTGGAAAGACTAGTCACAGCGTTTGTTAATTTTGGGGTAGTACTGGGAAGATTAATCACAGCGTTTGTAGATTGGGGACACTACTGGGGAGACAAGTTACGGCTTTGGTAGATTGGGTGCACTATCAGGGAGACGAGTCACGTCGTTAGTTGAATGGATGAGCTATTGGGGAGACTAATCACGGCGTTGGTAGATTAGGTGCACTATCAGGGAGACGAGTCACGTCTTTGGTAGATTGGGTTCACTATTGGGGAGACTAGTCACAGCATTGGTAGATTAGGTGCACTATCAGGGAGACTAATTACGGCGTTGGTAGATTGGGGCACTACCGGGGAGACTAGTCACGGCGTTGCTTGAGTGGGTGCACTATCAGGGAGAAGTGTCACGGCGATGATAGATTAGTTGCACTATCAGGGAGACTTGTCACAGCATTGGTAGATTATGGGCACTATTGGGGAGACTAGTCACAATATTGGTAGATTGGTGGCGCTATTATGGAGACTTAGTCATAGCAAGTAAATGTTGGCATTAGAAAATCCCGAGACGCGCGGTAGTGGACGATGGACTCATAATTAATATAAATTGTTAGGATTTGTAACCACGCTAAGCGTTACCAGCCCTCTACGGAAGGTTTTGCCTGGTTGGAGAAGCAAAGTGCTGAAACGACGCTTTCTTGACATGCTCTGCAGGGGACCTATCTTTTGAGACTGTACTGAAAGCCAACAGCTAGAGGCCCTTGACAGTGGGCAGTCATTTCTGACAGCCCGTTTATCCCCGCACCTGTCAAGGCGCTTGTCTAAAGACGATGCTATAGGGACCCCAAAAGTGGCTGTCTGTTGATAAAAGAAACAAATGGCACGCTGGCCACCCACCAGTTGCTCCCGCTGCTCCGCCTAGCGGATTGACTTAATAGAATTATCTATCGCTATCCCTGCCAGGCTGACCAGTTACAGGTCTGTTCTTCCCCATGACGTCATGATGGTCGAATGTGGGACATTCTTCACCACGACGGTAATTCCCCATTCCCCACCCTCTCTAGCCCGCCTGTGACTTAGCGTCTCCTGGTAACGCTAATCAGTGTCAAGGACTTTGTTGACTGTTTGTCTCCCCGGGAGACCATCCTCCTACGCCGTCTGCGTGCGTCCGTTTCGCACCTTTTTTACACCCCCCCCCCCCCCGAGAGAAATCGTGTTATCTTCTTGCCTGGCGTCAACCGTTGCGTCTTTTGACTGACCCGTTGTGGGTTAACGCTTGGCTTACCCTCTTGACAACTGCCCTTTCACAAGCTCATTCCTCTCTTTCCGATAGAGAAGTAGTACCTTCGCTGGCACCGTGTTGCCCAACTCCCCCCCCCCCCCCCCCCCCCACTTCAAATCAGGAACTTGCCCTGGATGCAGGACCTGCACAAGAAGCTCAACCTTGACCTGAATGAGGCACCATTATGTGGATAGGTCGCTTGATACAGGCACCATTCTGTGGATAGGTGGCCTGACACAGGCACCATTCTGTGGATAGGTGGCCTGACACAGGCACCATTCTGTGGATAGGTGGCCTGACACAGGCACCATTCTGTGGATAGGTGGCCTGACAGAGGCACCATTCTGTGGATAGGTGGCCTCGCATTCTGTGGATAGGTCGCCTGACAGAGGCACCATTCTGTGGATAGGTGGCCTGGCAGCACCATTCTGTGGGTAGGTCGCTTGATACAGGCACCATTCTGTGGATAGGTCGCCTGACACAGGCACCATTCTGTGGATAGGTGGCCTGACACAGGCACCATTCTGTGGATAGGTGGCCTGATGTGGATAGGGCCTGACGAGGCACCAGTTGATACACACAGGCACCATTCTGTGGATAGGTCGCCATTCTGATAGGGGGCCTGACAGAGGCACCAGTTTGTGGATAGGTGGCCTGACACAGGCACCATTCTGTGGATAGGTGGCCTGACACAGGCACCAGTCTGTGGATAGGTGGCCTGACACAGGCACCATTCTGTGGATAGGTCGCTTGATGATACAGGCACAGAGGCATTTTGGATAGGTGGCCTAGGTCGCTTGATAGGTCGCATACACCATTATGTTCGCCTGATAGGTGTGGATGACACAGGCACCAGTATGTAGATAGGTGGCCTGACACCGTCACCAGTCTATGGATAGGTCGCCTGGCACAGGTACAATTCTGTGGATAGGTGGCCTGACACAGGCACCATTCTGTGGATTGGTCGCACCTTCCTCGTGCTCTATGATCTATTCTTCTATGGGAGTAATTTCTCTTCTGATTAAATGACCAAACCATCTTATCTTCTGCCTGTCTAGTGGCACTGTCGTCACTCTAATCAACGCAAGACTTGACCCCTAAAATGAAATAAACCACCTCGCAGTCCAAGTGTACAAATGTTGACGTCAGACATGCAGGACAGTTTTCTGTTCTCTGATTCCTCACCCATCCTAATTTCTGTCAACGACGATAGGCAATGACAGATAGAGAACTAATACAGATTAGGCAATTTTCTGCGTGACAAACGCCCAGATCAGCCGGTCCCCAATCAGTGATGTCCACCAATTATCTGGTTGCTGCCAGTTGCATCTATCAACGTCACCTTGTCACCGCAGGTTCGTCGATGAGCGCTGACAGAAGGCGTGTCGTAGCAATCCCTAAGATGACCGGATGACCGCGATAATTGGATGGGTGATGGTGGTTTGTGTAAAATCGCTTTACCGCACATGCAAGTCTCAGTGGATGACACAATTCCCTCACATGAACCAGATAAAGAGAATCTCGGTACAGCGCATGAACTCTGTTGTGCCAGCAGGGATCTACGTAAGAACCACGCTGGCTTAATCATGGGTTTTAAGGGTAGTCGTTGTTATTTGGACACTCAGCCTAGAGGGTGTTCCATTTGACCTTCCACTTTCGATTTCCAGTTCACACGGGGATTTTAAAGCCTGTGACGAGAAAATCGGATCCGTCTAATGTGATGCCATTTCTCAAAAAGCTGGCAATGGTCTGGCCATCTGTCCTGTCAAGTGGATGTGTATGTATACATACACAAGAGCAGCACCCGCCAAGTGGGCAAACGCTTGCATGTTGACTCAATGTTCTTTGTTTCAAATCTGTATCGTGGGGCGGGCAGATTGACAAAGCCTACAACAGGTACCAAAAATGTACGGGAAGTAAAGGCGACGGTGGAATATTAACCACATCTCGCCTCGAGTCTGTTTTCGTCTGAAAATATTTTAGTCTAGCACAAAATGCAGCGATATTCTCGTTTCCATGAAGATTCGATCACTCGACCGATTGGCCTGTATGCTAGAGCCACCTGGACTTCCAGCACATTTTTGGGCGTAGAAATAAATTCGTGAGCTGAATACCACCACAAGTCTTTCCGCCACAAAGAACCACCTCGTAAGACGGCATAAAAAAAAACGAGCCTTTTGTAACATTCATCAAATCGTGCCCAACAGGCGTTCAGTGTCTGAAGGGCTAGTTGACATGAAGAACGGGATTACAGCTTGGCACTTAAAACTACGTTTGTGAGAAACAGCCTGGAAACTGGTGAGATTCACATGTTGCAAACTTCAAAGAACCGCCACATCTGGTGCCCTCTGTCTGCTCCCAAAAGGAAATCATGTTCATGCACCGTCAGAGGTTTACTGCTGAGTAATTGTCAGGACTGGGTTATGTATCGGCGCGGACAGCAGTAAGCCTAGACAGCAGGCAACCTTGTCTAGAAATTATGCACCCTAATGTTATACACAAACGGGGGCAGAAATTGGAATAGTCAATTACATATTCGCAAACGGATCAGAAATGGGAATAATCATTTACATTTTCGCAAACGGAGCAGAGATGGGAGGTCAGTTATATATTTACGCACAGGACAGAAAATTGTATAATCAGTTATTATATTTCTTTCTTGTCGTGATTTACAGTAAAAATAACGAATGCCTTATTACTGCTGCTGCTTCTACTACTACTACTGTTACTGCTGCTACTACGACCACCTCTATCACCACACTTCATTCGATCTGAGAATGACGTTATTTGTGTTTATTCACTTATAAGCTGTGATATTTGCGCTTTTAGAGCAGTTCATAAAACAAATTAACATATTAGATTAATTGCGCTAGTACAGAAGACAAACATGCAGCAATAGGTTCTAACATATAATACCATCTGAGTATTAACCGTATGCTAGCTGTACGCGGCAGAGATATGCTTTCTAGGAAGAATGCAAAGCATATCGTGGTAGAACAGACAAACAAACGAAGCAGTGCACATGGCGACAGATAAAGGTCGTCAACTGATTAGAATCGTTACACCTAGACAGTCAATGTTTGTTAGACCAGCTGACGGGCCGTGCTGCTGACGTCACTGGGTCGGGCTAACTTTGCGTTAACGCAGCGGTTCTAAAACAAGAAATAAACTAATTTCGACAGTGGCGAGGTAAGACAACTTAAATGTTAACTTTTAAGTATCTACATGAGTTTTTAAAAAATAATTTCACAATTTTTAGCCAGCTTTGCATGATTATTGCCGCGTCACCTCTGGCTTACGCTGACGGCACAACAGGGTGCCTCAGCATCCAGTTTGAAAACCGCTGCTTTAAGGCATCATTAGCCCCACCCGGTGAAGTCAGCAGCACGGCCCGTCAGTTGGAGCCGGTCGTGGTTAGAGACTTGTTATGAGACGGAGTGGACTCCAGATATTGGTAACGAACTGGCAAGACTGGTGGAAGGGGAGAGCTGGAGAGGCAAATAGATGAATACCTGAATGGCCTGGCCAGATGGAGGGGGCGAGACACACACATTGAACTGATCTGTGATTCTGGTGATCGTGTGAGATGGCGAAACATGACAACCTAGGCTTACAGCCATGGCACATGATGATATGATGATGATGATGAAGATAGTGATGATGCTAGAAGTGCCAGACGTGAAACAAGGATTGAAGATGACAACAGGAAAAAAAGGTAACTGGCGAGATTCATGAGAAAGGTGCTCAGCATATCTTCTGCTTTGAAACTACACAGAACAGAGTCTTTGTTTGGTCTCGGTCGCCATTTTCGCTAGGCCTGCCTAGGTAGCCTCTCCAAGCAAATCAAGGTATTGCTGAAAAAGCATTTCTCAGTGAGCAGATGAACTCAGGTATGGTGCCGGTGGAGCTTTGTCCTTCAGGTGAACCATAGGCGTAGCTGAATGTATGTCTGAGGGGTAGTAGGCCTAATGTGCTAAGGGAAGGAGGGGGGGGGGGGGGTGTGGGGTCAAGACACCCTGGAATTCTCTGTACTTCTAAAGTAAATCATTGTCCTTCTACCTACAGTCAGTTACTGTCCCTCTACCTAGTCAGTTACTGTCCTTCTACCTAGAATTAGTTACTGTCCGTCTTCCTACAGTCAGTTACTGCCCTTCTACCTACAGTCAGTTGCTGTCCTTCTACCTACAGCCAGTTACTGTCCCTCTACCTAGTCAGATACTGTCCTTCTACCTAGAATTAGTTACTTTCCGTCTTCCAACAGTCAGTTACTGTCCTTCAACCTAGAATTAGTTACTTTCCGTCTTCCTACAGTCAGTTACTGCCCTTCTACCTACAATCAGTTACTGCCCTTCTACCTACAGTCAGTTACTGTCCTTCTACCTACAATAAGTTACTGTCCTTCTACCGACAGTCAGTTACTGTCCTTATACCTAGTCAGTTACTGTCCTTCTACCTACAATCAGTTACTGTCCTTCTACCTAGTCAGTTACTGTCCCTCTGCCTACAGTCAGTTACTGTCCCTCTACCTATAATCAGTTACTGTTATTCTACCTACAATCAATTACTGTCCTTCTACTGTAAGTTGCTATTCTTGTGTAATAATTCAGCTAGCTGGTCAGCTCATTCTGTCCCGCGTTCCCCCCCCCTCCCCACACCTTCTGTCCCCCAGCCACTAAGAACTGTCAGTCCCTGGAAGAGCCAAAGTAGCAACTCTGTCTGTCTACCAATCTGTCCCTTGCATGTTGTGTATTTCTGTCTGTCCCTGTCCCTTGCACTGTCTGTCTACCAATCTGTCCCTTGCCCTGTCTGTCTACCAATCTGTCCCTTGCATGTTGTGTATTTCTGTCTGTCTACCAATCTGTCCCTTGCATGTTGTGTATTTCTGTCTGTCTACCAATCTGTCCCTTGCATGTTGTGTATTCCTGTCTGTCTACCAATCTGTCCCTTGCATGTTGTGTATTTCTGTCTGTCTACCAATCTGTCCCTTGCATGTTGTGTATTTCTGTCTGTCTACCAATCTGTCCCTTGCATGTTGTGTATTTCTGTGTGTCTACTTGTCCCTTGCAATTCCATTCATCCCAATCTGAAGTTGTGTATTTCTGTCTGTCTACCAATCTGTCCCTTGCATGTTGTGTATTCCTGTCTGTCTACCAATCTGTCCCTTGCATGTTGTGTATTTCTGTCTGTCTACCAATCTGTCCCTTGCATGTTGTGTATTCCTGTCTGTCTACCAATCTGTCCCTTGCATGTTGTGTATTTCTGTCTGTCTACCAATCTGTCCCTTGCATGTTGTGTATTCCTGTCTGTCTACCAATCTGTCCCTTGCATGTTGTGTATTCCTGTCTGTCTACCAATCTGTCCCTTGCATGTTGTGTATTCCTGTCTGTCTACCAATCTGTCCCTTGCATGTTGTGTATTCCTGTCTGTCTCTTGACCCATTTATCCGCCAGAAGCATTGATTAGAAAACCGGACATGCCAGCTACCAGTGACCCTATCGCAATAATATTTGAAGAGACGCCCATGATGAGACTTTTTGAATGGCAGAGAACAGCTGCACACATCTCAGGAACATCACAGGTGAGGCACGGGTGTTCTCTAACGGGTCGGTACCTGGCTACCTGGGCTGGTCTGCACCCCATCCAGTTAACTCGGTCCAGGAAGTAGAAACATAATGCTGGGGTGGGGTGGGGAGGGGGTGGCGGGGGTGTCGGAATGTGCTCTGTTATCAGCTGCACCGGAAAGCCTTTGGTCGATGCGGGAAACCATTCGGCCATCTGTCATGTCCGTTATCTGCTATTTTGTCCCTGGACTTTCGATGTCTGGTTTATCCGTGGTTCTTGTGTAGCACGTAATCTGGGCCGTGTATACGTCATTGTTTTACCTGTTGTTCTCGTTCTTATCTTCATTATTACCCTCGTCACACAGGGCAACAGTGGCAGTTTTTTGTTGTCGAAGTCCCTCTTCCTCGTTCTACTACTACTACTTTTACTCTCACAAGTACTACTGTTGCTGCTGCTGCTGCCACTACTACTTCTACAACAACAGCAACAAGGACCTAAGTGTGTTGTGGACATTAACAACAATTAAAACAACAGAAATAGTCATATCACAGCGATAAAGCATAAATGTCGTCTGCTACATCTAAAAGGTCATGATACGCTGGTTATAATAACAGAGCAGACCGTTGTCATGACAACGTTTTCTTCACTTTCTGTTTTGTCTACTCAGTAATTGTCATCTCCGCCCATTATTCTTATTTTAAAATTCTTATTCTTCTCTCCTCCATCATCGCCAGCTTCTCCTTCTCTCATTAGTCCAAACAAAGGGAAACCAATAAAGGGGACTTAACCGTGTACACATGCTAGGTTCTCACCCTCAGACTTGTGATAACAAAGGGGGCATAAACATGAGACCTCTCATGTCAGAGACACAGCTGTTGCAATGTGCAACGCTTCATTCTACACACATAACTTACAACTTCTCTGGTTTGTTGCCAAAAAACAGCAAATTAGACTAGAATTTTTAGAGTGTACAGTTAACCTCAAATTAAAGGGTTTGTTTGCACGACTGAAGAGTTTCAGATACATGATAATGGCCACATATATTTGTGCACGAATCAGGCACTTGAAATGTGACGTTGTCGGTATTACTTAAAGCAACATAGTATAATACATATTTTAGGTTCAGCCAAAATGGCACCCAAATCCAATTACAGAACTCTTTGGCGCTGTAACTGCGGGCGATCAGAGAGCACACCAGACAACAGAACAGATACACGCTATTGGGGCACTGAGATTGGAACCCGAGACATCCAAGTGCTTCGCTCTAGAAGCTAGGATCACGGTCAACCAGGCCGAGACAATGGCTTGAATCATTACAGAAGTCCACTGTGCGTGGAGTCACCTTTATTTTTGTTCCGGGACACGCAGGCGTCGATGGAAATGAAAGAGCTGACAGGTTGGCTGGATCCGCTATCACTACCGACGGTCAGCCTATGGATCATGCTGATATTATCAATGCCCTCAGAGAAATGGGAAGGATAGAGGACTTTGGTGGCAGTGAATCCACATCACTCGCCAGAATGGCAGACTTGGGAATTAAGATCGGCACAGCAAAAAAACGAGACGCACACCAGACACGCCAGAAGACTTGTTAATCAACATAGAACTGGTACTATTAGCCATCGGACGTTGGGGTTCATACTGAGGGGAGGATCTGAGCACCTATGGACATGTCCGGAGTGCAATGAGGATAACCCAACTAACTAACTAACTAACTAACTAACTAACAGGCACAAAAATCAGTCATCAGGAGGCAGGTCTATGACCAGCATGAACCTACAGCCGCGGGGTGTTTGTAGATTGAGAGCAGTCATGGGAAGACTAGTCATGGTGTTTGTAGATTGGTTGCACTTTCAGGTAGACTAGTCACGGCGTTGGTAAATTAGGTGCAATATCAGGGAGACTAATCACGGCGTTGGTAGATTTAGGGCACTACTGGGGAGACTAGTCACGGCGTTGGTAGATTGGGTGTACTATCAGGGAGACTAGTCACGGCGTTAGTAGATTGGGTGCACTATCAGGGAAACTAGTCACGGCGTTGGTAGATTGGGTGTACTATCAGGGAGACTAGTCACGATGTTGGTAGATTGGGTACACTATCAGGGAGACTAGTCACGACGTTGGTAGATTGGGTGCACTATCAGGGAGACTAGTCACGGCGTTGGTAGATTAGGTGTACTATCAGGGAGACTAGTCACGATGTTGGTAGATTGGGTGCACTATCAGGGAGACTAGTCACGGCGTTGGTAGATTGGGTGCACTATCAGGTAGACTAGTCACGGCGTTGGTAGATTGGGTGCACTATCAGGGAGACTAGTCACGGCGTTGGTAGATTGGGTGCACTATGCGGGGAATTGGAAGTCTCTTGTCAAGTTGTTGTTGATGTAAAATAGAAGGCCCTAGACGTTTATATTAACAAAGCATAGGCAACACAATAAGCAGGTTTCGCTGACCCCTAGGGTTGCATAACAATTGTTGTTTGTTGACACTTGTTCTAGAATGCTTGCATTAGGTGCTTCACTCCCACTCTCACCCTTCGAGTACCCATGAGTGTCTGCTGATTCGTTTTCTAGCTGTATTGATGATATATGGGGGTCCCCCTTTGTGAGATACCCCCTTACGTCAAATTGGGTGGGCGAGAGAGAATGGGGAATTACCCCAGCATGATTTCTCTGTTTACCAAACAATCTGCAGCAGCGACACCTGAACGGACCACCAGAGGGGTACTTCAGAAAATGAGTATATCAGATGCACTCTGACACCCCGGGACATTGATTGTGTCAACAGCAATTTGAGAAGACCGTTAAACGCCCGTAAGTTTTCTGAATGCCAGGTTGTGGCTGCCAAAGATTTGAAGTTTTTCGTGTAGATTATTAAAAAAGGGTATTTAGTGCACATGTGAAAGAAGCATTCTCGGGACATTTTCTCGGTATTATTTAGTTTGAATCACACATCTCTTTAGATGCAAGGCTACGAAATTAAACTGTGGACAAGTCAGCGGAAGACAAGGGGAAACACCGTTATGTATCCTAGTCATTATGTTGTTACAGTTAACAGTTTCATATCGACTACCAGCATGCGCGCCTTTCATAATACATTGTTTTCTAGAATATAGGACCGGGTCTTGTCTTAATTTTCAGAGATATCATATTTTTTTCCACAGACAAAAGTCTACTTTATATTACTATTTATTCGCAGCATTAATATCCAGATATTCGTTTGTTGCCTTGTTTCGTTTCCGCTCTCTTCATTTTCATGGCTCTTCAACGGCTCTATGTTGGCTACTGGAGAAGGGGACGAAGCAGATGTGGGAATGTCCCGAGTGCAGTGATATCAATTCTAATTGCATTCGTTCATGGGCTGTTGGCTGACGTGGAATGTCGAATGTTGAGTTGCGAAACTTTCAGATGGAAATGAGATGTGGAGATGCACTCGACGACGCCATGTTGAACTACGACAAGAGTGCTACATACAACCCTAGAGAAAAGAATCCATCCACCAAAAGGCTTGGCTGTGGGGCGGGGGTGGGTATCGTCTCCAGTGGCATCTCTGTCCACACTCGGATATAATTGAAAGCGGCTATTATTTGGAGAGGCCGATGCGTGTGTCACATAAACCAAACTGTTTACCGTATCCGTAGACTGAACATTGTCCCAGGCGCCTTAATACTTTAAGCCGGCATTGATAAAGTCTGAAGATGCATATTTAAAGCTGAAATTAAGGGGGAGATGTTCATAAAAACGGATCCCAGATAATTTTCCGGACTTTGAGAAAACACTATAACGGTAGCTTCTGATTGATAAAAAGACATGTAAATTCACAGTATCACATATCCTGTTGTAAAATGCAATTGCCTTTCAACAGCTTCTCGTGAAGAAATCTGCCCCATGACCCTTTGACCTGTTACAGTTCTATGGCATTGTGTTGGAAATAGAATCTAGAGAGATAACTGCCGAGGTTAGAGGAGCATTATTAAGCACAAACATCTTGAGCAGGCCTACAATAGCAGTTGATTCAAAGCTGGTATCCCGGCAAAAAAACGTTTCTACGTAGACAGTAACAAAAGTTTGCCTGGCTTCGATAAGTTTGTTAGCATAAATAATATCTATGAATTTTAATATGTTTTTAATTGAAAAAATGATCTCGTTGACGGTATCTGAGAGGCGTAGTCTTTTTGGGCTCTGTAAGCAATTTCACTGAACGGAGTTAATTGTATTCAAGTATTAAAAGGGCAGCCAGTCCCGCATTACACAAAAATTTACGTTTCTGTGTCGCCCGTTCCCTCAGTGGCAACAAATTTTGCAGCTTGTAGAAAAACTGGTGCGGATGTGAATGGGGTTGGGAGGATTGACGTGAGAACAGCCAGCTAGGCAAGTGTCAGTTGTCTCGGCCTTGAACCTTCTCAACTGATTTGACGTTTGCCCCGTTTGAACTGGTACCTGTCCTGTCGTTTTTTTGCTGCATGCGTCACCACCGCTGCGGCACCGCTGGTTTTTAGTCTTCATTATCTTAGCGCTCACCAGCTGTAAACTCCGACGGAAAGTTATGGTTGTGCGTCCACTCATGAACTTTAGATGGAGGGCAGTGGGTCTGTTCCTTTTTTTTTTTTCCAGAATGAAGTCCCAGAGCCCACACGGAGATCTCGCCCAGTTGTAGGCCGGACCTGGGTCGCCCTAGAAGTGCCCGACCAGTGACACAGCAGCAGAACTAATGTCTAGTAATATATATATATATATATATTAGGTCGTATTTCACGGAAACAAAAGCTATCCAATACAGAGGTACTGAGGAAATTGGGAATGAAAAGAGTTGCTAGGTGAAATAAAAAAGAGACAAGTGAAATATTCGGTCACATTAAAAGACATAACAGTATTGTAAAGATCATCCTAGAGGGAAAGGTTCAAGGTAGGCGAGCAAAAGGCAGACAGCGTTACAAGTGGGAGGATAACATCAAGAGATGGACTAACAGCAGTATGAGTGAGTGTACATCAAGGGCAAGAGACAGGGCTTGTTGGAGATCCATTGCAGCCAACCTTCACTTTGGAGACGGTACCTGATTGATTGATATACATATATATATATATATATATATATATATATATATATATATATATATATATATATATATATATATATATATATATACTGACTGGCATCGTACAGTTACAATACTCAGTCGGGGTTATAGGTCACACTATAGTATGTTTTTAGAAAATTGAAAGCTATTGTCACATTTGGAGTTGAACCAGACACTTCCAAGTCGCCTGGGTAAAGAAGCCAGTCACATGACGCACAACCAGCTAGACACGCCCACAACAGTAACATTTACCATTAGCCAGATCTAAACACCTCCCCTCCCCCGCTCCTTTCCCACCAGGACCCATAAATACGGAATATGGACAAATAGCAACCCATTTTGATTGTGCAGTAGGTCTCCGAATGTAGATGAACCAAACATAGGTCTAGTACGTTATTTGTAACCAGTGTGATCATTTTGTTTCTTCAGTTACATGTTTTAATGGTCTCTCTCTCTCTCACATACACACAGGGATGGGAGAGAGAGAGTGAGGGATGGGAGAGAGAGAGTGAGGGATGGGATGGGAGATAGAGTGAGGGATAGAAGAGAGAGTGAGGGATGGGAGAGAGAGTGAGGGATAGAGAGAGAGATGGGAGAGAGAGTGAGGGATGGGATGGGAGAGAGAGAGTGAGGGATGGGAGAGAGAGTGAGGGATGGGAGATAGAGAGGGATGGTAGAGAGAGTGAGGGATAGAAGAGTGAGAGGGATGGGAGAGAGAGAGAGAGTAAGGCATGGGAGAGAGAAAGACCGATGTTGATTCATCACGATACTAGTGATGATGACTCGCCCCCGCCTCTCCCCCCTCCTTTTTCTCTAGCAAACAAGTGGTGAATAAAGACAGGATACAGTCTTTATGTTGACAAGGTTATCTGCATGTCTTTTCTTGTGAGCTCTCCGGTAATGTTGCTTCAGATTCCATAGAAATCCCAAATATTGGTTTACTATTAAAACATGGGTACTATTCTTTTATTTCACCCTATCTCGGGAGCTCCGAGATTTAGTAGAGAATTCCTAGGGAGTTCTCAGACAAGTCCTATTTCACAAGGAGTTAAGGTTAGTTTCTTCTTCTTTTCGTTTTCTTCTCTTTTTTTTCGTCTTCTTCTTCGTCCTTCGTTCACCCGAAAAAAAATTATCTATATCGACAGTATGAACTTCACTTTCTTGTGTAATTCACGCATTGCTCCGTAAAGTTCGGCTTCAGAATTTAGCCAGTAGGATACAAATTAGGTATTTACTGACGTAGGGTCCGGATGCATTTAACAAGTTTAGAACCGCTGGCATCAAGGAAAAGAAATGTGTCATCACTTTTATGGGAACTCTCGATGAATGCGACCAGATTTTAGCGGGCTCTATCGAGATCTGGTTATTTAAATGTCAGTAATTCCTTTCATGTATTTAGAAAAGTACTTTAGAAGAGACACGCACGCCAGAAAAGGCGTGTCGCCTAAAATAATCATAGGCAATAAATGCATCTCGGCACCGCAACTCCCCCTCTCGTTTTCGTTATTCATATAAATAAACAAAGGGGGTACCTTTCAGGCAGTTAAATATTATGAATTAATCAAGTAACAGAAAGTGTATTGATCGGCACTCATAGAACGAAGTAGAATGTTGTCTAGTGTGTTCTTCTATCTTTCTACTTCTTTCTATGAGTGCCTATCAATACACTTTCTGTTACTCGTTTTCGTTGCAACCCGGAGCAGACTGACTTGTAGAAAGTTCGGTGACAGTTAGGGGCTGCTTGTAGAATGTGACGCACCGCTAGAGACAACGTATACGTCTGGGGAAAACAAGCTTAGATAGCCCTTTCAACCTCCCCATTCTTTTTAAAAAGAAATAGAAGGGAAGAAGACACAGAGAGAAGAATCTTCAGACTTTTGAGGTGGCACAGACTAGTCTCTGACACATCCGGTTCAGGGCTGCCAATGGAATTTTTTTGAAAAAACCCAGCTTTGCTAAACAAAAACCCAAGCAATACACAAAGACCCCCCCCCCCCTCCCCCCCAAGCCTAGATTGTTAAAAAGTACAAAATATATAGTTACGAAACGAAACATTTACCACTTTTATATATATTAAAATAAAAAAATAAAAACCCAGATTTCCCCAAGGCGTCCAAAAAAAAAAAAAAAGAGGTTCGGGGGGGGGGGGGGGGGGGGGGGGGGGGCCGCAGCATTGGCAGCCCTGATCCGGTTGTGGATAAGCATGATTGCCCCTGCCAGTCGGCGTGAAACTTGATAGTGTTGCTGATTGATGAAACAGTGGGGCATCTCAACAAGTGTTTTCTCTGTAATGTGGACAACATAAAATTATCTAGGGCTCCACTTGTGGTGGCAGTCGGTATTATTTATATACCATGGACTTTCAAATGGTCTCGGAATGATTTAGATTTAAGGAATACTTTATGTATTCTAATCAACTGATTATTATTATATTTCTTCCATGATCTGTTGTTTGTTTGTTTCTGTCTTGTCATGCGTTCTCAGTAAGTAATATATTCATATCTTCCTATTTTCTCCCATGCCAGGTGTCTCTAAGCCAATGGCTGAAGCCAGCGACCTTGTGATGGATGGACCAAGGTCTCAGTGTCCACACAAAGGAAAGTCCAGACTTGAGTCTGCTGAAAAAGATTCTGAAGATGATCACAGGGACTCACTGCAGAGACTGTTACAGAAAGCCGCATTAGAGTCACAGCAGAACTTGAACTGGGCCCATCCTGCAGCATCTAGAACCTCTCATAATCTCTTTCTAGAAGGATTCCGAGACTGTGCTTCAGAAGTGATTAGGTTCCTGACTCAGGAGGAAAGTGTGGATGATAACAGTCCTCTACTAGTAGGTCTACAGTCACATCTCCTGAATGTTAGTCAGACAATCTGCCAGGAATCTGTGGCTGATTTAGATCAGCAGGATGTGACAGTGGAGCAACAGCTGAAATATGGTGGCCAGAACACAACTAACACAGACAATTACATCGGACAGTTTTATCCACACAACTCACCCTTCTCACTGTGTTTGATCTCTCCTATTGCAGCAAGGTCGGTGAACAGTTCTGTCTCCGACACATCAGCTGGGGAGTCAGACATGTCTGTTTCTACATCATCAGGAAAAGATCGCCTGTCGTCAAGTTCTGAGGCTAATTTCTCCTTATGTAGTACATTCACTGAAATCCACGAGGAGAGCTTTATAGACTCCAGCAAAACTGATGATGTATTCCACAGTCCAGACACACACATGCAGGTTGTGACCTCAGGTCATGTGTTGCCACTGCGTGTTCTTTCATTGAGAGCACTACACAGCAAGAACCATCCTGGTAGTGAAGCTGTTCAAAAAGCAACAGATAAAACAAATCACTTTGGACATGAAATTCTTCCAGAGTTATCAACCATCAAAAGTCATTCAAGATATAATACTTTTGAACACTCATCAAGCATTAAAGATCTTACTAAATATGAAGATACTGAAGAATCATCAAATCCTAATGTATCACCTTTGTCATGTTCACAAACTTACACATTTGACTCCTGGGATGCAGCCATTTCCAGGCCATATCATCCATCCATGAATCACTCATCGCCTCTACCAGCCTCATCAACACAAAGTGATGCCTTTTCAGCAAATTCTAGTCATCTGTCTCAATGTCTGTGCACTATGTCAAGATCAGAAGAGCCTGCTAAAGTTGAGACAAACAGTATACCTCAGTTGCCCACCTTTTCAACAATCCATGAGCCAGGAGATTTCAACATAAATAATTCCATTTCAGGCTTGTTACTGCCTCATCATCCACACAATTGTTTTCAGAGAACAGAACAGACAAATAACCAGAGCATGTTTCAACATTTTGTCCCTGAAAGTTCTGACAGCAATGAAGAAACACACAGACATTCAGAATCTTCTCATCAGATGCATTCTATATTAGAGCTGAAAGATAATTTATTCTCAAGGATGGAGACATCTTCTTTGGTGTCTGGTGACTTTGCAGATGTGCTTCTTGCAGTGGAATCGTGTCGGTTTCATGAAGATCCTAGAGTGAGATCTATAGCAGAAGAGCTGGTTCATCTCATCCACAATGATGGGTCCCAGGATGAAGATGACTTTGATTATGAGGATGATGAAGATGATGATGAATATTTATACAATGTAAATGAATTAAATGATGCTGAAAGTGCTGTTGAGATGGTGGATGAAAGTTCTGATTGGCCAACTGCCGTTGATATGATTGAGCAGTGAACTGGTTAAAAAAAAAAGACTTTGAAATGATTACTCAGCACAGCAATTTTTTTAGGTAGTCTCCTTCCAGGTTGGCGTGCTTTTGCCTGTGAGGTGAGGAACCAGCAGTCTGCACACAGATAAGTTGGATATGTAAAATGGATGTGCATGCAAAACTCAAGTTCTGGAACAAGAACTAAAAAATAATTAAAAAAAACAGAACTTTCTGCCAAAGTTTACAGCCAGCAAATGCTAAGAAGAAGAAATAGACAGTAAACAATGATAGGCAAGTTATGTATGAGACTTTTTAGTAGAAGTTGCCTGCTGAAGCATATCACTGTATGTTTAATGTCGGGGGTGTTTGATCACTTGGTCTTAAACACAGAACAGTGAACAATTGCTTTTTTTTTCAGAACTGTGAAGCATTGCTTTTACAGAACTGTGAATCATTGCTTTCAAATAACTGGACAATTGCTTCGGCAGAACTGTGAAGCATTGCTTTCACAGTACTGTGAACAGTTGCTTTCACAGAACTGTGAACCCTTGATTTTACAGAACTGTGAACAATTGCTTCCACAGAACTGTGAACACTTGTAACCCTTGCTTTTACAGAACTGTGAACAATTGTTTCCACAGAACTGTGAACACTTGTTGTAACCCTTGCTTTTACAGAACTGTGAACAACTGCTTCCACAGAACTGTGAACACTTGTTGTAACCCTTGCTTTTACAGAACTGTGAACAACTGCTTCCACAGAACTGTGAATACTTGTCTATGAGTGAAACATTTCTTGTGAGAACTAGTTGGAACTTATCTGTCATGCACTTATCATAGCATTTTTGTATGATTGTTGACACTTTCTTTCCCCATTGTTGGTTGCATGACATAAACATTTTATGACAGAACTTGTTTTGTTTTACCCCGTGTGTGAGATTGGTAGTGAAGGCAACCTTGTTTATATGACTTTATATTTATTTATTTATTAAATACATTAGATAAATTTCCATCAGGTTTTGTGTTCAGTGTGTCCAGCTCATAATAGTAATCGTTCGCCATCAGCAGACACACATCAAGCTCCTGCAGCACAGACACACATCAAGCTCCTGCAGCACAGACACATGTAGCTGCTGCATCACAGACACACATCAAGCTCCTGCAGCAGACACACATTTAGCTGCTGCAGCACAGACACACATTTAGCTGCTGCAGCAGACACACATCATGCTCCTGCAGCACAGACACACATCAAGCTCCTGCATCACAGACACACATCAAGCTCCTGCAGCAGACACACATTTAGCTGCTGCAGCACAGACACACATTTAGCTGCTGCAGCGCAGACACACATTTAGCTGCTGCATCACAGACACACATCAAGCTCCTGCAGCACAGACACACATCAAGCTCCCACAGCACAGACACACATTTAGCTGCTGCAGCACAGACACACATTTAGCTGCTGAAGCACAGACACACATTTAGCTGCTGCAGCCCAGACACACATCAAGCTGCTGCCCAAGATCGACCTAGATAGCTGACACTTCCTCATCCTGGCACAGCAGGTTTACTCGCGGCAGAGATGTGCTTTCTGAGAAGAATGCAAAGAATACCATGGAAGGATAGAAAAAGAAACAAAGTATGGTAGTCTTAGTTTCAGCTTCATAGCAACGGGTCAGTCGCCCCCATCTTTGCTCCGCTCCTGTGCCAAGAAAAACACCCAGAATGTTTATCACAGTCCCTTGTGGAAAGATTGACAGACTGCTGTCTCAGCATATATAGCATTCACTCGCATTAAAGCATACAGTAGCCATCCGAAGTGCTAACACAAACAGTCCAACATTAGAAATGTAGTTCATCATTGATGATAGCAGAACTTGTCACCAACAGTTCAGCAGTTGTCCACGCGATCAATTTTAACCAGATACGGGCACCGCCAACATTGCACGACAGGCATCACGCCATTTTCTGAATCTACAATTCACACCACCACGTTGGTCAGTCGAAAATATGTTCCAAATGCAATCAGCTGCTCACAGGGTCACGCCATGCATTCAACTCAGAAGCTGGGCGACGAAACTATATCCAGTCTACAAATGGAGCAAAAATACTACGGCCACCGTCCGGCAGAAGCAAAGAATTTGCATCTGCTTTGAACAGCGCCGCTGACTTGCGTCCATTTTAACCGTAAGAAACGAAGTAGTCCTCAGTGAGACAGTTGAAGGTCGTTAACATTTTAGAACAATTAGATTTAGACATCAATGACATTTTATCAGAAGGAATAGACTTAACTTGTAGCAACTGGCAAGACAGATGGAAAGAGAGCAAGAGGATGAAAAAGATAACTACCTGGATGGTCTGGCCAGATGGATCGGATGAGACAACCACACTAAACTGATCCGTGATTCTGGTGATCATGTGAGCTGGTGAAAAATGACAACCTACGCTTACCGCCATGGCACATGATGTACATTAGACCTCTGCTTTTCCCATCATTTCCACACAGACCAGACTAGATACCCACTATAATTACACAGGCAACCAGGGGGTCATGTGCTTGTTCGCAGACCTATACTAAGATTTGAACTCAGTACATACAAAACTAAAGAAAGAGAACACCTGTAACTTCTCAACCACACTGCTCCCAAAAACCCAATAAGCAACTAGTGATTTTAGGTATAAGCATAAACATTTATTTTCTCCATTTCCATTCAAATAATAAATATTTATTTACTGGCTACTTTATTAACTTATAGGGGTTGGAGAGATGGCACAGATGCTATTTGTGCTAACATAAATATAACACAATAAAGCAATGCAGGATTCAATAAACCAGATATAAATATATAAATATGAATTCAACAAAAATGACACATTTGGACCCATCATTTTGAAAAAATAACAATAATAAAATGGCCCCAAACCCAAATGAAGAGGTTTGGAAATGACACCAGCTTTATGTAAAACAATCATCTTGTTGAATAAATTTGTTTTTAAAAAAAAAGGATGCCAAACTGGCAAGTGAATTAATCAAGGAATGTGTAGTGCACAGAGTGCATATTTCCAGGTGGCCGCACATAAAAAAAAATAAGTCACATTGTAACAAAGTTTTTTTTTTTTGGTGGCAAATCGCACCGAAGAAAACTACAAAAAAAAAAGGTTTCTAAGGGAGATAATTCAACTTATATTGTGGCCACTCATTTACAAATTGTGTGTGTGTAAATAATATCCGAAGTAAATGACTGATTCATTCTAAAGCAAAACACGTGAACAAGCTTTAGCTGTAGCCAGTGCAAGTTGCACCCGGCTGGTGGGGCCGCAAAAACTGTAACCTCTCTGGAAGTTAAACAGGATATCTGGCACTTGCCTTGCTGGCTTACCATCCACACAGAGAGATTCTGTAATCTCATAGTGGGGAAACCTTCAGTCAGCAACCCGAGTGAGGAAAACAGAAGGAAGGAAGAGAAGAAAACGAAAATAATTATTTTTTTTTTCCACAGACACAAAAATCCATTTAAAAATCAATAGAGATTAGAATCTGATAATGAAACTATAAATACTAAACTACATAGCCCAAGTGTAATCAATGGTTCTGAGTCCATTCATTATGAAAAAATATTGCCTCAGATCTGGCTTTATATGAGATTCAGGGAATGCCAGACACTAGAAAATAACACAATTTAAAGGCACACCAGTGATTACACACAGTGCAGGGATCACATACAGCTCAGGGATCACACACCAGTGATTACACACAGCTCAGGGATCACACACCAGTGATTACACACAGCTCAGGGATCACACACCAGTGATTACACACAGCTCAGGGATCACACACCAGTGATTACACACAGTGAAGGGATCACATACAGCTCAGGGATTACACTCAGGGATCACACACAGTGAAGGGATCACATACAGCTCAGGGATCACACACAGCTCAGGGATCACACACCAGTGATTACACACAGCTCAGGGATCACAACCAGGGATTACACACAGCTCGAGGATCACACACAGTGCAGGGATCACACACAGCTCAGGGATCACAACCAGAGATTACATACAGCTCAGAGATCTTATCTTAGACTGGTTAAAATGATCAAAAACAACACCCTGACCTATCTTAGACTGGTTTAAATGATCAAAAACAACATCCTGACCTATCTTAGACTGGTTCAAATGATCAAAAACAACATCCTGACCTATCTTAGACTGGTTCAAATGATTAAAAACAACATCCTGACCTATCTTAGACTGGTTCAAATGATCAAAAACAACATCCTGACCTATCTTAGACTGGTTCAAATTATCAAAAACAACATCATGACCCACCTCAGACAACAGGGTACATCAGGACAGTTCTTGGTACAGCCATTAAGGGTGTGCTAATTATGATTTCACTGGAGACTGAACAAGGTATGTCACTTTATCTGCCTTGCTGCAGAAGGTCATAACTTCTGAGGTCAAAGACAGTATCTGGTTTTTGTCCCGTTGGAACTTCCATCCACAATACAACTCTTCAAGTCACTGGGAGTGGTTACATTGTCAGGCAGCATCTTGAAGAGGTCAGTCACTTTCAAAACAAATTCTGGGAGGGTGAGATCTGAATGTGGTCCTTTTTGTTATCTAGTTCAGGCTGGTTAAGCTGAGGGTTCCCCGAGGGCCAGATGGGTCACTCTTGTGTCGTCAGGAGAGCCAAACACGATAACTAAGTGAAGTCATTTCATAAACATTACCGCCGAATATTTCCTGTGTACGGGTCGCAGGTGGGGTTGCAAAGAGCCTGTTGGTCACCAGTTTGACACGCCTGATCTAGTGAACTTTTCTTGATTTATGTCATATAAGCGAAAATCAATCACAAATTATAAATTTATCTATGAGATAAAATTGCATAAGTTACATGTTCCCATGACAACATATTAACAAGCATATAAAATACTGTATGAGCATCATTTGAAAAATTTGTCAATAAGTCTAGACTCAGCAGTAATTAACATAATTAACATTCTACTCTCACTCAGTCACTGAGGAAAAAGATTGGAGCTTTTAAAAGTGAAATGTTATACAAAAATTCTTAGAATACCATGGATCAGGAAAAACATTGATATTGTGAACAAGTTGAACACGAAGGAGAACTGGCTCAAAAACAGCATCCTGCCCTGAAAGTTGAAGTATTTTGGCCACATCAAGCGTCATGGTGGCCTGGAAAAGACGGTGATGGAGGGTGCAGGGGTCGACCACTGCGAAGATGGATACAAAACATTGAAGAGGCGTTGGAATTGAAAGCACATGGGGCCGTAGAGCTGGCTAGGGAAAGGGATACTTTCAGGCGTACCATGAAGAGATCGACGTTCTGTAAAGGAGGAAAACTTATGACCTAACTGCGAGTAATTCATAATATCCTTACGTGAACATCTCAGATGGTTTGTAACATATCTATTTTTGATATAACTGAGAACAAAAAAGCCCACACAAAACTTCTATAATCTTAAATGATGAAATGAGCTGTGGTACAGAAGTTAAATAATCTTCAGCTTCGTTTAACAGGTTGTGTCTTATATAAACTCTGATGGTGTTTAAATTACTTCCCCCCCCTAGATCCCAGTATTTTACCTCTTCTACAGCTAATCTTGCTTGCTACCACACAGCCCTCCAATCAATACCTTTCTCTTGATCGCATGATCAAAGAACACAATCTCATTCATTTGCCTGTATACAATATTTATAACATAAAACAGGAAATAGATAAGATCACAACGTCTGCTAAATCTCTCGTCTACAAAACCACATCACTGCAGTTTCCACAGTACTAACCTGTACAGCCAAATCATTTGTCCATAAAACCACATCACCACCTGTCTATAAAACCCCATCACCTGTCTATAAAACCACATCACTTGTCTACAAAACACCATCACCTGTCTATAAAACCACACCACCTGTCTATAAAACTACATCACCTATCTATAAAGCCACATCACTTGTCTACAAAACCACATCATCTGTCTATAAAACCACACCACCTGTCTACAAAACCACCACATGTCTAGAAAAACTTCATCATATGTCTATAAACCAGATGACCTTTCAATAAAACCGGATGACATGTCTACAAAATCACACCACTTGTCTACAAAACCACATCAGCTGTAAACAAAACTATACACTAAATAAGCATACATTAAATATGGCTAAAGAAGTAATAAACCTAATAAGATTACACAAGGGCGGTACAAAAATAAACCATACTTCAAAATAGCATCAAAAGTAAACTGGTTAGTGAGTTGTCCCACCATTGCATGTCGTGCCTGGAGTTTTGTTTTTTCCTGAGATAATCAAAGGCCACTCATGGATCTAGCAGTTTTGACGCAGTACACATGGTAGTGAACTGTTTCATGAAAAAACCATATCCGCAAACACAGCATAATTTTACAAGTTTTGGCAAAAAATTTTCCCAGTACAAGCGATATTTTTAAATTGGATGAGAATAAAAGTCTAGGCTAACCTAACTCTAACAAATACATTTCCATGGATGAGTTGATACAGCTTTCCACAGAATTCACAAACCAAGGGTCAAACGCATGCCCTATAATGTAGGAAGTAGGCATTCTAACCATTAGGTCATTCCACATAAATATAGTTATAAGAAAACTGGTTTTTATACTGTAATCATTTGTGAAACTAATCATATGTGAAACTGTAATCATATGTGAAACTTTCCTTCAAAGTCGGAGTGCATCTGCGGATGCAAATGCAACACTCAGGTTCTGGAACAGGACTGCAGTCCAAAAGTGGACAAACAACCAGAATTTTCCGCCAGAGTTTACAGCTGGTGAACGCGATGTGAAACTGTAATCATATGTGAAACTGAAATCATATGTGATATCCTCGATACTTACATATCACCATACACAGATCACAGGCATCCAATCAAAACTATGTACTGTATAAATTAACAAACAGTTCCCAACACCATGTGACTAATCAGAAAACTGAACACAACGCGACCAGAATAAATATCACTTAAAGATTTCATACATAATAAATTGTAAAGTTTTTCTGGCCAATAAAACGCTTCAAATACACTGACCCGGATACATATTTAACAATGAATAACATAAATTTTTTTTTATTTGTTCCCATATAACTGCAGTCTGAATGATTGAAATCCTGTGACTCAATGAGCCACCATGCGGATGTGACTCAAACAGGAGCAAATCCACAGGAACACAGTTAAACCATATAAGACAGTTATTTAGCACACCCTCCGATATTGTTAGAAAGTAAGTGCAGTCCAGTGTTGGTGGGTATTTGAACTCTGTACGAAACACTGTGCACACCTGTCATCACTATGGGCTGTGAGTCCCATGTCTCCTCATAGCGCTATAAAACTCTGTCGTCTGGACAGACGGAAAGGTGCCAATCAATACATTGTAAACTGTGGCATAATTTAAAAAGCTTTTAAAAAAATGTAAGGCACAACCAATTTTGCATGTTTAACATCCTTAAACAACATGATACCCCCCACCAGACAGTTGATAAATATTTCTGGTTATATTTTACAAGATAAACAGTCAGTTCCTGGAATCACAAATTCACAAGTAACAACAGTCAAACTATTCAAACATGATGAGAAAAAACATTATATGTACACAGAAAACTCTACCCATTTAACTCTTCTTTGTCCGGTGTTTCCTAGGAATTAATTTATCTGTTATTTCTGCCCTACATGAACTGCACTGTTTTCTGACCACTGTGCCAGATTTCACAAGGTTGTTTTATTCTGTCACAGAATATAGTCCAGTCTGAAAATTTATTGGCATATCTGGTATTTCGCAGAAGATTGAGAACACTGAACAGTTAAAAAGTGTACTCAAGATGTCCTGAAAGAAGTTAACTCACAAACAGAACTGACTGCCCACATCAGAAGAAGATAACATGCAATGTTGGGACACATTAGGAGAAAGGGAAAACTGGAATGCATCATGACAATCAAAAGATATCAATGAAAATTAAAAGTAGAACTAGTCGGCTGCACATTATCACAATTAAGACAATGGAACAACTAGACGGGGAAGGAAGGCAGGAGAGACCCAGAAAGAGGATGACAGTTTACTATCATAATCAAGACAATGGAACAACTAAACGGGGAAAGGAAGCAAGAGAGACCCAGAAAGAGGATGACAGTTTACTATCATAATCAAGACAATGGAACAACTAAACGGGGAAAGGAAGCAAGAGAGACCCAGAAAGCGGACAACGGTTTGCTATCTTGGTCATAATGAAATAATCAAATATGAACCTGTCTGACACTGATAACATGCCTATAATTTTCATCATGAACTAGAAATACAAATTACACAGCTAACAGCCATTTGATGTAAACCATGCGCTGTTTGTTATGCTTGGCCCCCTTCTGGTGACCTTTGACATGTCTATCCACATGTGATAGGTGACAGTGTTAAAATCTGGCACTACTACTGCAGCATAAGGTCTTCCTGGTAGTTGCTTGCAGCATTCTGTCTTGTTCTGTCTTGCCCAGAAATTTTGTTATTTTTGTGTGGTCCAGCAAACAATTTTCAAGGCATTTACCTTGGAATAGCCATATCATCATGATTACAAACATTATGTTTTACTCCTGAATATGAACTTATTTTATCACCGATCAAGTACTATATGACCACTTATTCATATATAAGAAATAGGTAATAATTATCACTGGTAATGTTTGCCATAAAAAAAATTACTATATAAATTTACAATGTTCATATATAAAATGTGCATTAATGAAACATTATTCCACAAAACTATATAAAATACGTAGCATATACAAAACAGTCACACACAAAAATCATAGCTTTGAGAGCCACCCTAAGTATACAGCTTGCCAATTAAAGTGGGTTGAGGTACCTTAAGAATTAACAAATAAAGCAAAATAATGAATTATTTTATAATAAATTGGTACAAACATTTCTAGTGAATTGAAAAATAAGTGTTCAAACACAAACCCTTTAGAAACTTGAGATCCTAATATGTAGGCCAGAGAAGCTCACAATTCACCTCATCTTGAATGTATGGTGACCAAAAAAAAAAGGACTCAATGCTATATAGAATTAAGACATATGCATCTGAAACATAGACAACAAATAAGCAGGCAAGTTGAGAAACATCTAGTGACAGAGTGATGCAAGGGGGACATGCACAAGAAAAGAACAAAATGGATGAATATAAAAAAAACTTTTAAAAGTCCTTTACAAAACAGATGAAACAGAAAAATGACGAGAAAGTCCTTTACAAAACAGAAGACTCAGAAAACTGACAAGAAAGTCCTTTACAAAACAGATGAAAAAGAAAACTGATAATGGAAATTAGATTTCGAAAGTCAGATGTTTTGGGCAAGTTATGGGCAGAAATGCAATGGCAAATTGATTGAAAAAAGGTTACATGAGCAATGGGAGGACAAACACCTGGTTGGCCTAACCTTATTGCATGGGCAGGTCAAGAACACAGATCTGATCCAAGAATGTTTAAAAGAAAATGAATCCTGAAAACCCAGGCTATGTAGATGACTGACAATTATGACGTTGACAAACTCCAGGGGAATCATGTCTTATAGAGAGAAGACTAAATGTGCAATGTAAAATAGCAACCAGCCAGTTTATACTGTAGCAGAACGGCGGTACAAGTGCAAATAAAGATGACTGTACCTAGTAGTCAAATAAAATATTTTCTCTGAGCTTGATTTAGCTATGAATGAAACAACAGAGGAGGCTAAAACATCTCCATCACTAGACATGGACAACTTTGTAGTATGTCTGTCTATTTCATGATCAGTGTTTACATATAAGACAAAGAATGAAGGTGTTCCGTCAAGATTATCTAGGAGAAAGACCACAGATGGTAAGATGGCATGATATTAGAACAGAGATGGTAAGATGGTATGAGATTAGAGCAGAGATAGCAAAATGGCATGATACTAGAACAGAGATGGTAAGATGGTATGAGATTAGAGCAGAGATAGTAAAATGGCATGATACTAGAACAGAGATGGTAAGATGGTATGAGATTAGAGCAGAGATAGTAAAATGGCATGATACTAGAACAGAGATGGTAAGATGATATGAGATTAGAGCAGAGATAGTAAAATGGCATGATACTAGAACAGAGATGGTAAGATGGTGTGAGATTAGAGCAGAGATAGTAAAATGGCATGATACTAGAGCAGAGATGGTAAGATGGTGTGAGATTAGAGCAGAGATTGTTTTGAGATTAGAGCAGAGATGGTAAGATGGCATAATATTAGAGCAGAGATAGTAAAATGGCATGATACTAGAGCAGAGATGGTAAGATGGTGTGAGATTAGAGCAGAGATGGTAAGACATTAGAGCAGAGATGGTAAGATGGTGTGAGATTAGAGCAGAGATTGTTTTGAGATTAGAGCAGAGATGGTAAGATGGCATAATATTAGAGCAGAGATAGTAAAATGGCATGATACTAGAGCAGAGATGGTAAGATGGTGTGAGATTAGAGCAGAGATGGTAAGACATTAGAGCAGAGATGGTAAGACATTAGAGCAGAGATGATAAGACATTAGAGCAGAGATGGTAAGATAGTATGAGATTAGAGCAAAGATGGTAAAATGGCATGATACTAGAGCAGAGATGGTAAGATGGTGTGAGATTAGAACAGAGATGGTAAGACATTAGAGCAGAGATGGTAAGCTGCTAAGACATTAGAGCAGAGATGGTAAGATGGTATGAGATTAGAGCAGAGATGGTAAGGCATTACAGAAGAGATTGTAAGATGGTATGAGATCAGAGCACAGATGGTAAGACATTAGAGCAGAGATGGTAAGACATTAGAGCAGAGATAGCAGGATGGCCTGAGATCAGATCTTTCCACATCAGAGGCTCTGATAAAGTGTATCCAGGGACGCAGTTTCAAAAGGCTAAAAAAACAGAGAACACCCAAACAGTAAACAACCAAACAAAACCTCAATAAAAATATAAACAACTATTTAATAATTCATCAAGTTCCACTGCTGACTGGCAAGAGAGATGATACTTTTCCACATCATGCAATCTCCAACAACATGTATCCTTTCATGCTCTAACACCTTTCTGGGACATGGCAAACAGTTCTCTAAATTTTGTGTTTGACCTTAGTATTCCGACATGTGACAGTTTGTATCTCTAGCAAACTGACGACTGTCCCTTTCTGGTGTGTATGGGCTCTTTTTGGTTTATTTTCTTTCAAAACATTTAGGTTCTGGCTGTTCACATTATTTTTAGCTTTCTACTGCACAACCAATTATCACATAACATTTTGGTTTCTCCGTGATGTTAAATTGTCTGTGATTCACAGCCATAAATTGAAACTAGTTTTATGTAAAATGCAAAAATTAATTTCAACAACAGAATGTATTAAACAAAATAAAAAAAAAAAAAAACACAAGAAAACACAGACAATAAACCACTGCAACACCCAGAGTATATAAAAAAAAAGGAAAAAACAAGAAAACAACAGTTTTAAGTTTTCAAAAATGTAACCATTATAACACCCAAGGTATGAACCCAATAAAACTCACTCCCATTTTAATGGGTTGTTTATTAAAATGACTTCTTAGCTGTAGTGTTTAAGGTTTCTGTGACCACAAATATAACCAATGTTCTAAGCAGAAACTGCTATGGGAATAATGATAAGGTACAAGAGAATTCCCAAGGCCACACTGGCATAGATAAGGTATACAGCCAGTTTTAGTTCCTTCTGTGCCATTCCCATCAAACCTTTGCTTTGATGTCTCTTCCCCCGCCTGGCATATCTGACAGCAAGCAGGCCTGTAAACAAGAACAATGCAATGCTGATGTACGACGCCACCAGAACCTGCTCAAAAGTCTGCCATGGCCGGGGCACCAAGTCTGCAAGGGGGATGTGACGAATATTAATATCACTCTCTGTGGTGTCTCTATATGGATTCTCTGAGCCATTCTCGAAGTCAGGATCTGAATATGTAAAGTAGCCATTCTTTCGGTCACCTCTGCTCTGACCTGATCCAATCAGAGATGCAGAACTGTGTTCAGGCTCTGCAGACTGGTCAAATTCCTGGGCTGCTTCATCTGACTGTGGAATGGGTACATGATCTGCTCGACTCATCTTTGATGTTGAAAGTCCAGGATGCAAAACTGCAAGGACACCCCAACAAACAAAATCAAGCAGACTATATGTACATATGGGATTAGTACTACTGGACATAGTACAGATACACATACATACACACACACACACATATATATGACACCACACTGAGCTTTTTCATGGCTTTATCTATAACTAGTGTCAGAACATAAATGGAATGACCCACCCCAATGACCAAAGCCAAACCACCCTCAGGATTCTTCATAGATGCGACCACATCAAGCTTGTCATGCATAAAATCACCACCGCTTGTGCAGAACTAGCCAACTCTCATGCACATCTGAAGAAAAATATCCAAGGAACACTAACTACCTAGCATGCCTGTCTCATCCTTTCTCAAAATGCTTTGTGAGTCGGTTACAATTATGACATCTGTGTGCAGCTGGTTCTCAAGCTAGGGGAGAGTTGCTGTGACTAACTCTGCCTACATTCTGAAACCAGTTGTAGTATCATATGCTAGACTTTGTTGCACTAAGTGACATTCATTCACTTTCGCATCTCAACACAGAGCCATCTGTATAGCTCACAATCACATCACTGTCATGGTTTGGTGTGTGTGTGCGTGCATGTGTCTCTCTCTCTGATGACAGTGGCTAGCTGACTTGAGATCTTTATATCATATAAGGATAAATGAGGGACAGAAAGACGAGACAGGCTGACTTGCTGTGAGGTTTGTGTAGTTTCTGTGAGTTTGTATAGTTTTTTAAAATAACTGCTGATGCAGGAAAAACCTGACTAACCAAGGTGAAGGACTATTGACGAACAACGGGATGACATGACAGTTATATTGTGTTTGATGTGATGCTTGTCTTTGTTTTACTAAGTTTAGATGTTTAATGTCAGTGACGGAAGGTTATTCGTTTTGACTGACTGATTCATAGAATGTTTGAGCAGCTTAGTTTGTAGTTCAGTAATTGTTTCTTTGTGTGTATAGAAAATATAACTGTATATCTTACAGATAGGGAATACATCATCTCAGACCGTGCCGCTGTTAGTTTTTTATATTGCTAATTAGATATTCTATGAAGTACTGATGTTAATATCGTACGGCATATTCACAATGATGCTGTTACCTATGGTGTGTAGAATACGGGATCGATGTCACATGCTTTATACCTTCGGGTGTGAACTCAGCGATAGTCCAGCCAAGCATGTCCAGACTGCCTTGAAAAAGATCCAGCATAGACTGTTGTGTTAGGGCATCGAGTGTACTAGTTTCGAGGGGCGTTTATTGAAACCAAATAACACTGGAAGCAGCCAGAGGTCCCATTTATAGGCTGCTATTTTAAAGCACTGTCAGGCAGGTTGTGGCTGGGTAGTTTAATGTGGGAACCTCCCTTGGGTCAGACCATATATCACAATACATAGCTAATGATGTGTAACTTCTCACATGGGTTTGTTTTGAGTGTGCTGGTGGCGTAATTTGTTATAAGAGTTGCATGCATTGTATTTCAGGTAACTAGGCACCTCTACAGCAATCACCATAAATCAATTGTTGAGTTTCTGATTCTGCAGTGTTGCTGGCCAATCCCTACACTCCTGGTCAAGTGTGATAACAACCATAGGCAAGTCTGTTGTTTGTTTGGTCTGACCCACTACTCTCCACTCCCAATTCATGTCCAGCAAACACATATCTCTAATTGTGTCGCCTGCTTGTACCATCCAAAACTTCTGTCTAATCAACCTGTGACTTAGGTATATTCAGAGCTTCGAGGACAGTGACTTTTGTGTGTATGATCTAGCTTGCAGCACCTTCAGTATGTCAGCAAAAGTCAGTAGTGCAAGGATGTAAGGCATATAAACTTCTGATGCATCTTTGGCACTTCCTAGAATCACCCACATGGCTTCTGCTTTACTCTGTATGCTTTCAAGCTTCACCAGCTGACACTTTGATACGATGAGCAGCCATAGTCCAAAATATACCACAGAAATAATCAAGTACTGTACAAAGTTAACAAGAGTTTTTGCTCCATGTCCACTGCTGCCATAATTTTCAGTGCACTGAGCCCCTTTCGGCATTTTGATTGCACATGGCCCCTGAATGACAGGCGCCTAGCACCTGTACCCTCTTATCTTTTTTTTGGGTCCCCAAGGTCTCGCTTAGTTATGTTTATCAGCCTTGCATCACTGCTTTGTTTTCACTATGGTTTTTGTACAGAGTATTTTCTGTAACTTTTGATTATCATATTTTACTACTACACTTGTCACTATACATTATATTAATGCTTACACGCAAACACCAGGTCAGTCCATGACAAGGTGAAATTGCTCTAAAAAAAACTGGCAGCTGAACTTTCTTATCACCTGTCATCATCTCATCAACACCTTGACAACAGGACTGGGCAACTCGGCTCTCCTGTGAATAACGGTCCCAAATGATCTACGCAGAAAGTTAACCCTAACAGAGCCTCACTCATATCTAAAATTTGCATTTCTTTTGTAGTGAATCTACCGCGACAAAAGTAGGATTAATTGTGCACGACATTTTCGTGAAACGCAACCGACTTTTTTACGGCGATCAAACGGCGGCAAAACTAGGATTAACTACGGACGAAAAATCAGCGGCATGCAAGAATACTCCCGATAGCGCAATCCTATGGCAGGGCCACAGTTATGTGTAAGTTGCAGACCACTTTTCGCCGACTTTAGTGCCACCTCCGAGAGCATCCCCCGCGCCGCGGAAGGGTCTAAACTAGATGGCTGGGACTCATGAGCAGCAGCTACCGCTTCTCCTACAGCTTCCTCCATTGTTTTTGCTCGTGAGTCCTAGCCATCTAGTTTAGCCCCTTCCGCATCGCGCGGCGCAGGGGATATTGTGGGATGTGGCACTATAGTCGCAGGAAAACAGTCAAGAGCTATTTCTTCCGTCGCAACTGCAAGCATGGTCGCATTCGCCACGGTCAAGGGGTGGTCGGGATAGTGGAGCGCCATAGTGGCGGCTGCTGGTTTGAAGTTGTCCCGAGGCAACTTCTGGTCTGAAGTTGTCCCGAGGCGACGTGCGCGTACATTACAACGCACATTATTGATTACGTCTCGCCCGAAACAAGAATTGCGGACAAGCTGCGCCCTGTTGAAATGGCGGACAGACAGAAAGAACAGATATTCGGGCACTATTTGCAACTTCTGTGCCACAATTTTCGCATATAAAGGATTTAACTGTAGGTAAGTAGACTTCACCCTTTTCCTCATACTTTTCGTGCCTTATATTTTCCGAGCTACAACTTTTAAATCTCTGTAGGGTAGGATGTAATGAGGCTCTGTTAGGGTTAACTTTCTGCATAGATCATTTGGGACCGTTATTCAAAGGAGAGCCGGCAACTCTTTACAGAGGCATGCAGCGATGTGACAACTAGCATCGCAGACCATGTGTCAGCTCTATCAGTGAAATTCTCTCCAATAAACTTATTATACAAGTGTCATAATGGCAATGCCCGAGCAATCCTGACAAGGGGAAGTACGGAAAGAATCAAAGATAAGACACTCAATGGTCAACCAAGAAAAAGCAAGATTAGCGTAACCGTCTCCTACATCTACACCTGTTCCAGCGGTTTACATTTTTTCCGGAGACCAGGATGAAACAAAATAAAAACTACATGGACGCAGCGAGTGTACACAGATTTAGAGATCAATACCAGATTAAAAAAATATCCGGCTATCCTCAGAATAACGGTCCCAAATTATCTAGGCTGAAAATATACCCTAACAGGGCCTCAGTCACATGTGAATTGCGAACTTCCGGCGACTCAAGTTGCGCATTTCCGGCGACTACCGCCACCGCAGAGAGTATCGCCCATGCGGCTATGCGCGGCGTGCATTGGGGCTAAACTAGATTGCTGGGACTCACGAGCAGCTGCTACCGCATTTCCTGTAGCTTCCTTCAGTTTATTTACTCGTGAGTCCCAGCCATCTAGTTTAGCGCCACGCGTAGCAGCATGGGAGATACTCTCGGCGGTGGCGGAAGTCCACAATTTTCATGTGACTAAGGCCATGTTAGGGTATATTTTCGGCCTCGATAATTCATCATCATCAGGTGCCTTGCCGACTGGCGTGGGCGATCATGCCTCTACATAATTTGCGATCTCCTGCAGCATGTATCAGTTCGTGTGCCGACACACCTCCATGACAACATGCAACACGACTGTCAAGAATTTTCTCTCGTTGTCTTCCTCTATCCCTCCTTCCACAGATCTTTCCAGTGGTCACAACATGTTCTATTTTCCCTCTTCTCATAACATGGCCGAAAAATGATGACTGTCTCCTTCTGATGTCTGTAATAAGTTGTCTTCGGGCTCCCGCCTCTTTCAAAACCTCTTGGTTGCTCTTTTTGGCTGTCAAGGGTATTCTAAGCATTCTTCTGTAAAACCACATCTCTGAGGCCTCTAGAAATTTTTTGGCCTGCCTACCGATTGTCCAGGATTCACAGCCATATGTTAAAACTGGATGTATGTAGCAAGCAAGAATTCTTTTTCTAACTCTCAATGACAAGGATATATTGCACAAGATGTTTTTCATTTTATAAAATGCACTTTTTACCTGTCCTATTCTGTTTCTTTTTTATGCATCTTCCATCTGATGTTATCCATGTGCCCAGATACTTAAATTTCTGTACTTGTCCTAAAATAACACCATCAACTTTTATTACACACTTAGGAATAATTCGTTTCTTTGATACCACCATTACTTCTGTCTTCCCATTATTCAAACTGAGGCCCATTCTTCCACTTTCTAAAACCACAATGTCTATCATTTCCGGTAGTTCTTTCTGACTTGTTGCTATCAAGACTGTGTCATCAGCATAACGTAAATTGTTTATATTGTGCCCACCAACCACAATTCCGGGCATACCAATTAAAGCTCTCATTATTTATTCACTGTATATTGAAAACAAATCAGGTAACAGTACACATCCTTGTCGTACGCCCCTCTTTATGCTTTGAAATGTACCTAAACAGTTGTTTATTCTTATAGCTGCTGTTTGCTGCCAATACATAATCTTTATTATTCGTAGATCTTTCCATCAATGTTTAATTTTTCTAACAGTTTGATTACTTCTTCATGCTTCACACAGTCAAATGCTTTTGTATAGTCTATAAAGCATATGTACAAATCAGTCTTTACTTCTATAGCTCTTTCTGACAATGTCCTTAGAATGTATATGGCGTTTGCCCTTTTTCCTTCTACAAATCCACATTGTTCATCGCTGATTTCTGGTTTAATTTTATTTCTTATTCTTCTCATAATTATTCTCAGTAAAATCTTAGTCATGTGACTCATAAGACTTTTTGTGCGATGGTCTTCACATTTTATAGTGCCTGGTTTCTTAGGCAGAGCTATAAATATGGATTTAAAAAGGTCATTTGGAATATACCCACTATTATAAATATCATTTAAAAGTTTAATTTCAATTCCAAAATCTCAGAGTGCTTCGATTTCTTCCAGTGAGATGTTGTCTGGCCCGGGTGCTTTTCCTTCCTTTATATAATGTATTGCATCCTCAACTTCTGCAGTCATTATTGGTGGACCATCACTGTTGGTCTACAGTTCTACATCTGGTCTACTATCATCATACAATTCCCCCATATACTCTGTCCATCTGTTAATTATATTACTATGTCCCATTAATAAGTCACCATCTTTTGATTTCAAACATCCAGTGCTGTTACGTGTCATCTTTCCTGTTAACGTATTTATATGTTGGTACATGGAATGTGAGTCTTTCCTGTTGTTTTCCCCAATCTCTGTACACATTTGATTCAGCCAGGCTTCTTTAGCCACTTTGCATTTGTTCACTATTTCTTTTTGTATTCTAGAGTATTATTCTTTATCATTCTTTTTCTTCCTTCTTTCATCCATCAACTGCAGAATTTCGGTTGACATCCATTTCTTTTTTTGCAACTCTATGGGTTGGTGGGATTGTCTCTTTAGATGTCTGCTGAATTGACTCACGCAATATATCCCACTGTTCATCAATAGTCTGTGTAATTTCCATTGCATTATACCGGTTTTGAGCAGTTACATTGTACAGGTCCTTAATTTCTGTATCCGTTCTAAGAATTCCTAAATTTAACTTGATGTTCTGTGGTGTTTTTCTAATGTTTTTTAGTTTTATTCTAATTTTTCCTACAACTGGAAGATGGTCACTAAAGCAGTCTGCTCCTGGTCTAGTTTTTGCTCCAACTAAGCTGCTCCGGAATCTTCTTGAAATCAAAATATAATCAGTCTGATTGCGGACATTATCACCAGGACTTTTCCAAGTTTTCCTACTATCATGCTGCGTGACTCAGCCTATGCTATTAATCTGTCACCTCTCACATTCTTTTCTCCTAGGCTAGGTAGACTATTTTTAAATTATTATTTTTTTCATAATTTTTTTTTAAAACCCCATTTAAAACACACATGCTGTCTTACATTGCTGCTTCCCGTTGTCCCTTGTATGAACTTGAGCAAAGTAACAAGTATCTTGGACAATCGACAATTTACTAATACTGTCTCCTTTCCCTTGTCTCTTGTATGAACCTGAGCTGAACACTGGCAAAGTAACAAGTATCTTGGACATTTACCAATTTACTGATACTGCCTCTTTCCCGTTGTCTCTTGGATAAACCTGAGCTGAACACCAGCAAAGTAACAAGTATCTTGGACATTTGACAATGGACTAATACCTGTCTCCTTCCACTTGACTATTGTATGTAAATGAGCTGAACACTGGCAAAGTAACAAGTATCTTGGACATTTGACAATTTACTAATACTGCCTCCTTTCCCCTGTCTCTTGTATGAACATTAGCTGAACCCCGGCAAAGTAACAAGTATCTTAGACGTTTGACAATTTACTGATACTGCCTCCTTCCTGTTGTCTCTTGGATAAACCTGAGCTGAACACCAGCAAAGTAACTAGTATCTTAGAACATTTGACAATTTACTAATACTGCCTCCTTTCCCTTGTCTCTTGTATGAACATTAGCTGAACACCGGCAAAGTAACAAGACCAAAGGTCTAGAGGGGGACAAACAACCCACATTTTTTTGCCAGAGTTTACAGCCAGTAAACGCTAAAAAGAGAAAAGCCTCTACCCCCTCCAGTCCAAAACAACAGCCGACTTACAAATAAAAATTCCACATGCCACTTAAAATGAAAATTTCATTTTTATTATATTTACAAGTATTATATTTGTAACAGTACAATTATATTTATGCATTCCAAAGACATAAGCATGAACTCAAAGAAAGTAAAACATGTCAAGTAAGTAAACAAAAGACAATATAAAAGGTGTAGTCAGTCTATTAAAGTGTTTGTGACTGTTCCAGTACATATGTAAGGTTGATAGTACTCGACAGTATCACAGTGAATCCAGTAATATATGGCTTGCCAGGTTGTGTTTGCCAGGCAGTTATCACTTCAGACGTCTCGGGCAGTTAGTCTATTGGATCTTTTTTTCTGGACATGCTGATGGGTTGGGAAATAAACCTGGTCTTTCTCATTTCTTCAGTCCCAGAACACCTTCATTTAGACAACTAAAATACTTCATTTTCCTCAGTTTTTGCTTAGCCAATCTTCAGCATTTGCATGTTGATTCTTTATTAAATACACTTGTTTTCTCTCTCCTCTGTGCAGTTAATATTTAGAATACAAGAGTATTTTTTCTACAGTTTGATTGATGGCTGCTAGTGTTTCTGTTTTTTTTTTATATGAAAGCAGTGTATTACCAAACTATTTCAAGCGAAGGCATCATTTCATTGTTATTGTAAAATATCTTTAAGAGGACTAAGATAAAAGTGCTTTCTGAATCAGGTGTTTTTTCTCAGGTGTTAAATAACATGGAAACTCGATGTCAAATTCTATGATGAGATCACCCCTATTACACGGGGCACAGACCAGCGGCATTCCTTCCCCTTTTATTATCATTGTGTATCCAGGGCTGTGGACACAAAAACAATATTTATTATACAGTCATGTGTATCCAGGGCTGTGGACATAGACACAATAGTTATTATACAGTCATGTGTATCCAGGGCTGCGGACATAAACACAATAGTTATTATACAGTCATGTGTATCCAGGGCTGCGGATATAAACACAATATTTATTATACAGTCATGTGTATCCAGGGCTGTGGACACAAAAACAATATTTATTATACAGTCATGTGTATCCAGGGCTGTGGACATAGACACAGTAGATATTATACAGTCATGTGTATCCAGGGCTGCGGATATAGACACAATATTTATTATACAGTCATGTGTATCCATGGCTGTGGGCATAAACACGTTATTTATTATACAGTCATGTGTATCCAGGGCTGTGGACATAGACACAATAGTCATTATACAGTCATGTGTATCCAGGGCTGTGGACTTAAAAACACAATAGTTATTATACAGTCATGTGTATCCAGGGCTGTGGACATAAACACAATAGTTATTATACAGTCAAGTGTATCCAGGGCTGGGGACATAGACACAATAGTTATTATACAGTCATGTGTATCCAGGGCTGTTGACATAGACACAATAGTTATTATACAGTCATGTGTATCAAGGGCTGTGGGCAGAAACACAATAGTTATTATTCAGTCATGTGTATCCAGGGCTGTGGACATAAACACAATATTTATTATACAGTCATGTGTATCCAGGGGTGTGGGCATAAACACAATATTTATTATACAGTCATGTGTATCCAGGGCTGTGGGCATAAACACAATATTTATTATTCAGTCATGTGTATCCAGGGTTGTGGACATAAACACAATATTTATTATTCAGTCATGTGTATCCAGGGCTGTGGACATAAACACAATATTTATTATCATATGTAACGAGTATGTTTCACTGGAAATGCTTCTTCTTCTGCCTTTCTAGCCCCCAATGGAGCATAGGCCCTCAGCCAACTGATGCCAAGTCGTTCTATCCTTAGCCATCACATGCAGCTCTCCCTATCTTTCTAACTTTATTCTTCAGCTCCTTTCTCCATGTGTTTTTTTTTTGTTGCCTTTCTTTATTCCTATGCCCTTGTGGGTTCCAGTGGAAAAGACATTCTAGTTATATTGTTCTCTAGGTTTCTCAATGTGTGCTCTATCAAACACCAGCATCTTTTCTTCGCCTCTTGGTCCACTGGAGCTTGCTTAGTTCTATCACAAAGCTCTACATTAGTGATTCTATTTTAAATGTAGTATTTCTTTTAATTTCTTTTGACCTCCACAAATTCCATAGTGCTATGAAAGCTCCTCTTGCCTTTTGTATTCTTATTTTAATATCTCTATTGGTTCCCCCATCTTTATCTACAAATAGGTGTACGACTCCATGTCTTAGATTGGGGTGCCATTAAGAGAAACAACTTTACTATTTGCTTGATTTATTATCATTATCTTTGTCTTTTTCTTTATAGATTGTCAGACCTAGCTGCTGTGATCTCGCATCAACTATATTTAATTTATCTTGCATCTGATTCCGTAAATGGGACGGAAGAGAAATACATCAGCGAAGTCCAGATCATCAAGCTGTTTTGTAGGGGTCCACTGAATTCCATTCTTGGTGTTAGCAATTACTTTCTTCCTACTCCAGTCTATAGCCAATATTATTATCATGTGTATCCAGTATGTTTCAACGGAAATACTCACTATAATTGCTAATACTTTAAATCAGGGCTATTCATCAAAGTTTACTCAGGGGCCAAACTGGTAATCACCACAGGCTAGAGGTCAAAGGCCACTGGCTAGGCATCTGCAAGCCACCAGCTGAATAGCCCTCCAATAGAGTTCATATTCTTCTTCTTGTCTTCCTAAATTGTTTCTTCCTCCTTCTTTTCCTCTGCCTCGCCACTCTCTTTGTCAACCTCTATGGACAACCATCACTCTCCACAGCAACTGCCTCTCTAGTGTTAACATGCGTGAACATGTGTGTGACCTGTGTGAACATGAGTGTGACCTGTGTGAACATTATGTGACCTGTGTGAACATTATGCGACCTGCGTGAACGCTGTGTGAACATGTGGGGGGGGGGGGGTTGTGGTGAAAGCCAAGTATAGTTACAGTTTATTCTTATCATACTAACACTTTAATCAGTCATGCCTGCTGTCAGAGGCCACCAAGGAGGGTTGGGTGAGGCTGGCTAACTTATCCTGTACAAAAATTGATCTGTAAGATCCAAAAAATCTTCTTTGGCGTGAGATAGTTGAAGGCCCGTGCTATAGACAGTTAAAAGCCTGTGCTATAATTAGTTGAAGGTATGTGCTATAATTAGCTGAAATATAAAGTAAAGTAAAGGACCCTTTTCCACGCTTTTAGGCGTATAGGGCATATAGGGTTAGACCTTTATTATTTATAGACCAATCGGCACAAGATGGGTGATGTGGTCAGCATCACGCCGGCCGCCTTTACTTTCCGAGACTGCACCCGGTACCTATTCAAGGCTGGGTCGACCTGAGAGCCAAGGTCATTTTTGAGAAAGTCCGGCTCCGCCAGGGAGCGAACCCACGACCTTCCTATCCGCGGCGAGCGTCTAGCCGCTCGGCCACGGCTACTCCCAGTTAGCTGAAGTCTCGTGCTATAGTTAGTTAAAGGCATGTCCTATGGTTAGTTAAAGACCTATGCTATAGTTAGCTTAAGGTCTATTCTATAGTTAAAGACGTGTGCTATAGTTAGTCAAAAACATGTACTCTGTTAAAAACCGAAAGAAAGAGGGAAAGAAATAACTCACCACACAATGTCGGTTACTGGAATATGCAAAATCCTGTCATCCAGTGTTTGAATAGACAACAAACAACCCAGTAAAGCTTGTGCCAAAGACACTCTAGCCAGGTGAATCAAGCTGGTACCTTCCCTTCGGAACCTGGGATGTGGCTTGTCTCTCACAGTGTACACAATATCAGCTGTCGTTAGGGAACAAATTGACAGTTGCAAGACCTCCATGTACATATCTTTATATATCTTATATATTTATATTTTTATTTTCTATTATTTTCCACCAGACTGTTCCTCTCCTGCCTCTTCATCATCCACCCCCTGATGCTGTTATTGTTTTTTTGCTGCGTTTTCTGTGTCCTCTTCAAATTCTAGTCTACACCAGAATCACACATTTGTTGGTGTATATTGCTGCTACTGAGATTTCTAAATATCTTCCTATGTTTATTTCTCTCTGCAGAAAATTGTTCAGTATTTCGAAGACCATTCTTGAGCTAAACCGAGGTTCTGGAACAAGACTACATTTCAGAAGTGGACCAACTACCGATTATATTGCGGGGGGGGGGGGGGGGGGGGGGTCAAGACTCGTTTACATCGTGCATAAAGATACATGATATAGTGAATGATACACCAAAATCCTTCTATTTACAGGGCATGTATGGATGTGGAAACATTTATTTCTCCTTCTCCCGCCCTTTCTTTCTATCTACTCTCTCTCTTCTCTATCTATCTATCTATCTATCTATCTATCTATCTATCTATCTATCTATCTATCTATCTATCTATCTATCTATCTATCTATCTATCTATCTATCTATCTATCTATCTATCTATCTATCTATCTATCTATCTATCTATCTATCTATCTATCTATCTATCTATCTATCTATCTATCTATCTATCTATCTATCTATCTATCTATCTATCTATCTATCTATCTATCTATCTATCTATCTATCTATCTATCTATCTATCTATCTATCTATCTATCTATCTATCTATCTATCTATCTATCTATCTATCTATCTATCTATCTATCTATCTATCTATCTATCTATCTATCTATCTATCTATCTATCTATCTATCTATCTATCTATCTATCTATCTATCTATCTATCTATCTATCTATCTATCTATCTATCTATCTATCTATCTATCTATCTATCTATCTATCTATCTATCTATCTATCTATCTATCTATCTATCTATCTGTCTGTCTGTCTGTCTGTCTGTCTGTCTGTCTGTCTGTCTGTCTGTCTGTCTGTCTGTCTGTCTGTCTGTCTGTCTGTCTGTCTGTCTGTCTGTCTGTCTGTCTGTCTTCTGTCTGTCTGTCTGTCTGTCTGTCTGTCTGTCTGTCTGTCTGTCTGTCTGTCTGTCTGTGTCTGTCTGTCTGTCTGTCTGTCTGTCTGTCTAGTCTGTCTGTCTGTCTGTCTGTCTGTCTGTCTGTCTGTCTGTCTGTCTGTCTGTCTGTCTGTCTGTCTGTCTGTCTGTCTGTCTGTCTGTCTGTCTGTCTGTCTGTCTGTCTGTCTGTCTGTCTGTCTGTCTGTCTGTCTGTCTGTCTGTCTGTCTGTCTGTCTGTCTGTCTGTCTGTCTGTCTGTCTGTCTGTCTGTCTGTCTGTCTGTCTGTCTGTCTGTCTGTCTGTCTGTCTGTCTGTCTGTCTGTCTGTCTGTCTGTCTGTCTGTCTGTCTGTCTGTCTGTCTGTCTGTCTGTCTGTCTGTCTAATCTATCTATTTCTCTGACAGTGAACGATAAGAAGAAGAAGATCTACTTTCTGGAAAAACAAAATAATGTTACACAACGGGGGAAAAAAGAGCCGGAAAGTGCAACATTACTGTGAAAACACACGAATAAACTAAACAAAAGTCACATATCTGCAAGAAGACACACACATCCTCATTATATAAGAGTTGAACAGGATATCATTGCTACAGTTTCAACTAACCTGGAATATTATTTGAAGACTGGTCACCTTCGTTTGAGAATATAATCCTGGTACCCGGCAACCAGCCTCTGCCTACAGAGATAGTAAGCGGTTTGTCACGCACGCTTGAAGTAATCCCATCCTCATCCATTACCTGGAAAATACCTGGTCGGGTTATTAACTGGGCCCTGAAGTTGAGTGGATGTTTGTGAACACATTTTCTGTACTTATGACTTACATCTCCCGTTCACTACGTGCTCATACTATATATATGGAGTCAGCATGGTCTAGCGGCTAGATGCTGGCCTGCGGATCTGCAGTTTGTGGGTTGAAATCCTCATGAAACCGAATTTTTAGCTCTGATTTCAACCCAGCCCTAAACGGGTACCCGGTAAGTCCTGGGAAGTAAAGGCGACCGGTGGGATGTTGACCACGTCCCTCATCCAACGTTTGGTCTATACAATGAGTCTAGTCTCGTATGTCCGAAACGCCACTGGTATATATTAGGACCTTCAGTGTGTACTATTCGCGTCGGGAAGGGGTACGAACATAATTTCACAGTCTCGACATTCTGGGGTTTGAGGTCAGCTGCAGACGTTTTGTTGGCTTGCCACTGTTTTAACGTTGACAGCAGTATAATTCAGGCCAGAAAACAATGTGAAACGACTAAAGGATAAACTGGCAAGTCAACACAAGCAACAACAGTCTAAACATACTAGGGCTAGTTTGTGCAGGGTGATACTCCCTAAGGACATTCTCCATGGCGAACTACATATGTCAGGGTCGGCCTTGGTACTATGGCAGGGTGTCAAAGAAGATCTGTTAATTTTGGTCGGACTACACTAACGGACTAAAAATCTGGCCAGTTGGGAAATCAGAAGTCGCGGTGTGGAATGGGGCTAAACTAGATGGCTAGGACCCACTAGCAGCCACCGCGGTGAGCTCGTGACCGCTAGTGCGCAACTGACACGCGAATGTGGCTCGAAATGATATTTTGCGGCCGCCATCTTTGCCGACCGTTTGTCGGAGGATAGACCAGAAGTCGATAAAAAGGCTTGTCTAGCCAGAGAGGTTTGGCTCACACTGACCACGACAATACTTGGTGGAGCTCTTGTAGGCGTGAAGTAGAGATATGTTCAAGGAGTAGATTTGTATATAATCGTTTATAGTTATATCCTCCCCTTCCTTTACAAAAGCCACGCCCATCTGGAGCTGTTTATAAATAGAGTCGGCCGTAACAAAAACATACCCCTTAGGCTTTGCTTCTAGTACAGTACGATTGTGCAAGCGAGACATGAATGATAATGGGTACTGAGGTGGATTTGCAATAACAGACTGCGATTTATCGTGGCTTCTCAGTGCTGCGACAGGTGACAATAAGACAGCAGTATTTGTTATTATTATTATTAAATGAATTTAGTCAGTTGTCGTGTGTTGCATGACATGCCTAGGGACCCTCAGTTTGATATGCATGATGTAAGCGACGCTAAGGGTCATGTTTATCACCTCCAAACTTTTGAAGTCTTTTAGACTGTTTTTTTTTTCTTTCTTTCACATTTATTTTACTGTCAATGGCGATTGGTCAAACAGATCAAAACACATGTCATCATCGGATGCTTCAGATTCTTCTTTATTTTCCTATTTATTTGCTTCTGCAGCGATCGGTTTGCCTGCAGCTGGGGCAGCAGCCGCAGTTCCAGCACCAGTGGAACTTCCTACACTGGTGATCAGATCTTTCACACTGAGTCCATCCAGTCAATGCCTTGGCAAAAAGCCCTGGCCAGTATGGTTCAACAGAGACTGCCACAGTCTTGAGGAGGATTGAAATATTTTCATCAGTGTTTGCTACTTGATCATCATACTCTTCTCTCGATAGATGACGTCGTCAGTCTCCGGTCGGCCATCTTTATTTGCAGGAGTATGTCCAGAATATATTTAGGCAGGATCGAGTTGTAAACCAAGGTTGGTTAAAAAAAAAAAAAATCAGCCGTTCTCAAGGGATCGGCAAAGAGTAGGGCCGTTTTCACATGAAAACAGGCATTGCTTTCGAACGAGAGAAATAACACATTTTTCAAAGTGAATGTTGCCAGATTTCTTAAGCATGCTCTGGCTGAATGAAGTACAATCGTGCATATAAAATTAGTGACACACCCAAACATTAAGTTTAGACGATGGATAAGTTCATAAGTGCTCTATTCTACTTCTGACTCAAGCCCGAATCCGAAGAATCTCAGCGCAGTGCACGAGTTCCGTAGCACCACTTTTGGTAGATTTTTAACTACAAATTTCTGCCCGGGCAGCGCCGTTAGGTTACTCTTTTTCGATTACTAAATGCCAAGGGATTTTTTTAACGTGCGCAACAATACACACGAAGAATAGTCAAGCATATATGGTGTCTTGCTTGGAACAATAAAGAGTTAACAACAGAAAGAGTTTGCAGTCAAAGAATCTAGTAAAACCAAGAATACAACGGACACGTTTCTTACCCGCTTACAAACTGGCATCTTCTTTATACATCCATGAAACACTTCCTCAAGCGTTAAGTCCAAAAACGCTTCAATCGGTGGATCTTGTCCCTGTGTTTGGCCAGCATGTCCCTTTCTACATCGCTGGTTACAATTTGATCTGGCCAGATCAAAGAACTCTGACAGACGATAAAATAACAAGTGGTTATCTTCATATATTTAAACATAACGAAACTTCAGGAGACGTGATCACTAGTCCACGAAGATAACGAATTACCAAAAAATCTGTTCTAAACATCGCCATTCAACAGTCGAGATAGAGAAAGTGACCTTAGCTATACAAGACTGCATGTTCACATCTGGCCGGTTTCACCTCTACCGGTGCCCTTTTTATAACTTCTGTGGAGACTGAACGCGGTATCTGTGGACCTTGTTGATCTGCAGCACGGCCACCTCCAGTAAGGCCGTACTACTGAATCATGGCACATTTTCGACGAGTCCTCCTCGAAAATAGGTTACTGCCAGCGTTTCCATGTTGCATTTTGTGACATTATAATATGCTTACAAACTTCTGTGTTCTGATTGTATTCGTATTACAAATCCCGTTCCCGTTCGAGCTGTACGGCCTTATAAATCTGGAGCTGGCAGTGATCTGCAGTATGGTAGGATAGGCTGAGTGTCCCTCGAATGGGTTGCCATGAGGACCACAAACGACAACTGACTGAATATTTAGGTTGGGGCGCGAAAGGGAGGGGGGGGGGGGGAAGGAAGCGTTAAATATTACTGCCTTTGGTACATAGGTTAGTAATGTTTGACATTTCAGAAAGTACGTTGGTACTTTTTTAAATTTTCGCGTTTCTTGTATTCGTTATTTTGTGTTCTAATTCAATATACGCGTGACTGTCTATTCTCCCAACCTGTTTTACCTAGCTGCCTAGATATTTATATCATCTCACGGCCTGTAGCCGAGCTTCCCTAAGAGTACTCAGCTTATAAAGGTTAGTTGGTTTACTTGCCGTCCAGGTGACCACCTGTTCGAATTCCCACCCCACCCCAAGAGTTTGACTACCACTCTGACCTAGCTTAAACTTTGTACCAAGGAATATTCTGCTGTTGATGACCGCAAGACTCCTCCATCGAACGAGTGTCAGCTGGCCTACACAGATTATGGCTAGTACCATGTACCTAAATAGTCGACAAAGCGTTGACAGTGATCCAGTACTCACAACTCTCACCTGCAAACGGATTGTCTCCCCCAAAGAAGTCAGAGAACACCTTGTCAGCATTTCCGTGGAACTTGTATCCAAGCGAGAATGAAACATCCCATTTTCCCACTGCATCCGTTAGACCTCTTTTCAGGATTTCTTCCCCAAACTGGTCGTATACCGCTTTTCTCTTGGCTGTATACATATGAAGTCAAGCTTTAGTTCGTGTTTCAAATTATCAGAAGATGTCGATGTTAATCTATTCAGGGCAAATACTTTGTTTAGAATAAATTGTAAATATTATGTGCAGTCAGTAAAGTAAATGACTAATTTATACACAGTGAGGTGTGTTGGGCATATATAGTTTTAGCCTTGTATGTTTTTACTACAGCAATCTGCAGCCTTATAGCCACCTTTACTTCCCATAGATGCAAAGTCTCCATTATCGGCTGGGTTGACCAGGAAGTCACATCAACTTTAAAATGGCACTGATGGGGATTCAAACCCATGATTACAGGGTGGACAAACTTGTACGCTAGTCACTGCGCTTCCCAGCTTCTCTGCTGTGCAGTAAAGCGTTTAAACGGTATCTCTTTTTTATTTATCAAAATTTTCAACACTAAACATTGGGCATTCCCATGCGTGCTCAGTTCTGAGATGTAGCAGCCATCCTACCGTACCCCTACTGTCTGTTACCGTCAGATTAATTCAGTTCGGTTGGTTTTCTTCAACGAGTGACTACATTAGTATGTTATGTCCCAACAACGATTATCTGGTTCTGTTTCCACGCACCCAGTTGCTCATCAGCACGTAGAGAGTCCTTCAATTGTCATGGAGCGTCTCCATCTTTGTAGAGATAGAGATAGAGCAAAGCTTTCACTAGTCATGGCATGCTTAGATCTTTATCGAGACAGTCTATTTTCTAGAAGCCTTCTGCTTCTTACTCATGGAACGGGTAAAATGATCTAAGTATTTGTCTTCTCGAGATACAAACTGTTAATTAAGCAATAGTTGTAAGTGTTAAGTTGTTGCAGAATGCTGACGTTTGTTTCTTTTACAGTATTACAATGCAGTATACAGTCTAAGAATTATTATGTAAAATGAAGATAAAAGCCCAAAAGCAGAGCTGTGATTTTAGTTCTAACAATGGATCAATCTGTTTACCTTTAACAATTGTTAGAATTTTGTTAGGCTGGGGTCTTAAGTTCTAGTATTTACCGTTCCCATTTGAACCTCCGCGCCCCCTCCAACCAGCAGCAATGTTTGCTTAAAGTCTCATGTTTTCCCAGACATGTATCCAAGAAGACAGCATGACACAATAAGTAACCAATGCCCTCTGCTATAATCCCCAGCCCTTTGACATGAGCCAACATGGCAGTTATCGAACCCACTGTGGACGACGCAACCTCCAAGCTGTTTTCTCTAGAAGACTGGATAAGTCTACTTACAATCTGTGAGGACATCATAAGCTTCTGCAATCTCCAGGAATATGTCGGCAGCATTCTGGTCGCCAGGGTTTTTGTCAGGGTGATATTTCAGCGACAGCTTCCGGTATCTATGAACAATATTTGGGAAGATTTATACAAGCACTATACCATGTCACTAGAAACTGTATACACTTTATATAGACTCACACACACACATATTCATTCACATAAATCAATTTCACAGGATTGCCAACAACAATGAAATATTACATGTAATATAGTGAGCAGACGCTGGCTTCCTGGACTATTAGAAGTGTCGAGCTGATAAATTTAAAGAAGCAGGAAGAAGTGTTTATGTGGCATGTTGTGAGTTAGTCTGTGATGTACGTTCCAGTGAGACAGAAACCCCCCTCCCCCCCAGGGTAAGTAGATCTCCAAGTCTGTATATACAGTTTGGTACAATGCAGGTTAAGACCATCAGCGATGTTTAAATTAAAAAAAAAAATTTGAGCCCCGTAACCTGGGGGGGGGGGGTGGGGGGTGGAGGGAGGGGGGAGGGAGTGGTTGGGCCAAGCCAACCAACAGCAAGCATGTGATGATGACAACGATGGTTTCAGTTGATCTAGAATGACAAGAGATATACAACACGTATACAAGTTTCATATTGCTGCTGCGTGTGTGCTTTTCTTACGCTTTCTTGATATCGGCAATGGTGGCACACCTAGGCAGGTGTAAGATCCGGTAGTAGTCAAGGCCCATGTTCTGTGTTTGTATCTCCCGCCACGGCGTCTCTCTCCGGCAGTTATTGTCACAACAGTTACCTTGGCTACAACTAGGTAAAGTCAGTACTTATCTTCGTACTTTTGATAACACACTTGTGTGTAATATTACAGACAAAACAAAATTTACATTGCTGCTACTATAACGCATTGCGTGTAATTGTGAAATTCTTGCATTTATGTTTTTCTAAGCAGTAATGCGTGATATTTAAAATGTTATTTTGCGCCCGCGAAAGAAACACTTGGTGTAGCGTCCCCAGCAACGAATGGAAACATGAAGAGAAAATGGTCAGACCTGACATTTGTATTTTTACTCGAACGTTTAATCCAGGCTCTGAATTTTAAACTAAATTGTTAACCAGCAGCATGGCAGGAGACGTGTTTGGCGTCCGGATCATGCCACCAGTGTTGCAGTTCTTCAACACAGTGCCGCACACGCTGTCTAGACTCCCCATCACCGTGATGAACGTCAGTGCTACAAGCAAGAACATCCGTTATTATGGGCCTAAAAGCGAGGTATTGATTCTTTTGTTTCCACTTCTACCTTGTATCCACCTCCCCTCCTCCAGTGGGGCATATGCCATCAACCAAAATATGCCTGGCTAGCTGGTATTACCAATGATAGGGTAATTTCTATTCTTTATCTGTTTTTAAAATCAATATATGCATAATTCATCTTTAACGTGCTTTACTTCTTTTAAACTTATCGTTAAGGAGAACAAAGTTTTCCTCTGTTTGGTCAAGTAGATTGGGTAAAATAAGAAGACGAAAATTATTGGCACCACCCAGGCTAGTCACTCACAGAGCATGATGAGAAAGGTAAAAATAACAGGCATGCTTCGGGCAGAGTGGCAAGCATCACTTCAGAGGTCCCTGGTAGTTAGCATCCTTTGGATATTTTCTCTGAGTTATCAAGGTGTGTTAGGAAACTAGCAGGCAGATAAACTGGCTGGCTCTGCACCACTTGGTGGTGAATTGATGTATGACAAGTTAGATATTGTGAGGACCCTTTGGGAACAGGTGAACAGTGCAGTTTTGCAGATTGATCATTACGGTCTGAGGAGAATGGCACTGCAAGGAGTTACCAGGGGATCTGGCCGATGCTCAACACTCAGGGGAGGGATGACGCGAATGTACAATCAGACGGTTACTGGCACTATTGGAATTGGAACTCTTTGCTTGCTGCTGAAGATGGAGACTGAGAACTTATGGGAGTGTCCCTAGTACTGTGATGTTGATACTTAATTCAAAATTCAATCCAGGCTAGTTGTGAAGCTTTCTAGTCATTTTGTTTCCCAGATTACTGTCTGGTGTCACTGTGTTTCCTTCCATGTATGTCTACTTTGAAAGTTTGGCTTTAATGAGACTTCTGTAAACTCTTTTTGGTATCTTCTTGGAAAATTCATGAGGCTCCTTTCAATCCGTCTCTTGATGTTGTCTCCCCACTTTAACATCTATCTCTTGATGTTGTCTCCCCACCTTAACATCTGTCTCTTGATGTTGTCTCCCCACATTAACATCTGTCTTTTGATGTTGTCTCCCCACTTTAACATCTATCTCATGGTGTTGTCTCCCCACTTTAACATCTATCTCCTGGTGTTGTCTCCCACTTTAACATCTATCTCTTGATGTTGTCTCCCCACTTTAACATCTATCTCTTGATGTTGTCTCCCCACTTTAATATCTATCTCTTGATGTTGTCTCCCCCCTTTAACATCTATCTCTTGATGTTGTCTCCCCACTTCAACATCTATTTCCTGGTGTTGTCTCCCCACTTTAACATCTATCTCTTAATGTTATCTCCCCACTTTAACATCTGCCTCTTGATGTTGTCCTCCCACTTTAACATTTGTCTCTTGATGTTGTCTCTCCACTTTAACATCTATCTCTTGATGTTGTCTCCCCACTTTAATATCTATCTCTTGATGTTGTCTCCCCACTTTAACATCTATCTCTTGATGTTGTCTCCCCACTTCAACATCTATTTCCTGGTGTTGTCTCCCCACTTTAACATCTATCTCTTAATGTTATCTCCCCACTTTAACATCTGCCTCTTGATGTTGTCCTCCCACTTTAACATCTGTCTCTTGATGTTGTCTTCCCACCTTAACATCTGTCTCTTGATGTTGTCTTCCCACCTTAACATCTGTCTATTGATGTTGCCAATCCTTCTTAATGCTGTCTGCTTTATCGTCCCTCTAGTGCATCCTCTAACAACCACCCTTGTTTTTTTTGGGGGGACCAAAGTATCTTCATTACCTTTTTATTATATTCTGTTATCTTTTCATGTTCTTACTGTTCACTGGTTGTAAACTCCAGCAGAAAGTTGCGATTGTTCATCCACTCCTGGACTTTGGTCTTGAGCCAGAACTTGAGTTTTACATGCACATCCATTTTACAGATCTGGCCTATTTGTATGCAGCCTGTTGCTACTTTGTCTCTCATGCAGATTGACCTACTTTAAAGGAAATGTCCCTAATTTGTTGTCTCCCATGACATGCTTGTTGCAGGGGTTGGGGGTAGATCTGCTAATTTTTTTCTTTAAAATGGAGCCCGAGAACCCGTATGGGGATAGTTATCTTTTCCAAACCTATCTGTTATGCTGAGTTAATGTAACAAACTGACCTGTCATTGTTTTTACTGGCAACTTTGTTTTCATCTGAGAATGTTTCTTATTGTTGATTAACCATCTGATACTTTGTTTTTCTACCTCATACCTGCCAAGTAAAGGACCGTTTTTAACACTTTGAGGTGTATTGGGCATATAGGGGTAGATTTATATTTCATAGAACTTGATGAACGATGTGCTCAGCCTTTACTTAAGGCTTAGTTCTCGGAGCTAATGTAATTTTTGAAAGAAGTCTTGCTCCATCAGGACCTGAGCCAGCATGTTCAGATTGGCAGGCGAGCATCTAGCCGCTACACAGCGGCGGCTCCTGTACCTGCCAATATCTGTTATTAATTATCTTAGTTAAGGAAAATTTGGCTATTTTGGTGTTTTAGGTAAGTTATGCAAATTGGTGTTTTCCTGTTGTGTGTATATATGTTTATGTGTGTGTGTGTGTGTGTTGTGTGTGTGTGTGTGTGTGTGTGTGTGTGTGTGCAAATGCATATACATGCACATATCACTGTGAACAAAGATCTCTTAAAGTAATAGAAAAAAGAAGGCTGTAGTGGCTTGGTCACAGGCTGAAACATAAAGAATCAGTTAGAGAGTACTAGGAGACAAAATACAAGGCAAGATAGCGATAATTAGGGAAAGCAAAACATCCAACAGTTGATTACTGCAGACATTCATGAAAGTCTAGACACACCACGGACAAACAACCCAGTGAATTAGATTATTGTGAAGCTTCACAAGCCAGCCACATGCTAATACACTGAACTCTTTCAAGCCCACACAACGCACCATATGTGGTCAATTATTTGACTAGCACACCAAGCAGCACACAGTGTGTTGAATCTTTTGGGTTTGGTCTGAGTTTACTAAAGATATCTGGTTACAATGTTAACATGCAACCTAGTTTATGTTCACACAACATGCATTAAATGTTGCCTCTTTGGATGTCATACCATCATCACATTTTCATTGTGACCACTGTCTTCATCTGTGACAGAAGAAGTGAATGTCACCTTGTGCTCAGCAGTATAAAATTATGTGCAATCTTCCCAAGAGTTATGTAGCCTGCAGCATTAAAAAAAAAAGAACTTGTAAATTACTTTTTTTTTTTGTCTTTTTAAAATGTCTCCACAGCTTGGATTGTCATCTCTGGGTGCTGTTGATTATGTGCCAGTAATGTCAAGGATAGATATGTTTTGTTTAATATGGTTCTTTTTTGTTTAACATGGTTCTTTTCTTGTTAATATTTTTATTTGTAAACTGTGAAATAAGGGAAAGTTGAACAAGTAAAGACATGAAGTGAAATTAAAACACATGCTTGAATATTAAATGGGATGAATTTTTAAAAAAAATAGGGGTGGATGAATTCAGAGAAAGGATGGGGTAACTGCTGGAAACAAGAGTTGTAAGAAAAAGATGACGGTATATTGGGGCATGTTGAGACACAGTGGGCAAAGAATCACAAAAGACTAACAGGAAGCAGATAAATAGAGAAAGCAAGGATGTCCCAGTGAATGAACATATTGATGAGAGAGGCCAGAGGGGCTGGACTGGATTCCATACATTACATTGAAAAAAGTGCACAGGTCACAGGTGGGGAGGGAAGGTCAACTGCAAGACCTGAATAATGTATAGATGACACGGCAACAGGATAATAATGAGGACATCTTGAAACAGTTGTTTTGAAGTTATTATTTTTTTTTCTGCTGATGTTTTGATTTGTTTTCTGTTTATGACCATGATTTTAAAATATTGGCTCGTTGTTATTCAGTTTTCTATTGGATCTGAATGGAAAGATCTTTTGGTTCTGCCTGATTCTTAGATTCATGAATATGGCTTCACTGAGTTTATTATAAATTTAGAATTGTAAGCAACTTTGCTTGATAGTGCAGTGTTCATCTTCAGCTTGTATGGATGGCACAAGTTGCTTGATAGTGCAATGTTCATCTACAGCTTGTATGGAGGGCACAATTCACAATGTGGACTAGGATGGTTTTTGACTAAGAAAAAAAAAATTAAGACTTGTAAACTTGCTTCTGAACCTGAGGTAGTGGAGTGGATGTCTAGCACCCTTGGATAAGGGCACAAATCAGTGAGGACTTGTACTCAATGCACATATTAAATATCTTGTCAGATGGAAATTACATCACCCCCCCCCCCCCACCCCCCGCCAAAAAAAAAAAATCCCCAATAGAAGAAGTGATGGAAAAAGACCAGTTGAGAGCTAAGTTATTATATATTGTGTAACCAGCCAGTAAGTATGTGGTGCAGATCATGGCTCAGAACGAGTTTCTTCTTCTTTTTTCTTCTTTGTGTTCTCCACTGTAAATTCAGGCAGAAGCTTCTGATTGTTCATCCACTTCTGGACTTTGGTGTTATTCCTGAACTTGAGTTTTTTGTACACATCTGTTTGACAGATCAGGCTTATCTGTAAGCAAACAGTTGGTTTCTCACCTCTTTAGCAGATGCACTCTAACTTGAAAAGAAACAGCCCTAATTTTTTGTCTTTTGCGACATCCTTGGGGGAGGGGAGGGGGAGGCAGCCAGCCCTCTCTCCCCTAGAACATTCCCCAAATGATCTGGTCCATACTTAATATTAATGTTTCAGTCACCAGCCGTCTCTTCCCCAGAACATTCCCCAAATGATCCACAGAGACCACACACATGAGCACAGACATATACATGCACCCACAAACATGCATGTGCACACATACACACACATCTACACTCACACACACATGCACACACACAATACACAGACACAAAACATAAACACTGCACACACACACACACACACACACACATACACACCAGACACAAACCATACACACACACACACACAGGCACATACACAGACAGACACAAACCATAAATACACACACAGGCACATACACAGACATACACAAACCATAAACACACACACACACACACAGGCATATACACAGACAGACCCAAACCATAAATACACACACACAGGCATATACACAGACAGTCACAAACCATAAATACACACACGCAGGCACATACACAGACATACACAAACCATAAACACACACACACACACAGGCACATACACAGACAGACCCAAACCATAAATACACACACACACACAAGCACATACACACACACAGACACAAACCATAAACACACACACAGGCACATACACAGACAGTCACAAACCATAAATACACATATGCAGGCACATACACAGACATACACAAACCATAAACACACACACACACACACAGGCATATACACAGACAGACACAAACCATCGGGGGCCGCCACAGTGTAACAACTAGATGCCCACCTGCAGATCGGAAGGTTGGGGGTTAAGGTCCTGACTGAGTGGGACCTTTTTGTATTTAAAAATGATCTTGCCTACCAGGTCAACCAAGCCTTAACTGGGTACAAGGTATAGTCCTTGGAAGTAAAGGTGGCCAGCATGATGCTGACCCCATCACCCACCGACTGGTCTATACAGGATAGGTTTAGCCCTATGTGCCCAATAGGCCGGAAAGCAGGGAAAAGTGTTCTTTACTTTACAACTGAATTCATGTTGGCATGTTATCATTATGAAGCCAGAACTGGCAAAGCTTGTGGCTAAATGTGTAGGGACTCATTAAATTAGAGAGAGAAAAGAAAGAGAGAGACACAGACACACGCACACACACACACAAACATGGACATGCACACGCTCACTATGCATGTGCATACATGCTGCACACACACGTGTGCACACACGGGCCACACACACACACAGAGACACACATATACACACACACACTATGCATGCTCACACATGCTGCACACATATGTCACACACACACAGGTCACACACACACACGCCACACACACAGTATAAAGTCACAATAGTTCACCAGCATGATTCTGCCCACATTATCCAGGAATCCCTGACTGGTCTATAAGAAAATCAAATGAGCACCATATGTCTGAAATGCTTTGTGATTTGAACAAGGGGTTCTTTACCATTTCTGATCACTAATATCAATATATTACAAATGAAATGTCAGTTAGACGTTTTATGAATTCTATTTTCTGCTCAGAACTTCTCTTTGAAAGTCAATAACCCGGAAGAACCAGTAGCGCCAGGTTTGTGTGTCACGGCCATGGTTGAATATTGTCCAATGACAGACAAGGAGGACAGGGAAAGAATCGTTCTCACGGTTGATGGCAATGTGATAGAAGTGCCAATATTTGCGTGAGTACATGTTTTCTTTAACAAAAAAAAAAGAAAGAAAAAAAAGAACACCCCCCCCCCCTCCCCGGCCCACACCCCCCCCCCCACCCCAAAAAAAAAGAGGAAAAAAAAAAGACGTTTACTTTTTGACAATAGATTTGGCTCAAGCAATTATATTTTTTTTTTCTACAATCAGTGTCACTAAACATTGAACACTACCCTGCAGGCTCAGTCCTCACTGTAGCAGCCATCCCACAGTAGCTTTGCTGACTGTTTCCCTACAAAGTTGATTATATTGTCTTGTATCTTTACCTTAAAGGTGACATGCACATGCTTCATCAAGCTTTGCATGCAAGTTATGTAGTTAGGTGAGTGCTGAAGACTTTATATTTAACCACCAGCCCTGTCCATCAAATGTTCACTGTAACAGCCCTGTCCATCAAATGTTCACTGTATCAGTGATGTCCATCAAATGTTCACTGTATCAGTTATGTCCATCAAATGTTCACTGTATCAGTGCTGTCCATCAAATGTTCACTGTATCAGTGCTATCCATCAAATGTTCACTTTAACAGCCCTGTCCATCAAATGTTCACTGTATCAGTCCTGTCCATCAAATGTTCACTGTATCAGTCCTGTCCATCAAATGTTCACTGTATCAGCCCTATCCATGAAATGTTCACTGTATCAGTGCTGTCTATCAAATGTTCACTGTATCAGTGCTGTCTATCAAATGTTCACTGTATCAGTGCTATCCATCAAATGTTCACTGTATCAGTGCTATCCATCAAATGTTCACTGTATCAGTGCTATCCATCAAATGTTCACTGTATCAGCCCTGTCCATCAAATGTTCACTGTATCAGTGCTGTCCATCAAATGTTCACTGTATCAGCCCTGTCCATCAAATGTTCACTGTATCAGTGCTATCCATCAAATGTTCACTGCATCAGTGTTGTCCATCAAATGTTTACTGTATCAGTGCTGTCCATCAAATGTTCACTGTATCAGCCCTGTCCATCAAATGTTCACTGTATCAGCCCTGTCCATCAAATGTTCACTGTATCAGCCCTGTCCATCGAATGTTCACTGTAACAGTCCTGTCCATCAAATGTTCACTGTATCAGTGCTGTCCATCAAATGTTCACTGTATCAGTGCTGTCCATCAAATGTTCACTGTATCAGCCCTGTCCATCAAATGTTCACTGTATCAGTGCTATCCATCAAATGTTCACTGTATCAGTGCTGTCCATCAAATGTTCACTGTATCAGTGCTGTCCATCAAATGTTCACTGTATCAGTCCTGTCCATCAAATGTTCACTGTATCAGTCCTGTCCATCAAATGTTCACTGTATCAGTCCTGTCCATCAAATGTAAATGAAACAGAAATAAACATATGAAAGAAAGCATACATGCACAATTTATTTTTCCCAGTTTATTCATTTCTTTTAAATGTATATTTCCTGCTTGTTTTCCTCTCACTGTTTTGTGGTGGCTGAGGATGGCTGCTGTTTTACTTATTAGTAGAGACTTTGACTGAAACATTGAATTGTATTTGTGCATGTGTCCCTTTTCCTTCCTTAAGCTTACTGCCATCGTGTGAAATTTCCTATAAAATATTTGTGACTAAGCCTAGTCCAGACATGCTGGTGACAGTGCTTGTAGTCCCTACTGAGAGTTGTCACCAAAAAGTTGGGAATCAATGATGTATAGCAGTGGTCTCTAACCTTTTTCAGGTTGTGCTCCGCTTGAGTATAGTGCTAGACCCTCACCCCCCCCCCCTGAATATAAAGCAAGAGCCTCGCCCCCATCAACTATATGGCAAGACCTCCACTCGCTCCCAGCACAACAAAATGCGATTAATTAAAAGAGGAGGACATTAGATTCTGCAACAAGAGAAACATAAATTATGGAGACACGTTTTGGTCAGAATGTGTTCTTCATCTATAACTGGCTGTGTTGTCATATTAATTAGATTTTTAACTGTAGGTATACAAACTGCTTATGAAAAAAGACCAAAAATGTCCTTATTTTTGTTTTTTGTTTTATAGAAACAACAAATGTTTTATTATTTTATGGATAATTAAAGTAAAAAAAAAATTTATACTATAAAAGATTATTACAATAGGAATGTACGCATTTTCAAAATTGCTTGACCCCATTGAAACCTAGGTTTTTGGACTACCTCTGTACAGCAACCACACCTGAGTAACTTAGTCTTATGAAAGTTCTTTATTTGTTTTTTTTTCTTTTGGTTGCTGCTGCTGATGATTTTTGACAAGAATAATGATGTTTTTGTCATTCATGTTCTTCTTCTGCTTTGGGACTGAGCCTCGAGAGGCAGGGGGTAAGAAGTGTTGGTGTTGTGGGTAGTGGGTTCCCCCCCTTACTTCACCCTAGGTCTAGTGAATATCTGTTCACGAAAGGAGCGTCCATTGTGGTGTCAGCCTCTTGACCTAGCAAAACCTCTCTTACCTCAAGACCATTGTGCGTGGCGAAGAGTCACAGCCTCCCCGAGGTAGTCCCGGTAACTGGGGGTGCGAATCCCCAGGCAAAACACAATGGATCTAGAGGAGCAAACCTCGATAATAAACCCGGTGTACCACACCGTACTGCCCCCTGTGGGAGGGAAGGAGCCAGAGGTGTGCTGAACAGTCTTAGGAATGGAAACAAGTATGCTAACCCCCTGAATACCGGAAACTATCGTGAAGGCACAGGGACTCAGGACGTGACGATCCAGTTGCCCCAACTACTCATGCTTAGGCCATGCTTAGAGACATGAAGAGCTCAGCGAAACCTGCAGGCAATCTGGTGGCGGGGAATGAGCACACTGTGAGCCCCACCTTAGCTACGTGTTAAAGGGAAAGGCAGAAACACAACCCATATTTCCTTTAGAACTGGTACAGGGCATTTCTAGCTGCTGCCCGGGGAGGTAGGTAATCCACAGACACCCCAGCACCACAATGCCATGAATATGTCTTCTTCTGCTTTCAAACCCCGAGTGGAGCATAGGCTCTCAACCATCTTAACGCCAAGTTGTTTGATCCTTCGCTGCTTCATGCAGCTCACTCCATGTTCTCTACATCTTTTTAATATTACTGTCTAGCTCCCTTCTCCATGTTTTTTTTTTGTCTGTCTTTATTTCTATGCCCCTGTGAGTTCCAGTGCAAAGACATTCTAGTTATATTGTTCTCAGGTTTTCTTAACGTATGTGCTATCCAACGTCAGCATAATTTTTTCATCTCTCGGTCCCTTGGAACTTGTTTAGTTCTCTACCAAAGTTCAACATGAGTGATTCTCTCATGCAACCTAATTCCTTCTATTATAGACAGGCACCAGTTAATGAATGTTTTTAGTTTATTAGTAACTAGCTGTACCCGGCCACGCGTTGCTGTGGCCCAGAATGGTGAAATGGAGAGGAAAGAAAATAGCTCTCAGCTAACAGTGTCTGTCATACCCCCCTGCTCTCCCCTCGACGCAGTCATATTTCCCTCTCCGAAGGATTGAAAAATCCTTACCTGGTGAAATTATTAAAATAGAAATAGTTGAGAAATGAGAACTTTAAAATAATATTTTAAGCTCTCTCAGCTAACTGTGTCTGGCGTAAACACCCTCCCCCAATCATATCATCTTCTCCGAAGGATGGGAAAGTCACTGTGTAACGAAATATTGTAACTAAATTGAGCTTTGCATCCGTGTCTACCCAGACTTAAATAGGTAGCATTAATTTGTAAAGAGAAGTAAATGTAGCCAGTGTAACAGTTACCACATCACCCATCCAGTACCTGTACTGCTGCAACCACAACCACCACTACTATTACAACAACAACAACAAAAACTGTCACTACAGTCTGTATAGGTCAGTGTAGAAAAGAGGAGTTAGCGCCGCATGCTGTCGCCGCGGACTATTTAGTTTGATTTTGCCCCGGACATAGGGAAAAAACCTTCATCATGTAACCAGTAATAGAACCCACAATGAAAAGTACACTATACTCACGAATAGGGGAGAAAAATACCCCACACCCGTCATCTCTCCCTCTCCCAGGGAACGTTTTTTAACTGACCTTGGCATCCGTGTCCACCCAAACTAAACTGGACTGTAAGCCGTCTTAGTTAACAGTTTCTGTCATCGCCAAATAGTTTTTGATCGAGAACCGTCGCGGGGAGGCTAATTAGGACTTAACTGAAATCGGATGTCTTTGTGCGAAAGCTTAGCTGTAAACTACAACACAACATAGCAACCACCCTTTAAGGGGAAAAAGAACAATTATCACCCAGCAGGGAATCGAACACCGGTCACTCGAGTGAAGGATGACATACTTACAACTATACTACCGACGACTGAAGAGTTTAGGTCAGATATCGCAGCTTAGCTGTAAACCACAACACAACGTGCCAACGGCCCTCTCGAGGGCGAACGAAGATTACCCGTGACATGACCATTAAGCATCACGTCGCCACTGTCGCAGGTTAGCTGTAAACACCAAAACCGAAAAGGCGTAGATATCGCAGCCTAGCCATAAACCACAACACAACGTGCCAGCCGCCCAGTTAAGGGCTAAAAAAAAATTATATCTCCTAGCGGGGAATCGAATGCGGGTCACTTGCATGATAGGCAGAATAGTTAACAACTACGCTACCAAACCTCAAGCAAATAGTAGAAATGAAATTATATAATAATGCAAAGTTCAATAAGAGCTCAGCAGTCAAATATGGCCGATCACATAAAAACACATCCGGGCCAGCAACGAAACAAATAATGATTTGACCGTTGCTGAAGCTAAGTCGTTCATGGTTTGTGCGATTTTCTGATAAAAAATCATGCTTGGAGTCAAAGGCAACGTTGTGTGCAAATTTGAAAGCAATCGGTTCAGTAGTTTCCGAGTTTTTAGCTTACATCATCGGAAAATTAACATTTTTTATTATATAGATTGTTTTAGCTGTTCTCAATGTTTCAGCTCCATACAACAGTACAGATTTGAAAATTAGAATTAAAGACTTTATGTTCATCATTAGTTTTTCTTTTGACCTCCACAAATGGCCTAGTGCTATGAAAGCTCCTCTTGCCTTTTGTATTCGTATTTCAATCTCTCTTAACAGTCGCCCCATCTTTATCTAAATTACTGCCCAAATAGGTGTGTGACCCCACCTATTTTAATCATTCATACTAATGTCACCTCTATTCTATTGTTGTGTTACTAATCAGATATTGATGTTTGTGTCAGCCACCCATGCCAACCTGTGATGGAGCTGACCGATGTGGTTAACTTTGGCACCTTAGTAGCCAACAGCAAGCCAGCAGTAAGGGAGATCACCCTGACAAACACAGGAACCAAGACAGGAGAGTTCAGCATCACATACAAAGGGAGTAAACCTATCACAATCATCCCCAACAGTGGAACTCTGCCACCCCAGAGTGAACTGACGATCAAGGTATTTGTTGTCCATGTGTGCCCACAGTAAACAGACAGGCAAGGTATTTGTTGTCCGTGTGTGCCTACAGTGAACATAGTATCAAGGTATTTGTTGTCCATGTAAGCCCACAGTGAAAGACAGTCAAGGTATTTGTTGTCCATCTGTGCCTACAGTGAACATAGTATCAAGGTATTTGTTGTCCATCTGTGCCTACAGTGAACATAGTATCAAGGTATTTGTTGTCCATGTAAGCCCACAGTGAAAGACAGTCAAGGTATTTGTTGTCCATGTGTGCCCACAGTAAACAGACAGGCAAGGTATTTGTTGTCCGTGTGTGCCTACAGTGAACATAGTATCAAGGTATTTGTTGTCCATGTAAGCCCACAGTGAAAGACAGTCAAGGTATTTGTTGTCCATCTGTGCCTACAGTGAACATAGTATCAAGGTATTTGTTGTCCATGTAAGCCCACAGTGAAAGACAGTCAAGGTATTTGTTGTCCATCTGTGCCTACAGTGAACATAGTATCAAGGTATTTGTTGTCCATCTGTGCCTACAGTGAACATAGTATCAAGGTATTTGTTGTCCATGTAAGCCCACAGTGAAAGACAGTCAAGGTATTTGTTGTCCATGTGTGCCCACAGTAAACAGACAGGCAAGGTATTTGTTGTCCGTGTGTGCCTACAGTGAACATAGTATCAAGGTATTTGTTGTCCATGTAAGCCCACAGTGAAAGACAGTCAAGGTATTTGTTGTCCATCTGTGCCTACAGTGAACATAGTATCAAGGTATTTGTTGTCCATGTAAGCCCACAGTGAAAGACAGTCAAGGTATTTGTTGTCCATCTGTGCCTACAGTGAACATAGTATCAAGGTATTTGTTGTCCATGTAAGCCCACAGTGAAAGACAGTCAAGGTATTTGTTGTCCATCTGTGCCTACAGTGAACATAATATCAAGGTATTTGTTGTCCATGTAAGCCCACAGTGAAAGACAGTCAAGGTATTTGTTGTCCATGTAAACCCACAATGAACATAGTATCAAGGTATTTGTTGTCCATGTAAGCCCACAGTGAACATAGGATCAAGGTATTTGTTGTCCATGTAAGCCCACAGTGAACATAGGATCAAGTTATTTGTTGTCCATGTAAGCCCACAGTGAACAGACAATAAAGGTATTTGTTGTCCATGTGTGCCTACAGTGAACATAATATCAAGGTATTTGTTGTCCATGTAAGCCCACAGTGAACATAGGATCAAGGTATTTGTTGTCCATGTATGCTCACAGTGAACATAGGATCAAGGTATTTGTTGTCCATGTAAGCCCACAGTGAACATATGATCAAGGTATTTGTTGTCCATGTATGCTCACAGTGAAAATAGGATCAAGGTATTTGTTGTCCATGTATGCTGACAGTGACCAGGTATTGGGGGAGGAGGGGGGGGGTCCAGTGTTTGAAGAAAATGCACATAAGGTAAAAAGTGTTTGTTGTCCATGTGTGAACACAATGCACACAAGATAAAAGGTGTTTGTTGTCAGTGTGTATTACTTGCTAGTAGGTGTAGGCAACCATGCTTCTCCTTGTGTGTTATCTGATCTTGATGGGTTTGTCATTCTGTCAACCCACACAACAAGTCTCTGTCTGATCTTGATGAGTTTGTAATTCTGTCAACCCACCAAACAATTCTCTCTCCAGTCAGGATTGGTTTGTCATTCTGTCAAACCACCCAACAGTTTTCTGTCTGATCTTGATGGTTTTGTTATTCTGTCAACCCACCCAATGGTTCAGTCTCTGATTTTGATGGTTTTGTTATTCTGTCAACCCACCCAATGGTTTAGTCTCTGATTTTGATGGGTTTGTATTTCTGTCAACCCACCCAACAGTTCTCTCTCTGATCTTGATGGGTTTGTAATTCTGTCAATCCACCCAACAATTCTCTCCCCGATCTTGATGGGTTTGTAATTCTGTCAAACCACCCAACAGTTCGCTCTCTGATCTGGATGTGTTTGTCATTCTGTCAACCCACCCAACAGTTCTCTCTCTGATCTTGATGGGGTTGTCATTCTGTCAACCCACCTACCAGTTCTCTTTCTGATCTTGATGGGTTTGTCATTCTGTCAACCCACCCAACAGTTCTCTCTCTGATCTTGATGGGTTTGTCATTCTGTCAACCCACCCAACAGTTCTCTCCCCGATCTTGATGGGTTTGTAATTCTGTCAACCCACCCAACAGTTCTCTTTCTGATCTTGATGGGTTTGTCATTCTGTCAACCCACCTACCAGTTCTCTCTCTGTCCTCAAAAAATGTTGTACAAGTGTGTAAATATTTCTTCTTCTTCTTTCGTTCGCATGAAATAAATTGTCTATATCTGCAAAGCTGTCTCTAGTATGAATTTCACTGTCTTTTGTAATTCACTAAGCGGCCCGTAAAGTTTGACTTCCACAAGTGTCTCTTTTGGCCAAAGGTTTTGCCTGAAAGCGTTGAATCTGGGACAGTCTTGAAGGATGTGATCTGTTGTTTCAGGTGCCAGTCCACAAGTACACATGGCTGATTGGCCAATCTTAAATTTGTTGTACATGTGGGAGCGAAGTCGATTGTGCCCTGTTCTAAGGCGAAGGATAATGACTTGCTCTGGTCTGTCCATAATATGGTAATCATCTTGTGCCAGTTTCGGTGGCATTCTGATTGATTTGATCATTCTCTTCTTCTGTTGATAAGAGACTGGTATGTTAGGTTGTTCTTCAGTTGCGCCTTCCTTAGCTAGTTTATCAGCTTTTTCGTTTCCGGGAACTCCACAGTGGGAAGGTATCCACTGCATTACTAATTTACAGCGGTTGCCTAGTTCGGATAATAGTGTCCGTATGCTTGGTAATTTTCCAGACTGGAGTGACTGAAGTACTGCTTTTGCATCTGTCAGGAATACCACTGGTTGTGAAAAATACCCTGTATTTAGTAGTTTCTCTGCCGCTATCTTGATGGCTTGAACTTCTGCATCATAGTTGTGACAGTGCTTTCCCGTTGGTAATTTGGCTGTATCCCTGGTATTATTAGGATACTCAATGTACACTCCGGCACCTCCGTTTCTGCTGACCCGTCTGTGTAAACACGGACCCAAAGGTTCTGCGGGTATTCATCATCAATGTGTAAATATTACTCCTGCCCTCATTTTAATGTCAATGGACCTGCAACATTCCCCTCCCCCCCCCCCCCCCCCCCTCCCCGCCCCCTTTTCTATTCCTTGTCTGCCCTCAGCTATGCTCTGGAAGATGGCTGTTGAGGGGGTGTTGTATCTTGTGAGTTTTCTGAACTAAGCAATCTTGTGACCTTTCACCACTAACAAAGCTGAATTTGTTGTGACCTGCATGTGTATTGTCTTTGTCTTTAACATAGTCATTTGTTTTATGCTTGTTATATGAAATGTACGTCATTTTCCTTAGAGTAAGTTCAGTTTATGACATTTTGTTTGTTGAAATTTCTCTTTACGTACTTTGCTTTGTTATGTTGAAAAAGAACAATGCTTTGAAATTATATATGTGATCAGTGAGTTCTAAATTAAAAAAAGCACTATATTTTGAAAAAAAAAGAAAAAAAAAAATTATTAGCTGAAAGGTTTGGATGCCTCAAAATAGCTTAGACTCTATGTTTGCTTGGTTCCTAGGTTGAGTGTGTGGCTTCAGTTGAAGGACAGTTTCAAGAAGTGGCAGAGTAAGTCAGGATATACTTTGTTATATTTGTGTGTGTGTTTAAAACCTGGGAGTCGTGGCTGCGTAGTGGCCAACAAGCTTGCCTACTGATCCAGTGGTATAGACTCGAATCCCTGTCATGTCAAATTTTGTAATAAGGACCTGGTCTCTCAGGTTAACCCAGTCTACATTTGGGTACCAAGATATGTGAGGGGAAGTACAGGTGGCCAGAGGAATATTTGCAACTTCAGTCTTTAAGTGTAATTGGTCAAAAATGTCACTGGCTGTCATCATATACCAATCACATCTTAAAGTATGGAAGCAGATCATTTTCATTTTTTTAAAATCTGATAATGTTCTAGCTGTATAAATATGACACTCTAGGGTATTCAAAACATTTGATTTAAAAACCACATGTTCATAACATAAACATATGCTACAAAACTAGCAGAAGACAGGACAACTACATTTAACTCCCCTTTTGCCATGCAGTATAGAAAATGTAGTAGCACACACAACATTTCTCTGTTCATATGTTGACAAAAAGATCAGTGTTTCTCCTTTATTTTTCTTGTCAACGTGAAGGGTTTATCTGGAAGGTCAAGCGGTCACAACACTCCTCATCAAAGGTTCGGTGATTGAGAGAAGCCTAGAGCTTCTGTCAACATCCGGAGACAACAGCCGGGTGGAGTGTGTCAGATTTGGCAGTACTTACTACGGCACAGACAAACTGGAGTGTGCTGTCTTGTACAACAACAGTCCAGAGCCAATCAATTTTGTAGCAGTTATTGATGAGAATGCCATCGCCCAGGAGATGGTGAGTAACTTGTACTGCTTACCTCTCAGACATGACGTTGCCATTGCCTAGGAGATGGTGAGTAACTTGTACTGCTTACCTCTCAGACATGACGTTGCTATTGCCCAGGAGATGGTGAGTAACTGGTACTGCTTACCTCTCAGACATGACAGAGCCATGGCCCAGGAGATGGTGAGTAACTTGTACTGCTTACCTCTCAGACATGACGATGCCATTGCCCAGGAGATGGTGAGTAACTTGTACTGCTTACCTCTCAGACATGACAGAGCCATTGCCCAGGAGATGTTGAGTAACTTGTACTGCTTACCTCTCAGACATGATGATGCCATCACCCAGGAGATGGTGAGCAACTTGTACTGCTTACCTCTCAGACATGACAGAGCCATTGCCCAGGAGATGGTGAGTAACTTGTACTGCTCACCTCTCAGACATGATGATGCCATCACCCAGGAGATGGTGAGTAACTTATACTGCTTACCTCTCAGACATGACAGAGCCATTGCCCAGGAGATGGTGAGTAACTTGTACTGCTTACCTCTCAGACATGATGATGCCATCACCCAGGAGATGGTGAGTAACTGGTACTGCTTACCTCTCAGACATGACAGAGCTATTGCCCAGGAGATGGTGAGTAACTGGTACTGCTTACCTCTCAGACATGACAGAGCCATTGCCCAGGAGATGGTGAGTAACTTGTACTGCTTACCTCTCAGATATGACGATGCCATTGCCCAGGAGATGGTGAGTAACTTGTACTGCTTACCTCTCAGACATGACAGAGCCATTGCCCAGGAGATGGTGAGTAACTTGTACTGCTTACCTCTCAGACATGACAGAGCCATTGCCCAGGAGATGGTGAGTAACTTGTACTGCTTACCTCTCAGACATGACAGAGCCATTGCCCAGGAGATGGTGAGTAACTTGTACTGCTTACCTCTCAGACATGACAGAGCCATTTCCCAGGAGATGTTGAGTAACTTGTACTGCTTACCTCTCAGACATGTTGATGCCATCACCCAGGAGATGGTGAGTAACTTGTACTGCTTACCTCTCAGACATGATGATGCCATCACCCAGGAGATGGTGAGTAACTTACACTGCTTACCTCTCAGACATGATGATGCCATCACCCAGGAGATGGTGAGTAACTTGTACTGCTTACCTGTCAGACATGATGATGCCATCACCCAGGAGATGGTGAGTAACTTGTACTGCTTACCTGTCAGACATGATGATGCCATCACCCAGGAGATGGTGAGTAACTTGTACTGCTTACAACAGAGGACATACTAGATGTGTTACAAATCAACCAACCACAGGGGCAGTCAACAGAGGACATACTAGATGTGTACAAATCATGAGGGACTGCCCCACCATGAGGGACTGCCCCACCATTGTACACCATGAGAGACTGCACCACTATTTTACACCATAAAAGACTACCCCACCATTGTACACCATGAGAGTCTGCCCCACCATTTTACACCATGAGGGACTGCCCCACCATTGTACACCATGAGGGACTGCCCCACCATTGTACACCACGAGGGACTGCCCCACCATTGTACACCATGAGGGACTGCACCACCATTGTACACCATGAGAGACTGCCCCAACCCCCCATTGTACACCATGAGGGACTACCCCACCATTGTACACCATGAGAGACTGCCCCCCCCCCCCCCACGGTACACCATGAGGGACTGCCCCACCATTGTACACCATAAGGGACTGCCCCACCATTGTACACCATGAGGGACTGCCCCACCATTGTACACCATGAGAGACTGCATCACCATAAGGGACTGCATCACCATTGTTCACCATGAGGGACTGCCCCACCATTGTAAACCACGAGGGACTGCCCCATTATTGTACACCATGAGGGACTGTATCACTATGAAGGACTGACCCACTATGTACACCACGAGGGACTGTCCCATTATAGTACACCATGAGGGACTGCCCCACCATTGTACACCATGAGGGACTGTCCCACTATTGTACACCATGAGGGACTGCCCTACTATTGTACACCACGAGGGACTGCCCTACTATTGTACACCATGAGGGACTGCCCCACCATGTCAAAAACTTTACTTGCAATTCCCTATCAGTCATGAGCCAGTCAACAAAAGGCCTAACATTAGCTGGTTGGTGAGAGATAAATGTTAGCAGACAAAAAAAGGAATATTTTGTTAGGTTAAACTGAGTCATTTATGATAAATATTTTATTACAGTTATAGTAGTGGTTAAGAAGTCAGAGTGCTGGTTCTTGGGAAGCTCTTCAATGTTAAATGAACTGTTTTTGCAGGGAGTAGATTTGACCAAGACAGTATCAGCAGCACTGGCAGATGAAGGCGAAGATGAAAAACAGGGACACATCAATGAAGTAACATCTTTGATAACAGTCATTCCTAACCAGGGCATTCTTATCCCTCACCAGAAGACTCCAGTATATTTTAGATTTAGCCCAAGGTTAGATTATCATTGTCCCATTATGGTTGTTTGATGTAGTTCACTCACACATTCCTTATGTTCACCTGACTTTAAGTTTGGGAAAGAAAAGCTGGTGAGAAATAGAAAATATGTTTTACAATTTCTTTTTCTCCTCCTTCTTCTCTCTTCTGCCTTATATTTCCCTCCTGCATTTTCTGCTTTAGAGAGAGAGAGAGAGAGAGAGAGAGAGAGAGAGAGAGAGTGTGTGCGTGCGTGTGTGCGTGCGTGCGTGCATGCGTGCGTGTGTGCGCGTGCGTGTGCGTGTGTGTACGTGCGTGCGTGTGCACTTGCTTGCATATGTGTGTGTGTGTGTGAGAGCACCTCATCTTTGCTCTCCTCCCTATATCACCCAGTGGAGCTTCACCACCTCATGCAGCTCACATCTTGTCCTCTCTGCCTGTGACTAATCTCCCTCCCCATCCCCCTTCATGTGTTATTTTAGTCCCCTGTTTTCTTTGGCCCTGTGTGCTCCATTGCCTGGATATTCTGGTTATACTGTTATCAGATATTCACAGTGTGTGACCTAAGAGCACTAGCATGTTTCCTTCACCTCTTTGTTTCACTGGAGTTGCTATAGTTGAGCTATAAATGAGTAATTCTGTCCTTTTGTTTAATACATTCTAGCATGTTTAGGCACCTGTTAATGAATGTTTGTAATTTATTTGTTAATGTATCAGTTATTCTCCAAATTTCTTCCTAATTTATTTTTCCCTCTATTGATGGTAATCTTTGCATTTTTACCAGTAAGCCTATTTCCGCTGCCATCAGATACCTCTTACTTTATCTGCTTATTGTCCACATTTCACATAATTTACAGAATCACAGTTTCCTTTAGCACTTACATATTGACCATATTTCACTTAAAATACACAATCACAGGTTCTATATAGCACTTGCATATTGTCCACATTTCACTTAACATACAAAATCCCAGGTTCTTTATAGCACTTACATATTGTCAACATTTCACTTAACATACACAATCACATGTTCTATATAGCACTTACATATTGTCCACATTTCACTACACATACAGCGTCCCAGTTTTTTTATAGCACTTACATATTGTCAACATTTCACTTAACATACACAATCACAGGTTCTATATAGCACTTACATATTGTCCAAATTTCACTTAACATACAGAATCACAGGTTCTATATAGCACTTACATATTGTCCACATTTCACTTAACATACAGAGTCACAGGTTCTATATAGCACTTACATATTGTCCACATTTCACTTAACATACAGAGTCACAGGTTCTATATAGCACTTACATGTTGTCCACATTTCGCTTAACATACAGAATCACAGGTTCTATATAGCACTTACATATTGTCCACATTTCACTTAACATACACAATCACAGGTTCTATATAGCACTTACATATTGTCCACATTTCACTTAACATACAGAGTCACAGGTTCTATATAGCACTTACATATTGTCCACATTTCACTTAACATAGAGAATCACAGGTTCTATATAGCACTTACATATTGTCCACATTTCACTTAACATACAGAGTCACAGGTTCTATATAGCACTTACATATTGTCCACATTTCACTTAACATACAGAGTCACAGGTTCTATATAGCACTTACATATTGTCCACATTTCACTTAACATACAGAATCACAGGTTCTATATAGTACTTACAAATTGTCAACATGTCACTTAATATACAAAAATCACAGTTTGATATCGCACTTGTAACCCTGGTGGATAAACACATTTTGTGCACATTATAGATGGTACAGCTCAAAGCAAGGCTGGAAGACCCAGACATGCCCACCTCCTCGGAAAGATTTTGCACTTTTTGTGAAGCTGCAGGTGGTTGGGTCTAGCAGTGGCTATGTGGACAGTCATGAGGCTGAGATACACAGTGGCAAGACGAGAATTTCTGAAGGTAAATAGGCAATGTTTTACAATTGCTAACAGATGTGTTGAACTGAAGAAGTAAGATACCTCTTACTTGCCCTAGAGTCCTTGAACCTAAACGTTTTAAAAGTTCAGGGGAGTATCCTGGGTCTGTACTCGCTGACTTAGCATCCAAAATGTGGTTCATTGGGTCACTGTGGTGTAGTACTGATATCATGGAGCAACAAAAGTGGAGATATGTTGGATAGTGACGATGTGGTGATGTTGATTTATGAAGTCAGTGAGGGTAACTACAAGTTACTAGGACGTAACTACAAGTTACTAAGACACTCCCTGAATGCATCAAGTGTAAACAATAAGATAACTTGGTAACAACCAACACAACCTTGATCAGCAAGAGCAGATCACTCTTATGTACCTCAAAGGTCTGCGTCACCACTGTAGAAATGTAAACAACCGAGAATATGTTGTTTATTCAGAAAGATTTTCTGGCACATGCAGTCACGGAGTCAGTGGCTGCAATCCGTGGACATGTAAACACCTGAGGCATATATTCGTTGTTTGTACACACAAATATTCTGGCCCATTCAGTCAATTAGACAACTAAAAATATAAATCTATTTCAGTAGACATGTACTTAAATTTAAAGGAAACAAAAATAATGTCCACAGACACAACTGCCTGCCACCCAAAATTAGAGCCAAAAATGATGAACAAATTTAAAATGTCACAAGCTTTGAATATATAGACTCCATAATAAACAGCAATTAGACTGTTCAACAGACGTCACAAGGATAGTGGCTATAGCATTGCAAAGATTAAACAGCATTAAAAGTCTATGTTGAGCACCAGCAAGAAAATATAATTGAAAATTTTGGGAGCATGCATCTTCCTTGAAAGGTGTGTGAGTCCTGGACTATCTCCTGAAACGGATGTGTTCTGGACTGAGTCGTGGACTATCTCCTATCTTCCATGAAACGGATGTGAGTCATGGACTATCTTCCATCTTTCATAAAATGGATGTGTCATAGATAATCTCCCATCTTCCCTGAAACGGATGTGAGTCGTAGATTATCCATCATCCTTAAGAAAGAAAATATGGGCTTTTGAGCTGAATTGCTATAGGAAGTTTATTAGAATACCATGGAGAAAGAAGAAGAAAACACGGACATGCTAAACAGATTGGCTAATAAACAGCAGCAACTTGTCTCGGAAGCTGAAATATTTGCTACATGATGATTTCTGTAAATGTGAAATGTACTGGATGCCATTGACTTTAATGCCTTATCTCATTAGTACATATGTTCCGTCATGAGGTCTATGTGTATGGCTAAAATATTTAGGAACATTTTACTATTGAAATTCATGCAAATATCTATACAATTTCAGGCATGTATGTTGAGGTTGCGCTCACAGGCACTGCACTTCCTGTGTTGATGAACATTGCACCTTCGACAAAGTTGGATTTTGGTGAATGTCCAGTTGGGCAACATGCTGACATCCTGTGTACAGTCAAGAATGAATCAAATATTCTTCCTATCCTGTTTGAGTTTAGGCGCATCGCTCACTTCAATGCCTACCCTTCCTGTGGCAAAATTTTACCAGGGCAGACCCAGGATGTTATATTCTCTTTTGCACCGAAACAAATTGGTAAGTTTTCAAAATGATCACAAACCTTTTGTTTTTCAAACTAATTATTTTACAAAAGTTTTACAAATCAAATCATTTTTCTTCTTTCTTCGCTTGCTGAGAATAAATGATCAAATTCACACTTTTGACTTTTGTTTAAAGTTAACTTTTGTTGTTGTTTAGTTAGCTTATTGACACATGGAGTTTAATTTCCCTTGCTGTTTTTCTACGCCAAATGTATTGCCCATAATGTATCATATCTGGAACAGTCTAGGAGTATGTGTTCTGCTGTCTGGTGCACCAATCTACATGTTCAAATGGCTGGCATTCTTATTTTAAATTGTGTTAATATGAAAATGTGTAACTGACTGTGTTCTGAGGTACAGGATAATTATTTATTTTTGCTAGTCCGTCATACTGCAGTTATATTGTACTGAATTATCAACAAAGTAATGTCTTAGCATGAACAAAAATTTTGGAACAGTTAACAAACATGATGCAGGTCAATTTTAATCCCCCCCCCCCCCCCCCCCCCCCTCCCCCCCCCCCCCCCCAAAAAAAAATCACTGTTGAAAGATTGGATGTTGCAGTTAGAAAACCTTTATCAGCTTATAAAAAAAACCAAATGACACCAATACATTAACATTTGTAATAATTACCACACACAAAAAACTACTTAGCTTTATGAAACTTGAGTTCTGGAGTCATTGAAATACAAATATACATAAAGGGAATTGTGAGGCCATGATAACTCTACAGGTATGTTCTTTGGAAAAAGTAGATTGTTGAAATATTCATGAAACAGTTGATAAAGGTAAAGTGGGCAGAGCACAATGAAGATCACAGACCAGAGCAAGAAAGCTTGGCAGAAATGAGCAGACCAGTAATTTTCAGACTCAGGGTTATCTTCACATTGCAGTGCGGATACCTGGTCCCCTGAACCACGCCAGCTTCACACTTGTGCCTGTCCTGTACTACCAGATGGTGCAGCTGGAAGTTTTCAAGTGAAGACCATGGTAGCATCTTCATGCTTTCCTGTACTTAGAAGCACTCTCTTCTTCTTCTCTGTGTATCCTTCAGTGAATCATGGGCCCTCCACAAACATCTGGCATGACATCCTTTTCTTTGTGCATTCTTCTGCCACTTACCCCATGACTTCATATACTGTACATCCTCATCTCTCATTCCTTTTGTGATCTGCTGTTAGATCTTTCTCCATTTTCTTAACCTTGTGGTTCTAGAGGAAGAACTTATGACAGGTTTACTTAGTGTGGGACATATCCAGCACCAGCATCTTGTCCTTACCTCCCGAATTACCCCACTTGTATACACACCGCTATGAAAAGTGGTAAATACAGACAGTAGCAACAGTTCACTACATGTAAAATGGCCTTTCAGTATCTGTGTTTTGTTTCATATTTTGACAGGCACTTTCAAACCAGAACAGTTTTTAGATGTTCTTGGTCAAATAACTGACAGGATGAACCCATTAATCTCAATGACTCAAGTCATCTACAGTCTACCAATGAAATTGTCAGGATGCAGTCACCCCATTACTACAGTTCCAAAGGCAAAATTCAACCCAGGTTTGTGGGATATTAGTACTAATTTCTCCATACATAAAACATTGACACTTACACATAAGTAACACCCAGTCAAACATGGTCTATGATTTAGTACCAATTTTTCCATACATAAAACATTGACACTTAGACATAAGTAACACCCAATCACACATGGTCTATGATTTAGTACCAAATTTATCCGTACATAAAATATTGACATTTTCCCATAAGTAACACCCAGTCACACATGGTCCGTGATTTAGTACCAATTTCTCCATACATAAAACATTGAAACTTACACATAAGTAACACCCAGTCACACATGGTCTATGATTTAGTACCAATTTCTCCATACATAAAACATTGACACTTAGACATAAGTAACACCCAGTCACACATGGTCTATGATTTAGTACCAAATTTATCTGTACATAAAATATTAACATTTTCCCATAAGTAACACCCAGTCACACATGGTCCGTGATTTAGCACCAAACTTTTCTATACATAACACATTGAAACTTACACATAAGTAACACCCAATCACACATGGTCCGTGATTTAGTACCAATTTCTCCATACATAAAACATTGACTCTTAGACATAAGTAACATCCAATCACACATGGTCCGTGATTTAGTACCAATTTCTCCATACATAAAACATTGACTCTTAGACATAAGTAACACCCAATCACACATGGTCCGTGATTTAGTACCAATTTCTCCATACATAAAACATTGACTCTTAGACATAAGTAACACCCAATCACACATGGTCCGTGATTTAGTACCAATTTCTCCATACATAAAACATTGAAACTTACACATAAGTAACACCCAGTCACACATGGTCCGTGATTTAGTACCAATTTCTCCATACATAAAACATTGACTCTTAGACATAAGTAACACCCAATCACACATGGTCCGTGATTTAGTACCAATTTTTTCCATACATAAAACATTGAAACTTACACATAAGTAACACCCAATCACACATGGTCCATGATTTAGTACCAATTTCTCCATACATAAAACATTGGCAGTAACACATAAGTCACATATGGTCAGTGTTTGGTACAAGTTTAATAAAAACAAAACATTCATCTGAGCAGTCATCAGTATCAGAAATCAGTATCAGAAATCACCCATATTTCCTCACAACTGTTACTAACGTCATCTCTTTCTGCCTTTATAACAGGTATCACACCATATATCACAAACGAAGTTGGGATGTTTGTGGATACAGCATTTAAGGATCTCAAAGATGTCAACCTTAGAAACGCCTTGGCAGGTTCCACCAAAACAAAACTTCATCTGCTGAAGAGTTTGAAAAGATCAGCAACTTTTTAGAGTATGACAATCATGTCAAAGTGGCATTCCCCAATGACCGGGCCTGCAGCGTGCGTCCAAGCAACCCAAAGGAAAGATACAAGTAAGTTAAAATATTCATTTGCAAATTTTTCCAAAAAGGGATAGACCAGTAAGTAAAAATAGTAATACCAGTGAGTTAAAATAATAATACCAGTAAGTTAAAATAATAATACCAGTAATTTAAAATAATTATGCCAGTAATTTAAAATAATAATACCAGTAATTTAAAATAATTATGCCAGTAATTTAAAAATAATAATACCAGTGATTTAAAATAATTATGCCAGTAATTTAAAAATAATAATACCAGTGATTTAAAATAATTATGCCAGTAATTTAAAAATAATAATACCAGTAATTTAAAATAATTATGCCAGTAATTTAAAAATAATAATACCAGTAATTTAAAATAATTATGCCAGTAATTTAAAATAATAATACCAGTAATTTAAAATAATTATGCCAGTAATTTAAAATAATAATACCAGTAATTTATGCCAGTAATTTAAAATAATAATACCAGTAATTTAAAATAATTATGCCAGTAATTTAAAATAATAATGCCAGTAATTTAAACTAATAATGCTAGTAATTTGAAATAATAATGCTAGTAATTTGAAATAATAATGCCAGTAATTTGAAATAATAATGCTAGTAATTTGAAATAATAATACCAGTAATTTAAAATAATAATACCAGTAACTTAACTCTTTGAGTCCCAAAGGGTTTAACATCGCAGACCCAAGGGGTAGTAAAGAGAGACAATAAATCGGCGCATCATTCATTAATTGGGCTTCTGTGAAGAAACCTATGAATGTATGATGCGTTCCTTGGGACTCAAAGAGTTAAAATTTTAAGTCGCTGCTTTTCAAGCACCTGATATGAAGCAGAGATTGGCAATGATGACTCTACAATCTTTTATGATGTTTTAATGTAGATGGCATTTTTGATTTTGTTGTTGCCTAGCTGTTCAAACTTTCCACATCCATCTTTTTAAACAAATTGTCTCAACCTCTCTTAGCATACCAAGTGTCTGCCCACATTAACCTAATTTCTGTATTTGATCTCCGCTGGATGTTTTGCTACTGTATAGACTTCAGACATTTTGTTTGTCTTTTCTCATTGGTTTTGATGAGCGATGGAGTAAAAACACTGATTCTTAATTGTTTGCAGGTCACTATTCACCCATTCTGAACGGTACCACTATGTCGACCCTGATTACGCTTTTGATGATCTGGAAATGGAAAAGAGGCTAAAGCACCGATCAGGATATCTGCAGCTCATACACCAGAGTAGGGAGAGACGATGGGAACAGAGACAGTCGAAGTATATTTATTTTTTGTTTGTTTGCTTTGTTTTTGAGTCCTTAAATATTTAGAAATCCTGTGTCAGATGTCTTCTGTTTTATTGTGTCTTGATTTTGACTCCTGATTTTTATGAAAGTTCTGAAACATTTAGCAGTTGTTCAAATAATCAGGGCGCTTGAGCATAATTATTACAGAAAATGGGCAGAATACCTGGATCACATAGGAAAGTATCTGATCATTGAAGAACATTGGCTCATAAACAACATCTTGCTTTGGAAACTAAAGTACTTTGGACTTGGTAAATGCTACTGTGGTGAATGCTATCATGGTAAATGCTACCATGGTTTAGACCAGTGGCTCTCAACCTTCCTAATGCTATGACCCTTTAATACAGTTCTCTCATGTTGTGGCAACCCCCCAACAATTATTTTCCTTCATAACTTTAATGAATATGTGTTTTCCAGTGGTCTTAGGCAGCCCCTAATAAAGAGTCGTTCGACCCAAAAAAAAGAGTAGCGACTGACATGTTGAGAACCACTGGTTTAGACAAAAGAGAAGTGGACTGTTTGGTTCCTAGGAAAAGAGTCAGGCAACATGTAGGTGACTACTGAACATTACATACATCTTTTCCTTCTTCTTACAGACACCCTAGGTATGATAATGCCTACTGGGAAGGGATTAGGTAAATAACGGTCTGTAAAGAGCAGAATTATGATAATGATTCTAGTTGTAAAAATTAACTTTGCTGCTGTCTTCAAGACTTTGAGATTAACATGTTTCTTTTATTTCCACTTAAAGACTTTGAGATTAACATGATTGTTTTATTGCCACAGTCTAAATTTGCAGTCTTGAAGCTGTGTGAAATAGACAATGATTATAATTGTTACTGTTATTTAGTTATGAAATAGTCCTAATTTGAGGTCAGAGATCAAATTAAGGAACTCAGAATATGAAAAGCAAATTTGAGAAACAAAAAATGCATACTAACAAATTTTTTATTTAAATTCTTTATCAAGTACACTGCCCACTGGAATGAACTGGCACACTTTTGCACACGTCCTAATCTCTCTATCTTTCTGCCCACTGGAATGAACTGGCACACTTTTGAGAACGTCCTAATCTCTCTATCTCTCTGCCCACTGGAATGAACTGGCACATTGTTGAGCACGTCCTAATCTCTCTATCTCTCTGCCCACAGAACTGAACTGACACACTTTTGAGCACGTCTTAATCTCTCTATCTCTCTGCCCACTGAAATGAACTGGCACACTTTTGCACACGTCCTAATCTCTCTATCTCTCTGCCAACTGAATGAACTGGCAGACTTTTGAGCACGTCCTAATCTCTCTGTCTCTCTGCCCACTGGAATGATTTGGCACACTTTTGCGCACTTCCTAATCTCTCTATCTCTCTGCCCACTGGAATGAACTGGCACACTTTTGAGCACTTCCTAATCTCTCTATCTCTCTGCATATTGGAATGAACTGGCACACTTTTGAGCACATCTTAATCTCTCTATCTCTCTGCCAACTGAATGAACTGGCACACTTTTGAGCACTTCCTAATCTCTCTGTCTCTCTGCCCACTGGAATGAACTGGCATACTTTTGAGCACTTCCTAATCTCTCTATCTCTCTGCATATTGGAATGAACTGGCACACTTTTGAGCACATCTTAATCTCTCTATCTCTCTGCCAACTGAATGAACTGGCATACTTTTGTGCACTTCCTAATCTCTCTGTCTCTCTGCCCACTGGAATGAACTGGCACACTTTTGAGCACTTCCTAATCTCTCTATCTCTCTGCATATTGGAATGAACTGGCACACTTTTGAGCACATCTTAATCTCTCTATCTCTCTGCCAACTGAATGAACTGGCATACTTTTGAGCACTTCCTAATATCTCTGTCTCTCTGCCCACTGGAATGAACTGGCACACTTTTGCACACCTTCTAATCTCTAATAGACTGGTTCAATTCATGTTCTATTTGCTCCTTGCCATTTTGAAAAGTTGTCAAAAATCTTCGGTAACTGTTTTCTTCTGTATCTTTTGTTTTCATGTTTGTAGTCATTACAAAATGCAGCAGTGAATGGTTGCTTCTCTTTCTGATGTTTGCGATAAATTGTCTCTCTTATCCTAATAAAATATTGAGGTTACTGATCAAGATGGCAAAAACATTTTTCTATAAAATAGTCTTGGGATTTCATTGAATGTTTTTTCTTGTTCACTAACTGTTCTTTACTGTGAGGGGTTTTATTCATGCGCAAAAATAATTTTTTCAACTTCCAATGCCAGAGACTTATTATTTTACCCTTACTTAATCCACAGTTAATAAATCACTGAATGGTGTTTATTGTTTCCTCACTCTTGTAGAGAGTTCAAGAAGACCAATAACAGTATAGATATTGGAATCAAGTCTGCAGCAGGCATTCTCCCAAAAAAGCTTACCCAGGCTGAAATCTTGCCAGATATACGTTGTAAGATATCAGATGTTTATATAAGTTACTCACTATCTCAGATCATTTACTTGTTGCCATTCATACTTTTCATGTCAGTATGCTTTCTAAAAGTGTGGTTAATATAACAAAACAAAAGAAAGAATGTGTCTAATTGATTGAGAGTGCAGAAAATGAGGAAAGGATTGTCATTGGCCCCTTTTTGCCTGTCCAGGCAAGGGTATTACACAGTGCTATAAGGGTGGCTAGGGACTTACATCCCATAGCGATGGTGAGACCAGCTCGTGTAAAAAAAAAAATTATTACACATTAAATGGGATTTCAGCACCATTATTACATTATTTCATTATTATATTTGTTTTTTTCCCCCTTAAAAAACTCAGCTCTTAGTGTATCTGCAATCATTTTCACCTTATTCTCTCCTCATGCTCTTCTCACTCATAAAATACAATCCATGGCAACACTTTGTGATGAGTCCATTGAATACCCGCATCATTTGTATTCTTTTTGCTCACTGATTTATATGTGTCTGAGTGGGCGACTCCCAAGATTTCCCAAAACAACTGTAACTCTACCTAGAAAATGTCCTTAGGAAATCTACCACACTCCATTCTGTGTGTCCTAGGAATGTCAGCCTTTGCAAAAAATTTGTTAATACCTGTTCTTGTCAATATCCAAGTGTTTGTGATCTTGTCCTACCATCTGAGTGTTTGTGATCTTGTCCTACCATCTGAGTGTTTGTGATCTTGTCCTACCATCTGAGTGTTTGTGATCTTGTCCTACCATCTGAGTGTTTGTGATCTTGTCCTACCATCTGAATGTTTGTGATCTTGTCCTAGCTTCTGAGTGTTTGTGATCTTGTCCTACCATCTGAGTGTTTGTGATCTTGTCCTAGCTTCTGAGTGTTTGTGATCTTGTCCTACCATCTGAGTGTTTGTGATCTTGTCCTAGCTTCTGAGTGTTTGTGATCTTGTCCTACCATCTGAGTGTTTGTGATCTTGTCCTACCATCTGAGTGCTTGTGATCTTGTCCTACCATCTGAATGTTTGTGATCTTGTCCTAGCTTCTGAGTGTTTGTGATCTTGCCCTACCATCTGAGTGTTTGTGATCTTGTCCTAGCTTCTGAGTGTTTGTGATCTTGTCCTACCATCTGAGTGTTTGTGATCTTGTCCTAGCTTCTGAGTGTTTGTGATCTTGTCCTACCATCTGAGTGTTTGTGATCTTGTCCTAGCTTCTGAGTGTTTGTGATCTTGTCCTACCATCTGAGTGTTTGTGATCTTGTCCTACCATCTGAGTGTTTGTGATCTTGTCCTACCATCTGAGTGTTTGTGATCTTGTCCTACCATCTAAGTGTTTGTGATCTTGTCCTAGCTTCTGGTGCCAAGTATTCTTCAAAAGGATCACATGGGAAAGCTGTTTAGCTGTTTCTCCTGGTATAAGTAAGTGGCCAAAGTTTCACCACCCCACAGAAGAATGCTGATAGACAAGGATGGTTGTTTTAAGAGTCAGACTTTTTTTTTTCTTTGAGTAAAAGAATTATATTTGGTTGGTTTAGTTTTTTGGTTGCTCAGTTGTTCTCAGAAATCTACAAAAACTGCTCCTGTCTCCTGCAATAGATCAAAGGAGAATCACAACATAGAGTATGAACTCTGTAGCACCAAGGTTGCAGTAATTGTCTAAGATGGCAATTGACAATCAGGACCCAAGTCTTGTAATCCCTGATTGTAGAGCTCATAGGAATTCTGGGAATGATTAAATCAAGTCATTACTAGCTTCAAATTCTTCGAGTCATACTACAGTGGACAAGCTGAGTTGTACAATAGGGGATGACTAAAGTCATACAATGGTGGACAACTTGTTATACAGTAGAGGACAACTGGAGTCATACATTAGTAGGCAGCTTTTGTCATACAATAGTGGACTCTGGAGTCATACAATAGAGGACAACTTGAGGCATACAGTGGTGGCCAACATGAGTCAAACAATAGTGGATAACTTGAGTCAAACATTAGTGGACATCTTGAGTCATACAATATCTGACATCTGGAGTCATTCAGTGGTGGCCAACTTGAGACACACAATAGTGGACAGCTTGAGTCATACAATATGGGACATCTGGAGTCATACAGTGGTGGCCAGCTTTAGACAAACAATAGTGGACAGTTTGAATGAATAGGAGTTTGACATAAAAACATCTATTGAATAAATTATAAAGAAATAATACTTGTACAAACCACATTTGTCTGACTTTGTGTGTGTGTTCACAGCAACAGCAGACTTACCTCCCAACATGGAGTGGAAAATCCTCAGTACCAAAGAGCTTGCCCAGTCTGAAAAAGAAGTCATTTCAAAACCAGTAAGTCCACAGCTTCATCTGAGATGTAAAGACAGAGACAGTGGAGCTGAAGAACTCATTTTTCTCTCTATAAACCAAGGATGTGCCTACCTGCTTCTCTAGATCATTTGTTTTATTTTATTTTATGGTTAGAATTATTTCACAAACCTGAAAAGCTGGCACCTGCTGAATTTACATTTGCTTTAATAATTTGCATATGGGTTACCAAAATATTATGTATAGGCTGTATAGTAAACTAGAGCAAAAGAAAAAAGGGGGAAGGGAAATAATAAATTTAATGGAGGTCTATTTACGGCATTATATTTATGTAGATTTGAGATGCTTGGTGGTAATTTTGTGTCAGCTTGTTGTTTTTGTTGTTGTAAAGATATACTGAGAGAGATATATCAAACTATTTTCAACACTTTTTCTAAGTTTAATTATTGAAAACGTACACAGTAATTTGTGAGTATGAAATGTTTTATGAAAGTATAATCAGTATTATTTCTAAAATAAAAAAAAAAAGTACAATTAACAAGTAAACTATTTTTATATGTCAGTAAAGAATACTGAGTGAACAAGTTCCCCCCCCCCCCTCCCCCTCCTCCCCTCATGAATTAATAACAAACAATAGAGAAATGTTAAGGAGGAAGGAGATAGATAAGGATACTGTCTAGTTCAAAACTTTAGGCTTCCAAGATTGCCCAGATTTGTGTCTGTTTTGTCTTATTCCAGATCTGTGATGGCTTGCATGCAATTCCCACAACTCTGACAGAAAAAAACGATTGTGCTAAATGGCTCAACCCTCAGGAACTGTATCAAGTTATTGTTGGTAAGGTGATGACAAACTGTTGGTAAGGTGATAACAAACTGTAGGTAAGGTGATGACAAACTGTTGGTAAGGTGATGACAAACTGTTGGTAAGGTGATGACAAACTGTTGGTAAGGTGATGACAAACTGTTGGTAAGGTAATGACAAACTGTTGGTAAGGTGATGACAAACTGTTGGTAAGGTGATGACAAACTGTTGGTAAGGTAATGACAAACTGTTGGTAAGGTGATGATAAACTGTTGGTAAGGTGATGATAAACTGTTGGTAAGGTGATGACAAACTATTGGTAAGGTGATGACAAATTGTTGGTAAGGTGATGACAAACTATTGGTAAGGGGATGACAAACTGTTGGTAAGGTGATGACAAACCGTTGGTAAGGTGAAGACAAACTGTTGGTAAGGTGATGACAAACTGTTGGTAAGGTGATGACAAACTGTTGGTAAGGGGATGACAAACTGTTGGTAAGGTGATGACAAACTGTTGGTAAGGTGATGACAAACTGTTGGTAAGGTGATGACAAACTGTTGGTAAGGTGATGACAAACTGTTGGTAAGGTGATGACAAACTGTTGGTAAGGTGATGACAAACTGTTGGTAAGGTGATGACAAAAGTTGGTAAGGTGATGACACACTGTTGGTAAGGTGATGACAAATTACTGGTAAGGTGATGACAAACTGTTGGTAAGGTGATGACAAACTGAGCAATTTTATGTAGGGACTTGTTAAGGTGATATAGGAAGTTATATCTAGGAAATTTTTGGTAAGGTGATTGGGAATTTAGCCTGTTTTTAGCATCATTTACTTGCTAGTTAATGGAGAGTTATGCTGAAACTTATTTTGTTCCAACCGGTTAATGTAATAATTGGAGTCACAGTTGTCCAGGCATTACCAGCTGTCTTATGCTTGAAATCCCCAGTTCTATGAGATTAAGAAAACAAAAATACCCTTTCCCATGTTGACCCAGTCTAAAATTGGTAGCAAGAAAGGTTCAGAGAAATAAATGCAGCTAATATGATATTGACCCCATGACCTGTTAAGTTCCGATTTGTCTGTTTAAAAAAATGGACAGTAGTAAATAAATGTAATGCCTAAAAGGTGCTGAAAATTGTATTTTACCTTGTAATAAAATATAAGTATTGATTGCATTGCTTTGTGAAGTTTGGATTCTCTACACTAACCACAGTCTAACAGGCACAATCTACAGCACACTGCTGAATCCGTTGTTTAATTAAACTGAGGGGGCTTCTTCCTTTCAAGTGCTAAATCACTTGCTAAGCTGGAAAGTGATGACCTGGCCAAAAAAAATTTTCCAGACAAGAACATAGAAACTCGTTAAAACACACAAAGGTTTCTTTAACTGGGGGTTTATTTACTTTAGGGAGTTAATCCATTCCCTGAGATTTAAAATTTAATTTAAGGGAGTTACTCCATTCCCTTAAAAGCTATATGAATCCTATATTGATATACCGACGTGAATCACAGACAGTTAGTAAATTAGTGAAAACTTATTTTGAAGAAGAGTGGCTGATGAGAAGATCGAATGATTGAGATATACCTGGACAGAAAAAAAGAGCAATGAAAACTGTGTGCTCTCCTTGAAAAAAATTGGCTCAAGAAGGACTGAATTGCACTCATCAATCATAAGAAAGGATTCTTCCTTCTTGGTCATGTGATGAGAAGGAGAAAACTGGAGTACAGAAGGAAGGTTGGAGGGCAGGAGAGGCTGAGGGAGACCGAGAGAACAGATGCTGGACAGTTTGACATCATGGCATGGAAGATCATCTGTGTCAGAGTTGATTGAAAGTACATGAGACAGAAGGTTGTGGATAGACATGACTACCAACACCACATGGCATGGACTCTAAGAGGAAGAAGAAGAATCCATTCCCTAACTGAGGTTGATTTTATTTCAGGGCCACCTGTCATTGATTTTGGCCAGGTATGTGTGAGATCCATTTGCCAGAAGGAAGTGAAGATTATCAATAATCTATCACAGTTCATCCACATAGTGGCAGAGGTATGCATCAACTGCTTGGTTGTTTTTTGTTAGGACAGTTGTCATGTTTGTAGACAAGTGGTAGGTGTGTCATCATGTTTGTAGACAAGTGGTAGGTGTGTCTTCATGTTTGTAGACAAGTGGTAGGTGTGTCATCATGTTTGTAGACAAGTGGTAGGTGTTTCATCATGTTTGTAGACAAGTAGTAGGTATGTCATCATGTTTGTAGATAAACATTGGTATCCATAGCACTTGAAAATTTAGAAAATACACCATTGAAAATGACGCTAGCAATGAATCCGATAAATGTGTGCCCACATGTGTGGGAACAATTAGTTTTATTCAAAGAAAAATGTTAGAGTAACCTTTCCTGAATACTTTAATGGTAGTTCTGAACATTAGAAACGAATACTGAGCTGAATGTGAATCAATGTGTACTGGACACATGATCAATGCAGACAGTGTTGTTTGGGCAAATCAGAACTTCTCAGTCAACACACACAGCATTGCTCAGGCCTTAAAGAGTTAATACCATGCCTCCTCTGTCATGTGATTGGCCTGGGTGCCTTTAATATTCTGCCTCCTCTTCATATTATTGGCCAGTGTGTCATTATTATCCTGCCTGCTCTGTCATGTGACTGGCCAGGGTGTTATTAATATTCTGCATCCTCACAGTTTGTACTTTAATTCCCTTTGTCCCATTATGTTACTATCTGAACAATTTCCTTTGTCCCAATATGTTACCATTTAAACAATTCTCTTTGTCCCATTATGTTACCATCTAAACAATTCCCCCTTGTCCCACTATGTTACTATCTAAACAATTTCTTGAAGAATTCCTTTGGTCCCACTATGTTGACCATTTAAACAATTCCCTTTGTCCCAATATGTTACCATACAAACAATTCCCTTTGTCCCAATATGTTACCATCTGAACAATTCCCTTTTCCCATTAAGTTACCATCTAAACAATTCCATTGGTCCCACTTTGTTACCATACAGACAATTCCCTTTGTCCCATTATGTTAGCATCTAAACCAGTGTTGTTCAGCCAGCCTGTGGTCTGTGAAAATGTCCCAGTGTCTGCCCCCACCCCCTTCTCTCCAAATATGACTAATCTTCTAGTAGCTATAGAATTTCACTGTTACTTAGACTATGTGTATGCTATAGCAAGTAACCACACGCATAGCGAATGTTAGCAACAATTTGGCATAATTGAATGTCAGTATTATGTCATCTTTGCTCATCCACAACAGGTAAAATTGTAATTATAGTGAGCTGTCAGGTGAGCCATGAAATAGTTTCTCATGTTTTTCTGGTCCACGGGTATAAACAATTTGTACAATTATGATCTAAACCTCTTCAGAATGAAGCAATAATTAATTAATTATTTGCATTAATTATTAATTAACAACTGATTAGAATAGTATAAGTTGAAATAAAGAAGTAATGTAAACTGATTTCTTTCTGATATGTAGATTGACTGTCTAGAGCTGAGACAGAGCAGCCCTCTGTCCCAAGTTGTGCCACCACAGTCGAAAGCTGTGATACCGATCATTTTCGAGTCCAGCACAAAAGAAACATTTCAGAGGTTAGTAGTCAGTTAATCAGAAACTGATATTTCCATTGATGCCCAAAGTGGTACAAAAGGAATCAAAGAAGATGAAGGAGCAGAAATTAATAATTGAAGGCAATATGTCCAGACTTCATCTGTTGCACATTTAGCATGCTGAGTAATCAATAATGAAATAATGAGGGAAAATACAGGCAGTAGAGATGTTTTTGTTGAAGAATATTGGAAAATCACATTTTTACTTCTTACTGTTCAAATATATGCCTTGTCATAACCTTCTGATTATTGATCCAGTTGTTGCTTGATCCTAGTCTATCCCACTTTGTATTTTTGCTCATTCAGTCCTGTAGGGTTGTCAGTGAAACCCGTTCAGATCCAGGCATGTTACACTGAAGGTACAGAAGAATAAGTCGTATTTCATGGAAGCAAAAACAGTCCAAAACAGAGGTTTAGGAAAGGCTACACACTTCTGAAAACCATACTGGAGGAAAATGTTGAAGGCAAGAGAGCAAGAGGTAGGCAACGATATAAGTGGGAGGACACCATCAAGAAATGGACAGGCAGCAGTCTGAGAGAGTGTACAAGAGTCAGATTGTGCTGGAGATCCATTTCAGCCAACCTTTACTGTGGAGAGGGCACCTGATTGTATTAAAAAATAGAAACTGGAACACTACAATTTCCCATTACAGTGGCAGCCCGGATAAGGGGTAAAGAAGTGTATCATTCTAAAAAAAAGTTGTAAAGCTCAGAGAGATGTAACCCAGCCAATTCTCTGCCACATGTTTATTGATTACTTCCACTATTTTGTTTGATGTTAAATATTGTTTTGGTCCTTAAATTGTTAAATTGGGGAGGGGAGGGGGGGGGTGGGGGGGGGGGGGGGGGGGGGGGGGGGTGCGCACGTGTGTCCCTTCTGGGTCTTGCTAACAGACAGATCCAGGGGCTCTTACTCCAGAAAATTAATGACACTGATGTGCTTCCTGTGATTAATTCCCTTAATACAACTTCAGTAAGCAAGGCATCATTTCCTGCTGTTGTCTGTCGACAGATCTGTTGTGTATACTATTAATGGGTTCTACAAACATTACATCATTGTGCTGGCCGAGGTGGTGCCTGTAGCTCTAGAACTTTCTGCAGGAAAAATTTGCCTCAAACCTTCCCCTGGAATGCCAGCAGAAGCAGGTGGGCTGTAATTAATATATTTATTTATTGTATTTGAATTCAAAGTTTGTGTCAGTTCCTGTGTTGAAACAGTCTGGTTATATGTAATTAATTTTTAAGCTCGAGCTTAATATTTATGCCATTTGCTATGGTGAAACAGTCAGGCTGTAAATAATTAATATAATTATTTATTGTGCTTGAGTTCAGTGTTTGTGTTAGTTGCTGTGTGTTGAAACAGTCTGGCTATATAATTATAAGTAATGGTGACATTTGCATCTCAGTGGTGAAGGGGTTAAGCCAGCTGCCTTGCACCCTGAAGGCTGTGGGTTTGGTGTGGGCTTCTTGCTAAAGAAATATGGATTTTTCAGAGATCTCTAGGAATTGTCTCTGAAGTTTTAAAGTTTCATGCTGTTTGTGACTAACTTAGTGGTCCATGCTGTTATTGACTCTCTTGGTGGTCCAAGCTGTTTGTGACTCTCTTGGTGGTCCATTCTGTTTGTGACTCTCTTGGTGGTCCATTCTGTTTGTGACTCTCTTGGTGGTCCTTTCTGTTTGTGACTCTCTTGGTGGTCCATTCTGTTTGTGACTCTCTTGGTGGTCCATGTTGTTATTGACTCTCTTAGTGGTCCAAGCTGTTTGTGACTCTCTTGGTGGTCCATGTTGTTATTGACTCTCTTAGTGGTCCAAGCTGTTTGTGACTCTCTTGGTGGTCCATTCTGTTTGTGACTCTCTTGGTGGTCCATGTTGTTATTGACTCTCTTAGTGGTCCAAGCTGTTTGTGACTCTCTTGGTGGTCCATGCTGTTTGTGACTCTCTTGGTGGTCCATGCTGTTTGTGACTCTCTTGGTGGTCCATTCTGTTTGTGACTCTCTTGGTGGTCCATGCTGTTTGTGACTCTCTTGGTGGTCCATGCTGTTTGTGACTCTCTTGGTGGTCCTTGCTGTTTGTGACTCTCTTGGTGGTCCATTCTGTTTGTGACTCTCTTGGTGGTCCATGCTGTTTGTGACTCTCTTGGTGGTCCATGCTGTTTGTGACTCTCTTGGTGGTCCATTCTGTTTGTGACTCTCTTGGTGGTTATCCAATTACTCTGCATTGAGAGACTGAGCTATATGAGAGAAAACCTAGTGCCTTTTTAAAAATTTGTATTATAAATAGTATGGCTACACTTTCATGCTAAGCCTTAAAAGCTGCCTCTAACTTGCATAGTAGGTCACATAATTTTTACTCTTTGCTTTTTGTTTGTTTTTGGATGGGTCACTAGAGAATCTATTCTTATGTAAATGTCTAACAAGAAAGGTAAAGGGAAACTACCATAAACATTGCATGATAATATTCTGACTTACTGTGGAATGACATGTCAGCACTTCAGGCTTAGAAGGCTTATCAGCAGATGCTCAAAGAAAAAAATAACCACATACAAAAAAATATTTTTTAAAATAGATTAATTTCAAATAATTTACAATTCAAGTAGCCAGAAACAAGATTTCTTTAGTACATATGACCATTATGACAAAATCAATAACACATAATACAATGGCTGAGATTACTGGGAAAGTTTCTGACACATCATGTGTTCCGTAGGATTGAACATGTAAAAATAAATGTGACAATCTGAACTAAATCTCTTGAATTGTTTAGTTCAATAGTTTCTATGCAGATTTTTTTGGAGTCATTATCCTCCGCATTCTGAACTAAATATTTTGAGGAAACATAATTGCTGTGCAGGTTTCCGTGGGGTCATTACCCTCCAGAACAAACTCAATTACCAAGCTGAGTTCACCTGGTCGCCAGATTTGGGAGAGAAAGGAACAGCTTTCTCCATCAGGCCGGCATCAGGTTAGTCACGTCGTCATGTGCCATGCCAGATGGCACAGGCATGTTTATCCATAAATACCTGCCTTTTTTGTTTTTAATAAGTATAACTGCTGATTGTATTCTCTACTTCACTGACTGTATTTTCTGCTACTCTGACTGTAACCTCTGCCACTCTGATTGTAATCTCTGCCACTCTGATTTTATTGCGTTGCCACTCTGATTGTATTATTTGGAAGAGTGTGTATTCTCCGCCATTCTGGTAGTCTGCCTAGCATTGTCTACCCCTGGTTACATATGCCTTTGACTATTTACTGACTATTCACCACTTTAGTGGCTTTTGAATCCATCCCATTCAGACTGTTCACACTTTAATTTTGTTTCGTTTGCTGTGAAAATGAAATTGTATGAACGTGCTTTCAAAAACTAGAATTAGCAAAACAAAATCCTTTCATTTTCAAAGCTTGGCATCATGTTTAGATTACTTTATGATTTGTTTTTAAGTGATTAGGTGTGATACAATTTTTATGTAATTTTTCCAGACCAAATAATAAATTCAAAGGTCTAGAACTGTTCATACTGCTCTGTCGTTGATAGATCTCAGCCAGATAGTGACAGTAGTCTTGATATTATGACTGATAATGCAAGTGACAATAATGGCAATAATGTAGGTTAGGATGATGTTGAATACAATATTAATGTTGGATCATCTCTGTTTCAATCAGCTGTTTTCCCGATTTCAGTTGTGAAATCTGACATGCCATACAAAAATTATCATAACATCCAAAGTATTTAAATTAAATGTTTCAAATAAAGAGTAGCTGACACATGATTGAACAGAAATGGCATGCATTTTTTAAGAATTGGATGGCAGTGTTGTTGAACCAAAAAAAAGTAAGGTAAGCACAACATTTTTGTGTAAATAATCTTAATATACGTCTTCTTCTTCTTCTTCTTCTTCCTCCTTTTTACCGCTGTGGGTGTCGAGGAAGATATAAGGTTCTGTTTCTAGCTCTTCTGGCTGCCTCGACCATAGGCACATCATGCTGTTGTAGAGTTTCTCTGATGTTATCCTTCCATCTTGTTCTTGGTCTACCCCGGGCTCTACGTCCTTCTTCTCTTTCCATGTATGCTTTGTATGGTATGGTGTCACAAGGCATTCTCTCTAAGTGGGCAAACCATTTCACTTGCTGTCTTTGTATGTAATCCAGAATTGGTTCTGTGCCGACATGTTCTCTTATGATCTCATTCCTGTTCTTATCTCTTATGGTCACTCCTACAGCCCTTCTCAGACATCTCATTTCCGTGGTTACTAATTTTCTTTTATGGTTTGTTGTGAGTGACCATGTCTGGCATTGGTAGCACAGAGTTGGAATAAATATGCTTTGAATAAGATGTCTCTTTGTGCTGATTGGGATTGTCTTATGCTGTAAGAGGGGGGCTAGCTGTCCCAATACTTGGTTTGCTTTACTGCATCTAATGTCAATTTCTTTATCCAATTTCCCATCTTCGGTAAATGTAGTTCCCAGATATTTAAACTCAGATGCCTGTTTAATGCTTTTGTATTCTATTGCTATGTTTAGATCTGTCTTCTTTTTTTCCTATTGACATTACTTCTGTCTTTTCAGTGTTGATTCTCATATTATTTGTTTTACATTCTTCATTCATGGATGTTAGATGTTGTTGCAATTTCATGGCTGTATCTGCTATCAAGGCCTGGTCATCTGCAAAGAGTAATTCGTTGATCTTACTAAGATCTTCATTCATGGGCTTGGCATTCTTGCATATACTGTCGATGTAGGTGATAAACAGCAGTGGTGATAAGACACACCCCTGTCTTACTCCAGATGTCACTAATATAATATACGTCAAACATCCTAAATGTTGTGTAATTTAATAAATAATTTTTGTAATACGGACACTTAATAAGTTTAGATTTATTCTGAATGCATGTCTCTTCAATTTGATATATTATGCGTCTCTATACAGCCAATATTTTTTTAAGGAAGATTTTAGCTTTGTCATGTTGCAGTAAAAAAAAAATTCTGCTCAAAATTAATGCTGTCCAAACCACAGAAAAAAATGGCATCCTGAAAGAGTGTCCGTACCCAGACCTGCTTCTTTAAACAAAAAGCAAAAAAAAAAAAAAAAAAAAAAAAAAAAACAAAATGACAATTTCCTGTTCTGATGTGCTTCTCTACTTGCCCTAATTAACTTAATTCTTTTAGTGCTGTTAGAGTAGCTGATAAAACCTGTTTAGTGCTGTTAGAGTAGCTGATAAAACCTGTTTAGTGCTGTTAGAGTAGCTGATAAAACCTGTTTAGTGCTGTTAGAGTAGCTGATAAAACCTGTTTAGTGCTGTTAGAGTAGCTGATAAAACCTGTTTAGTGCTGTTAGAGTAGCTGATAAAACCTGTTTAGTGCTGTTAGAGTAGCTGATAAAACCTGTTTAGTGCTGTTAGAGTAGCTGATAAAACCTGTTTAGTGCTGTTAGAGTAGCTGATAAAACCTGTTTTAGTGCTGTTAGAGTAGCTGATAAAACCTGTTTAGTGCTGTTAGAGTAGCTGATAAAACCTGTTTAGTGCTGTTAGAGTAGCTGATAAAACCTGTTTAGTGCTGTTAGAGTAGCTGATAAAACCTGTTTTAGTGCTGTTAGAGTAGCTGATAAAACCTGTTTAGTGCTGTTAGAGTAGCTGATAAAACCTGTTTTAGTGCTGTTAGAGTAGCTGATAAAACCTGTTTAGTGCTGTTAGAGTAGCTGATAAAACCTGTTTTAGTGCTGTTAGAGTAGCTGATAAAACCTGTTTTAGTGCTGTTAGAGTAGCTGAGAAAACCTGTTTTAGTGCTGTTAGAGTAGCTGATAAAACCTGTTTTAGTGCTGTTAGAGTAGCTGATAAAACCTGTTTTAGTGCTGTTAGAGTAGCTGATAAAACCTGTTTTAGTGCTGTTAGAGTAGCTGATAAAACCTGTTTTAGTGCTGTTAGAGTAGCTGATAAAACCTGTTTTAGTGCTGTTAGAGTAGCTGATAAAACCTGTTTTAGTGCTGTTAGAGTAGCTGATAAAACCTGTTTTAGTGCTGTTAGAGTAGCTGATAAAACCTGTTTTAGTGCTGTCAGAGTAGCTGATAAAACCTGTTTTAGTGCTGTCAGAGTAGCTGATAAAACCTGTTTTAGTGCTGTTAGAGTAGCTGATAAAACCTGTTTTAGTGCTGTTAGAGTAGCTGATAAAACCTGTTTTAGTGCTGTTAGAGTAGCTGATAAAACCTGTTTTTAGTGCTGTTAGAGTAGCTGATAAAACCTGTTTTAGTGCTGTTAGAGTAGCTGATAAAACCTGTTTTAGTGCTGTTAGAGTAGCTGATAAAACCTGTTTTAGTGCTGTTAGAGTAGCTGATAAAACCTGTTTTAGTGCTGTTAGAGTAGCTGATAAAACCTGTTTTAGTGCTGTTAGAGTAGCTGATAAAACCTGTTTTAGTGCTGTTAGAGTAGCTGATAAAACCTGTTTTAGTGCTGTTAGAGTAGCTGATAAAACCTGTTTTAGTGCTGTTAGAGTAGCTGATAAAACCTGTTTTAGTGCTGTCAGAGTAGCTGATAAAACCTGTTTTAGTGCTGTCAGAGTAGCTGATAAAACCTGTTTTAGTGCTGTCAGAGTAGCTGATAAAACCTGTTTTAGTGCTGTTAGAGTAGCTGATAAAACCTGTTTTAGTGCTGTTAGAGTAGCTGATAAAACCTGTTTAGTGCTGTTAGAGTAGGTGATAAAACCTGTTTAGTGCTGTTAGAGTAGCTGATAAAACCTGTTTAGTGCTGTTAGAGTAGCTGATAAAACCTGTTTTAGATTCTAAGGGAAGTTAGATAGAACTGCATTCTCTCTCCCTGCATAAGCATGGAGTCAAGGAAGCTGATAAACTTCAGCCATATTAAACACCACAGCAGTTTAGAGAGAGAAATAATGCATTGTTCCTGTAAGAAAAGACAGGAGTTAACTATATGGAGGCGGACATGGCTATTGAAGACACCTCAGACATGAAATGACACCATATGCATGAAATGACACCATAGGCATGCAATTTTAGGGGAGGGGACGGAGGGCTTTTTTGGCTATCTGTGATGGTATTGAATTTCTGCAAAACCTGCTAAATGATTATGATGACCACTTGAACCTGTGTGTTGAAGTTACAGTGTTCTTACTCTGCAATCTTCTTAGCCAGTATTAGAGAGACCAAGCCAAAGGTAGGAGAAGAAATAGATGACACAGCAGCATTAGATACCATGAGGGAAAGACTGATAAACATTATCAATTATCATTTCACCTATCTATCGTCATGTTTTTGTACCAAATGTAGGTGTGGTTGATGCCAATACAGACCTAGATTGTGAAGTTGTGTGGCATGCTTCATATATGGCCCCAGAGGAGGGCTCATTTACACTGTTCATCAGCGGAGGCGAATCTCGCAAACTTTACTGCACAGCTGAGGTAACCTGAGATAAATGGTTTTGTTTCTGTGTATTTGGATATTGTATGTAAAGGAATAAGAAGAGTTAATTTTGTCTGTGAAGAGATATGCTTAAGATCAAACTTCAGGTTTTTATGAACTATAGGAAAAAAATAATAATAATTACAGATAAAACTAAAGTAAATTAAAAATTAAAATCAACGATGAAGAAACTGAAAATGTCACAACTTTGAAAACCTGGCTTCACAACTTTCAACAGTGGAGACTTTCCAATAAAAGTTAGAAGAAAAATGTTAATACTAATGTAGAGGTTCAACAGCAAGAAGAACCTAATGCACAGCAGTAGCAAATAAATTAACCCTTTTCAACTGAAGAGCAACCCGACATACCAGTCTCTTATCGACAGAAGAAGAGAATGATCGAATCAATCAGAATGCCACCGAAACTGGCACAAGACGATTACCATATTATGGACAGACCAGAGCAAGTCATTATCCTTCACCTTAGAACAGGGCACAATATACCTTGCTGCCACATGAACAACAAATTTAAGATTGGCCAATCAGCCATGTGTACCTGTGGACTGGCACCTGAGACAACAGATCACATCTTCCAAAACTGTCCCAGATTCAACGCTTCCAGGCAAAACTTCTGGCCAAAAGAGACACTTGTGGAAGTCAAACTTTACGGGCCACTTAGTGAAAAACAAAAGACAGTGAAATTCATACTAAAGACAGCATTGCAGATATAGATAATTTATTTCATGTGAACGAAAGAAGAAGAAGAAGATTAGCCCTTTTGTCCTCCAAAACTGGCACTTCTGGTTTATGCAATACCCCTGTCATTTACTGACATTATTATTGCGGCCTATTCCAAAAAGCTTAGCTAACAGCATTATCATTACTTTGCGCCTGCGCAAACGTTTAGGAGCAGCAGAAATGATAACATTGGCTAAAATAACATTTAGGCAAGTTTACTCGTGAAAAAATTTTCTTTTTTAAAAAAATGATGATGTCAGAATTTTGCATTAATCATAGTGGCAACCAAGCAACTGGGTCACAGGATCAAGAATGAGTCACAGTGGAAATTTTGTTGTTTAGGTTCAAAGAGATGTAACCCACTTAATTCCATGCAAAATTCGTGGTTACTGATTGCGGTCCTGGTGTTGTATGGAATTTAACATTGTTTTAATACACAAATGGAACTGTTAGGACTATTTGTATGTGACCTGTGTAAAATGGTTGTTTTAATGCCTTCTTTAATGTCTTCTTAGACTTCTGCTTCTCAGCTGACCAATAGCTGACCTTCAGTCTTTTATTGTTTGTTTCTTTAGCCTTGTGTATTTTGTGTAGCACGTATCTTTCATAGGCTTCTTGCCTGGCTTGTTATGACTGTGAGCTACTGTGCAAAGCAAGGTCATCACATCCTGTCATGGTCAAGGACGTGGATTCAAATCTGCATAGTGCTGATATTTTTTCAAATGTGACCTTGGCTCGCAGGTCAACCCAGCCTTAAATGAGTACCAGTTGAAGTCCTGGGAAGAAATGGCCGCTGGTGTGATGTTAGCAACAAAACCAATCATGGCCGCTGGCGGGATATTAGCAACATAACCAATCGATTGCTGATTGGTCTAGAAAAATATGAGTCTAGCCTTATATGCCTAAAGCAACTGGTGTTTTAAGAGCCTTTTAATAACTAATTACAGCGTGCTCTTTATGTTGTGAGGGAAACCATGTTTATTGTTGCAACAGGTGGCAAATACCAACATCTTCTTCTTAGACCAGAGAATCAATTTTGGGACAGCCCCAGTGAACCTGACTACAGTAATCAGCAGTCGACTCCACAACAGTGGCAGCCATCATGGATACTTTTATGTAAGTGAAGTACCTGCAAAGTACTTATATAGTACTTCTTCTTCTCCACCTTCTTCTTCTCCACCTTCTTCTCTTTCTCCTTTTTTTTTCTTTTCCTTCTTCTTCTTCTCCATCTTCTCCTCCGTCTCCTCTTTTTTCTCCTCCTTCTTCTTCTCCTCCTTTTCCTTCTTTCTTCTTCCACTTCTTCTGTGTTAACCCTCTTCTGTGTCAACCCTCTTGTTATGTTGTTGTTTAAAGCTAGGTAGTGATATTCTGCACCTTTTGGCCATGCACATCACATCTGATTTAGAAAACTTTTAACTATTCATTGTTACAATATGCTTGTCATAAGTCAGTAAGTCTATTCCACTCCTCCACCCTTGAACGGGCACTAGAACCCATTTGTATCAGTGTTCTCTTGTTCTGTGTGCTAAGGAAGGTTTTTTAGCTGTAAAGTCAATATTGTGACTCATGGTTATGTTCTTGTAAAGCCGACTTATTCTTCTTTATTTTTGTATCAGTTTACTCATTGTATTTTCACACCTTGACTCCATCACATCTCCGTCCCTGCAGCATCCAGGCAACTTCTCAAACTTTTGAACATAATATTTTTTCTGTTTCCCCTATCAGGTCATTGATCCGAACCCGCTGCCAAATCTTATTGTCAGCCCTATCAGCGGCGTTGTACCAGTAGGTGGCAGCACTGAAATTCATGTGGCCTTGACTCCGGATTCTATAATGAAGTTTGATACTAAAATTCTGGTGGCCATTAGAGGGGGAAAAACTCTGGAGCTGAGAGTCGCTGGAAGTGTTGAATCTCCCAATGTAAACATTGGGGTGGTGAGTTTTCACATCATTGTTTTTAGTCTGAAAGCAGTTCAACAATACTTATTTGCACATACTTTTCCTGTGCTATTCAGATATTATTTTATTTGTGTATGGTTCTACATTTAAACCAGAGCTATTTGTCAAAAATTAACAATGAGAACATCTATAATCGACGTGTGGTTGTATTGAATGGTTTATAACTGTTAAAGTATTCTTCATCTTTTTTACTCCTTCACATTCACAAGCTGTAAACGCTGGTGGAAAACTCTGGTTGTTTATCCACTTATGGGCTTTAGTCTTGTTCCAGAACCTGAGTTTTGTGGGTACATTCATTGTACAAACCTGGCTTATTTGTATGTAAACTGTTAGTTCCTTGCCTCTCAGGCAGATGCATTATGACTGTAAAGGAAGCATCCCTAATTGGCTAACTTTTATGTCATGAGTGTTACAGGACAGTGGGTCTATACTTGCTCACTCACAGCGAGACCCCACAATGCACACAGGGAGGTTAAAGTATATTATGTTGTATATTAAGTTTTTTTTTTTTTTATGTTAAAAAAAATTGGATGGACATTACAGATCCATGCTAGAAATATAATTTAGAAATCTTTAAAACAGTTTTTGATTGACAAAAGACATCTTTTAATGCAATTGAATCTGATAATAAGCTTAGTTAGTTTTTATATTTGTAAACAAATAAATAAATCATATAGTTATTTTTTAAAATAGTTTCTTTGATTTGCATATATTTGTAAGATGAAGACACTGACAAAATGTCATTAAAAAGTGATCAACCTCTAGGAAAAACTCACTGAGGAAAATTAATTAGGCTGCAAGATTCGAAAATGAATGCTTCTTTAATCTAGAAGGAGCCCTTTGGGCAATGGAGAGGAGAAATGAAAAAGGGGGGAGGGGGGGGGGTGGGGAGGATGAGAGGAAAGTGTGCTTAAAATATAATTGAGAAATGTTGTTTTAAAATTCTATTTGTAAATTTCTGTCAGCCATCTTTCAATTTTGGTGGAGTGTACTGTGGGTCGTCTGCAACGATACCATTTGACCTAGAAAACAAGGTAATGTCCCTTTTGTTCGGTGAGAGAAAACTGGTATCTTTAACTGGTAACTTCTTCTTCTTCTTCTCTTCAGTAAGCTTATAGCAAGTAGCTTGGCCTGAAAAGTGGTAGTGAACCCTTCTAGTAGGAGAGGAAATGTATGATTAAAGAATGCCTAAGTAAAAAGACAACATTGTCTTCTTCTTCTTCTTCTTGGCCTTCACCGGCTGTAAACTTCAATGGAAAGTTCTGGTCCGTTCCTCCACTTCTAGACTTTGGTCTTGTTCAAGAGTTGAGTTTTGCATGCACATCTGTTTATGGATCTGGCTTATTTATGTGCAAACTGTTGGTTCATGCAGATGCACTCAGACTTCAAACTAAAGGCCCCTTATTATTTGCCTTTTGTGACATGCTTATTAGGGAAGCAGTAGGTCTATTTCTTTTTTCCCTAAAAAAAAGGGGTCCTCAGAATCCACACAGCGAGAACATCCTTTATGAAGATTTATTTTTTTGTTGGATGATCCGTGCACTGTCAAAGTTGTGGATGTTTTGTTGGATGATCCGTGCACTGTCAAGGTTGTGGGTGTTTTGTTGGATCAGCTCTGCACTGTCAAAGTTGTGGATGTTTTGTTGGATCAACTCTGCACTGTGAAGGTTGTGGATGTTTTGTTGGATCAACTCTGCACTGTCAAAGTTGTGGATGTTTTGTTGGATCAACTCTGCACTGTCAAAGTTGTGGATGTTTTGTTGGATCAACTCTGCACTGTCAAAGCTGTGGGTTCACTGACAAGTTTAATTATTTTTTTTCCCCTTAAAACTGAGTGAAAACCAGTTGGCTAAAATGCCGTGGAATAAAGTTGTTTTTCTCCCTGTTGTGAATTTTAATTTGTGAAAAAACTTTGTGAATTTTTTATGTTTGGAAACCTGAATGTAATTATCTCCCAACTTCCATGATTACACAGTGTAGTAATTGGGGAATAAAACAGAGCTTAAAAGGTTTAGCAGTGGATCAGATACATAGTCTCGTAGATAAGGGCAGAGCATAGAGCAAGAGTAGGATGGCTAGTCATGACTGCGTGTGCTTATCGGCATGACACATGATGATTATGTTTCCAAGGAGAGGGGTGCTGAGCTATTTTGTTGTTTAATTAAAACAGAAGCAGTGGCCAAAAACAGTAGGAACCTATGCAGTTAAAAAAGAAAGTATGATAATGGCATCATGTAGAGTGAAGGAAAGTGTACCATAAGAAAACAAAAATAGGATAAGAACATTGAATTGCATTAGAGTGTACCGGGGATAATGGGAGAACATGTATTATGGGCAAAATATAGTGAGGAAACGTGAGATAAGTGGAAATAAAGGAATAATCATAAAACCTGAAGTAATGACAGAAGTAGGACAAATGCAGACTCAGCACAATAATGCTTGAGGTTGATTAAGGGCACCAGACAGGATAAGATTAAAGTACTGTAGATCTGTGTCAGTTTGATGCATGGTAAATTTTGCCTGACAGTTGGAAATTCCAAGGTGCACATCACTATCACCACTGCCTTGGCTACTGTTTCCAAATCAGGTAGATTTGTAGTTAGAGGTAACGAGAGTAGGTGGCGTTTTATTGCAAATTTCGGTGGACAGTTTAAAAAACAGAGAGCCTTGTGTATAACATTCAGAATGAGAACAGAGGTGGAGGCAGTAATGGCAGTTTTTCGATGGCTATAGAGCATCACGTCGGCTCTGTGGCTAAGTCGATGTGAACGCTTTATAATGCCGGGATGCCAGGTTTGATCCCAGCTGCGGGCCATGTGCCTTGCGTTGGATTCAGTGGTATCAAGAAAGCTGAGCGTCCAGAAATCAATGGCAAACTACTGGAAGTAAATTTGCCTAGAAAAACCACACTACAGCCAGGGGCTGTTGGGGTTGGTTTTGCAAAGTCCTGTAAAGGATACGCAACTAACCTATAGAGCATCACAGCTCAACGTACGGTAATTGTAACAGATGCACAGAGCTTGCTTTGGATAATAGAAACCGGCATCCTGGGCGTAGAATGGCTTGCATCACTTGATAAGACTCAGATTAGGAGCACTTCTGTCACGGATATTGGGGTGTGCAGAGTAATGAGCAGACTGATAGACTGTCTGCTGTGGTTCCTCTGAGTAATGAGCTACTTTGTGATAAGATTGACGATGTGAAGGCTCTCTGAGATCAAGTGGACAGTGCAACAGGACAGATAGAGCCTCCATACGTTGAGAGATTAATTCAGTGGGGGGGGGGGGGGGGGGGGGGGGGGGGTTGAGCAAGATGGTCTGACAGATATTCAACACTGAGGGCTACTGAACAGTTGACGGGGGGGGGGGGGGGGGGGGGGGTGGCAGGGATGCAATTTTTGTCATCAGGTTGCAACTGGTGCTTTTAGCATGTCGACTCTTTGTTGGCTACTAAGGAAGTTGACGAAGCACATGTGGGAATGTCCCAAGTGCGGAGATGTCAATTCTTGACTGATTAATTGATTTATTCCAAATTGACAAATCTACCAACTACAATAATATCTCAATGTATTTTAGTGTCTATAGCATGCATGGACATTTTGTTTTGTTGTGGCTAAACTAAGCAGACTTTCAGTCTGTAATAGCAGTTAAGTCTGTTTTGTATGTCTCTCAGTTAAGTCTGTTTTGTATATCTCTATTTAAGTCTGTTTTGTATATCTCTCAGTTAAGTCAGTTTTGTATGTCTCTAAGTTAAGTCTGTTTTGTATGTATCTCAGTTAAATCTGTTTTGTACATCTCTCAGTTAAGCCTGTTTTGTATGCCTCTCAGTTAAGTCTGTTTTGTATGTCTCTCAGTTAAGTCTGTTTTGTATGTCTCTGCATCTTTTAAGGCACATTCAAAATGCAGATTTGAAGTGGACCTGACAAAATATCAAGACTTTTCCATCACATTCCCTGGATGTCAGACGCAAGGTAGGCATGTGTGATTTGAGTCCGTTACTGCCACTAATTCTGGATGTTGATCACACCACCCACCACCCAACGTTTTGCAATAGCCTAGACTGTATTATTATCATGAAAAGATATCAAACAAAATGAAAACTAGAACCAGTCAGCTTCACAGTATCACAGAAGACAAGTGGACATTGCGGCTGCAGAACCTTCATCAGCACATTAGATAAATCTACAGTAGCACAAGTACAAACAAGAATACACAGACTCAGTTAACTGATGTATCTCCAATAAAACTCATAGTCCATCAGGCCAACAGAATATCTGACACATGCGTGGCCTCATAAAACACATACTGGCAGAAAAAAGATGTCAGCGACAAGAACCATTACTAAAAAATATTAGATAAAAGTTGTAGGTTAAGACTCCTAAGTGAATTTTTTGACAGGGCAGATAACTACCATTTAAAGCACTAGTCTGTGATGTTCAGTGAGACTGATACCCATAGCAAACTAGCGCTGGGAAAGCCTAACTGTTAGTTTGCTAAGACCAAATATAAGAGAGTAAATTATGTGATGTATGATAAATAATGAGAACAGCCAGTCACACAATATGCCACTGCTTAAGAGTGAGACTTAAAGCCCAACACTTCACAACCCAGATGGCACTAGTAAGAGAAGCTTAACCCGTTACAGAAATGAAACCTCACCCTGATATGGGACTCATGTTTGTGTTATTTTAAAGCCCCACCCCAGGTGTAACCGAGGGCCCTAATAAAATCTACCGGTTAAACAGGGTTTCTGGGACTTGTACCCAGGTGATACTCATCCGAATAGTGGCACTTTGTGTCACCGGGTGTTTATCATTTGTTATGCGGTCCTGGTGGGGTTGAAAGTCACTCATAATCTGTAACATTATTTTGATAAATTATGTTCATTAATGTTATTTTCCCCAGATGACCTCAATTTTCAACTGTTAAATCCAGGAAAAGCATCTGTCACTCTTGATCCTCAAGAGGTTATTCAAGGGGAGATAACGTTTACTCCAAAACAGGTATCTCACTTCAAGGGCTCATTGGTAACAAACATCTTAAGTTGGGGGAGCAGTGGCCCTGGTACTATTTTGTCAACTCTTTTGCTCTATGTTTGATCAGCTGTTCTCCATGGGAATATGTAATCAGATCTGCTGATGTCCATGGGAATATGTAATGAGATCTGCTGATGTCCAAGGCTAATATGTAATGAGATCTGCTGTTGTCCATAGGATTGTGTAATGTCATTTACTGTTGTCCATGGGAATAGGTAATGTGATATGCTGTTGTCCATGGGAATATGTAATGTGATCTGCTGTTGTCCATGGGAATAGGTAATGCGATCTGCTGTTGTCCATGGGAATAGGTAATGCAATCTGCTGTTGTCCATGGGAATAGGTAATGTGATTTACTGTTGTCCATGGGAATATGTCATGTGATCTGCTGTTGTCCATGGGAATAGGTAATGTGATCTGCTGTTGTCCATGGGAATATGTCATGTGATCTGCTGTTGTCCATGGGAATATGTAATGTGATCTGCTGTTGTCCATGGAAATAGGTAATGTGATCTGCTGTTGTCCATGGGAATAGGTAATGTGATCTGCTTTGTCCATTGGAATATGTCATGTGATCTGCTGTTGTCTATGGGAATATGTAATGTGATCTGCTGTTTAATCCATTAGAATTCTGGCCATTTATTTCAACATTTAATGTAATGTGTTTTTTGTGCAAGTTTGTATTTGCTGCTCCTTGCTCTAATATAGGAATGCAGGTGACACCTGGTAGATGTAGCCGTCATGGGTTCCATAATTATAAATTGTTTGGATCTGGAAGGGCTATTTACTTTGTTGGTCTGCTATCCTGATAGGTAGCAGTACGGAGGGGACATCAATCAATGTATTAGCTGTTATTTTGAAAATTATGCACTTAATTTTTCAATTGTCTCAGTTGTTCGATTTACTGCACAATTTTGTGGGTCTAAAGGATGCTCCGTCTCACTCACAGCATTTGTCTTCTTCTACCACTCACATTGCTCTATTTCACTCACAATATTTGTCTTCTTCTACCACTCACATTGCTCTATCTCACTCACAGCATTTGTCTTCTTCTACCACTCACATTGCTCTATCTCACTCACAGCATTTGTCTTCTTCTACCACTCACATTGCTCTATCTCACTCACATCATTTGTCTTCTTCTACCACTCACATTGCTCTATCTCACAATATTTGTCTTCTTCTACCACTCACATTGCTCTATCTCACTCACAGCATTTGTCTTCTTCTACCACTCACATTGCTCTATCTCACTCACAGCATTTGTCTTCTTCTACCACTCACATTGCTCTATCTCACTCACAGCATTTGTCTTCTTCTACCACTCACATTGCTCTATCTCACTCACAGCATTTGTCTTCTTCTACCACTCACATTGCTCTATCTCACAACATTTGTCTTCTTCTATCACTCACATTGCTCTATCTCACTCACAGCATTTGTCTTCTTCTATCACTCACATTGCTCCATCCTAGTCACAATATTTGTTTTCTTCTATCACTCACATTGCTCTATTTCACTCACAATATTTGTCTTCTTCTATCACTCACATTGCTCTATCTCACTCACAATATTTGTCTTCTTCTATCACTCACATTGCTCTATCTCACTCACAACATTTGTCTTCTTCTACCACTCACATTGCTCTATCTCACTCACAATATTTGTCTTCTTCTACCACTCACATTGCTCTATCTCACAATATTTGTCTTCTTCTACCACTCACATTGCTCTATTTCACTCACAATGTTTGTCTTCTTCTATCACTCACATTGCTCTATCTCACTCACAATGTTTGTCTTCTTCTATCACTCACATTGCTCCATCCTAGTCACAATATTTGTCTTCTTCTATCACTCACATTGCTCTATTTCACTCACAATGTTTGTCTTCTTCTATCACTCACATTGCTCCATCCTAGTCACAATATTTGTCTTCTTCTGATACTCAGATTGCTTCATCTCACAATTTTTGTCTTCTTTTGCCACTCAGACTGCTCTATCTCACTCACAATATTTGTCTTCTTCTGCCCCTCCGATACTCTTTCTCACAATATTTGTCTTCTTCTCCTGTCAGATTGCTCCAGCTTACCATCTCATTTTTTTTGTTGGGCTCACATTTTTTTGTTTATGTCTTTCTAGGTGGCAGCCTATGATTTCATCCTCCTGGTGACTGTCAACAATTTAGAAGATCACGGAATGGCCGAACCCCAGGTGAAGTCATCCATTTCTAGCCACAGCACTGTGCAGCATGTTGTTAGCCCCAAATCCACTTCACCGACAGCAGTCATCTCTCGCAAACACGTCATTGCTACGGCGATGCGCCAGCCTCTACAGCTTCAGACCAACAGGCTAGAGTTCATACTGCCATCTGACTTCAAAGAAAAGAGTGCCCATTTAAAAGCTGGAGTCACAAAGGTACAATGTGCCTCATTGTCCTTTTTTTAATGGTTATAATTTACTAGAAAAGTAGACGGCTAAGTGACCATGAAACATATTTGTTATGTCGTTATGCACTTACCATAATGAAGGCATTGAAAGGCAAGTGAGTCCATTTCATAGCATCAAGTTTTATCCCACATGGCTATGTCTTTTTTTCCTCCTACTCTCTCTACCTCCCACTCTCTCTACCTCCCACTCTCTCTTACTCCCACTCTCTCTGCCTCTCACTCTCTCTACCTCTCACTCTCTCTACCTCTCACTCTCTCTACCTCCCACTCTCTCTACCTCCCACTCTCTGTACCTCCCACTATCTCTAACTATCACTCTCTCTACCTCCCACTCTCTCTACCTCCCACTCTCTCTATCTCTCATGCTCTCTACCTCCCACTCTCTGTACCTCCCACTCTCTCTACCTCTCACTCTCTCTACCTCCCACTCTCTCTACCTCCCACTCTCTCTACCTCCCACTCTCTCTACCTCTCTTTCTCTGCAGAACTGCTACTGACCCAGAGAGAGCATGCAGAAAGCATGAGATCTTTAGCTCCATCTAGGATCTCCAGAGGTCTCAAACACACTTGCACATGCCAAAAAATGAATCCTAACATGAGCCATATCAATTGAATACACAAAGTAATTAATACCAGCAAATGTGACCAATGACAGAACCCCATACTGAACCATATTGATTAGATACAACGCTATCATTAAGCTATTAACTGTAAAATAAGTGGTCTCAGTGTTTGATAAAACACAAAATCAGATTATCCCAGACATCAGTTCAGAAAGACATTATGAGAAGTGGAAACTTGGAAAATGTTGTAATAATCAGAAAGAGGAGGAAAAATGAACGGAATTTTTTTTGACAGCCATTTGTAATGGCACAGAAAGGATTCATGCTGTTGGAGGTGAAGGATAAAAGTCTTTGCTAGTTAGCATGGCAGTTTGTGTGTGTATGTGTGTGTGTGTGTGTGTGCGTACATGCATGCGTGCGCGTGCGTGTGTGTGTGTTCCTCTCTTTCTCTCGCTCTTGATGACTGCACTGAAGGAGAAGGAGGTCAGTCCATGGCTGGTCAACTGGGTTGCAGCAGTCCTGTATTCACGTCGGGTTTCTCTCCAATTAGGCTTATGGAAGTCAGGACCATGCAGTTTGGCCCCAGGACTGCCACAGGGATCCGATATCTCGCCTGTGCTCTTTAACTTGCAAGATTACAAGCCTAGAAGCACCAGGATTTAGAAGGATACTGACTTTTTGCAGATGGTATACTTGCATATAGGCAGGGGAAGAGAGGGAACAAACATCCCGGGAGCTACAATAGACAAAGTGACTGAGTGGTGTACAGAAATGAGGGCTGTCGTCCACCCAGAAAAGGCGTCTGTTTTGTGGTGTTCTCTGGAAACCAGGTTCGTTAAAGCTAATGTCTCAAGTCTCATGATAGATGGTTGGAACGTCAACAGAGAGAGCAAACTGAAGTGTCTGGGAATGACATTTGACAGGAGCCTGTCCTTTAAGGACCATGTGGAGAGTGTTGTGACGAGATGCCAAAAAGGACTTAGTGCATTTAAGACTATGGCTGCAATTGACATAGAGCAGAGAATGCTTTTCACACTATATCAGTACCTGATCCTGTCAGTGGTTGATTATGGCCTGGGACTGTTTACCGTCTCAAAGTGTCAGATGGACAAACTAAAGCAAATACAGAACGCAGCTATGCAGGTCATTCTGGGTTGCACCAGACACCCCAGTGGTGTGTATGCGATACATCATTGGTTTGCAAGTAGGCACAAAGTGCTGCAGGCGAAGTCATATCTCAGGGTAGCTGCAAACACAGACCACCCTTTGCACGAAGCTCTGGGTGCAGTTAAGGGTCAGCAGCTGATAAAAGGGAAGCCATGAATGGCTCAGGCAGAAGACACAATCAGACAGGTCTGCATCCTTGAGAACATTAGGCAAGGAGAGGAGTGGGTCAAAGTGCCACTTGAACAGTCAGACTTGTGTAGGGTCATAATCACACTGAGCCAGGAATGCAGAGACTGGCCAGCAGGGGCCACGGAGGTGGAAATTCAGCAATTAATTCAAGATAATGCCCGCTCAGAAGATTTGATTCTTTATACAGACGGTTCAGTGTCAAGAGGCAAAATAAGTGCTTGGGGTTTCTTAGCAAAAGTTAATGGTCGACATTTGGTGCAGGAGAGCCTAGCATATGATACCACAACATCCAGCTTAAGAATGGAGGTGGAGGTGGTCACTGCAGTTTTCCGCAGGTTAGAGAACACAATACACACACACACATCGTGATTGTAACTGACTCAGAAAGCATGCTGAGGAAGATCAGGACAGGCATGTTTCATGCAGAGTGGCATGCCTCGCTGGGGAAGACACGGGTGAGGAGTATTGTCTGGACTTTTTCACCACGAACGCCGATGTATTGGAAAATGAACAGGGGGATAGACTGGCTGGCTCTGTATAACTTTGTGGAATACTGGTGCACGATAAGGCAGACGTGGTTAGTGACTTATGAGAGAGTGTGGACATTTCAGAGGAGCAGATGGATCACCAGTCTGGTGAGATTGATGCAGGAGGGAGTGACAAGAGATTCTAGCAGATGCTTGAGGCTCAGAGGAAAGGCAAGATGGACGTTTAATCAGAAGGCTACTGGCACCATTACTATGGGAACTCTCGCTGGCTGCTCAAGATGGGGACGGAGCGCTTATGAGAATGCCCAGAGTGCTGTGATGTCGGTTCTTGAATCAGATCAAATAAAATCAATCAAATCTCTTTTTCTTTGTGTGTCTACATGTCTCTGCCTGTATGTGTCTGTCAGAATATGTGTAACCCTGTGTATCTATGGGTGTCTGTATGTGTGTATGTATGTGTGTGTAAAAACATCCATCTATTGTTATGTGCACAGGATTTCTCAGTTACCAATGTCAGCTCTGAAAGATTGACTTGGGGCTTTGATTTGAGAGCTGCAGAAGACCTCCTCAACAAAGGCATATTTAAGATTCTAGATCAAGACGCAAATTTTGCTTCTGTTGATGGAAACAATTACATTGAGAGTCAGCTGGACCCTGGCCAGAAGTGTACGGTCCATATCAACTTTTGTCCTGGTAGGTTGATTTAATTTTATGCTAATGAAGTTAGAGGTTAAAGGAGAGAGGATCGACTTCATTGCACTTGGTGTTATCACATATGGCTCGGTCTCTCTCCACAGAACAGTTAGCAACCTGCCAAAAGATTTATGCACAATTTCCACTCAAATCAAGAACTGAATGACATGTCTGTGAAATGAACTCATAATCTTTAGAGCATGAGGCAAATGGTTTGACTTCTTTGCCACGGAGACCCCTTGTGAAAATGAAGTAGGAGCTTTAGGAAGGTTAGCACTTGATCTCTCAGATGTGAATACATGGGGTCTAATCTATCTCTCAGATATGAATACATGGGGGTCTAATATATCTGTCAGATATGAAAACATGGGGGTCAAATCTATCATTCAGATGTGAACACAATGGGCCTATATCTCTCAGAGGTGAATACATGTAGTCTAGTCTATCTCTCAGACGTGAATACACTCTCTGTCAGACTAGTACAGTTGAGGTGTAATACAACATATTCACACTTTGTCACACTGGTACAGTTAAGATGTAATACAACATATTCACACTTTGTCAGACTGGTACAGTTAAGGTGTATGTAGTACAACATATTCACACTTTGTCAGACTGGTACAGTTGAGGTGTATGTAGTACAACATATTCACACTTTGTCAGACTGGTACAGTTGAGGTGTATGTAGTACAACATATTCACACTTTGTCACACTGGTACTGTTGAGATGTAATACAACATATTCACACTCTGTCAGACTGATACAGTTGAGGTGTAATACAACTTATTCACTCTCTGTCCAGTCATCACACAACACTCTTTAGTAGTAGAAAAGCAAAAATGGAAAGACAAAATGAACAATCCACATGCAATTCAATATCACATTCTTATCTAAATTTATATTCATTGGGCAATTTACAAAAATGAAAAAAACCAAAAAACGAGTATTTCATGATGTCAACAAAAGTGGAGTGGAGGAGAGGCAAAAGGATGCCAAGTGAGAAGATTTTGACAGTTAAGCATCATGGGGTGAAGTAACTTTGGATACAGATTTATTTGACAGTACATGGGATAGAAATCTGGTGTGATTACAATGCCAAAGAGTATGGATCATACGAAGAGAAGAACTCAAATGTTAAAGGACTCTTTTTGATTTCTACAATAAGAGTTTACTTCTGACTGAAAAAAAATGAAATATTTTTCTAACAAAATTTCAGCAACTGCATGCAAGTACCAGATTGTTATCCCTGTTGGCATCAACTCAAACTGGAATAAACCTTTTCAGTTCTTGGAGTTAGTTGGAGAAATGAAAGCTCCAACAATCTGGTTTGAACCTGCCAATATTGTGCTAACACCCGTCCCACTGCTGACTGAGACATCTGCTGAGTTCACACTGTTTGCATTACATTACAAGAAGTAGGTCAAATGTGAATTCAATCATTTCAAATGATTTTTGTTGTTGTTTTGTTGTTGTTGCTGTTGTTAGCTATTCCTTTCCCATAACTTTCCTTCTTCTTCAGACAATACAAAAAGATATATAATACAGTGTTGTGTCAACTGGACATTAAATACAGAGGTATGAGGATGAATCTCACTGTATTCTCTGTAGTGATAATAAATCCATTGTGAGCTCACTAGACCTGTCACAACTTCACCAGAGCCCAATTGGCTAGGACATTTCAGATTATACCGGGATGGCTTTCATGTCCAGCATTAGTGAAACTACAACAACATGATGTGTCTTTGGTCAAGGCAGCAAGAAGAGCAAGAAGCAGAATCTTATATCCCCCTAGAGACCAGAACGGTACAAGAGGACTTGAAAACTAGCATCAGTGAAACTACAACAACATGATGTGTCTTTGGTCAAGGCGACAAGAAGCAGAATATTATATCCCCCTAGAGACCAGTACGGTACAAGAGGATGTGAAAACTAACATTAGTGAAACTACAACAACATGATGTGTCTTTGGTCAAGGCCGCAAGAAGAGCAAGAAGCAGAATCTTATATCCCCCCAGAGAGCAGAACGGTACAAGAGGACTTGAAAACTAGCATCAGTGAAACTACAACAACATGATGTGTCTTTGGTCAAGGCGGCAAGAAGCAGAATATTATATCCCCCTAGAGACCAGTACGGTACAAGAGGATGTGAAAACTAGCATTAGTGAAACTACAACAACATGATGTGTCTTTGGTCAAGGCCGCAAGAAGAGCAAGACACAGAATCTTATATCCCCCTAGAGACCAGAACGGTACAAGAGGATGTGAAAAACTAGCATCAGTGAAACTACAACAACATGATGTGTCTTTGGTCAAGGCGGCAAGAAGCAGAATCTTATATCCCCCTAAAGACCAGAACGGTACAAGAGAACGTGAAAAAGAAGAAGAAGAAAATCTGAGAAAGTGTAGCACTGAGTGCTTGTGCCTTACAACATGGTTGACCCTGGTTTTATCTATGGAGTGAAAGATGACTGGTGTCAACCAGTCAAAACATGAATCAACCAGAAGAAACAACTAAAATTCTGATAACATGAAAAGGGATCAAAGTCCCAACTTATACCAAGTCTTCAGTGGACTTTTTATGATTGGTTACAGTTAGCAGCTACAGTTTTCTATGGCAAGAGATAACCATGCACATGACCACCCTTCCTTAGTAGCCTCTGATACCATCTATGGCAGGTTATATATAGTGTTGCTGTTCTTTGCCTTCGTAAAGGTGCAGATATTAGTGCTCATTAAATGGGTCTAGACCCGACATTGAAACATGGTTGCCTGAAACTGTGAGCTCCACTGTGAACAGCCACCCCTCCTTTTCATTTGTGTGTGGAAAAGGAGGAGTAGGGAGGCTGAGCCCCTAATAATATTTAGGCAATAGAGCCCCCCCCCCCCATCCCCTTTCTCCCCCCCCCCCCAATCCCTACTATATAGATGTTCTTTTGTTAAGCATTTATTTTCACGTTTCATATTGTTTAAAAAAAATATTTTTTTATTTTTTTGCCAGTCAGTATTATTATTATAGTTATGCAATCAAATGAGACATAAGCCTCTCATGACCCACAGTGTGTAGAAAATAATATGTGGTTGCACTCCCGCCCCCAATGTTTTGTGTGTGGGGAGGCTCCAGCAATAACGTGATATTCCCATGACATATGGCATATTTCTGACATGGTACCTCATAAGAAATTACCCCTTGCTCAAATCATCAAAGAAATAAATGCAAGAAACTAAAGAAGAATCAGCTTGTTAGTTTATTCACTTAGTCCGGCCATCTTGCCTGCCCCATGACCAGTAAACTTTTCTTTTGACAACGTTAATGAAATGTGTCTCAGCAACAACACAAAGATGATCCACTTATACATTTTATCAACAACAGCACAAAGATGACCCACTTATACATTTTATCAACTACAGCACAAAGATGACCCACTTATACATTTTATCAACAACAGAGCAAAGATGACCCACTTATACATTTTATCAACAACGCAAAGATGACCCACTTTTACATATTATCAACAACAGCACAAAGATGACCCACTTATACATTTTATCAACAACACAAAGATGATCCACTTATACATTTTATCAACAGCACAAAGACGACCCACCTATACATTTTATCAACTACAGCACAAAGATGACCCATTTATACATTTTATCAACAGCACAAAGACGACCCACTTATACATTTTATCAACTACAGCACAGAGATCACCCACTTATACATTTTATCAACAACAGCACAAAGACGACCCACTTATACATTTTATCAACAACAGCACAAAGACGACCCACTTATACATTTTATCAACAGCACAAAGACGACCCACTTAAACATTTTATCAGCTTCATCACAAAGATGACCCACTATTACATTTTATCAACAACAGCACAAAGATGATCCACTTATACATTTTATCAACAGCACAAAGATGATCCACTTTAACGTTTTATCAACAGTTAAAAGATGATCCACTTTATAAATTTTATCAACAGCACAAAGATGATCCACTTATACATTTTATAAACAGCGCCACAAAGATGATCCACTTATATATTTTATCAACAGCACAAAGATGATCCACTTATACATTTTATCAACAGCAGCATAAAGATGATCCACTTATATATTTTATCAACAGCACAAAGATGATCCACTTATACATTTTATCAACAGCACAAAGATGATCCACTTATACATTTTATCAACAGTTAAAAGATGATCCACTTATACATTTTATCAACAGTTAAAAGATGATCCACTTATACATTTTATCAACAGCAGCACAAAGATGACCCACTTATACATTTTATCAACAGCACACAGATGATCCACTTAAACGTTTTATCAACAGCACAAAGATGATCCACTTATACATTTTATCAACAGTTAAAAGATGATCCACTTATATATTTTATCAACAGTTAAAAGATGATCCACTTATACATTTTATCAACAGTTAAAAGATGATCCACTTATATATTTTATCAACAGCAGCACCAGCATGGCTCGCTTAAGCACTTTAATTAGTTTTGGCTACCCTTTAAATTCATTTCCAAACATCAGTCAGATATGACCATTAACTCTTACACTCAGATATGACCATTAACTCTTACACTCAGATATGACCATTAACACTTACACTCAGATATGACCATTAACTCTTACTCTCAGATATGACCATTAACACTTACACTCAGATATGACCATTAACTCTTACTCTCAGATATGACCATTAACTCTTACTCTCAGATATGACCATTAACTCTTACACTCAGATATGACCATTAACTCTTACACTCAGATATGACCATTAACTCTTACACTCAGAATGACCATTAACTCTTACACTCGGTCACAGCATCACTGTAACTGCACTTACGATTGTATTTGCCTAGACCAACCAGGTTGACTGTTTCAACACCATACATTGAATGTGAGGATGAGTCAAAGATCTCCCCGCTGTCTGTAACATTTCTGGACAATGATGGTAAGAGCTAAATGTCTACAAAAGAAACAATGATAGGCTTGGCCAGTCCACAATCACAAAAGATAAAATGTATGCTGGTATTAAAAGTCCTGATGAAAGCATCTTTACTGACACATCCATTGTAAGTTAACAATTGGTTCTTCAAAAGGTGACTGATACAAATTAATGGTAAAGAATAGTTTTATACTGATAGGTGTTGGTGGTAAAGTATAGTTTTATACTGACAGTTAGCCATGATAAAGAATAGTTTTATTCTGATGGGTGTTGATGGTCAAGAGTAGTTTTATACCGACAGGTGTCGATGGTAAAGTAAAGTTTTATACTGACAGTTAGTTATGGTAAAGAATAGTTTTATACTGATGGGTGGTGATGGTAACATATGGTTTCATTTGAATGGGTGGTGATGGTAAAGAATAGTTTTATACTGATGGGCAATGATGGTAAAAGATAGGTTTTATACTGATGGGTGGTGATGGTAATTTATAGTTTTGTATTCACAGTTTGTCAGAGTAAAGAATAATTTTATGCGAGGGGAAGCTATGGTAAAGATTAATTTTATAGCAACACAATGTGATGGTAAAGCATAGTTTTATATCCATGGTCTACTGCTCAAAAGAGATACTAGAACTTCCCATGTGCTGAGAGGCATGATAATGTTTATAATATTAATCAGACTGGATACCCTGTCTGTGGTTCAACTGTACCTGTAATGAGGTGCTCAAAGCCTTTGAGCAGTGGCAAATCTGGTTCTTTGACCTTAACTCATCCTTGGCCAGTGGGAAATCCTTTTCTTTGACATTAGCCCAATTTCACCTTAAACATCATCTCGTGGCCTGGAGGATCATTATCATGCTTTCTCACATTTTGCAGTTTGAAATCACTAACAGCCTGTAACTGTTTCTGTGCTACGATAAAAGGCTATCATTAAATTTTCTCTTCCTCTTCATATTTGGTATGGTGTGCATATAATGTAGGTATGTGGTGTTTCTATATGTGTATGTATGCTGTATGGGTGTGCATGTAATGTATGTATGTATGTGTGTGTGTGCGTGCGTGCATGCGTGCGTGCGTCAACATTTAGCTCCCTTCGGCTAACTTAAGAATCAGCTGTATAGACATGCCATCATTATAACTGACTCACAGAGCATGTTGAGAAAGGTGGAGACAGGCATGCTCCGTGCAGAGTGGCAAGCATCACTTCAAAGGTCCCTGGTAGTTAGCATCCTTTGGATATTTTCTCCAGGTCATGCCCGTGTGTTGGGAAATAAACAGGCAGATAGACTGGCTGGTTCTGCACCACTTGGTGGTGAATTGATGTATGACAAGCTGGATGTTTTGAGGACCCTTTGGGAGCGAGTGAACAGTGCCGAGGCACAGATAGATCATTACGGTCTGAGGAGAATGGCACTGCGAGGAGTTACAAGGGGATCTGGTTAATGCTCAACACTCAGGGGAAAGGCGGGACAAATATACAATCAGACATTTACTAGTACTATTGGCATTGCTTAACTCTTCACTTGCTCTTGAAGATGGGGACAGAGCTTATGGGGGTGTCCTAAGTTCTGTGAGGTCGATTCTTAATTCAACATTCCATTTTCAAAACATTTAGACAACTTTTGTTATTGTTCTCTAAAGTGTCAACATTTTTTTTTGTAGAATCACATTTCTGCATGTTGAACCGGTGTTCAGCTGTTGACTGATTGTCCAAGTGCAAGGCCAAAATATCAGTATAATCTGAATGATAGAATATTTGCAATATGTCACACTATATTTCTCATCAATTTTTGTCACTCTGCAGTCATCAAGCCTGTCGAAGGTGCCTCAATTCAGGTGGACCCATGTGCTCTTCTGTGCAAAGTTACATTTTCAAGTGCAAAGCCAATATCATTCTCTCAGCCAGTGGTCTTCTTTGATGAGAAACGAAACAAGTAAGATAAGAAGTGATGTATTCCTTGTGTGGATTCTCATTTGGGTGGTGGTGGGGGGGGGGGGGGGGGGGAATAACACATCTACTGCCCCAACTACTGCCTCGGAGATGCTTCAGGCAGGTTGAACCTTCTATTCCAGTCTAGACAATCGGGCACCTGCAGCTGTGTTAGAACGTCCACCTGAAACTAGAACAATTGAATAGTCCCTGTACAAGAGTTGGGAAAGTTCTTACCAAAGGCCACACTGCCTTCACTCCTCATATATTATTACACTACACACACACATGGGGTGGGATAGTAACATGTTTTCACATTCTTGAATGGGGTATGGAATGGTATTTACCGAGCAGAATATATACTAAACATAATAAATATTCCTGATGGAAGAAATATTCCATCCACATCAGTTGCTCACTTATATTATAAAGCACAAGAGTTAATATCACAGAGAGAAAACAGTCAGCTGTGTGAATTGTTCTGCTCTCTTTACATTAGTACTCCTTTAAGGGTTAACATGCTTACACACACACGTAGTCACATTTCAAAAGCTATTCTCAGTTCAACCACATGGGTTCACATCACAAAGAATGAGAATCATGGAGTGAATTTACCTGAGCATGAAACTAATAACATGTAGGTTGCGCAGTTTAAAAAATAATCTCCAAGTTTTTTTCTTATAAACAGAATTGCGTTGACAACAAAACTGTTATGTTTTCTAGACTCCCAGTTGCCACCAACCTCCAAGATTTTCTCATAAACATGACATGTGTTGACATAAAAACTGTTATGTTTTCTAGACTCCCGGTTGCCACCAACCTCCAAGTTTATTCTCATAAACACACACGTGTTGACTTTAAAACTGTTATGTTTTATAGATTCCTAGTTGCCACCTACCTCCAAGTTTATTTTCATAAACAGACTTGTGTTGACAACAAATCTGTTATGTTTTGTAGATTCCAAGTTCAAGTGACAGCAACAGCTGATAACTGTCTACTGACTTGTTATCCATTTTTAGCACAGCATCAGTGTGACTATAAAATTATTTGTGAACAGGTAATATTTTTACTTATAATATGATTGTATGTGTGTGTGTGTGTGTTTAAGTGTGTGCATGCATGCTCATGTGTGCATGTGTGTGTCTGTGTGTGTGTGTGTGTGTGGTTGTTGTCAGCATCTGTGTTCTGGGGCCCCATTGTGGGAGAAACAAGAATAGACCCACTGCCTTCCTTTCAAGCCTGTCATACAAGGCAACCAATTCAGGATTATTCCTCAGAAGTCAGAGCATCTGTCTGAGAGATGAGGAACCAGCAAACTTCAGGTTCTGGAGCAAGACTCAAATCCAGAAATGGTTGAACAACCAGAACTTTCCACCTTATATTACAGCTTCTAAACACAAAGAAAAAGAATGCAGTTTCATAATTTCAACATACCAGGGTTCAGTTGATCTGTAGGCAATTTGGTCACAGACCGCTTTGCATTGTTTGTATCAATTTTGTGAACGGCAAACCATTTAGAAGCAACGACAAACCACCAAATATAAAAACCGCCCAGTAATACCACAAACAGCTGGAAGAATTTTGGGGTTAGTTAGAAATGTTCTATAAAGGATATGCAACTAAGGTTTGAGGAAGTATTATTGTTGTGTGATGGATTGTCGTGGAGTGGTTATTGCAACTTGCTGACATGTTCGTAACTGTACTTGCTTGGAATAATTTAATTGAACCCTTCCAGTAACCAGGTAGATTATGACTTCAACACTTTTTGCTCATAGTGGATGCACCTTAAAGCCTTCATGAATTACAACTGTTAGTAATATTGAAGTTTGTATTAACATAGCCACTGCAGTAGAAAAAGAAGAAACAGATGAAGGTAGAAGATGTATTAGGCAGACAGGATTATGCAATGTATAACTATATATTAAAGAAATTAAAAAAAAAAATAAAAACAGTATCCTCAGCCCTATACCAAAGTCATTTAAGAGCAATTTTAGCAATTGTTATCTAAGTGCACGTTCAGGGCTGTTATTGTTCGGTCTACGAAATAGCGAAGACACACATGTGAGTTCCTACTCCAAGGAGGTCAAAATGAATTATTATTAATGTTCCCACACCTACACACATTTTATATTATTCATTTTCATGCACCTACACACATTTTATATTATTAATTTTCGTGCACCTACACACATTTAATATTATTAATTTTCGTGCACCTACACACATTTTATATTAATAATTTGCGTTCACCTACACACATTTTATATTATTAATTTTCATGCACCTACACACATTTTATATTAATAATTTGCGTTCACCTACACACATTTTATATTATTAATTTTCATGCACCTACACAAATTTTATATTATTAATTTTCATGCACCTACACACATTTTATATTATTAATTTTCGTGCACGTACACACATTTTATATTATTAATTTTCGTGCACGTACACACATTTTATATTATTAATTTTCATGCACCGACACAAATTTTAAATTAATAATTATCATGCACCTACACACATTTTATATTATTAATTTTCATGCACCTACACAAATTTTATATTATTAATTCTCATGCACCTACACATATTTTATATTATTAATTCTCATGCACCTACACACATTTCTAATAATTATTTTCGTGCACTTACACAAATTTTATGTTATTAATTTTCATGCACCTACACACATTTTATATTAATAATTTTCGTGTACTACACATATTTTATAATAATAATTTGTATGCACCTACACACATTTTCCAGAAATTTAGGTGATTTTTGGCACAGAGATACAACATCTGGTATTGACAAGGTTAAATAATAATTATTTATTCATTTGAGCCATTGCTGTTCCACAATTTTCTGGATTTGAGTAAAAATGTGTAGGGTAGATCTAAGAAAAATGTGTGATCTGAGTCAGCTTTTTTCGTTGTGTATCTACTGTCATTTGTCCAGTTAATACTATGTTAGATTATTGTGCATCAAATATATTTGCTCTTCATCTTCACTCATTTCTGAACGGTGGCATTACTTCCGCATATAAAAGTACAAAGTAATATATCCTTATCCACATAATGAAGTGTGTTTTGTATATGGGGTACATTACTTCTGCAAATAAAAGTACAAAGTAAAGGATCCCTGTCTACACAGTGAGGTGTACGCAGTATATGGTGCCAGTCCGATATTTGTGTTGACCAGTCAGAACTTTCTGGAAATTGTAGTCACTCTCATGCCAGCCACCTTTACTTCCAGTAACATTTTGTAGTACCTAGTTTAGTCGGTTTCAGCTGTGGTGCTGAAATAGAATACTATGATTAAATGCTTGAAAAAAAGTATAGGATCACAGCTATATGACTGCTAACTTTGATCTGATGTCATTTTTTGTTTGTTCTCAAGGGTTCTTTACCCAAAGGCTGCAGGACTGCCCAGCGAAAGAAAGAAGATGAGGAATCTGTGAGGTCAGGAGAAGCAGTGCTGGTGTCTTGTATGTCTTCCTGTCAGACAAATGGCAGAAGTACTAGTGCCACCAGCTCCAGTTTTGAACCGTCCTCATCCAGTTATGAGAGCTCCACGGTTGTTACTGGTAAACTTTCTTTGTTTCTTTTTTGTTTTGTTGTCATTTTAAAAATTATTTTCTATGTGTATCTAAAAAAAAACAAAAAAAAACAATAAAATTAAATCTTAGACTATGTAGTTCCTGAAGTTCCTCAGACTCAAGATCATGCCCCATCTCTCAATCTTGCTCCCCCCACCAACTCCCTCTACATGTCACAGTGGTAAAATAAGGGAGTAAAAGCTTTGATAGTACAACAGTCGGTGTCCATGCTTGACAAGAGAGAGGTCAGGGTTCAATCACGAGCACTGACAACATTTTTCTTGTGATTAGAAGTACTCATGGGTTACTGGAGCACATCAGGGCAGCCAGGAATAGTCTTACTGTCTCCAATCATGCATGTCAGAAGAGGCAACCATGAAGGGCTGGTCTCATGCGGGCAACCTGATCCTGTAGAAAACATTAGAAACAATCAGTCTTGAACAAGGACTTTACTTAAGTTGAATTGCCTGAGGGTCAATGCTTAACTCTTTGAGTCCCAAGGAACGCATCATACGTTCATAGGTTCCTACCTAGAAGCCCAATAAACGTATGATGCGCCGATTTTATTACTTTCTTAACTACCCCTGGGCCTGTGATGCTAAACTCCCGGGACTCAAAGAGTTAACTGGGAGATGAAAGGCAGAAGAAGAACGATGGCCATGGAAACACTGTCAACTGTATGCTGCTAACAAAGAAGCAATCTGGCCTGTTCCAACCTCAGTGAAGACAAAGCTGTATGGTAAATGGGAAGATATGGACTGCATGATAGTTTTACATAAAGGCCTCTGGCCTCCTGGTATAAGTTTTCTGACAGAAGGATTGAAGCAGAATAAGGGTTGATCCCCCCACCCTATGAAATGGGACAGAACCATTTTTGTTACAAACTTCTGAAAATTGTCTTTTACATAATGATAGCAAGGATGGAATCTGACCAGCTTGCCTCATTGTGTTGTGACCTGAAATATCTTCTTCTTCTTCTTCTCTTCCACCTTGTACCTCATCGAAGTGTCGGGGGGAGATGTAATGTTCGTTGATGAGCTCTGTCAAGAGCACTAATAAGACTGATGTTAATTTCTGTAAGGCTATTCTTATTGCCATCACTCCATATTTTCCGAGGTCTTCCACTTCCTCTATACCCGTTGTTACGTTTTAGTGTGGCTCGCTGTGGCAGATAGTACCAGGGGATTCTTGTTAGGTGTCCAAACCACTTCATTTGTTGTTCTTTGATGACCTGTAAGATTAAGAAATATCTGAAGGAACAATACTTCTCCTCCCAAAAGAAGTATGTGAAATGAAGCTACACTTGATCTCCCAGAGGAAGTTGGTGAATTGGAATTATCTTTGCCATTTTGTATTTCTGTATAGACAAATGCCCATTTCAGAGTCAGGTTCCTGTGTGCCAGGAGCAAGGGAAGGTGCCAAGAACAAATCACCAACATGTTCCGATTGTGGAAGATACAAGACAGGAAGTGCTGCCTCAGCCATATTCCCACCTGAGGACTCAGAGGAAGCTGCATATTTCATGGAAGTTTTGAAAGCTGTACAGAGGTGGTTCTCCTACCATGGCTGGCCTGGAGGACCATATCCAATTGTAATCCCAGAAACGCTGAGAACGTACGTAGAGGAATTGTGCTGTCTTTGATTTTTACTACTTTGTTATCTCTCTGTCTCTCTCTCTCTCTCTCTCAAACATATGCACATATGTGCACGGGCGTGCGCGCACACACACACACAATGCAAAAATGAGTCAACTGGGGCCTTCATCATCATCTGTTTAGTCAGGCTGTAGATGGGTTTTTAAATCACATGATAATATCCGTCTGCTGCTCTGTGTTTAATTGTCATCACGTTAGTCTGTCGAAATGGTATTAAAGTTGAACTGAAAGTCTCTCTTTCTCCAGCTCTGTGTGCTATCATAGCCAATAAACCAGAAACTGCACCTTCCATCACTGTTCTTGGGGCCATTTTGATGTTAACAGGGCCAAAATATCGAGCCAAAATATAAAGAGAAGAACCTCATGCAGGAATTGAAAGATATCAGGGAAGGAATGGATAAAAACTTTTGAGTTATGTTCAATGAAGTTAGACATCTCAAGGAGGCCACCCGACAACTGCAACTAGAAAGAATCAGGAACAGCAAAAAGAAAATAGCTACCCACTCACAAGAAAACAAGAGACGTTGCATCCGAACGATAATCCACAAACAGCAAGAAACAAGCCAACTAATGGAATTTCACCCAAACCACCATGACAGCCCAACAAACCAGCTCACTGGTCCGAAGGAACCCCACAGCTCAAAACCAGCCAGGCATGTTGATCTACCACCCAATTCACTCCCACCCATACCTGTTCCAGCACCACCTCAGGCAACGGACTGCCCTTATCATGGCAGTTTACGACCCCCTTCTTATACACAAGATACAAAATAGGAGAAACTATCACCTGGAAAATAAACTGGAAACAAGCAAGCGTTACCATACGCAGCAAACGAACAAAGTCAAGATAAAACAAGGATTTTGTGTTTTTTACCTTATCCAGATCCAAAATATCCCAGCTTTTTGGGACCTTATCCAGATTCAAAATTATCCCAGCTTTTTTGGACCTTATCCAGATTCAAAATATCCCAGCTTTTGGGACCTTATCCAGATTCAAAATATCCCAGCTTTTGGGACCTTATCCAGATCCAAAATATCCCAGCTGTTGGGACCTTATCCAGATCCAAAATATCCCAGCTGTTGGGACCTTATCCAGATCCAAAATATCCCAGCTGTTGGGACCTTACCCAGATCCAAAATATCCCAGCTGTTGGGACTTTATCCAGATCCAAAATATCCCAGCTGTTGGGACAAGATTCTGTTTATAAGCCAAATCTCCTTGCTGCTCAGATCATGTAGGATGTCTGTGTTTTTCTTCTGCTTGTGTTTGACTGGTTTTTTTTAGCGACTCTGTATTCCTAATATGGCATCAGTAATTAAAGATTGCTGTTATTTTCTGTGCATGAAAGAATAATTTCTTTGTGAATTAATTTGTGCTCTAGTCGCATACAGTAAATATGAACTTGCTAACTTTTTTTTTTTTTTTTTTTTAAACAGAGCCATTAGCAAAAAGACAGCTGCAGAAGTGATTAAGAATGCAGAAGAGGCAACCAGTAAGACAAATCAGATGAAAGGAAAGGTGAAGAGCAAAGGAAACTACAACAGACTGGTCAAAACCATTTATGACATGATTACATTTCTGTCAGGAAGAACTCTGCCAGGAATTCCTGCCAATGTCTCCCTGCCAAGCAATCCAGTGGATCGAGTTAGACAGATTTACTGGCAACACTGCACGCTTCTAACATTCCTGAGGTATTTTGTTTGTTCACACTGTTGACTCATTCTGCATTAAACAAGTCATCAAATATCAATGCAAATATTCTACATACACATAGGAAGCTGTCACTGGGGAATCCAGACTTCATTAGTTACTGTGGCCAAATTGAAAAATTCAAAGAATACAGCACACAAGTGGGTGGGATTCATGGAGGTTACCATCAGTGGCCTGAGATTAGAAGAGTTTAGTATTAAAGATACAGCGGTGTATTTATGCATTATCTATCATTGCATCCCCTATTCCCTTCCTCCTCCCCATGCAGTAGCAAATTTAATTAGATTGTTTTATTTAGAAGGATGAATATAAATTCAGCCTACTTGGTTAAATTTGAAATATATTATTTATGCTTCTCTTGGCTGGCGACTGTTGACAGTGAAATATTTAAATCCAGTTTATGAAACATGACCTCTCCAAGCCTGTTCCCAGTCTGTCCGTATGTGCGAACAATGAATCATGACTTGATTACATCACTATACACTATATATATATATATATAAAATGTTTGCTCATTTCTGTCCAGATGTCAAGGAGCTTGTGTGGCTTCCATCCTTCCAGAGTTTCTGATGACACCAGGAGATTTTGTTCTCTGGAGACAGCTACAGCGAACTGCCAAACTAGAACTCCTTCAGCAAGGAAATATGGAGGAGGCTGAGAAGATCCAGCTGTCTGAGGATATTGGGGAGGAAGTCTTTGAAGCCTTTTCCAAAAGAATGTGGACAGATGTCATGCTGCAGATACTGAAGGTAATAAATTAAAGACTGAAGAAGATCTGTTTAAACTTCCTGTAATATAATGAGTTATTTGACAAAGAAAACAAGCAGAACTGGTCAGCTTTACAGGAATAAACCACAGAAGACAGAATGGATGTTGTAGCTAGAAAGCCTTCATCAGTGCACATAAACAAGGGAACACTTTTGTAAATTATGTAAAAAACCTAACTACAAAAAAGATATTGTCTTTAGAAGAAAAAAACGTGTTCCTTCTGATTTCACTTTCAAGATATTCTGTCTCCTGAATAAATTGAGACTGACACCAGAAAAATGATGGTTGCAGTTAATCATTCATTGCTTGACTGCTTTTTTGAGATGGCAAGTGAACCAGGGAGAGGGAAGCAACCTGAGATGTCTGCTAGTGGTGGTCCTCAGAACTGTGGTAGGGCTGAGAACTGGAGTCTGGCTGAGAACTGTGGTCAGGCTGAGAGCTGGAATCTGGCTGAGAGCTGGAGTCTAGCTGAGAACTGGTGTCTGGCTGAGAGCTGGAGTCTGGCTGTAAACTGGTGTCTGGCTGAGAGCTGGAGTCTGGCTGAGAGCTGGAGTCTGGCGGAGAGCTGGAGTCTGGCTGTAAACTGGTGTCTGGCTGAGAGCTGGAGTCTGGCTGTAAACTGGTGTCTGGCTGAGAGCTGGAGTCTGGCTGAGAGCTGGAGTCTGACAGAGAGCTGGTGTCTGGCTGAGAGCTGGAGTCTGGCTGAGAACTGGTGTCTGGCTGAGAGCTGGAGTCTGGCTGAGAGCTGGAGTCTGGCGGAGAGCTGGTGTCTGGCTGAGAGCTGGTGTCTGGCTGAGAACTGGTGTCTGGCTGAGAGCTGGAGTCTGGCTGAGAGCTGGAGTCTGGCGGAGAGCTGGTCTCTGGCTGAGACCTGGTCCTTTCTTCCTCACTTCCTTTTTTTTGGTTTTCCTTTTAACCCCTGCTTCTATTTTTCGTTTCCATATTTTCTCCCATTTTCCTCCTTATAATACATCCTCTTTCTTTTTTCGACTTTTTTCCCCATTCTTCTTCTTCCTACTTTTCTCTCTCCATCCCTTTATTTATTTCCCTTATATCTTTTTCATTTTCCCCTCCCATTTATTTTTCTTCCTCTCATTCTCATTCTACTTTATTTATTTCCTTCCTTCTCCCTTCCTCTGTCATGCTTCTTCCCACCTATCCATCAATCCATGCATCATTCCATCCACCCATCTATCTGTCTCGCTTGTCTCTATGACTATTAGTATATCAGTCATAATAACTGTCAAGCTGTTTATTCATTAGGCTACATCTATCCATCTGTCAGGTGCTGGTCTTGGCCAGAGTTACTCCCAAGACACTTAAGGCTTTGTCGATCCCCGACAGAGATATTGTTATGCCAGTCGTGACCCCTGACCCCTTGTCCAGCAACATATACAGTGTGTCCGAGCGTATCCTCCTGGCATGGATGAACTACCATTATGAATACAACAGAGAATTGATCTGGAAAAAAAGTCCCAAAGGTATTCAATATTTCTCACAAACTTGTAGCCGTGCAATACTCCCTTATCATAAATGTAAACAAATAAGACACAAAAACAGTTTATATAACTTGATTGCAGAAGCTGCAGCCATCCACCAGTGATTCCTTATTCTATGTAAATAAAATTAAAAAAAAAATAATGATTTTGAGATTGTGATTACCTGGTAACACAGGCGGTGACATTTGAGTGTGGTGAGTTAAGGGATTCATCTGATGAATTATGTACTATGCAACTGATTAATATTCATGCCAGTTTGTCTAGTGTTTGACATTAATATTCATGCAAGTTTGTTCAGATGACATTAATATTCATACCATTTTGTCTAATGTGTGACATTATTGTTCATGCCAGTTTGTCTAGTGTTTGACATTAATATTCATGCCAGTTTGTTCAGATGACATTAATATTAACATGCCAGTTTGTCTAGTGTTTGACATTAATATTCATGCCAATTTGCTCAGATGACATTAATATTCATACCATTTTGTCTAATGTGTGACATTATTTCTCATGCCAGTTTGTCTAGCTATGCACAGATTACATTAAAGGTCATGCCAGTTTATTTAGATGACTTTAATGTGCATTCTAGGTGTCTAAAATTTGCCAACAAAACTCCATTTGGTCAAAACTATGGCGCACTGTTGCATGGTGTGATCATGTCACATGGCAGTACTAATTAAAAGCAGTCAAAAAGACAGTGACAATAAATGACTCCCATATTGCTGTCTTTCCCTACAGGTGGTGTGCCACCAGCTCGGTGGATTGTCAATTTTGACTATGATCTGTTGGATGGACTGGTTCTGGCTGCTCTCTTAGGCTCTCATATGCCATTTCTAGTAAGTATTCACCCAAATGTTACCAGGGACAGTACAGAAGGTAAACAAAAGCAGCTCTGTAATCAACCATGCATGTCTTCAGAGACCACCATGGAGGAATGGGCATAACATTGGCTACTTCATCTCATTTAAAAAACAAGAGCTGCCAAATTCATGAATAAATCTACGCATCTCTTGGCTTGAGTTTGTTGAGGACCAGTGCTCCATTTAAGGATGACAAGCAGAAGATAAAATATATGGTTTTTTCAAGATCACACTATCGCCATTATGTGCTTTTTTTTTGAACACAGTATCAGGATTCTCATTAAATAGTAGCAAAACAAAATGTGGCAATTTCAAAGAAACCACCCACCCAAATATTTTATTATTTGACCAAGAACAGTGTTAGAGAGAATGTTCTTGCCAAATACTCAAAAGGGGTGGGGGTCTAGCAGTGGATTCAGTGGGGGTGTGAGGGATCTTGCCATATATTCAAGTTGTGGAGGGGTGTGGGGGTCACCATATAGGGGGTGGGGGGGGGGGGGGGGGGGGGACCTCAAAAAGTTTGGAGACCACTGAAATAAAAACAGCTATTGTTATTTTCACTTGACCTCTATATCCAGGTCAATTCAGCTTAAAACTGGTTCAAGGAAATATTCTGGAAATAAAGGCAACCAACATAAGATGAACCAAATCACTTGTCGAGTGCTGCCTGGTCTATAACATTATGGACTAGACCATAAAACAGGCTGACGTCAAACATGCTGACATAAAACATGCTGACATAAAACATGCTGACATAAAACATGCTGACATAAAACGTGCTGACATAAAACGATGCTGACATAAAACATGCTGACATAAAACGAGCTGACATAAAACATGCTGACATAAAACGAGCTGACATAAACATGCTGACATAAAACATGCTGCTGCTGCCACAGATCAAGACTCACCTCCAAGGAATGTATACGAGTCCAGCCACAGCCGAGCAGTGCCTCCATAATGCCCTGAAACTGGTGTCTGCCATGAGATATGTTGGCATAGATTACGACATACACGTAAGTCTCAGATTCATTTGAGTTTATTATGAAAACACACTTGCATCGTTATATTTTTATTTTAGATTAATGATGTCAAATTACGTATATAGTAACCAATGATAAGATAGCAATCCTTGATGTTATTGATACATGTTTAAACACCAATTTTTCAGCCTCTACAGCAGTGGAGTTAATCCAGGCATAAAATGTGTCCTAGTAAATCTTTTTTGTTTTCAGAATGATTTAGAACAGGCATGTCAAACATGCTGCCCACAGGTCACATGCAGCCCTTTGCTAGCACACCTGCAGTCTGCAAAAAATATATTCTGCAATAAATTTTGTTAAAGGACTTCAATTAGTTGTCACATGTGGCCTTCAAGAGAACACAAAAGTGACCCTTATAACTTTGAGGGGACGCTCAGTTCAACATGCATGATCTAGAAATTGTCTTTGAAAGCCTGGTTGTCATTTATCATAAAGATCCTTATTTACAAATGCATGCCAAATCAATTTCTACCATGTTTTAAGAATTGGTGCAGAGTATGTTTTCTTACTGCTTGTACTAAATACTCAGGTTGTCAAAGGTCAAATGAAACCTCAATCCAGACTTTTCTGCATGTTGAATTTACAGTGCTAGACCCAGATTTTTTTAATGTAATAAACAAAAAGATATGTATTGATCAGCACTCATAGAAAGGTAGAAGGACACACTAGAAAGCATTAAAAAAAAAAAAAACTATAGTTACTGTGCTGGAAATCAAATCTGCCACCTCCATATGATGACAGAGCATTGCTACAGGACAAGTGTACTTAGTTGGCCATGCAACATAGTACCTTTGCCTGCAAAAAATGCAGTTTACTACGTATATCTTTGTTTATTGTATTTACTGTTGTACGGCCTCAAGTTTTCTATTGCTGCTGCCAAGTTCATCTTGAAACATCATTAAGGTATTCTTTACCAAGAACCCCATCTTGTATTTATTTGTCACACAAGTCCACTACATCCTCTGTTACTTCAGCTCTTCAGCTTCTGAAGATCAGGGAACTAGTATTGAGTGCTGATATTTCAATGGGATATTTTCTACTAAACTTGTTGTCTTGTTCTGGTCTGGTTGTTCATTTTAAATATCCTGTTTATCATAAAATAAATATTATTTTTAGAAACCTTGAAAGTGATTATTCTTTAGTGCTTAACTGTGAGGGAGGACAAGGTGGTACAGTGGCTAATATGTTGGCCTGGGAACCTGTTGGTCATGAGTTGAGACAGGGATTTAAGGAACATTTTACCTGACCAAGTTAATGCGATCTAAACTACACACCGGGAGATATTCTGGGGAGTAAAGGTTTCCAGTTTAATATTGACCACATCACCCAAGAGATCAGAGTGATCAATAACAATATAGCAATTGTATTATATACCTGAATTTGTTTCAAAGTAGAGAAATAAGACCTTCAGTTTTTTTTAAATAATAAATACATTTAAAAAAATGTATCTCCATGCTGTGCTGTTGTGAATCACAGTAGCATGACTTTCACTTGTCCCATCAAGGCACTTTTGTTCCACATTTAAATTTGGGGTCCAGCAAAATGCTTATATCTGATTAAAAAAAAAATTGAAAGGCCACTTTCAGTTTTCAGTTCATTTCTAATAAACTTTTTTTTTAAAAACTTGCATGCTTAAACAGTGTTTGTTAAACTGACAACAAATCAAATCTGCGTTATGTGAATGTACCTCCATCAAATATATGTAGTGGAAAGGCAAATAATGCATGTTTTTTTTTAAAAAGCATTCTGTGGCAAAGCCTGTTAATAACATTGCTGAAATGAGCTTTTCAAATGCAAGTCGTGACTATAGTGAACACATGTGACCCACTTTCCAGAAGGAATAAGCAATAGGTATGTTTGTAACATTGACCATTTTAGCCATGGCTCAGTGAAGAGGCTTGACCAGTGCTGACAAATGGAGAGAGAAAGCATGGCTGCAGGATGATGTATGACTGCCAGAAGTTGCTAGGTAAATTAGGAGTTGCCCCACTCTGGTGTCGTACAAAATGTGCCTGATTATTATAATGCAACAGTCAGTTTTGCAGAACAGTGCATGTCAGGACGTCCAAAGTCTACCACAAAAGTGACCTTTCAGTTTAATTTTTTAATTTTGTAAGCAGTATAACACGATTCCCAGGTGCATGTGTTTGCTTTCTAGCAATTGCTTTGTTTTATTTTTTTTGCGGATATATCCTTCATAATTCTGTAATAAAATCAGTGGGATGGGTGTCATTTGATGTAGCTTCAAGCCTGCAGTATTGAAGCTAAACACACTTGTGAACTGCTTTTATTTATGTTCAGGCTGAATCAGCATTAGTTCATTCTTCACCATCTCCTATCTTCTTCTTCTGATCTTCTACTGCATTTTGCATGTAAAGTTTCTTTTGAAATCAATATCTACATTTTAAGACATGCTTATTGTTATTAACTTGCAGGGGTCCTGTAATAACAAAGGAAATTAAAATTTTCACACACACACACACACACACATGCACGCACACACACGCAGATACGCACACACACCCAAACACATTTATTACACATATAATATATATATATATATATATATATATATATATATATATATATATATATATATATATATATATATATATAGTTCGGCAATTATATAATGCGACTGGTTTTTATACAAGATTGCCATCTATAAGGCAAAGCATGTTTTGCAAACAGGCATAATTTATCTATGATTTGGCTAAATTGCAGTGCCTCCCAATCAGACTACAAGCAACTGGCCAGTTTCTTCAGCTAGTATGAGTTGCTTTGTTATGAAAGCAGCATGCATCAGAGATAAATATAAAATTATGTTTTAATTTCAGACAAAATTATATTCAGACTGTTGCATGTGTAAACTTTTTGTTTTGCTCATTCAGCTATTTTGAATGTGACGACTGCATAGTGCACATGCTGACCAAATTATAAACAGTCGTACTGACCGGTACAGCATCATCATCAGTGTTCATGTGTGCTCATGACAGTTGCACTGAACGAACGAACGAACAAACTTTTTTTAAAGGGTTACAAATTATACACGCAGGCCTGTCTTACATTCGGCTCTTTCAAACTCCCATTTTTCACACAGCAGTTGTATCTCATTAATAAATCATGCTATGTTCATGTAATAATATGCATATTATGAATATCAAGTCAAAAGCAAAAGCATGGGTGGTATAATATGTGCGCACGTTTGCGCGCGAACACATACACACACCCACATACACATGCAAACCCATTCACTCACTTACATACATAAGCACATAGGCACCCAATACACACATACATCCACATACATACAAACACACACATACACATACATACATATATACACACACACACTCATACACACAGTCACACGCATACAACCCAGACACATAGAAACACAAACAGATATGCACACAAACACATACATACACACACGTAGCCACACAAAAAGACCCATACAAACACACACACACCAACGCACACAAAGGTAAACTCACACAGACACACACACATACATACACACACATAGTCGCACAAAAAGACCCATACAAACACACACACCGGCGCACACAGACTTAAACCCACATACACACACACACACACACACACATGCAGTCACAGGCGCACACACACAAACACATACACACACGCAGGCAGGGAAACACACAGACACACACATAGACATAGACAACACTCACACATACACACAGACACACACAGACATACACGCAGAGGCTTAAACCGACACAGAGACATGCAGACATTATATAAAAGGCACACCGATAGAGACACACACAGATACACACAAAGCCCCACACTCAGACACTCACAGCCACAGACAGACACAGATACACACACAGCCACACACACATAATGGCACACTCACTCATACATACATACAAATACACTCACAGATGCACAAACACTCACACAGACACGCACGCGCAGACGCTCACACATTATCAAAAAGACACACACACAGATACCCATGAAGCCACACACAGAGAGACCAGTACAGCAGCATCATCAGTGTTCATGTATGCTCATGACAGTCGTACTGGCCGGTACAGCAGCATCGTCAGTGTTGATGTGTGCTCATGACAGTCGTACTGGCCGGTACAGCAGCATCGTCATGTTGATGTGTGCATGACAGTCGTACTGGCCGGTACAGCAGCATCGTCAGTGTTGATGTGTGCTCATGACAGTCGTACTGGCCGGTACAGCAGCATCGTCAGTGTTGATGTGTGCTCATGACAGTCGTACTGGCCGGTACAGCAGCATCGTCAGTGTTGATGTGTGCTCATGACAGTCGTACTGGCCGGTACAGCAGCATCGTCAGTGTTGATGTGTGCTCATGACAGTCGTACTGGCCGGTACAGCAGCATCGTCAGTGTTCATGTGTGCTCATGACAAGCCACTCTGTTTAACTGCTAAGTTACAGTGATGTTGTGCAAACCATTCTCTTTCATTTTAACTAAAGCTTCTTTCGTTTGTCCAGACAGCGTATATATTCATTACCGACAGAGTCAGCATTTGTGGCTTAGTCATTACAGATGTACTTTGTAATACTAGGGTGCCAGGCTCAGTCCCAGCTGCAGGAAATTTGGTAGCAGACCGCCTTACATTGGTTTTTACAGTGGTATCAAGGATTGGCCATTCAGAAAGCAATGTCAAACTGCTGAATGTAAAATTGCATATAAAAACTGCAAGAGTTCCCCCCCCCCCCCCAACCATCCCCACAATGCTGGGCCAGGTTCTGAAACATCATATAAAGAACATGTAACTAACTGATTACTTATTCAATATATTCATTACTGCTATCCAGGCAGTGGAGAAGCCATTAAAATGTTGAAGTAGTGCTGCTATGGAGGTGTGTATCTCCCAAAATTATATATTCTTATATCCTAAAGAAAAGAAAAAAACTGGGGGAAGGGGGGATCGGAATACATATACATAGATTCTGAAAAGACTAAGAATGACAAGAGAGTTAACAGAAATAATAAAGAGACAAAAGAAATTTCTTGACCTATTTCAAGGACATTATACATTTATAAAATTATAATTGAACAGAAAAGCTGAAGCAGGCAAGTAAGAGCTAGAACAAAGAGACATGTGGGAGGATAAGTAAAAGAGATGGATGAACAACAGTTTGTCAGACTATAGAACAGTAGAACTAGAACTAGAACAGAGAGACATGTGGGAGGATAACTAACAGAGATGGATGAACAACCGTTTGTCAGACTATAGAACAGTAGAACTAGAATGGAGAGACATGTGGAAGGATAACTAACAGAGATGGATAAACAACAGTTTGTTAGACTATAGAACAGTAGAACTAGAACTAGAATGGAGAGACATGTGGAAGGATAACTAACAGAGATGGATGAACAACAGTTTGTTAGACTATAGAATACTAAAGAAGAGTTTTTGTAGCAGGTTTTATTGTGGTGATGACACCTGATCGATTGATAGCATAGAATGAATTGATGAGACTGGAAGTCCTGAAGTTTTTACAGTTTATGTTTGGCTCTATTTTTTTTAATTGTTGTTGATTTGAATGTTCACCTTTATCACAGATTGTTGTATTCACAAATATAATAATACATCACAATCACAGGCCATAGATATCACAGATCCGAACCCCATCTCCATGCTGTTGTTTGTTGTTCACTTGTATGAGCGGCTGCCACAATATCTGCCCAAAGCCACCATGGATTTTGTTGGCAGTCTTCACAGTGTTGTAGCCCGCCAGGTATCATTTGCCAGTTTGGTTTTTGTTCTAATTATTTAGGTCTTCTATGGTGTGTACATTTTTGTATGGTAGTTATCACATTGTGTGTGTGTGGTGTGCGTGTGCTAATATTGGCGTGGACAAAACTCAGCCGTCTAATTGATAATTACTGGTAGGGGGGATAGATTAAAGGTTACTGCATTCGCCACTGACTTGAGCAGGCTTGATTCATTCAGTGGTATCCACTATCTGGATGTTTACAAAATAAGTCAAAGGATGGTATACCTCACTTAAACATTGTGTAGGGATTGGACATCTTACCTCTTCAGACAAAGACACAAAAAAAAATACTTGGTGAGAAATCGTGTTGCAGTTGAGAATTAAGCAGCCAGAGTTAGACCACAGCTCTAGTACAATTTTCAAATTAAAAAAAAATTGAAAAAAAATTTTTTCTTATATTTATTGGGCACACCCTGAGGAGGAGTTTGGGCATGTACCCACCACTAGAATGGTCCCCGAACAAGTAAAGGATTTGCAATGTGCCAGAGGAATAATATTAAGAAATGGACAAGAAAATCCCTGGCAGAAAATAATATCCTGGCAAAAAGTAGAGACCTGAAAATAATTCACAGAGAATGCATTTAGAGGGATTTCTCTGGAAACTTCCATTTATGAGTAACTAGACAAAAAAGGTCAGATGAGATCTCATTATTTCCCAAGCACAAATCAGTCAGCCCTTCTGTGTCAGTGGAAGCAAACTAGAGCATCTGTTTTCGTGCCTTAAGTCTTATTAGGCAAATGGGGCTAATACTATTTTTATATAAGCCAATCAGTACTCACTGGATGCTGTAGTTCAGATCATGCCGGCTGTGAGCTAGCCACTTTGCTACTCTGGTTTCCTGGAAAAAATGGAGCTAACCCCTATATTCTTAGATTCTGGTGCTCGATGGATTATGTAACCAGTATCATACCAACTGCCTTGACTTCCCAAATAATATCCTAGTGCTAATTTTAGAATGGGTCAAACTGAGAGCCCATTCATAAAAAAATACCACAAAGAGGTGATTGAAATACATGACCTTGTGTAGGCAGTGATGCTATCCACTTCACCCCTACGGTTCCATGTTAGTGATGTCTTTTGTCATACAGACTCAAGTAGCCACAGCAAGATGAATACTTCTACCTATCTTCTCACTTCTGAGTTTATTACCAACTTGCACCTGCCTCTCAGCTTTTGTTGAACAGAAACTGTGTTATGAGTAATTATGTCCTGACTCCAGTTGTTGAGTTTTATTTAATTTCTGACAGGTTGAAAGTTTCCAATGCTAGTGCCAAAAGTCTGGTCTACAATGTCCTACTTGCAGGACAAGATGCGTGTGACTTTAGTGTACCCAAAGGAAGTGTAATAACTGTGCCGTCCAAATCAACTCTGCTGCTTACTGTGGAATTCAGAAGCCGATTCCTTCGTCCAGCAGAAGCTGTTCTAGCTTTGGTAGGAAAGAGGCAAGGATCAGCCATAGGAAATACAATGATTTTCAATTTGACTACAGAAATTGAGACTATAAAGCCAAAGGTATGATTAAACTTATTTCTTTGGTTGATTTAATTAGATGGTTGGCTAATTATTCAGACAGTTGTTTGATCAATTTAGATAGTTAGTTACTTAACTGAAACATTGGCGGATTAATTGGGTGGGCGGTCAGTTAACTGGGTGGCTGGTAGATTAACTGAATGCTTGGTTGTAGATTAACTGTGTGGTTGATCGAATAATTGGTTGACTGGTAGATTAATTGAATGATTGGTAGATTAACTGGTTGATTATTAGATTATTGGGTAGTGGGGAATTGTCAGAAAGATTTGAGTTTTAACTCTCCAGTAGAATATAATTTTAATCATGTTATTTCAATGGCTTGCTTCTATTTTTCATATTTTGTTTTCTTATTTTGTTTAAATTGTTGTTGTTGACAGTTTTTGTTTTCATATCCTTGAATAAATGTTTCTTTATATTTCCAGCATTCAGTTAGTCATGTATTATTCACCAGTCATGCATATTCTTTTTTCAACATTCCAGTCTTACGTGGCTTTAAAATTAAATGTGGGATTTGTGCATTTCAGTTGAAATGATTTTCACCACTCTTATCTATCTGTATGCAAACTCCCAGCAGGAGGATAAAAATGAGCTGATATTTGCTGACAATCTTACCCTTTTATACAAAGATAAGGATACAACACCACATAAACAGCCTCAACACCTGTTGCAAGCAGTATGAAAAATACCAGAAAAAATATACACACAGAAATAAGGACAGAAAACTAGTTCAACATGTCATCAACTTTGAAGGAGAGACATTCATACAAGCTAAGGAGTTTCAGTACCTAGACAGTGTATTCACAAATGAGGGGGATTGCACAGAGAAATAGAAAACTAAATACATAAATTACCCAAAAAGCCACACTCTTGGGGTATCAACATATCAGCATGCACGCGCGCGCGCGCACGCACACACACACACACACACACACACACACACACGCACGCACGCACACACACAGATATATATATATATATATATATATATATATATAGCAGTCTAGATAAATGCACTATTCCTATCAACTTTGTGCTATCAATGCACAGTCCTAGAAAAACATAAATGCACAATTTCAGGTGAGATGAGATGTATAAGAAATGCAGCAGGAAAACAAGAAGAGATAGAGTCACCAATGAAAGCTAAGAACAATTGTAGCCACAGTACCGATGAATGATCTCATATAACGTCAAAGAATCAAATGGTTTGGTCATTTGGGCAGAATGGAACAAAATCGCCAGCAGCTAGAATGAACTACATAGAAGTCCAACTACAAGGCATAAGGCTGACCTGGAAACATAAGTATGGAGGGACTAAAAGAAAGACTACCATATGACATTAACACAAGATACACAGTTAGCAAAAGACATAAAACTACATCTTACTACTCTCTGTCACACTTTATAGCATAAACAGTAGGTCAAAGAAAGAAAAAGAAGTCAAAATGATTCACTTGTGTGCTGCAGTGTATGTTTGGGACAATTCTGTAGAAATGCATCTGATTAGATACAGTGAAATGTGCCAGGGAACAAACTGGGCCAGATCCACTGATCTATGACTAGGGAGCACAACGGGTGTGGTGGAGAATAACACACACATAAACGATCAACAGTTTTAGCTAAGACCTTTTTTTTTTGCTTGCATTTGAGTTTAGAGGTGGTAGATGTGAGTAATGCATGCATGTTTAAGCAAACACATTTTTGTGTGTGCATATTATCTACTTAAATAATACATTCGTAGTGTATTTTTGTGTGTAAGCAATTGTTTTTAAATGCCTGTTTATATATACAATTTTTGTTTCATTGTTTAAATACCATAAATGTTACCTTTGCCTATCAGTGTAGAAGAGGAAAGACTGAATAAATACTGTATTGTTTGGCAGGCCACAGTGAAGGTGGAGTGTCCATGTTATGAGTTAGAGCAGATTACACTGGAAGTGAAGAATCCTTTTACACAAGCAGGCAATTTCCAGATACTGTTGATCGAATACAGGTCTGTGGGTAAAGACATGTCCAACCAGGCTGGCCAGGCCAAGGAGAGGAAGGTGAGGAATTGTTGTCTTTTTTTATGTAACTAGGTCAAACATAAAATGTGACTTATCTTAAGTAACTGGGTCAAGGACATATTTGTTTGTGATGAATTATATTGGGTAAAAAATGCTAGCCCTTTTTTTTTTTTGTTGCTTGACCAACTGGCAACTCAGTTGGGTGATGTGGTCAGTGTATGTTGGCTGCCTTTGTTGTCCAGGACATTTTCTGGTATTTCTGTAAAGTAAGGTCAACCTTCTTGTTCTTTTTCATTTTCTTCTTCTTTCTTCTTTGTCTTCTGCTTCATCCCCCAGTGAAACATAGGCCCTCAACACAACCAGCTGACACCAAGTTGTTCTGTCATTGACCATGTCATGCAGCTCAATCTAAGACCTCCCAATCATATTCACATCTGTCTCTAATTATTTATGTGTTTTAGTCTGAATTTTTCTCTTTAGCTCTGAGGGTTCCAGTGTTAGAACATTCTAGTTATATCATGATCAAGTTTTCTCAGCGTGCCCTGTCACTGCCACCACCCTTGTCCCTTTTCCTTAAAATTTGTTTAGTTTTGCTAACTCAGCTCCACATCAGTGATTCTTTCATACCATTTAATTCCTTCTATTCTACACAGGAACAAGTTCATGAATGTTAGTAGTTCATTGGTAGCTGTTGTGTGTGTTTCAGCTCCATATAGACATAATGGTTTGACTTTTCAGTTAAATATTTCAAGTCTATATTGATCTCAGAGCTTTGCAAAGCCACACAGTGGGGAAGAGGGGGGGGGGGGAGGGTCAGAATGACCACCAGGCTATAGAAATGACCACCAGGCTATAGGCAAGCATGCTACCTCTGAACCACTGCAGTTCCTTAGATTGCACTTTAGCTGTCTAGATAAAAGCAGTTTCCAGGACAACTGTGTGTGTGTGAGGTAATGTGAGGAGTTAGTTCCACACATGTTCTAGGCCTTGGCAGTGAAGCATTGAAGAGGGGGAGGGAGGGAGGGGAGGCGGAGTGTAGGAGTCTTTTTTTGTCCAACCTTCTCAAAATATTTTATTTGTAAGTTCTGAAATTTTCCAATGTAGCCATATTATGTGGCTATGTCAACCCCAGAATGAAACTGGCTGGGAAAAAATAATCCTGCCACATCTGGGGTTATCTAAAACTATCACTAAGCCTTTGTTGGTAGATTAGATCTATAGCCTTCTCAGTCAAAGATGAAAAACTCAGAGAACTTGTGAGTATACTGCACAAACTGAATGAAGATCCCTTTGGCAGTTGATCATGGAAAAGTGCAGGCCAAATTAACCACTGCCCAGACATAAATTTAAAATTAGAAGAAAAAAAAAAAAAAAATGCCTGTAAAGAAAGAATAACAAACATTTATAATCTGTGGTTTATGTAAGTGTGACTATTTGACAGTGCTACAGAGTTTGTGAACTGTGTTGAGATTCTCCTTGTGTGATGCAAAGAAAAACTGGACTACATGGTATCTATGTGCAGTGAAAGTAATCCTTCACAAACCAAATTAAATCTTTGGACTGAGTCATCCAGTAGACAAACCTGTAATAAATCAATTTCTTTCTACAGAAGACACTCTCAAAGAGCAACATTTTGAAGAAGAAGACAGAATCTCAAACAGATGTTATCCCTATGAATAGAATTTTAGAACACAAGGAGTCAATGACAGTGAAAAATTGTAAGTATTCGTCACTGAAACTGAAATTGGTTGTATGTGTCTATATTTTTACATGCTAATGTTATGAAGTAAACTTTATGACAATACACTTTTCTTTTACACAAAATTAGTGCAATATCCAGATCAATTAGAATTGTCCCCATGTGGGAAGCAATTTTTCATTATTTGAAGCCCCAGCCTGGTTTTTGCCGGGTGCCCTGAATATAGCTAGGCCACAAATGTTGCCATGGGGCTGAAAGGGGTTTCTTGGACCTTTCAACGGGTGATTCTCATCTGCATGGTCGCACTTTGTGTCACTGGGTGTTTATCGCTTGTGTGATGTCCTGGTGGGGTACAACAAGCAAGCAAGCAATATTCAGATGTAAATCCAGGCTCATTTTACAGAAAATTTACAAAAAATTCACATCCTACAGCAAATAACACTAAATTCACAGGAAAAAAAGCCAAAAGATTAATATTTTACAGAAAATATAACTTGATCAGTCAGTAGGTGTGGATCCAGCCGTACATTCGAGACGATTAATGCAGAATCCACCAGAAAATATATCTCTGGCCACATGTGCATAACATTTACTGAGAATCTGCCAGTAGATCTAAATATAGCTAAATGATACAGTTCAGCAGCAAATTTGAAAAAAAAAAAAACTTGGGTGACCTATGAAAACCTGAAGGACAGTGGAAAGAAAAATGAAGACGTATAAACAGACGTAGGATAGAGACAAAAAGCACCAATCTGTCAGAAGTGAAGATCACTTGATAATTCTGTGTGTGTCAGCAGCCTGAGGACGATGCAGAGAGATAGATATTTTCCTGAAAATTAACATAAAAACCCCCAGCAGATATACAAGATGGGCATATATTACAGAAAATTGACCAGTCAGCTGATCATTCACTAGGTATTATTTGTTTGTTTTTTCTCTTGCTCATTACCATAACTTTGGTTTTAATTGGTTTAGTTTTAATCAGGGCTTTTTTCCTGGTGGTATGCAATGTCAAGAACTACTGACTACTTGCTGAAGTACTTTTTGTATATTTCTGGTGGTTCTGATGTCAGTCAGTTCCTGCAGCTGGTTCTGATGTCAGTCAGTTCCTGCAGCTGGTTCTGATGTCAGTCAGTTCCTGCAGCTGGTTCTGATGTCAGTCAGTTCCTGCAGCTGGTTCTGATGTCAGTCAGTTCCTGCAGCTGGTTCTGATGTCAGTCAGTTCCTGCAGCTGGTTCTGATGTCAGTCAGTGCCTCCAGCTGGTTCTGATGTCAGTCAGTGCCTCCAGCTGGTTCTGATGCCAGTCAGTTCCTGCAGCTGGTTCTGATGCCAGTCAGTTCCTGCAGCTAGTTCTGATGCCAGTCAGTTCCTGCAGCTGGTTCTGATGTCAGTCAGTTCCTGCAGCTGGTTCTGATGTCAGTCAGTTCCTGCAGCTGGTTCTGATGCCAGTCAGTTCCTTCAGCTGGTTCTGATGCCAGTCAGTTCCTGCAGTTGGTTCTGATGTCAGTCAGTTCCTGCAGCTGATTTTTATTTGTGGCTATAAGAACTTCTGTATCACATCAGAGCCACACAGAATTCTTATGTTTTCTCTCACACATATTTACACACCTGATTTCTTCTTGTAATTCATACGGTGTAACATTGATCATCATTCTTTCTACAGCTGTCTATTGTTGGTCATTTCTGTTATAGATTTTCCAGGATGCTAAAGTGTCTGATACTCCTTTGCCTCTATTCTCCTCCAGTTTTCCTTGTTTCAAAATATATTCAAGGGGTTTCACCTCTTTCACAACATGACCCAGAGAATATGGGTTGTCTCCTCCTGATGCAGACAACCAGTTTTATTTGTGAGTTAATTTCTCTTCAGTACATTTCCATTACACTTTTTAAATCACTATATGGTGTTCTCATCATTCTTTTGACAAAACCACTTCAGTAAAACTTCTGTATCATTTTCTCACAAATCTGCTGTTATTGAATATCTCTAATATGTCTTATTTGCCAAATTAAACACTATTTTCTTTAAATTGCAGCTCAAATCCCAACTCTTCTAGCCTTCCACACATCCATGAGATCGATACATTTGGACGTCCAGGAAGCAAAGGAAATTAGAGTTGACTTTCTACCTTTTCATGTAGGAGAGCGTCAGTGTTCTGTGGTGTTGCTAAATGAAAATATTGGAGAGTTTCTCTATTCAATTGATGCCAAGGCCTTGGATCCTCTGCCCTCTTATCTTCCATATACACCAAGCAAGAACAGTGTCCGCATCAGTAGCACTGCTGTGGCAGGTATGTATTCTCTTCCATCCCACAACTGTTGTCACACAGCTGACACGGACTGTTCTGACCCTGTCTCACCATGTCCTAGTTATTTCTATCATTATAACCAGGTATAATATTTGTTATAATGATGACACAAAATTTATTTCACGTGTTTTTGCCTGTCTTTCATTAGGTTAATACTGCAGAATTTACATTAATATATAATGTAGCACAAAAATAAATCCTTGGAACTAGAATACACAAATACCTAGTCCATTGTTTGATTGTACACGGACCTCATCATAGAAGACTTAGACTTACCACGTAATCCTTTTGTTTTCACAATGTGAGATTGTTCATTGAAATCCTGATTTCTTTAATGACCAGTGAATTCATACGTTATTTTTGTGATAAATGTTATGCACATAATAGATATGTTTTACCACTTGCTGAAGTAGCCAAAATTCAAATGGGCTATCAAGCTAGATTCAACAACATGCGGTGATCAAATATAAGCTTATATTTCTTTGTACAAAGTCCTTTATTGTAGTTTTGCAAATTTTCAACATTCTTATGAAGAATAAATCAATTTTTTAAAAATGAATATGTTGTCTATATCTAATGAGAATGTGGAATGTAAGGGGAAGCCACCACATTAGTTCTCCAAGTGCAAATTTATAGACAGTCAAGACGCTACACTGGTAGATTGTATCACGTTTGCTAGCATGCTTTTCCACAATTTTGAAAATCTGTCTCGATTTGGAAAAACCTATAACCACCAGGGTTATAGGTTTTTCCAAATCGAGACAGATTTTCAAAATTGATCTAACCTTCCAGATCACCAGAGCCTTAAATAAGTGCAAGGTAAAGTCCTGAGAAATAAAGGCAGCTGGCCTGATACCCAACACATCATCCACTGAGTGCCAGTTTATCAATAAAACATTTGGCTAGCAGCATATTCCAAACAAACTAAAGACAAGGAGACAACACGGCCAAAATATCGGCCCAATGCAAAGTAGCCAGAAAGACGGCTGGGCCTATCTGTCAGCCCTGTGAAATAAAAGCCTTGATGTTGGCTGGCAGGTTTTGGCACCAGCCAACCAGACTGTTTCTGGCATTTCTTGCACATGTGGCTGTTCATTGACAGCCTTCGAGAAAGTTTGTTGTGTTCTGTAATTTTACATCAATTTTTTTCTGGGGCTACCTGTGCCCAAAAAATGGCAAAAAGGACTGTTGCATCAAAGCAACTGAAACATGGCTTGAGGCAGGAAAATGAGTAGAATCATGTGCCAGAAGTGTCTGAAGGACCTCCAAGGGCCTTACTTCCCAAAATACAGGTGTTAGGACTTATTCGAGCTTTATCCATTAAAAAAAATCACCAAAATTTTTCAGGTTAGTTATGTTTGTTTTTATAAAAATTGCTTGCATAAATTATGCAAATCAGTATAGTTAATTTGAATAAATGAGATCTCAGTTTGATTTATAAATATTCTGTTAGTTCATTCAATTTCCTACACAAATATGTTTAGTTTTGTATAAGTTAATTAAACACTTTATTTTTTATAATTTGTTGTGTATAAACTATGAGAATCCCCTACTGAAGGCTTCGTCTTCTTGGCACCGAAACTCCAAAAAGGCTCCATCTCCAAAGTGGTTAATATTCAAAACTCTGACACTGAATGGGTAAAAAATCTGATAACAATAATATCACAATGTCCTTGCACTGGAGCCCACAGAGTTAACACACAAAAAATAAAGGCAGACCAGGATGGAAAGGATGGGGAGGATACAGGAAAGGATGCATGTGATGGCAAAGGGTAAGTGGACACAATGTGATTTGGCTGAAGGCCTTTATCCTTGATGGAATAAAAATCAGACACAAACGACATATTTTAAAATTGTTATAAAAGTCGTCTGACTGAATAACCTCACATAGCAGACAGATTCTATTTTAAAATGACCACTGCTTGTTGCTTTATCCCTTTAGATAAATTATTAATGGTATGGTATAAATTAGAGAGCGACAACTTTAATTTAAAATAAAAAATAAAAAGATGTGCATTGTTTTAAAGTAATAATTTAAAAACTTCATTGAAAGGGTTGAAATGAAGAAACAATCTTTAATTCAAAGGATCTGGTCGAGCAAAAGGCAGCAACACTATCTACTGGAGATGTGAGGCCGGCTGTATGTTGAAGGAGTCTCTGCTTATCCCCATGACAAATGCTGCCAAAGAGAGAGCTCTGGTTACTATTGCTCAGCAGGTAAGTGCTACTACCAAGCATGTCACATTGTCGAATGAATGGTGAATTAGGAGTCGACATCACAGCACTCGGGACACTCCCATCAGTGCTCAGTCTGCATCTTCAGCAGCAGTCAAAGAGTTCCAGTTGTGATGGTACCAGTAACCATCTGATTGTATGTATGTCTCATACTTCCCCTGAGTGTTGAGCGTTGGCCAGATTCCCTAGTAACTCCTCGCAGCGCCATTCTCCTTAGACTGTAATTATCTATTTGTGCCTCCGCGCTGTTTACTCGCTCCCAAAAGGCCCTCACAATATCTAACTTGGGTACTATATTTTTAACTTACCCCTAACGTCACGAAGACGTCACGGGAGACATTCCCCAAAAATTCCAGGGTGTTGAGGTTGTGGTTTTTCTCCATCCAAGTTCGCATCGCAAAAGCGCGCGCTTGACTATGACGTGCAGTGTTGCCAGTTTGGATGTTTTACATCCAGATTAAGATGTTTTCCCTTGCATTTAAATGGTATTTTGACGTTTAGATGATAGATGTTTTTCTAGATGATCTAGATGCTTTTCATTTGGAGTTGAATATTTTATTTTTTCTTTTATTGTCAGTTTAAAAATTACTGTGTACAATATTTACTACAACGTTTTTGTTTTGGTCTGGCACGTACAACATGCCAAAAGTAAAGTATGAGCAAATATTTTGGAACGAGTGGTTGCATGATGACAAAATTTAAGAATGAGTGATGGCAGTTCCCGGGGATATCACCAAGGCTCGTTGTAAGTACTGTCATAAACCGCACAAACCACGAACGACGTAGCTCCAGCAATGGTCAAATCATTATTTGTTTAGTTATCAACCCGGATTTATTGTTAGTTAATTGGCCACCTTTGACTCTGATTTTGAGTTTACAGCTAGCCTGCGATAACGGCGACGTGATGCTCAATGTTCATGTCATGGGTAATATTTGTTCGCCTTTGAGAGGGCGGTTGGCACGCTGTGTTATGGTTTACAGCTAGGTTGCGATATCTGCACTTTACGCCCAAAGACATCCGATTTCAGTTTAGTCAAAATTAGCCTCCCCCCTACGCTTCACTCGATCAAAAACTATTAGTTGAAGACAGACATTGTTAACTAAGACGGCTTACGGTCCACAGAAGTTTCCGACATGTGGCGTGCATACAATGGAATTGAGAATATTCCCGGATTGACGCATCTTACCGTCAATCACTCCAATAATTGTGTCGACCCCACCACAGGTGCTCATAGGCAATGCATCGAACATCTGTGGAGGTCGAGCGTGAATCCAGCAGTATACATCTAGAATGATTGGCCCTTTTTACACCCCCCCCCCCCTTTTACAGTACCCCAGTTGGCATTTCCTGCGATTGCACATAGAGTTCACATAGCCAAAGTGCACATTTTACATGTTGTGAAAAAAAAAAAACGTTGTGACAATAAAAACACACAGACATACACAATTTACATTTCATATAAAAAAAAAAGTTCACAATGAATGAAACACATCACATAGGATTTGAATGCTGCATCTTTCATTTATAAGGCAGATGTGATACCAACTACGCTATACACTCACATGTTGACATGTTCTAAAAACATGACTAATATTGTAAACCGGCCAATTGCACATCAACAAGCAGCCAAATGCGCACCAAACAGACAGAAATATGTCGCACCATAAGACACTAGATGAACACTCAACAACAGCAGCAGACAGCAGCACACTTGCACCCCTTGAAATAATGGACTGTCAAGTCAGCTGTGGAATTCCCACAGGAATTTCCTTTTGGGGTGTGTTATAAATTAAGAAACCCTAACTTGTCATACATCATTTCGCCACCAAGTGGTGCAGAGCCAGCCAGTCTGTCTGCCTGCACATTTCCCAACACACCGACATACCCTGAAAATAATATCCAAAGGATGCTAACTACCTGGGATCTCTGAAGTGATGCTTGCCACTCTGCACGAAGCATGCCTGTTTTCACCTTTTTCAACATGCTCTGTGAGTCCAAGCATGTCAAAAGAAACAACTTAAGGAGGGTTAATGCTGGGGTTGGCAATCCCATCATTTAGAAAGTGTCAACCATAAAAGCCAGCCAGCTATTAACCAATCTAACAGCAGACAGGTGGGAACGGTTTTCTGGCTTTATTTGGAGAAAAGGAGAAAATAAGAAAGAGTGGGTTTTGTGTTTATAGGCTGTCATTGTCACTATCTATCTGTCAGTAACAACCTATGCACCACACATTTATTGATGACTGTGTACATGGTGTGCATTTATTGATGACTGTGTACATAGTGTGCATTTAATAATGACTGTGTACATGGTGTGCATTTATTGATGACTGTGTACATGGTGTGCATTTATTGATGACTGTGTAGATGGTTTGCATTTATTGATGACTGTGTACATGGTGTGCATTTATTGATGACTGTATACATAGTGTGCATTTATTGATGACTGTGTACATGGGGTGCATTTATTGATGACTGTGTACATAGTGTGCATTTAATAATGACTGTGTACATAGTGTCCATTTATTGATGACTGTGTACATAGTGTGCATTTAATAATGACTGTGTACATAGTGTGCATTTAATAATGACTGTGTACATAGTGTGCATTTATTGATGACTGTGTACATAGTGTGCATTTATTGATGACTGTGTACATGGTGTGCATTTATTGATGACTGTGTACATGGTGTGCATTTATTGATGACTGTGTACATAGTGTGCATTTAATAATGACTATGTATATGGCGTGCATTTATTGATGACTGTGTACATAGTGTGCATTTATTGATGACTGTGTACATAGTGTGCATTTATTGATGACTGTATACATAGTGTGCATTTATTGATGACTGTGTACATGGGGTGCATTTATTGATGACTGTGTACATGGTGTGCATTTATTGATGACTGTGTACATGGTGTGCATTTATTGATGACTGTGTACATGGTGTGCATTTATTGATGACTGTGTACATGGTGTGCATTTATTGATGACTGTGTACATGGTGTGCATTTATTGATGACTGTGTACATAGTGTGCATTTAATAATGACTGTGTACATAGTGTGCATTTATTGATGACTGTATACATAGTGTGCATTTATTGATGACTGTGTACATGGTGTGCATTTATTGATGACTGTGTACATAGTGTGCATTTAATAATGACTATGTATATGGCGTGCATTTATTGATGACTGTGTACATGGTGTGCATTTATTGATGACTGTGTACATGGTGTGCATTTATTGATGACTGTGTACATGGTGTGCATTTATTGATGACTGTGTACATGGTGTGCATTTATTGATGACTGTGTACATGGTGTGCATTTATTGATGACTGTGTACATGGTGTGCATTTATTGATGACTGTGTACATGGTGTGCATTTATTGATGACTGTGTACATGGTGTGCATTTATTGATGACTGTGTACATGGTGTGCATTTATTGATGACTGTGTACATGGTGTGCATTTATTGATGACTGTGTACATGGTGTGCATTTATTGATGACTGTGTACATGGTGTGCATTTATTGATGACTGTGTACATGGTGTGCATTTATTGATGACTGTGTACATGGTGTGCATTTATTGATGACAGTGTACATGGTGTGCATTTATTGACGACTGTGTACATAGTGTGCATTTATTGATGACTGTGTACATGGTGTGCATTTATTGATGACAGTGTACATGGTGTGCATTTATTGACGACTGTGTACATAGTGTGCATTTATTAATAACTGTGTATATGGTGTGCATTTATTGATGACTGTGTACATGGTGTGCATTTATTGATGACTGTGTACATAGTGTTCATTTATTAATGACTGTGTACATGGTGTGCATTTATGAATGACTGTGTACATGGTGTGCATTTATTAATGACTGTGTACATGGTGTGCATTTATTAATGACTGTGTACATGGTGTGCATTTATTAATGACTGTGTACATGGTTTGCATTTATTGATGACTGTGTACATGGTGTGCATTTATTGATGACTGAGTACATGGTGTGCATTTATTGATGACTGTGTACATGGTGTGCATTTATTGATGACTGTGTACATGGTGTGCATTTATTGATAACTGTACATAGTGTGCATTTATTGATGACTGTGTACATGGTGTGCATTTATTAATGACTGTGTACATGGTGTGCATTTATTAATGACTGTGTACATGATTTGCATTTATTGATGACTGTGTACATGGTGAACATTTATTAGTGACTGTGTACATGTTGTGCATTTCTCAACATCTGTTTTTGTTCAGCTTCTGGGCTGGAAATAAAGAGTGACATGTCTTAAAATGATCTCTTGCATTTTTCAGCAAATGGACAACGTTGAAAAACAGCGTCGTCAGATAACAGGAACTCTGATGAGCTGCAGCGTCTTGGCAAAGACAATGAAGAATCTTTCCAACAATCCTGCAGCAGCCATTTCATTAGCAAAGGTGAGCTGAGTCCACAAAGATTTGTAACATAGCCACTTTTAACATTTGGTTGTCTGACCTGAAGGAATTTCAAGCAGGAGTTGCAGTAATACAGAGGCCAGCTGGCTGACCTGGAGATCAGTGATTTGAATTACCACCAAGACAGTATAAAAAAAAGTAATGGACCATTTTCCACGCCTTTAGGCGTATAGGGCATATAGGACTAGACCTATATAGACCATCGGCACAAGATGGGTGATGTGGTCAGCATCACGCCGGCCGCCTCTACCTCACGGGACTGCATCCGGTACCCAATCAAGGCTGGGTCGAACTGGGAGCCAAAGTCATTTTTTAAAAAGTCCAGCTCCGCCAGGAAGCAAACCCACAACCTTCCAATTCATGGCCAGTGTCTAGCCGCTCCTCCATGGGGACTCCCTCCCACCACCAAGACAGATTTGAGTAAAACTGGCCTCGGTTCCTAGGTTGACCCAGTATACAAACGACTACCAGGAAATGTCCCATCAACAAACAAACAACCAACATTCATCTTTAAGCTTTCTTTAGGAATGAAACATATAGGCAGGCACGATGATGTGGCAGATACTGTGTGAGTGAATTCATTACCTGTATTATATTGGGTATAATGAGATTAAATTACGCCGGGAAGGCTAACCCGGTCAACAAATGCCCACAGAAGTCAGAAGGTGCAAATATCGCAGCCATGCTTTAAACGGACACAACGCAGTTACATCTTCGGATGAACGAAGAAGAAGAAGAAGATTAAATTACCAGTTCTCTTCCTCACAACCATTGCTTTCCAAGACAAAGTGACAAAGGCAAGGTGATAAAGGCAGAATGACAAAAACAAGGTGATGAGGACAGAGTGATAAAGACAAGGTGACGAGGACAGAGTGACAAAGACAAGGTGACGAGGACAGAGTGACAACGACTAGGTGATGAGGACAGAGTGACAACGACTAGGTGACGAGGACAGAGTGACAACGACTAGGTGACGAGGACAGAGTGACAAAGACAAGGTGACAAGGACAGAGTGACAAAGACAAGGTGACGAGGACAGAGTGACAAAGACAAGGTGACGAGGACAGAGTGACAAAGACAAGGTGACGAGGACAGAGTAACAAAGACAAGGTGACGAGGACAGAGTGACAAAGACAAGGTGACGAGGACAGAGTGACAACGACTAGGTGACGAGGACAGAGTGACAATGACTAGGTGACGAGGACAGAGTGACAACGACTAGATGACGAGGACAGAGTGACAACGATTAGGTGACAAGAGCAATGTGATAGCTAAGACCTTCCTCACCTGGATCTACACACCTGGTCATACAGGCCTAAAGGGCAATGAGTAAGCAAACTAACTGGCAAGCAATGCACCAACTCATGAAGAAAAAAGCATGGACAGAGCAGATAGAACAAGTGGACAATGATGAATCTCTCACAATAACACAATTGCATGACATGGGAGAGTAAAGCATGATGAATCTCATGTCTATGCCACCGTCAGAGCCAAGATAGGAGACAGTATAGCCAACTTCTCATGGGAACAATTAGTAGAAGTACTTTGGAGTGGCTGCTGCATTGGAGGACTGAGCACGCATGGGAGTGCCCAGTGTGCAGCGACGTTGATTGTTATAACAAAACAGCTAAGACAATAGTAAAAATAAATTTGTAAAAAGATTTTGTGTCATTAACAAGCGAGTTGACACAACACAGAAGAGAGCAGAACACAGAAGAGAACAGAACACAGAAGAGAACAGAACACAGAAGAGAACAGAACACAGAAGAGAACAGAACATAAAAGAACACAGAAGAAAGCAGAACACAGAAGAGAAAAGAACACAGAAGAGAACAGAACACAGTGAAAATAAAATTATACTGTCCAGTGTTTATTTTCAAACATGGCTGAAGAAACGCTTTTTTTGTGATGTTATTACTGAACAATGTCTTTCCAGGCTATGGGCCCTGTCGCTGACGTGTACCGAGTGGAGGTTGACTCAGAATTCTTTCAGGTCCCAGATATGCTTGTGATGCCAAACTTCCAGGACACTGCAAGCAAATGCAGGCCAAAAGATTCCAGAATTCCTAGAGGTATTACTGTCTTCTGCTTCCTGAACATTCAGTTTTCTTCAGCTGTTTAGTTCTCACTGGAGAGAACTAAACAGCTGAAGAAAACTGAATGGTAGGCTCTCAGTCAAAAATCCTGCCATGTCTTCAAATCTCATGCAATCTTCTGCATTTGACTGTAAGTGCTCTTTGTGTGTTTCATATCTACCTCTCATTGTCTTCATCATGCCTTTTAGATCTGCCACTGTGTATTTTGCCTTGTGAGTTCCAGTTCAAGAAAAAAGTTCTTCTTCTTCGCGTTGACCAGCTGTAAACTCTGGCGGACGGTTCTGGTTGCTCGTCCACTACTGAACTGCAGTCCTGCTCCAGAGCCTGAGTGTTGCGTATGCATCAGTTTTACAGATCTCATTCTCTTGAATACAGACTGTTGGTTCCTTGCCTCTCTGGCAGATGCACTCCGATTTCAAAGGAAGCTCCCCAATTAGTCGACTCTTACGACATGCTTTTGGGGAGGCAGTAGGTCTATTCTGCTTTTTTCCCCACAATGGGGCCCTGGAACCCACACGGGGAAAAAAGTTCTAATACTATTTATCATTTCGCCCAGTGGACACTAATTAAAATGGGTTATGACCCTGTTAGAATTCCAGAAGAAAAAAACACATCTAAAATAAGAACAAAATATCTTAGACAGTCACCTATTTAATTAATTAAAAACGTCTTTATCTTCATTTTAGAATAATGTTTTAAAGTATATAAATACAATGGCTCGGCTCTAGTCGCCTGCAGCCTTTGGAAATGCTACAGAGCTGATGCGATACAGATATTGTTGTGTTGTAGACTCTGACTGTTGAACCTCTGATATTGTTGTGTTGTAGACTCTGACTGTTGAACCTCTCATATTGTTGTGTTGTAGACTCTGACTGTTGAACCTCTGATATTGTTGTGTTGTAGACTCTGACTGTTGAACCTCTGATATTGTTGTGTTGTAGACTCTGACTGTTGAACCTCTGATATTGTTGTGTGTTGTAGACTCTGACTGTTGAACCTCTGATATTGTTGTGTTGTAGACTCTGACTGTTGAACCTCTGATATTGTTGTGTTGTAGACTCTGACTGTTGAACCTCTTATATTGTTGTGTTGTAGACTCTGACTGTTGAACCTCTCATATTGTTGTGTTGTAGACTCTGACTGTTGAACCTCTGATATTGTTGTGTTGTAGACTCTGACTGTTGAACCTCTGATATTGTTGTGTTGTAGACTCTGACTGTTGAACCTCTGATATTGTTGTGTTGTAGACTCTGACTGTTGAACCTCTTATATTGTTGTGTTGTAGACTCTGACTGTTGAACCTCTCATATTGTTGTGTTGTAGACTCTGACTGTTGAACCTCTGATATTGTTGTGTTGTAGACTCTGACTGTTGAACCTCTCATATTGTTGTGTTGTAGACTCTGACTGTTGAACCTCTGATATTGTTGTGTTGTAGACTCTGACTGTTGAACCTCTCATATTGTTGTGTTGAAGACTCTGACTGTTGAACCTCTGATATTGTTGTGTTGTAGACTCTGACTGTTGAACCTCTCATATTGTTGTGTTGTAGACTCTGACTGTTGAACCTCTGATATTGTTGTGTTGTAGACTCTGACTGTTGAACCTCTCATATTGTTGTGTTGTAGACTCTGACTATTGAACCTCTCATATTGTTGTGTTGTAGACTCTGACTGTTGAACCTCTCATATTGTTGTGTTGTAGACTCTGACTGTTGAACCTCTGATATTGTTGTGTTGTAGACTCTGACTGTTGAACCTCTGATATTGTTGTGTTGTAGACTCTGACTGTTAAACCTCTGATATTGTTGTGTTGTAGACTCTGACTGTTGAACCTCTTATATTGTTGTGTTGTAGACTCTGACTGTTGAACCTCTCATATTGTTGTGTTGTAGACTCTGACTGTTGAACCTCTGATATTGTTGTGTTGTAGACTCTGACTGTTGAACCTCTGATATTGTTGTGTTGTAGACTCTGACTGTTGAACCTCTAATATTGTTGTGTTGTAGACTCTGACTGTTGAACCTCTGATATTGTTGTGTTGTAGACTCTGACTGTTAAACCTTTGATATTGTTGTGTTGTAGACTCTGTTGAACCTCTGATATTGTTATGTTGTAGACTCTGACTGTTGAACCTCTCATTTTGTTGTGTTGTAGACTCTGACTGTTAAACCTCTGATATTGTTGTGCTGTAGCTTCTGTATGCTGTTTATTTTCTAAAAACAAATCTGAATAAAACCAGTATGTTTTACTATTACTGTGACAAGACACAAGGTTGTGGACAGGCATCTGCTGTAACAACCATGCAGAGAAGATGGGCTGATGCCACATTGCATTGACCATAAGGGGAAGTTGACTGACGCCACATTACATTGACCATAAGGAGAAGTTGACTGATGCCACATTGCAATGAACATAATGAGAAGTTGACCGATGCTACATTGCATTGACCCTAATTAGAAGTTGACTGACGCCACATTGCATTGACTATAAGGAGAAGTGGACTGATGCCACATTGCATTGACCATAATGAGAAGTTGACTGATGCCACATTGCATTGACCATAATGAGAAGAAGAAGAAGAATTCTTGTGCTTAAAGTTCTACATGCTTTTTAACTTCTGCAGATCAATTTTGGAAACGCTTTTTTTTTTGTCTACAGATGTCAATTTAGCAGATGGTGTTGCCGAATTGGTGGTTCAGTTTAAAGCTAAAGAACCAGGTGTGTATCCTGCCACTATAACCCTGACTGCCATTGATGATGTCCGGATTTACCGCATCGAGTGCACAGTGACTCCACAAGGCAGCTCCACAGAGTTAGAGTTTCATACTCCTGTGTTTCAGTTGGTGACACAGAACATTCCCATAGTAAGTTCTGTTTAGACTTCCTAGTGAGGTACTGGGAGACTTCATGGTGAGGTAATGGGAGTCTTCATGGTGAGGTACTAGGAGTCTTCATGGTGAGGTACTGTGAGTCTTCATGGTGAGGTACTGTGAGTCTTCATGGTGAGGTACTGTGAGTCTTCATGGTGAGGTACTGGGAGTCTTCATCATGAGGTACTGGGAGTCTTCATGGTGAGGTACTGGGAGTCTTCATGGTGAGGTACTGGTGGTCTTCATGGTGAGGTACTGGGAGTCTTCATGGTGAGGTACTGGGAGTCTTCATGGTGAGGTACTGGGAGTCTTCATGGTGAGGTACTGGGAGTCTTCATGGTGAGGTACTGGGAGTCTTCATTGTGAGGTACTGGGAGTCTTCATGGTGAGGTACTTGGAGTCTTCATGGTGAGGTACTGGGAGTCTTCATGGTGAGGTACTGGGAGTCTTCATGGTGAGGTAGTGGAGGTCTTCATGGTGAGGTACTGGGAGTCTTCATGGTGAGGTACTGGGAGTCTTCATGGTGAGGTACTGGGAGTCTTCATGGTGAGGTACTGGGAGTCTTCATGGTGAGGTACTGGGAGTCTTCATTGTGAGGTACTGGGAGTCTTCATGGTGAGGTACTTGGAGTCTTCATGGTGAGATACTGGTGGTCTTCATGGTGAGGTACTGGGAGTCTTCATGGTGAGGTACTGGGAGTCTTCATGGTTAGGTACTGGTGGTCTTCATGGTGAGGTACTGGGATCTTCATTGTGAGGTACTGGGAGTCTTCATGGTGAGGTACTGGTGGTCTTCATTGTGAGGTACTGGGAGTCATCATGGTGAGGTACTGGGAGTCTTCATGGTGAATTACTGGGAGTCTTCATGGTGAGGTACTGGGAGTCTTCATGGTGAGGTACTGGGAGTCTTCAGTGTGAGGTACTGGAAGTCTTCATGGTGAGGTACTGGGAGTCTTCATGGTGAGGTACTGGGAGTCTTCATGGTGAGGTACTGGGAGTCTTCATGGTGAGGTAGTGGGGTCTTCATGGTGAGGTACTGGGAGTCTTCATGGTGAGGTACTGGGAGTCTTCATGGTGAGGTACTGGGAGTCTTTATGGTACTGGGAGTCTTCATGGTGAGGTACTGGGAGTCTTCATGGTGAGGTACTAGGAGTCTTCATGGTGAGGTACTGGGAGTCTTCATGGTGAGGTACTGGGAGTCTTCATGGTGAGGTACTAGGAGTCTTCATGGTGAGGTAGTGGGGGTCTTCATGGTGAGGTACTGGGAGTCTTCATGGTGAGGTACTGGGAGTCTTTGAGGTAGTGTGAGGTTTCTGGGACTGGGAGTCTTCATGGTGAGGTACTTGGAGTGGGAGGTCTTCTTCATGGTGAGGTAGTGGTAGTCTTCATTGTGAGGTACTGGGAGTCTTCATGGTGAGGTAATTGGAGTCTTCATGGTGAGGTAGTCGGTGTCTTCATGGTGAGGTACTGGGAGTCTTCATGGTGAGGTACTGGGAGTCTTCATGGTGAGGTACTGGGAGTCTTCATGGTGAGGTACTGGGAGTCTTCATGGTGAGGTAGTGGGGTCTTCATTGTGAGGTACTGGGAGTCTTCATGGTGAGGTACTGGGAGTCTTCATGGTGAGGTACTGGGAGTCTTCATGGTGAGGTACTGGGAGTCTTCATGGTGAGGTACTGGGAGTCTTCATGGTGAGGTACTGGGAGTCTTCATGGTGAGGTACTGGGAGTCTTCATTGTGAGGTACTGGGAGTCTTCATGGTGAGGTACTGGGAGTCTTCATGGTGAGGTACTGGGAGGTACTTCTTCATTGTGAGGTAGGAGGGAGTCTTCATGGTGAGGGAGTCTTCATGGTGAGTCTGGAAGTCTTCATTGTGAGGTACTGGGAGTCTTCATGGTGAGGTACTGGGAGTCTTCATGGTGAGGTACTGGGAGTCTTCATTGTGAGGTACTGGGAGTCTTCATACTGTGAGTCTTCAGTGGGAGTCTTCATGGTGAGGTACTGGGAGTCTTCATGGTGAGTTTCATGGAGGTAGTCTTCATGTGAGGTACTGGGAGTCTTCATGGTGAGGTACTGGGAGTCTTCATGGTGAGGTACTGGGAGTCTCTTGAGGTACTGGAGTCTTCATGGTGAGTTACTGGAGTCTTCATGGTGAGTTACTGGGGAGTCTTCATGGTGAGTTACTGGGAGTCTTCATGTGAGGTACTGAGTCTTCATGTGAGGTACTGGGGAGTCTTCATGGTGAGGTACTGGGAGTCTTCATGGTGAGGTACTGGAGTCTTCATGCGTCTTCAGTCTTCATGGTGAGTTACTGGGTCTTTCATGGTGAGGGTAGGTGGGTAGTGAGGTCTTCATGGTGAGGTAGTGGAGGTCTTCATGGTGAGGTAGTGGAGGTCTCATGGTAGTTACTTGGGAGTCTTCATTTGAGGTACTGGAGTCTTCATGATGTGAGGTAACGGGCAAGTCTTAACGGTTCTGTTGTAACCCACTGTTGAGATATGCGGGCTGCAAGTAAGATCAGTCAGCTAATGTGATTGTGTGTGTCATTTAATGATAAAGAACACTGCCACTGTTTGTGTTTGTCAGTGTTACTATTGGGGGTATGAAAGATCTGACACTGATTCTATGATGAATAAGGAAAAGGTGAAAGGGGCGGGTAGGGGGGTTAAAAAGAATATTCTGCTGTGAATCTGCCTGTGTCATCCAATGTGAGGAGATTCTGTTGAGATCTTGTGTGGTCCAATGTGAGGATATTTTGTTGAGACTTGTGTGGTCCAATGTGAGGAGATTCTGTTGAGATCTTGTGTGGTCCAATGTGAGAAGATTTTGTTGAGATCTTGTGTGGTCCAATGTGAGGAGATTTTGTTGAGATTTTGGTCCAATGTTAGGAGATTTTGTTGAGATCTTGTGTGGTCCAATGTGAGGAGATTTTGTTGAGACCTGTATCATCCAGTGTTAGGAGATTTGGTTGAGACCTTGTATCATCCAGTGTGAGGAGATGTTGTGGTCCAATGTGAGGAGATTGTGTTGAGACCTTGTGTGGTCCAATGTGAGGAGATTCTGTTGAGACCTTGTGTGGTCCAATGTGAGGAGATTGTGTTGAGACCTTGTGTGGTCCAATGTGAGGAGATTCTGTTGAGATCTTGTGTGGTCCAATGTGAGGAGATTGTGTTGAGACCTTGTGTGGTCCAATGTAAAGAGATTGTGTTAAGACCTTGTGTGATCCAATGTGAGGAGATTGTGTTGAGAATCTCATTGTGTGATCAGTCTTATGAGACTGTGCTGAGAATCTCATTGTGTGATCAGTGTTATGAGACTGTGCTGAGAATCTCATTGTGCGATCACTGTGACAAGACTGTGCTGAGAATCTCATTGTGTGATCAGTGTTATGAGGTCTTCACTGTGAGGTAGAGAATCTCATTGTGTGATCAGTGTTTCATGGTGACTGTGCTGAGAGGTCTCATGGTGTGGTCAGTGTTACAAGACTGTGCTGAGAATGGATTGTGGTGATCAGTGTTATGGAGACTGTGCTGAGAATCTCATTGTGTGATCAGTGTTCATGAGACTGTGCTGAGGCGAATCTCATTGTGTGATCAGTGTTATGAGACTGTGCTGAGAATCTCATTGTGTGATCAGTGTTATGAGACTGTGCTGAGAATCTCATTGTGTGATCAGTGTTATGAGACTGTGCTGAGAATCTCATTGTGTGATCAGTGTTATGAGACTGTGCTGAGAATCTCATTGTGTGATCAGTGTTATGAGACTGTGCTGAGAATCTCATTGTGTGGTCAGTGTTACAAGACTGTGCTGAGAATCTCATTGTGTGATCACTGTGACAAGACTGTGCTGAGAATCTCATTGTGTGATCAGTGTGACAAGACTGTGCTGAGAATCTCATTGTGTGATCAGTGTTATGAGACTGTGCTGAGAATCTCATTGTGTGATCAGTGTTATGAGACTTTGCTGAGAATCTCATTGTGTGATCAGTGTTATGAGACTGTGCTGAGAATCTCATTGTGTGATCAGTGTGACAAGACTGTGTGAGAGAATCTCATTGTGTGATCAGTGTGACAAGACTGTGCTGAGAATCTCATTGTGTGATCAGTGTTATGAGACTGTGCTGAGAATCTTGTTGTGTGATCAGTGTTATGAGATTGTGCTGAGAATCTCATTGTGTGATCCAGTGTTATGAGACTGTGCTGTGAATCTCATTGTGTGATCAGTGTTATGAGACTGTGCTGAGAATCTCTTGTGTGATCAGTGTGATAAGACTGTGCTGAGAATCTCATTGTGTGATCAGTGTGACAAGAGACTTGTGCTGAGAATCTCATTGTGTGATCCAGTGTGACAAGACTGTGCTGAGAATCTCATTGTGTGATCAGTGTGATATGAGACTGTGCTGAGAATCTCATTGTGTGATCAGTGTTATGAGACTGTGTTGAGAATCTCATTGTGGTCCAATGTTATGAGACTGTGTTGAGAATCTCATTGTGGGATCAGTGTTATGAGACTGTGCTGAGAATCTCATTGTGTGATCAGTGTGATATTGTGAAGACTGTGCTGAGAATCTCATTGTGTGATCAGTGTTATGAGACTGTGCTGAGAATCTCATTGTGTGATCAGTGTTATGAGACTGTGCTGAGAATCTCATTGTGTGATCAGTGTTATGAGACTGTGCTGAGAATCTCATTGTGTGATCAGTGTTATGAGACTGTGCTGAGAATCTCATTGTGTGATCAGTGTGACAAGACTGTGCTGAGAATCTCATTGTGTGATCAGTGTGACAAGACTGTGCGGAGAATCTCATTGTGTGATCAGTGTGAAAAGACTGTGCGGAGAATCTCATTGTGTGATCAGTGTGACAAGACTGTGCTGAGAATCTCATTGTGTGATCAGTGTTATGAGACTGTGCTGAGAATCTCATTGTGTGATCAGTGTGACAAGACTGTGCTGAGAATCTCATTGTGTGATCACTGTGACAAGACTGTGCTGAGAATCTCATTGTGTGATCAGTGTTATGAGACTGTGCTGAGAATCTCATTGTGTGATCAGTGTTATGAGACTGTGCTGAGAATCTCATTGTGTGATCAGTGTGACAAGACTGTGCTGAGAATCTCATTGTGTGATCACTGTGACAAGACTGTGCTGAGAATCTCATTGTGTGATCAGTGTTATGAGATTGTGCTGAGAATCTCATTGTGTGATCAGTGTTATGAGACTGTGCTGAGAATCTCATTGTGTGATCAGTGTGACAAGACTGTGCTGAGAATCTCATTGTGTGATCAGTGTGACAAGACTGTGCTGAGAATCTCATTGTTGTGATCAGTGTTATGAGACTGTGCTGAGAATCTCATTGTGTGATCAGTGTTATGAGACTGTGCTGAGAATCTCATTGTGTGATCAGTGTTATGAGACTGTGCTGAGAATCTCATTGTGTGATCACTGTGACAAGACTGTGCTGAGAATCTCATTGTGTGGTCAGTGTGACAAGACTGTGCTGAGAATCTCATATTGTGGTCAGTGTGACAAGACTGTGCTGAGAATCTCATATTGTGATCAATGTGTCAAGACTGTGTTGAGAATCTCATTGTGTGATCAGTGTGACAAGACTGTGCTGAGAATCTCATTGTGTGATCAGTGTGACAAGACTGTGCTGAGAATCTCATTGTGTGATCAGTGTTATGAGACTGTGCTGAGAATCTCATTGTGTGATCAGTGTTATGAGACTGTGCTGAGAATCTCATTGTGTGATCAGTGTTATGAGACTGTGCTGAGAATCTCATTGTGTGATCAGTGTTATGAGACTGTGCTGAGAATCTCATTGTGTGATCAGTGTTATGAGACTGTGCTGAGAATCTCATTGTGTGATCAGTGTTATGAGACTGTGCTGAGAATCTCATTGTGTGATCAGTGTTATGAGACTGTGCTGAGAATCTCATTGTGTGATCAGTGTTATGAGACTGTGCTGAGAATCTCATTGTGTGATCAGTGTGACAAGACTGTGCTGAGAATCTCATTGTGTGATCAGTGTGACAAGACTGTGCGGAGAATCTCATTGTGTGATCAGTGTGACAAGTCTGTGCTGAGAATCTCATTGTGTGATCAGTGTGACAAGACTGTGCTGAGAATCTCATTGTGTGATCAGTGTTATGAGACTGTGCTGAGAATCTCATTGTGTGATCAGTGTTATGAGACTGTGCTGAGAATCTCATTGTGTTATCAGTGTGACAAGACTGTGCTGAGAATCTCATTGTGTGATCAGTGTGACAAGACTGTGCTGAGAATCTCATTGTGTGATCAGTGTTATGAGACTGTGCTGAGAATCTCATTGTGTGATCAGTGTTATGAGACTGTGCTGAGAATCTCATTGTGTGATCAGTGTTATGAGACTGTGCTGAGAATCTCATTGTGTGATCACTGTGACAAGACTGTGCTGAGAATCTCATTGTGTGGTCAGTGTGACAAGACTGTGCTGAGAATCTCATATTGTGGTCAGTGTGACAAGACTGTGCTGAGAATCTCATATTGTGATCACTGTGTCAAGACTTTGTTGAGAATCTCATTGTGTGATCAGTGTGACAAGACTGTGCTGAGAATCTCATTGTGTGATCAGTGTTATGAGACTGTGCTGAGAATCTCATTGTGTGATCAGTGTTATGAGACTGTGCTGAGAATCTCATTGTGTGATCAGTGTTATGAGACTGTGCTGAGAATCTCATTGTGTGATCACTGTGACAAGACTGTGCTTAGAATCTCATTGTGTGGTCAGTGTGACAAGACTGTGCTGAGAATCTCATATTGTGGTCAGTGTGACAAGACTGTGCTGAGAATCTCATATTGTGATCACTGTGTCAAGACTGTTTTGAGAATCTCATTGTGTGATCAGTGTGACAAGACTGTGCTGAGAATCCCATTGTGTGATCACTGTGACAAGACTGTGTTGAGAATCTCATTGTGTGATCAGTGTGACAAGACTGTGCTGAGAATCTCATTGTGTGATCACTGTGACAAGACTGCTGAGAATCTCATTGTGTGATCAGTGTGACAAGACTGCTGAGAATCCCATTGTGTGATCACTGTGACAAGACTGTGTTGAGAATCTCATTGTGTGATCAGTGTGACAAGACTGTGCTGAGAATCTCATTGTGTGATCAGTGTGACAAGACTGTGCTGAGAATCTCATTGTGTGATCAGTGTGACAAGACTGTGCTGAGAATCTCATTGTGTGATCAGTGTGACAAGACTGTGCTGAGAATCTCATTGTGTGATCAGTGTGACAAGACTGCTGAGAATCTCATTGTGTGATCAGTGTGACAAGACTATGTTGAGAATCTCATTGTGTGGTCAATGTAAGAAGATTGGAGTACTTACAGAAATATCTGGGGCAGATGCAGTGATGTTTGACAAACCACACAATACTTAAAACCAGTGTTAAACAGCGATTCTTTTTCATTTCAAAATATGATCTGATAATGTCATGTAGGTAAATATGTCAGACGAGGACTGGCCGATTGTGGCCACCATCACTGGAAGTGCATTCCATGGACCACAGACTCTCCTGGCAAGAGCCCATGTGATAACCAACTATCCGCTGACATTCAAACCTTTGAAAGAAGAGGAGATATTGGTAAGTATAGTTTTCTGAGTTTGACATAGATCGTTCTTCCTCTTTAATTTGCTGGGGCTCAGCTAGGAACTGAACCCTACCATGCATGTCAAAAGAGGCATGGATTTATGACCTGGCTGCTCCTAGTGAGTGTCATCCATTTGTGTCCTCGTGCACCGACAATCATTTATTCAGATTACTGTTTGGACCAAGCACTCATTGTCAGTGTGTCATGATGACATGGGAAGGTTTCTTAACCATTTATCTACACCTTAAATCATTATCTTTTTAATGTGTCATCTTCACTTTTTATCGTCACCTCTTTTTATATTTTCATCTTTCTCATACTTGAACTTTAAATTTCTATATTTCTCTTCTTTATTTACCTTGTAACTTTACCTTTTTTATGGTTAGATTTTACCAGTGCTTTTTTCTGATACTCACCTCAAAGTGTTCAATAAATGAAGTGTCTTTTACAGTAGAGCTGAAGAAATTATGCCTTAAAAGATTTTTTTTTTAAAATCCCAAGTGTCAAAAACCAGAGTGTCACAACTGAGTACTGTTGTAAACTACAACGGGAGAAAAAAAAAGCTGCTGCATTTTACACAGATGATTTTTTCATGGCTATATTTAAAAATTTATTTATAGCAGTTAAAGACAAAGAGACACAAGTGTTTTCCTCATCATTAACTTTATCTGTCTTCAGGAAGTTATAATAATTTGTTTTTTAATGATTAATGCTTTCTTTTGTTCACAGGGAAAACTCATCCTTACAAACAAAAGTGATGGATCTGAGCAAGTATTTGAATTAATTGGCAAGGGCGAGAAGCCTCTTCCTTTGGATCAGATACAACTAACATGTGGTGCCAGGGCCAGGTAAGACAATCATCTAATCAGATACAACTAACGTTTGGTGCCAGGGCTAGGTAAGACAATCATCCAATCTGATACAACTAACATGTGGTGCCAAGGCCAGGTAAGACGATCATCCAATCAGATACAACTAACATGTGGTGCCAGGTAAGACAATCATCCAATCAGATACAACTAACATGCGGTGCCAAGGCCAGGTAAGACAATCATCCAATCAGATACAACTAACATTTGGTGCCAGGGCCAGGTAAGACAATCATCCAATCAGATACAACTGATATGTGGTTCCAGGGCCAGGTAAGGCAATCATCCAATCAGATACAACTAACATGTGGTGCCAGAGCCAAGTAAGACAATCATCCAGACAAAAACCATTTATTTCTTGTCCAACCAGAGAAAAGTAAAAATTACACATAGAAATAGATTACTTATTTTTTAAATAAAGATATTATTTATACAGACGGTTCAGTATCAAGAGGCAAAAGAAGTGCTTGGTGTTTCTTAGCAAAGGTTAATGGTCGAGGTTTGGTGCAGGAGAGCCTAGCATATGATGCCACAACATCCAGCTTAAAGAATAGAGGTGGAGGTGATCACGGCAGCTTTTGGCTGGTCAGGGAACATGACACAAACACACATCATGATTGTAACTGACTCAGAAAGCATGCTGAGGAAGGTCAGGACAGGTGTGCTTCATGCAGAGTGGCATGCTTCATTGTGCAGGACAGGGGTGAGAAGAATTGTCTTGATTTTTTCTCGAGACATGCAGGTATGTTGGGAAATGAACAGGCAGGCAGACTAGCTGGTTCTGCACATTGTTTTTGTTTTGTGCATAAATGACATTGTTTTTGTTTTGTGCATTATTGATATTATTTTTGTTTTGTGCATAAATGACATTGTTTATGCTTTGTACATAAATGACATTGTGTGTTGTGCATAAATGACATTCCTTATGTGTTGTGCATAAATGACATTGTTTATGCTTTGTGCATTAATGATATTGCTTCTGTAGTATGCAAAAAATGACATTGTGCATAAATTACATTGTTCCTATTTTGTGTATAAATGACATTGTTCCTGTTTTGTGCATAAATGACATTGTTCTTGTTTTGTGCATAAATGACATTGTTTATGTTTTGTGCATAAATGACATTGTTTATGTTTTATACAGTTTGCATCACACAGTGAAAGTGCCCAATGTCACCAGTAAAAGGTTAACCTACAGGGTAAGTGGTGCCAGTTTGTGTTGTCCTGTGAAACACATCTGATCATTGTTAATGGTAGTGTTTGAAATGTTGATATCTGTAGCTTTAGGTGATTTGACATTCTGCAAATGATTGACAGTTAACTTTTAACTGTTTGAAATAAATCTATAATAGACAGATTTGTCCTGTTTTTGAAACACATTGGATAGACCACTTGTTTTTGTTACTGTTGGTTTTTTCCCTTATACTTCTCCTTCCTTTCTTTTTCGTCACTGTTAACTTTTAACTGCTTAAAAAAGTCAATCCTAGACCAGTCTGTACTGTATTCTTTTAAACACATTGATTCCAGATAGCGCCCGTATGTCACTGGGGCCCTCACGGGAAGCAAAGAATAGTGACACTGTACCCTACCAGGCATGTCGTAAGAGGCGACTAAGGGTAGGGTTGGGCTTGAGGTAGGCTACCTATTCCTGTAAAAACAATAGTCACAAAAACTAACCAACCATGGATAAGTAAAAAAAAAAAAAAGAAGCAAGTTAAACACAGCCAACCAAGAGAAGGGGAGGCTCTTCAAGCAGAAAAAGTATGACACAGTGTGGAGAAAGCCCAAAGGAGTCTGGATTGTTGACATACCTCTTCTCAGCAAGGAAAACCTCCAGAATTGGCACCTGGAATGTTAGAACTCTCTATGATATAGGGAGAACAATAAAAGTAGTAAAGGAAATAAAACATTGTAAAATTAGTATTTTAGGGTTATGTAAAACTAGATGGACACATGTAGCTAGACAGTAGACCTCTGATGCTTCTGTACACATGGAGCTACACAGTAGACCTCTGATGCTTCTGTACACATGTAGCTAGACAGTAGACCTCTGATGCTTCTGTACAGTAGCTAGACACCTCTGATGCTTCTGTACACATGGAGCTAGACAGTAGACCTCTGATGCTTCTGTACACATGGAGCTACACAGTAGACCTCTGATGCTTCTGTACACATGTAGCTAGACAGTAGACCTCTGATGCTTCTGTACACATGGAGCTAGACAGTAGACCTCTGATGCTTCCGTACACATGAAGCTAGACAGTAGACCTCTGATGCTTCTGTACACATGTAGCTAGACAGTAGACCTTTGATGCTTCTGTACACATGGAGCTACACAGTAGACCTCTGATGCTTCTGTACACATGTAGAGCAGTAGACCTTTGATGCTTCTGTACACATGGACAGTAGACCTCTGATGCTTCTGTACACATGTAGCTAGACAGTAGACCTTTGATGCTTCTGTACACATGGAGCTAGACAGTAGACCTTTGATGCTTCTGTACACATGTAGCTAGACAGTAGACCTTTGATGCTTCTGTACACATGTAGCTAGACAGTAGACCTTTGATGCTTCTGTACACATGTAGCTAGACAGTAGACCTCTGATGCTTCTGTACACATGTAGCTAGACAGTAGACCTCTGATGCTTCTGTACACATGGAGCTAGACAGTAGACCTCTGATGCTTCTGTACATATGAAGCTAGACAGTAGACCTCTGATGCTTCTGTACACATGTAGCTAGACAGTAGACCTTTGATGCTTCTGTACACATGTAGCTAGACAGTAGACCTCTGATGCTTTTGTACACATGTAGCTAGACAGTAGACCTCTGATGCTTCGGTATACATGTAGCTAGACAGTAGACCTCTGATGCTTCTGTACACATGGAGCTAGACAGTAGACCTCTGATGCTTCCGTACACATGTAGCTAGACAGTAGACCTCTGATGCTTCTGTACACATGAAGCTAGACAGTAGACCTCTGATGCTTCTGTACACATGGAGCTAGACAGTAGACCTCTGATGCTTCTGTACACATGGAGCTAGACAGTAGACCTCTGATGCTTCTGTACACATGAAGCTAGACAGTAGACCTCTGATGCTTCTGTACACATGGAGCTAGACAGTAGACCTCTGATGCTTCTGTACACATGAAGCTAGACAGTAGACCTCTGATGCTTCTGTACACATGAAGCTAGACAGTAGACCTCTGATGCTTCTGTACACATGGAGCTAGACAGTAGACCTCTGATGCTTCTGTACACATGTAGCTAGACAGTAGACCTCTGATGCTTCCGTACACATGGAGCTAGACAGTAGACCTCTGATGCTTCTGTACACATGTAGCTAGACAGTAGACCTCTGATGCTTCTGTACACATGTAGCTAGACAGTAGACCTCTGATGCTTCTGTACACATGTAGCTAGACAGTAGACTTTTGATGCTTCTGTACACGTGGAGTTAGACAGTAGACCTCTGATGCTTCTGTACACATGTAGCTAGACAGTAGACTTTTGATGCTTCTGTACACGTGGAGTTAGACAGTAGACCTCTGATGCTTCTGTACACATGTCCCAACAACCTCACTGTGTGCCAGTTATCTCCTTCTCTTTCTCCTCCCTCCACTTCAGCTTTAAGAATAAAATCTCTCTCCTGTCCTTCAGGTGGAGTCTGACCTTCCATTCATCACTGGCCAGCAGACGATCACTGTTCTGCCACATCAGACAGGAAGTTACAATATGGTGATCACTCCCAATCGGAGGGGACAGTTCAAGGGAATTTTGGCTTTCATTGCTGGGAAGTGTCGAGTTAAGTAAGTCAGTTTGTTTGTTTGAGGTAAAAAAAGTTATCGTCCACATCCAACATCAAAGCATTCTAGACCTGCTCGGTCTTACTCAGAAGATATTGACAAATATGCACGCTTTTAGTTCCAGTTGCCATCAGATTACACGTGTCTTCTCCGCCCTCCACCAGACTCCTTGTTAGTGCCGCTTCAATCAGTCAAAGCCACCTATAGTATCTTAGTTTATGTTTCTTGACCTTTCAAGTAAGTATAAGATACATCCATCATGGCCAATGGTCATCTCAATGAATATGACAAATATATCAGTTCTTGGATGTAACTGAATGTTGCCTGTTTACAGCATAGCTGTGATATTTGCACCTTTCAGCAAACCTCAAAGTTATTCAGCTATTTGTTTGTTTTGATGAGCTTTCCCCTTCAGTGTCTTAAATGAATGAGCTGATATTGTTCTGTGTCATCATTATTTTCATCAATTGCTTTCTCTGCTTTATTGTTTTATTTTTAAAGAACCAAGATTGACATTTTTTTTTCTGGGCTTCTGGGGGTTAGAAAAAGGACCAGTTTGCAAAAAAAAGAGGTGGGGTTGTTCTCTAGACTAGTGGGGGGAGAAAATAGGGGCAACAACTTTGTTCTCTAGACTAGTGAGGATGGTGAAGAGAAAATAGAATATGTTTGCAACAACTAGTAGGATGAAGAGAAATAGAATAAGGAAACTAGTGAAGGTGAACATAGAATTTTTGCAACAACCTTGTTCTCTAGACTAGTGAGATGGTGATGAATATGTGAAGAAAGTGAGATGGTGAGAATATGTTTGCAACAACTTTGTTCTCTAGACTAGTGTCTGTCCAGCATGCTCCACAATGAGGTGAAGGGAGGTCTTAGTAAGTGTATATCCAAACATGACCCACCAACATGTTTGGATCCCAACACTGATTTATTTCAATATTGTCTTGTTCCTGACCCCCCCCCCCATCCCCCCACCCCCACCCTTTCCATTGTGTTCACAGTGAGACAGACAGTGATGAGGATGCAGAACTTGAGAAAGATGAAGAGTCAGAATTTCATGGCTACAGGATGTGGTACTCCCTGGAAGTAGATGTGAAAGCCCCACTTCCTGAGAAGACAGTGACAGTTGTCTGTGACTGTTATGTAAGGATGACTTATGAACATATTTTGTCTGTATATGTGTCTGTATATATGTCTGTATATATGTCTGTATATTCATCTGTATATGTGTCTATGTATGTGTTTGTATATGTGTCTGTATATGTGTCTGTGTATGTGTTTGTATATGTGTCTGTGTATGTGTTTGTTTATGTGTCTGTGTATGTGTCTGTGTTTATGTGTGTATATTTGTCTGTATATGTGTCTGTTTATATGTCTATATATATATATATATATGAATGTCTGCATATGTGTCCGTATATGTGTCTGTGTGTATGTCTATATATGTGTGTGTATATGTCTGTATATATGTCTGTCTATTCTTAGTTGTGTAGGAAAATTGATGGAGAAACTAGTAAATAAAAGACTAACATGGTTCTTGGAGACACACTCGGTAATCACCACCACGCAGACAGGATACAGACAGCACAGAGAAATACAGAGGACCAGTTGACATATCTGACACAGGAAATTGAGAATGCCTTCCAGGAAAAAAAGAAAGTTCTTGCTGTCTTCTTTGACCTCTCTCGTGCTTTTGATACAGTTTGGAAAGAAGGCCTACAACTAAAACTGCTACAGGCAGGAGTTGTACACAACGCAGAGCCAGATTCATAATTGATGGATACATCGGCAAACTAGCAAAACTAAGAGAAGGAGTTCCCCAGGGCAGTGCAATAGCACCAACTCTGTTCTTGGTTTATATAAATGATATCACAGCAACCTGCCACCAGCACGTTTCTAATACCCTACATGCCGATGACTTTGCAGTTTGGATAGCCTCCGAATACAATACCACAGCCTCATATCTGTTACAGAAAACTGTGGAAAATGTAGAAGCCTGGACCGAAAAGTGGGGTCTAAAGCTAAATAATTCAAAAAGCACAGCATCACTTTTCTCTCTCTCCCCCCCCCAAAAAAAAATCGAAATTTGGATAAAAAACCAGCTCATTCCACAGACTGACACTCCTACCTTTTTTGGCGTTACACTTGATTTGCGACTAACTTGGAAGTCACATGTAGAAGCAGTACAGGGAAAAGCATTCAAGAAGCTTGCAGTGATGAAAAAATTAGCGGGTACCACATGGGGCGCTAACTCCTAAAACAAGTATATACTGGAGCAGTCAGGCCAGTCATGAAATATGCTTCCACTGCATGGGCTGCAGCAGCCAAGACAACAATGGGAAAACTGGACAAGGTTCAGAATATGGGATTAAGGATTGTTCTCGGAGCCATGAAAACCACCCCCATCAGAGAGATAGAAAGGATAGCAGATACTGAACCACTCGAACTCAGAAGACAATACAAAACTTTTTTACAGTATGAGAAATTAAAAAGACTTCAAAGTCACCCACTGCATTTTAAATTTCAAGAGAGAACAAAAAACAGACTGAAGCGTCAGAGCCCCAACCACCTTGCTAGAGAACTGTACAGACAGCACCAAGATCTGCTTGAGAGAGATGTTGCACTGTGCGAAAAACTTAGGCCAGAACCATGGACAAGCAAGCCAGAGAAAGCAAATGTAGTCCTAAAGGTACCAGGAATCACTTCAAAAGATGCCCAGACGGAGACACAACAGAGAACCTTGGCTCTTGCTATGCTTGATTAGAAGTATCCAAACACCACTTGGACTCAGGTTTTCACCGACGGCTCTGCTACAGATGCAGTCAGAAAGGGGAGTTGTGGAATTTACATTAAACCCCCTAGCAGTAGAGCAGAAACTCTCTCTCTCTACCAGCAGGTGACATCTGCACTAACTTCAGAGCTGAGGCAACTGCCCTCCTTTCTGCAGTCCAACATCTCAACACTCAAGACCACAGAGGGCACAAAATTGTTATACTTAGTAACTCATTGTCTGTTCTCCAAGCACTATCAAGCAAAAAACAAGACAAACTAATTGCAGATTTAAGGACCAACATTGGCTCACTCTCCAAGGAAGCTGAACTGGTCTTGCAGTGGATACCAGCCCACTGTGGTATTCAAGGAAATGAGAGAGCAGATGAGTTGGCAAAAGCTGGGAGTAATCTTCCACAACCTCATCCACCACACAGCTACAAGGAAACCAAAACAGCGCTAAAGCAGTCTTTCAAGCGGTAGTGGAGAAGGCAGAATGGAGATTACAGACCAGAGAGTGACAGCATAAACAAACTCAACAGGAAGGAACAAACATCAATTTTTAGACTTCGGACTGGACACTGCGGTCTTTGAGCACACTTGTACAGGATAGGCATAAAAGAATCTGCAGCCTGCGATTGTGGAGCAGAAAGACAGACCCCAGAGCATATACTGCAGTACTGCCCTAACCTCTCCCAGCAAAGACTGTGGATCTGGCCCAAGGGAGCCACATTGCAAGAGAAGAGAAATGGGGGACCGGTGGCGACCTTAAACGCACAATCCTATTTGTGACCCAGACGGGTCTCAATGTTTAGCATGACTGATTTCGAACGCAGAAGAAGAAGAAGAAGTCTGTCTATGTATGTATATATTTTTATATTTATGTCTGTATATGTGTCTCTATATGTCTGTGTATATGTCTATATATATGTGTCTGGATATACATATGTTTATATACTGTATAGATTAGGGCTATTCTGGAGGATTATGGGATACAGGGACAGTTGCTAGATAGCATTGTGTCTACGCACCGGACTTCCCAAAGCGGAGTGAGAACACAAGAAGGCATATCTGATATGTTTACAATCAATACAAGGGTGAGGTGATGATGTGTGCTGACCTATTTACTTTATACATTAATAGAACATCAAAAGAAGCCCGCATTAAAGCAGACGACCCAGAAAATAAGAAACTTTACTTTCCAGATGAAGAATGTCTGTATAAATGTCTTGTCTGTATAAATGTCTTGTCTGTATCATGCTGGTACCATGTGAAAGTCCCTTCAGTGCATTCTCATTACTGTTATTTGTTAGTTTACAAAATGCCCGATGCACCCATATGACTTCCTGCTGTAAAAAGGTCACAATGAAGTCTGACGTTTCACCCAACTACCGAGTGTTTCAGAGATCTCAATGTTCAAATGAAAATTTTCTCAAAACAAGGATTCAACATTAAGGTCACTTTGGTACAGTGTCAGCAATGTATTTATATATATATATATATGTGTGCGTGCGTGCGTGTGTGCATGTGCGCCGTGCGTGATGCCCATTTAAAAAAAAAACATTACTGTTAGCTAGATTTTTCTAATTCAATTTATTTTTTTTTCATTTGTTATTTTTGTTGTTGTTGTTAAACATATACATATATTTTAAAAATTCAGAATAAGACTCTTGTGGATTTTATTGTTCGCAACCCAACACCAAAGGAGATAACTCTGAAAGCATCTATTAGAGGTTCTGAACTGACAGGGCCTCTCTCAATCACTTTGGACCCAGGTGTGAAAGATGTCTACTCACTGACTTTTGCTCCAACACAAGCTGGCGAGTCAAGGGGAAGGTATGCATTTTTAGAAACAGTGACATCTCTAGCAGTGGGTCCTGCTGGGAAAACTTTTTAGAAGAAGAAGAAGAAGAACAAGAACAAGAACAAGAAGAAGAAGGAGGAGGAGGAAAAGAAGAAGAAGAAGAAGGAGGAGGAGGAAAAGAAGAAGGAGGAGGAAGGAAAGAAGAAGAAGAAGAAGAAGAAGAAGAAGAAGAAAGAAGAAGAAAGGAAGAAAAAGAAGAAGAAGAAGAGAAGAAGAAGAGAAGAAGAAGAAGAGAAGAAGAAGAGGAGGAGGAGGAGGAGGAGGAGGAGGCAGAAGAAGAAGAAGAAGAAAGAAAGAAGAAGAAGAAGAATTAAGAACTAGAAACAGAAGGAAGAAGAAGAGCAGAAGAAGAAGCAAGTCAGAAGAAGAAGAAGAAGAAGAAGAACAGGAAGAAGAACGAGAAGTAAACAAGAACAAGAAGAAGAAACAAGAAGAAGAAGAAGAAGAGGAAGAAGAACAAACAACAACAAGAAGAAGAGGAACAACAAGAAGAAGAGGAATCAACAAGAATAAGAACAAGAAGGAGAAGAACAAGAAGGAGAAGAAGAAGGAGGAGAAGAAGGAGGAGAAGAAGGAGAAGAAGGTAGGAGAAGAAGGAGGAAGCAGAAAGAATAAGAAGAAGAATAAGAAGAAGAAGAACAAGAAATAAAGAAGAATAAGAAGAAGAAGAAGGAGAAGAAGAAGAAGAAAAGAAGAAGCAGGAGAAGCATTGAGAAGAAGGAGAAGAAGAAGAAGAAGAAGAAGAAGAAGAAGAAGAAGAAGAAGAAGAAGAAGAAGAAGAAGAAGAAGAAGAAGAAGAAGAAGAAGAAGAAGAAGAAGAAGAAGAAGAAGAAGAAGAAGAAGAAGAAGAAGAAGAAGAAGAAAAAGGAGAAGGTTCATTGACATTACACTAGCAGTTTTTTTTGTCTTTTAAAAAAAGTCTTAATGGTTGTCGGCTCTGTGGTTAAGTCGATGCGAACGCTTCGTAATGCGGAGGTGCCGGGTTCAATCCCAGCTGGGAGCCATTGCGCCATGCGTTGGTTTCGACAGTGGTATCAAGAAAGCCGACCGTCCAGAAAGCAATGGCAAACTACTAGACATAAATTTGCCTTGAGAAAACACACAACAGCCAGGGGCTGCTGGGGTTGGTTCTGCAACGTCCTGTAAACGATACGCAACTAACCTAACTAGCAGTTTTTTTCTTTTTTTTTAATCAACATTATAGCATTTGTTTTATTTCAGCTGATTCACGAACACTTAACATTGTTGTAGATTTTTCTTCCTTATCTTAATAGATAACGAACAGGCAACTATGAGCAAACACATAAATAATATAATCCCCCCAGCAAAGTCACTTTAAATGATTATTTGTTATTAATATTTCAGCCTAATATTTTTCCACGAAGACGTTGGAGAGTTTTGGTATAACTTGCTTCTGAAAGCAGAGCCACCTGCACCAAAATCATTGCCTAATATGGAATGTGAACTAGGAAGGTGAGTAACCTTGATGGAATTTCACAGAATTTTTTTTGGGTTGCCAGTGTTTTAGATTTTTAGCATTGTGTCATTCTTGAAATTCTGGCTTACCTGGTATATGTTGTTATTTCTGAAGCCGCTCGCTATGGCAACGCTTTGATCCTAAACTACTGGCAGTCACAACAGGAAACCTATTTAAAAAAAAAAAAATCCGTGGCCGTTAACTCTTTGAGTCCCAGGGGGTTTTGCACCAGAGGCCCAAGGGGGGTAATATGATTTTGACTTTTAACAAATGCAGCACTTTAAAACAAGCCACACAACTGCAGCTGATGTCCAACATACACATATCATACATAAAATTAAACATAAATGGATAAGGATTAATATTAGCATACTGCTACAACAAACAGTTATACCGTTAGTTAGTTTTTAGTAGAGAAAACAGTGACTTAGTTTGAGAGGTGAGTAAATTATGAACAAGTTTTTCCCACTTACCTAAAAGCTGATCCCAAAATTCTTGATATAGTATATCCAAAATGCATCACAAAGGAAGGTACACCACTTATAAGTATGCACAGCCAATATTAAAACAAAAATGTGCAATAGTTGTTGTTCCATAGCAATTTTAAAAACACTACCATAACACGTCAAAATATATTCTCCCAGTGGCACAAACAGTGAATTTTCTAAAAAACAATTGAATTCCTCACATAGAAAAAACTGTAAAGGCATTGTAAACAGTCAATCTGTTCATAGATATATATCTATGGTTTTAGAAGATATGGATAGTAGTACTAGAAGCGCTGACATTTGGATTAGCTGGTGTCGCGTTACGAGGTGCTTCTCTTGTGTTGCCAAGGCAGAATTAGTCAGTTTTGTTCTCTTAGCAGGAGGTAAATTACGCATACATCCTCATCAAAACTTGACTCGTCAACGGTTTGGGGAAATTTCACGTTTCTACTATCATTATCCAACTCCACATTACTTTAATCGATCCACTGTTTTATCAAATATGATGATTCTAAAGCAGTAAATCGCTTTGATGGGCGTGAAGAGGATGACTGATTGGACATATTGTTTTCAGACAATTGTTTGGTAACGTAGTAGACCACACAAATATCGATATAAAGCGTTAAAAACTCACCAGACCCAAACGAATTTACTCCACGTGTGTTCACTACATACTTAAGAACCGGAAAAGAAGTTTAAATTGAGCGGTTCGCGTGTAATTACCGATAAGTGGTAAATTAAAAACCGTCACACGTCATGCGCTGCTTGGGCCGCCAAGTAGTAAAAAATGAGCGCGTGATGCGTTCCTTGGGACTCAAAGAGTTAAACAAAAAATAGCTCGTATATCCAGAATTCCCAAAATGACCACTTACATTTTCTTTTTGCTTTTCTTGTAATTTCTGTTTTTGATGGTTAAACCATCTGGCAAGTTCTTGTAATCAGTTTGACTATTCTGGGGGAGCTCTTTCTTTTCCCTTTCGTGTTGGTTCAGAGAGCCAGTCTATTCTTCTGAGCTCACTGTAGTAGACAATACAGACACATGATGACATTCTTCAGAAAGGAAGAACCATCAACATCAAAGTTGATGAACATCAGTTAAAGCAGGCCAAGGACTTTACATATCTGGGCAGCATTTTTTCTAAGACAGAGGCATTTTCATTCTGTCTCTTATGCTACCTAATGTGGTGAAGAATGGTAATCTTTTCCTGTCAGTCGTGAGTGTGCTAGCCATGTTGGGTCAACCCTTGTTCAAACAAAGTTTGTGCTAATAGAAACAGATAATAAAGAGATGAAAGTCTTTTGAACTGGCAGTCATGTCTAAGAAAAATAGTCTTCCATATCATGTTGCCAAATTAGCTAATGTCCGCTCTCATAAACTTCCTCTCTAACTTGCCTGTTGTCACAATGTACTCCTGTTGTCACAGTCTACTACAGTTATCATGATGTACCCCTGTTGTTCCAGTGTGCTCCAGTTTTCCCTATGTTATACCAGAAGTATGTGGACTCTCTTTTTGTTCTGTCAGTGATTAGTTCTCATTATGAGTGAATTCTTAACCCTACCAGACCTGAGGCCCTCAACCTAACTGCCCCCTATACCTGAGCTCCTGTGCATTATCGCCAAAAAAAAAAAAAAAAAAACATGATATACACAAATATTAGTTACATGCAAACAAGTGGCTAGAATAAGATGAAACCTGAGACTTTGTAGAAAATAGGTTTATCTTTTATCTAGTGCCAATATTTCACATTTGTGTGCCAATCCACCAGCAGGATCAGCCTTGTTTCACAAAGTGAAAACCAGATGTTGCTGTTTGAGGGACACACCCCCTTCTCCTACTAACGATCTATTTCTAGATTTATAATTTTCAAGAATTTCCTCATCATTTGAGTTGACTGTGTCAACTGGGAACGTATTCTTCATGAAATTATGACTCCGCAGAGTCTGAATCAACTAAAGTATCGATCACCTGTTGGACTGTGAAAAGCCTAGACCTACTTCACTTGTCTAAAGCAAAATAAATTAAATGGCATTGGTTTATGATGTTGCAACCAAGAATTGGGTGCTATGATGAAAATGCATCAGTCAATAAATTCAATAGGCATATATTAAATGACGGTGTTCTGATGAAATTAATTCTTATGAATAAGAATGATACAAAGCTTTGTATAATAGAGAAATTGAACCTCAGACAGATCTCAATTTGAGATTGCCTATCTTTTTCCAGCTCGTCATCCCCCTACTTAAGTAGGTTGTTACACTCAGACTGTCTGCAAAGAATAGATGCTGGCTACAGTGCTCTTCAATGAGCCAACATTGATCTGAATTGTCTCACACCACAGCTGAAATGAAGGGAATGCTTTACAGAATATCCCTGGCAGACTGTCCAACATTACTTCTTTTTGTATCCTACTTGTTTCCTTCACCAAAACCAAATAAAAAGAGCACTTGATATGGGGGAAAACAACAGCTGCTGAAATACTTGTGTGTACCATTCCTAGTCTTGACAGTTTTTTTGCCATGGCATGGAAAGGTGTCAGCTCAGAAGCTGATACAAGCTGTTGAAGACCACAGGATCTGGAGAAGGATGATCTTCTGTGCCAGACGGCAAAGCACATTATGACGATAAAACAAATATAGACAATGATGCATCACTCACTAGATGGCACTGGGCTGAAGGGTTCGAACCCAGATGTCACTGGATTTATAGCACAACAAACTATAGTACATCTCTTTTCTTGTTGTCATAGTAACTTGATTCACTTACAGCTGGACACGGCAGATAATTGCTTTGAACAATCCGACTGAAGAAGGCATTGATTTGTATCCCTCGGTTTCCAACACAAACAACTTCACCTTAGAGGTTGACACAGAGAAACCAATAACCTTGAAGCCAGGATGTGTTACAAAGGTGTCTCTCAAGTTCAAGCCCTCAAATCTCGGAGACGAGGGCCACAAGGCAAAGGTCACCTTCTTCAGCGACCAGGTAAGATTAGTATAGCTGAAAGTGTGTGCTGAATATGTTTCAAGCAGTTTTACATATTTTGTGTGACATCACAGTTCTGTTTAGCTTTTTCTTGAATTTGTTACAAAAATATTTTCTATTTCAAACCTAGTTTTCAGTCAGTTGATGTCTGCTTAGTGACCTGGTAAACTAAACATAACTGGCTCAAACAACTCTCATAATTGTTGCGGACCTGTTATAGTTATCATTATTTTGCTTCATACTTCCAGAAATCATCATCATCATCCAGTAACTTGTCATGTGCAGAATGTTGTCCTGCAACCTCGTTTCCACCTAGCAGGCCAAATAGGCTGCCACCCTAAGACAGTTTCAAAACTAGAAAAGCTAGGCACAAAAGAAGAGAAAATTCCTAGAATCTGTGATCTGTATATACACAATTGAGATCCTTTGATGCTATAGAATTGGTGTGCCATGGTTAAATTCTCTTCATATGATGATATCTTCAGGAGGAGACTAGAGTTATATGGACATAGTATGCCATGAAATTGATAATCATCATCAGTTCTCGTTATGCCTAGTGGCACATGAGGCTTCAGAGAGGACTTTCCATGCTTTCCTGTCCTGTGCAATCTTCAGTGCAGTTTTTCATGTCAAAGATGCCGCACTCATGTCACTTTCCATCGTTCGTCTCCATGTTGTTTTTGGGCGCCCCTGTTTTCTCTTTCCCTCTGGTGTCCATGTGAGAGCTGTTTTGGCAGGTATATCAGAAGTCATTCTCATAACGTGGCCAAGCCATTTCCATCTTCTCTTGGTAATCATACTGTCTAAAGTTTCTTGGTTTGTGGCTTGAAGTAGTTTAGTGTTTGAGATTGTATCTGGCCAGAAAATTTTTATAATTCTACGTAGACATGTGTTGTGGAAGTTGGACAGCTTGTGTGCATCCTTTTTGGTAATTCTCCAGCATTCCGCTCCATAAAGAAGAACTGGCAAAATGATGCTCTTGTAGAGTCGGAGTTTCATTCCTCTGCAGTAACTGTTGGATTTCCAGATTTGCCTCATCCTTCTAAAAGTAGCTCTAGCTTTGTTCAGGAGTGACTGTATGTCTTCCTCTGTCCCTCCCAGTAGGGACACCACACGGCCAAGATATGTGAAATGTTCTACATTTTCAAGTGATTGGTTACTTATGGTCACTGATTGTTGGTTTGGACTGTTTGTCATGATCTTAGTTTTCTTTGTATTTATTCTCAGTCCCACCATTTCTGCTGTGCAGTGTAGTCTGTTGCTTTTCTCTTGTATATGTTCATGTTTATGTGATAGGAGTGCTATATCATCTGCAAAATCAAGGTCCTCAAGCATGGTGAATGGAGTCCATCGTATGCCTCTTAATGTCCTGTCTACTGTGTTCTTTAGTATCCAATCAATCACAAGGTTGAAGAGGAGAGATGACATAACACATCCCTGTCTTACACCTGTCTTTACTGGGAAAGATGTATTGTAATTTTTTTTATACTGCAGGAAAAGTCTTTATAGAAGAGAGCAATTATGGTGACTATTTTTTTCTGGAATTCCATAATGTTTGAAAAATTTTCCACAGATTGTCTCTATGGACGCTGTCAAAAGCTTTCTCAAAGTCCACAAAATTAATATATATACTTCTCTGCCATTTATTGTAGTGTTCTAAAATGTTACATATGGCGAAGATGTGCTCAGTTGTTCCTCTGCCTCTTCTGAATCCTGCTTGTTCCACTCGTAGGTATTTATCTACTCCTGTTTCAAGCCGCATTAGGATGATTTTACAAAATATTTTGCTTGGTACTGAGAGTAGAGAATTCCCCTCCAATTATTGCAGTCTGTTAAGTCTCCTTTTTTGGGGATTTTGACTATTGTTCCTTCAGTCCAGTCATCAGGCAACACTTCTTTTTCCCAAATATCCTTGAACAATGGTTCTAGAATGCTAGCAGTTGTGTTGGGATCTACTTTGAGAAGTTCTGCTGGCAGTTCGTCTTTGCCTGGTGCTTTGTTGTTCTTTAAAGTGTGGATAGCTTTAAGGATTTCTTGTTTGCTTGGTGGTTCAGTAATAATGTCAATGTCCTGAGAAGCTGGTTGAATATCTGGGGGATTTTCAGGATCAGGTCTGTTCAAGAGGTCGGAGAAGTGTTTAGTCCACTGCATGTCTTGTTTTTGTTCTGTGGTGAGCAGTCTGCCTTCGTTATCTCTGATGGGTCTGCTGTGATAATTGTTTTTGTTTCTGCAAATTTGCTGGGTAATTTTGTGTAGGGTTTGTAGATCATGTGCTTTAGCAGCATTTTCTGCTGTTTCTGCAAGATTTTCCATAAATCTTCTCTTGTCAGCTCTGGCACTTTTCTTTGTCATTTTAGTTAGTTCGCTATATTTTAACATTAGTTTGTCTTTCTGACGTTCTGATTTAGTGTGATTTATGAGGCTCTTTTACTTTTTCGCTTGGCAATATAGTCCATGGTTTGACTACTTATCCATTCTTTGTGGTGTTGTTTCCTGGTTCCTAATATGTTATTGCTAGTTGATTTATATGTTTCTTTGATATGGTTCCATCTGTCTTGAATGCTGATTGTAGTTGGAGTTTCTGGGTCACTTGATAGGGTTTGACATCTGTTCTTGAGTTCTACTATGAATTTAGTGGCGTCTTTTTCTCTTAAAAGGTTAACATTGTAACGTGCTGTCTGTGTCTTAACTTGCGTGTAAACTTTTTTTGAGTTTAAGTCGTAGTAGATAATAATTTATAAATAATAAGATTATTTATTCCATTTATGTTTCAGCTTGGAGAGTGGGTTTTCTATGCATCAGGGACTGGACTTTTGCCCAAACCTCACTTGCCTGTGGTGACGAATGCAGCGCCAGGTTCTAGTAGCACCTTGTTTATTGTGTTCAGAAATCCCACAGACCTTGCAGTCCTGGCAGACGTAACTATTGTTGGTAAGATGTTGCCTGTTCCATTGTTGGGTCCTTTGGTCTGGTCAAAAGTCAAGGTCACTTCTCATGTCATTAGCACATCGGACATATGGTGCTAGATGTAGGTTTTATTTCATTGATTGGTCAAACCGCTGCTATTGTTATAGTGAGTATAATACTACAAATACAAAATTCTCAGTTCCGAAAAAACATGCAGTGTGTTATTACTTCCACTGTATGCGAGCTTCTTTCAGCCTAAATCATTTGTTTTTCCACAAATTATTTTTTCATCTGATCTTTCCAGTTGTCACGATGTTCTCCAATGTCTCTCTTCTCATTATGTGGCCAAAGAACAGTGTTTGTCTCTTTTTTAAAGAAGCTTGTTGGAAAGTATAGAAATCTACTTCATTAGCTTCTTTTCAAGCAATTGTTGTTAGTTACTCTGGATCATCCAAGGTATTCATAACAACTTAGTGGGAGAGCGTCCCGGAGAAGATGGATCACACATCTCTGTTGCTTCCAAATTCTCCTTTATTGTCAATAAAATCATTTGCTCAGAAAAAAGTTTTCAAATTTGTCTCCCCTACAAATATCTACACTGCATACATCTAATTTCTGTAATCAGTTACTGTTGTCGCCTGCTTCTGGAAAATGTGCTTATTTTATTTCTGCTCTCGTCATTGCTCATCAAGCATTAGTAACAGAATATCCCAGCAACCTTTCACAGAATATCACACTTCAGCACAGAAAAGAAGTATCACTCTTCTCACAGAACTTCTCACTCTTTCAGCCTGCTCACAGAACATCACATCTTCTCACAGAACATCACTCTTTTCACAAGAACATCACTCTTCTACAGCTCACAGAATCATTTTCTGAACTCTTCTCACAGAACATCACTCTTCTCACAGAATTTCACTCTTTTCTCACAGAACATCACTCTTCTCACAGAACATCACTCTTCTCACAGAATGTCAGTCTTCTCACAGAATATCACTCTTCTCACAGAACATCACTCTTCTCACAGAACATCACTCTTCTCACAGAATATCACTCTTTCTCACAGAACATCACTCTTCTCACAGAATATCACTCTTTTCTCAGAACATCACTCTTCTCACAGAACATCACTCTTCTCACAGAACATTACTCTTCTCACAGAACATCCCTCTTCTCACAGCCTGAGAAAAACACTCGATAATTTGTCAGTTTTCCTGCCTCATATATTTAGATACACTCAGGGTGTCTTTAATGTCCAGTCTCAACCATGATGTTAGTCAACTTCTGCAGTGTCTCCTATTTAGTAAGCCATCTAATCATCATCATCATCATCATCATCATCATCATCATCATCCTATAACACTACATGTCATTGGGTCAACCGTTTCTGTTGACTGTCTGATCAGCTTTCTCCAACTTTGGTGCTCAGTTGCGATCGACTTCATGGTTGCATGCCTGAGGCTTGTCCAGTCAGATTCTGTAACTAGGTCTTTCTTGGTCTGCTTCTTCTCCTCTTATCCTTTACTGAGCCTTAGTATTGTTTTTCAGAGGCCGTTAGATCTTATTTCATGTTCATACCATTGCATTTTTTTGACTTTCCACTGTAGTTAAAAGAGATTCATAGTTGCCAATGTGCTGTATAATTTTATGGCGAACTTTCTCATTTGTAATGTGGTCTCTGTAGGATATGCCAAGAATTTTTCTGAAACAGCACATTTCTAATGCTTATATCTTTCTTTCAAGTTCAGCTGTTAAGGTCCACGTTTCACATCTAGTACTGTTTTTGTTTTAGTCACTATAAAATATATTGTCGCCAAAGAGTTCTGGTTTAAAAAAACTTGATACTGTTTATGAAGCAATGTTTCTCTTAGTTTAAAATATTCTTTGCCTTCTCTGCACTACTGACACATCTGCTTGACACCAGAAATTTACTGCCTTGTATGTTAAACTGTTAAAGATCATTCTTAACAACTCAGGCTTCCATTCATTCTTAACAATTCAGGCTTCCATTCATTCTTAACAACTCAGTCTTCCATTCATTCTTAACAACTCAGGCTTCCATGGTAAACACATGGTTGAGCTTGAACTTCTAATGGTGGATGTACAGACAGTTGATTTGTATGTTTTCATTGACAAGATTTGTTTTTGTTGTTTCATTACATGTTGATGTAACTGTAGTTATGCACCTCATGAGATACAGTTAATTATGCCAGTCAAAAATAATTTATAAATATTGTTTGTGTGTCCCCAATATTTACATTTTGTTGTATAAGGTACAGGGTCTCATATTTGTTAATTTAATTGAAAACTCACAGATAATGGTCAAGATGGTGACAGTCTTAAAGAGAAGAGACTAAGCTCAGAGTCAGCTTTTAAACTACTTTTGAAACACAGCAGTGGTGTTCGTGTTGGTCCGAAGTCATCTTTGGAAATTCCTATCAGCTTTGCTCCCAATGACAGTGCCAGCTACCAGGCATATTGCAGGGTTATCATGCGACGAGAGGATGGACAACCATGGTCATATACACCCACAGATTCACTAGGGTGAGAAGATATGGCTAACATTGTTTCTTGTCTGATCCCAAGTGGATGATGTCCCTTCCGTTAATCTTTTAATTTAGAGATCAGTGTTTTCTCCAGCATGTTTCACAAACAGGAAGTGGGACTTGTGGTTATCACTGGCTCCACAAAGTTTGTAATGAAAGGGGCAAATTGTGAGCCAGATTTTCCTTTCTCTGACTGGAAAATTGTGGCTTCCTCTGGAGTTTAATTTGGTCTTGCACATTTACAAGTGGCAAAGTCAGAGAGGGCAATGCTCTGGGTTTATGGTGTCCTGAAAAACTTCTAGTCTACAAATTCTTGTCTGTGAGTTTCTGTCAAGCTTTATTTAAGCTGGCATGCTCTGGTCTACCCTGATCAACATTTTCTGTTGCATACAGGGGTGGGGAGGTCTGGTGGGTGGAAGCTTAGTCTTGCATTATAAGGCTGGATGTTTTGCCTTTGTTTTGTTGAATCTGTTCTTGTTTAGAATATATTTAATGTTGTTCTCCATATTTTTGTTGGTCCGCTTCTTTTTCTTTGTTTGGTTTATTGTATTGTCTGTCAGCAGTTGGCCAGATTTTATTAGCCTCTGATGTCCAAACGTTGTTTTCGGTCTCTCCGTGAATTCAGTGCGTCAGGTGATTGCTATCATATTTCTGATCTAACTTCACATTTTGTTTCTCTTTAAGACTCCCACACCTGCCACACCTGTCTCTCCTACCCCCAGCTCCTGTCTCTCCTACCCCCAGCACCTGTCTCACCTGGAGACCCCGGCAGTTAGTCTCACATGGAGACCACAGCACCTGTTACCTAGAGACCCCAGCACCTGTCTCACCCAGAGACCCCAGCACCTGTCTCACCCAGAGACCCCAGCACCCATCTCACCTAGAGACCACAGCTCTTGTCTCTCCTGGCCCCAGCACCTGTCTCACCCAGAGACCCCAGCACCCATCTCACCTAGAGACCCCAGCTCTTGTCTCTCCTGGCCCCAGCACCTGTCTCACCCAGAGACCCCAGCACCTGTCTCACCCAGAGACCCCAGCACCCATCTCACCTAGAGACCACAGCTCTTGTCTCTCCTGGCCCCAGCACCTGTCTCACCCAGAGACCCTAGCACCTGTCTCACCCAGAGACCCCAGCACCTGTCTCACCCAGAGACCCCAGCACCTGTCTCACCTAGAGACCACAGCACCCATCTCACCTAGAGACCCCAGCTCTTGTCTCTCCTGGCCCCAGCACCTGTCTCACCCAGAGACCCCAGCACCTGTCTCACCCAGAGACCCCAGCACCCATCTCACCTAGAGACCACAGCTCTTGTCTCTCCTGGCCCCAGCACCTGTCTCACCCAGAGACCCTAGCACCCATCTCACCTAGAGACCCCAGCTCTTGTCTCTCCTGGCCCCAGCACCTGTTTCACATGGAGATCCCATCACTTGTCTCACATCGAGACCCTGACAACTAGTCTCACCTGGAGACCACAGTACCTGTCTTAAGCATCTCATCTCACCTGTGCTGGGTTTTCTCTGGTGGGAAGTTGATAGGGACCAAGTGTGCTGACCTACATTGTTTAGCAACATTTGTATTCGACTTCCTTTACTATCTTTTGCATGATCTTTATCATAAGTTGTGCAGTCACTTCCTGTAGTTCACACAAAGAAAAATGTGTGTACTGTGCATGGACCCTATAGCACCAGCAACAATCCAGATATGGACACACAATAATTCAAACATATGCTTTAAACTGTTTTAAATCTGTTTGTTTAAACTTGTGGTGTTTAAACTTGTGGTGTTTAAACTTGTGGTGTTTAAACTTGTGGTGTTTAAACTTGTGGTGTTTAAACTTGTGGTGTTTAAACTTGTGGTGTTTAAACTTGTAGTGTTTAAACTTGTGGCAAACCTTGACCTCTCATTTTCAAATGTCAAGGTATTTCTTTTAGACAACTGTATAAAATCCTTCATTTTGTTCACACTTATCCAGCAGGGCTAAGTCAAGTATTATGTGACTCCAGGAGCAGGAGAGCTATAACATCCACTCCTGGTGTTCCTAGCTGCAAGAATTACAAGCCGTTTAGCCTCTTGTTGGTTTAACACTTGTTTGAGAACATTCAATTATCACTGCACCTGACTATACATATATACTGTTTCTTTTACAGTAGAAAATTGCCATCACACACAGCAAGTGTCAGTGAGATTCGATGGCTCTACCCACTTCATGGAACTACGGATTCTATGCCAGGAAAAGATATCTTTCAGATTTCTAGTTCAGTTCACAGTCAGCTGGCCAAAACTCTGGATGTTTCTCTCACAGACGAGTTTTCCAAGGCAGCCCATGTCCGGCTGAAAACGCCTAAACAAAAGAAATCTTCTATTCCAGAGAGCTCAATTGTTGGACATAGTAAGTCCAGAAAAAAATAGATGGAGGCTGTGTGGTTATGTAAAACATAACCGTATATGTTTAAAATGTAAAATGAAAAAATTTAAATATGTCTTGTCCCAGTTGTTACATTACCACATCACCATCATCATGTGCCATGCTATTTAGCATTGATGGTTCTGGTGGAGCATCTGATAAAATTACTAGAGTCTAAGAACAGATCTGTGTTCTTGTCTATGAATGTGATGTGTCCATGTATGCCATGTAGCCATGCCATCTGGTAGTTCTCTCTTTACATTCCTCTTGCTAATTTCCCATTAAGTCTGCCAATTGTCCTTAGTTTTAAAGCTGATTTTTATCTCATGACATGGCCAGAATATTTTGTAACTGTCTACAGCTAATTTATCTAGTCTGTTGATAGTTTCCATTTATCTCATCAGTTTTTTTGGAATTTGTGAAATTTTTCCTCATAAACAAAATTTGTACTGTCAATATTTGTTTCTCGGGTGCTCATTGTTTATGTGTAACATGCGTACAACAGTACGTACAACAATGTATACAAAAGGACATGTTCTGGGAAGCACCTTAACACTTTGATCTCACTGTTTTTAATATTATTATAATAATAGTAACTGATGCACATAGCACATTTCCAGTCATACATGAGACATTTATGAATGAATATAAATATCAGCCAATCACACATGGCACATTTCCAGTCATACATGAGACATTTATGAATGAATATAAATATCAGCCAATCACACATGGCACAGTTCCAGTCATACATGAGACATTTATGAATGAATATAAATATCAGCCAATCACACATGGCACATTTCCAGTCATACATGAGACATTTATGAATGAATATAAATATCAGCCAATCACACATGGCACATTTCCAGTCATACATGAGACATTTATGAATGAATATAAATATCAGCCAATCACACATGGCACATTTATAAATGTACCTATACATAAATATCAGCCAATCACATATAGCACATTTATAAATGTACCTATACATAAATATCAGCCAATCACATATAGCACATTTATAAATGTACCTATACATAAATATCAGCCAATCACACATGGCACATTTATAAATGTACCTATACATAAATATCAGCCAATCACATATAGCACATTTATAAATGTACCTATACATAAATAGCAGCCAATCACATATAGCACATTTATAAATGTACCTATACATAAATAGCAGCCAATCACATATAGCACATTTATAAATGTACCTATACATAAATAGCAGCCAATCACATATAGCACATTTATAAATGTACCTATACATAAATAGCAGCCAATCACATATAGCACATTTATAAATGTACCTATACATAAATAGCAGCCAATCACATATAGCACATTTATAAATGTACCTATACATAAATAGCAGCCAATCACATATAGCACATTTATAAATGTACCTATACATAAATAGCAGCCAATCACATATAGCACATTTATAAATGTACCTATACATAAATAGCAGCCAATCACATATAGCACATTTATAAATGTACCTATACATAAATATCAGCCAATCACATATAGCACATTTATAAATGTACCTATACATAAATAGCAGCCAATCACATATAGCACACATGCATGAAGGAACCTAACAATCAGCCAATTGCACATAGTACGTTCTTTGATAAAAACATTAAAATGGCAGCTGTATTTGTGAATTATTAAGGAGTTTTAGTATTCAGAACAAGAAACACAAATTATAACTACAAAGCCTAAGGACAAAAATACAGACACAAATGCAAGACAATGTTTCTACTGACAATAGCCATCTCTGTTTAAGTCAGGTTTGTATTTAATTTTTAAAAATACTTACTGAAGATGGCTTTAGGTATTATTGGTTTTCATTTTTTAATAAAGCATTTATACAAAAGAACAAGACTGTGGATATTTCTGTTAACATTATTTGTTTCGCAATTACAGTTTTCTAAAAACTTGGTATTTTTCTTTTAAACATTTGAGAGTTATAGAATGTTTGACATAATTTTTTATTTATTGGCCTGTTAACTTTGGGGGTGGGGGGAGGGGGGAGGGGTTAAATTGATGTTTACTGTGTTATTGTTGCTGATCATAATTCCGCTGAGTTTGGACAACCACTGCCATGTTCCAAAGAAGCAAATGCTGTGCAGCTGTTAAATGGAGCTCTCTTGTTTGAGCTACCTGTGACCCTTTGAAAATTAAGTTTGTTCGTTCGTTCGTTCATACCTGTTTGTTTTGGTAAAATTGTCTTACTTTTGACTGTTGAAATTGCTAAGTTTGTGTTTCTAGTTCTGTTAACAGTTCCAGTGCCATACTGGTCACTGCTGCTGCCGGCCAAGACACAGGTCCCAATCATAAAGTATTCATTCATTCATTCATTCAGTAGCATGTCCCTCGCGGAACCTCGCTGCCATAACAACCCTCCGGAAAACCTTCCTATCATGAGCAAGATGTCCTGCGTCTGATACACCCATCTGGAGATCATCTGCCACATCCTGCACCCATCTTCTCCTTGGCCTTCCTCTTCCTCTCTTCCCAGGCATATACCCCTCCATTATTGTTCTCTCTAGACCTCCATGACGTTTCAAGTGACCAAAATATTTCAATTTTCTTTGTTTTATTGTCTTTACTAGCCAACCCTCTTCAATATTCAGCTCTTGAAGTATGGATGCATTTGTTCTTTTAAGTATTAAAGTATTACCAGACAATTTTCTGAATGTCTGGGAAATGTTTTGTGAAAGAGAAGGCAAACTGCTCACTCCTACATCATTAAATGATGATCAAGTATTTCACACAAATAGCATGATCTGTCATCACACATTTGCCATTGGACACGTACCCATGTGAAATAAGATATCTGACATACTTCATGGGACATATGCCATGAAATATATGCAGTGCAATATATATGATTTAATATGTGCAATGTTTGACATATGCCATGTGACATGTGCCATGTTACATAGGACATGGGGAAATGCCAGGGGATGTATGTCATGTGATATATGTCATGTGACATGTGCAGTGCGAAATGCCATGTGACACGTGCCATATGACCGTGAAGGTCAGAAATTGCAGCTCATGTCTGCATTTTGGAAGTCTCTGTAGTGCAGTGGTCAGCCTGTTTGCATCGCAGCCCAGTGGTATGTGTTCAAATCTGCTTCAAGGTGAAGATATTTTTTATGACTCAGGCTCCAATGTCAGTTCAACTTAGATGGGTTCTGGGAAATGTTCTGGAAAGTAAAAGTAGTTGTCAAGATATTGATCACATCACTGTTCCAGTGTTTCATGTGGTCTTCAGAATTATAGGTCTTGTGCCATTTGCCATGTGCCAATAAGGAAGAAGAAGAAGAGGAAATTGACATTAGTTATAGTAAAAACGTCTATTTAGGCAGTTAAGGCCAATTTTTTTTGGTTTAAAAAGAAATTAAAATACATTTTTACTTTTCTAACAGAACAGAGCTTTATTGTAAAACTCAATTAAGTTTACACTAGAGGATTAGTCAGCACAGCAAGATCAGCTGTAAGCACATTTTCAAAATATGAATGAGATTAGAGATTACGGCCACTGAATTCTGTGAAACAAAGCCATGCCAATGGCCAATTAGGAAAAACAAATATTAACCTAGTCAGGCATGAGAATCCTTTATCTTGACACACTCTTGTGTTTTTGGTGTTGTGTTCAGTGTCTTAGCAATAGCTCCATTTGCAGAAACATCATTACCAACTGGCAATGCCTACATTTATGTAGTTAAAGAGTTATATGCTGAAAAATTATCAAAATTAGAACAAGAGTAAAAAACAATCACTTTATTAGGAAATTGAAACTCTGTGCTTGCTGCTGAAGATGGGGATGAAGCTGTTATTTGAATGTCGCAAGTGCTGTGATATCAGGTATTATTTCGATATTCTTTATAATTAAATTCATTGGATGTGGCAGCTGAAACTGGCGGGGAGGCTTCCATCGAAGTTATGAAAAGAATTGCTTTAGGTTTTTAAAGTCACACCCCGCCATTGACAGACATTTATTTTCTACTTGCTTTCTTGTTCTTACCAGTTCCTCCGTTATGATGTTCAAGATCATGCAGGTCACTATCTAGTTTACATGCTATTTTTACCTTGAACTATCAATGCCTGTAATTAATTTTTTTAAATTTCTGATCTCAGCTCCAGAGACTGCAGAAGAGTACAGTTTTGAACTGTTGTATGATAGTGATGACACCAAGAGCGTCATTGAGAACTGTGTGGAAGTTAAGATGATCAAACACATGAAAACAAACACAGGAACTGTCACTCTTGTCTTCGAAGTCAACTTTGCTCCAACTGTAAAAATGGAGTATGTTTCTGTTTTTAGTTTAACCATATTTGTATGATGCTGCTTGGGGGCATGAAAGAATACCAGCTTCTTCTTTTTCTTCTTTTTTGTGTTCACCGGCTGCAAACTCTAACGGAAAGTTCTGGTTGTTCATCGACTCCAGGATTGCAAAATTCAAATTGGGCTGTTCATTTTAGGCTTAAAGTGGATAAGCAAACCACAACTTTCTGCTGGAATTTCCAGCCAGTGAACACGAAGAAGAAGAAGAAGAAGAAGAAGAAATAATTAGGATATAAATATTGTGCTATATGCTGTATAGTTTTTTTAAAGTCAACTAAATTTTTATTTTTGTTTGCCTTGCTGTTTTTTTTAAATTCTATTGATAAATAGTTGTTAAAGATACAGAAATTCAAGTGCATTCTGTCATGGATATAGTGGCTGGGTCATGTTGGAATGCTAGACAACAAAAAAGAGATCCAGCAGTTGAAAACTCACAATGGACAAGGGAGTCATTGTAAAGCTTGATCAACTGCTGATTCAATATCCAACAAAAAGCAAAGCAGCAACAAGCAAAGCAGCATATTTAGAGCTGTTGATGTTCGGATTCAAGTGGGATTCCATGATTGGAGGTGCTAAGAGAACATATTGTTAGATAATACCTAGAATGATCAGCATCTAATCCTTACAATTTCTGAGGGAGACGGAACGTTTAGGGTCGTGCCCAGAGTGCTAGGATGTTGATTCTTACATATCTAAAAATGTAAACCAGAAGAAAAACGGTTATCAGTGTTTTACTGCAACCAATATTCATTGTCTGGTTTTCTTTCAGCCATTTCGTAAATCTCCTGATAAAGAAAGCACAAGGTGGTTTCTGGGTAGTTCCCCTCAGATTCACTGCTACTGGGCGGCCTGTAGACGACACAATCGTGATTGAGTCCAGCGGACTGGACAAACCATCAACTGTTGGGTTTAGGCTCAATTCTCAGCAACAGTAAGCTGTCTTAAGTACTTATAGTTGGTGGAATGAAATAAAACAATGATCAGTAGTGTTAAGTGTGAATTCTGCTCATTACATTTACTCACTTACAGTTTATATTCTGTCCGGGATTAACATTGTTTAGTTTTAATCATGATCAGCTAAATACTATCCAGGCTAAACATTTCATTTCATGATTGTTTAGTTCTAGTTTTCAGTTTTAAGAATGTTTAGTTTTATGAATGTTTCATTATAAGAATATTGACTTTCAATAAAAGAAGTGGCTGGCAGTAAAAAAAAAAGAGGGGGGTGGTGGGGTAAAGATCACTGAGCTCTCATGCAAGAGACCCACACTTAATCCTCAGAAAGGGATAAAGATTTGTTTCTGTCTGTCAGGGGCCAAATAAAAATTCTAACTGGCACAGTTCATGGCAACTACCCTAGCCATATAATGTTGACCGTCCTTGTTCAAAATTTTGTTTTAAAAAACACCTTTATAATTCTGTCAAATTTTACTTTAAGAAACTAGACGAGGAGGGAAAAAAAAAGTAGAAGAAATTTTGAGTCTTAGTTTTTATAAACATACAGGAAGTTGAACTCCTAGACTACTAAGTGAGCAGACAGGTATAAAATTCACAGCTAGTAATCACTGAACTAATTCTGAATTAAAAAAAAAATATACACTTTATTATGCAAAGTAACTTTTTCTTGGGTAAGGGAAATAATCTCTAAATACAAATGAAGCAAAGAATTAACTGCTTTCTTTCCCTTCGATAATAAAATGAAGGGTTTCACACATATTAAAAAAAATGATTGCTGTTTTGATTGAGAAGTTCTGATTTGCCAAATCTGTCAGCGTCGATAGTGTGTCACATAAATATTGTTTTGCATACGGCGCTGTATTCATTTCTAATGTTCAGAACTACTTTTGAAGTATTCAGGAAAGGTAACTCTAACGTCTTCCTTTGAATACAATTTCGAGTTCCCAAGATGTGTGGACATAGATTGTTCTGATTTATAGCTAGCGTTTTTTCAACAGTGCATTTTCTAACTTCGTGTCCAAGTGCCTTGGATACCATCGTTTTAACAACAAATACAGATCCCAAAATAGGTCTTTCTGTGGCCGAAGCTATACAATTTTTCAATCAGATGTTTTAAATTCTGATAAATGATCATGAAAATTTAGATTTTTTGGAAAGTAATTCGGACGATGAATTTACACCAGCAATCAGCTGTTGGGACTCTATCGATTCTAATGAGTTTACACAGACAGTGTCCCATTGCTGAAGCATTTAGGGTGTAAGAGAAAGAAAGTACTCCAAACATATAGACAGTATACCTAAGCTATATTTAGATCATTGCAGCTACAGTCTGTATATATCTGTTCAAAGTTAATCTTGTGTGTGTAATGGTCCATTTTTCTACCATTTGTTTTCTTTGAAATTGTGTTCAGCACTCTGTTGGAACTAGAGCTCCTGAATGCTTCAATAACCCAGAAACTTTCACAATGTTTTTTTTCTTTCTCTACCACAAATAATACCTCACAATTTTGTGGGGGTGTATATAGTCATTCCCACCATGTTTACACACTATACAGTTACAGCCAATGCTAAAATGTAATGTAGGCATAATAGCCATTGTTCAAAGATGTCATCAAAACTCTAAATTTAGGAAAACCGGCTTTCTCTGGGTGACTGGGTAAATCTGCTGAGGTTGATGATCCTCTGTCCCGCACCATCAAGTGATAAATACAGGCAGTCAGACAGTTTTGTTGAAAACTGTAAATAATACACACTTGTACATGATTGTTGTGTCATGTTCATTCACTCACTTGTACATGATTGTTGTGTCATGTTCATTCACTCACTTGTAAATGATTGTTGTGTAATGTTCATTTACTCACTTGTAAATGATTGTTCTGTAAAGTTCATTCACTCACTTGTAAATGATTGTTGTGTTATGTTCATTCACTCACTTGTAAATTATTGTTGTTTAATGTCTATTCACTCTATTGAAAATTATTGTTGTATAATGTTCATTTACTCACTTGTAAATGATTGTTGTGTAATGTTCATTCATTCACTTGTAAATGATTGTTGTGTAATGTTCATTCACACACTTGTAAATGATTGTTGTGTAATGTTCATTCACACACTTGTAAATGATTGTTGTGTAGTGTTCATTCACACATTTGTAAATGCTTGTTGTGTAATGTTCATTCACTCACTTGTAAATGATTGTTGTGTAATGTCTGTTCACTCACTTGTAAATAATTGTTGTGTAATGTTCATTCATTCACTTGTAAATGATTGTTGTGTAATGTTCTTTCACACACTTGTAAATGATTGTTGTGTAATGTTCATTCACACACTTGTACATGATTGTTGTGTAATGTTCATTCACTCACTTGTAAATGATTGTTGTGTAATGTTCATTCACTCACTTGTAAATGATTGTTGTGTAATGTTCATTCACACACTTGTAAATGATTGTTGTGTAATGTTCATTCATTCATTTGTAAATGATTGTTGTGTAATGTTCATTCACACACTTGTAAATGATTGTTGTGTAATGTTCATTCACACACTTGTAATGATTGTTGTGTTATGTTCATTCACACACTTGTAAATGATTGTTGTGTAATGTTCATTCACACACTTGTAAATGATTGTTGTGTAATGTTCATTCACACATTAGTAAATGATTGTTGTGTAATGTTCATTCACACACTTGTAAATGATTGTTGTGTAACGTTCATTCACACACTTGTAAATGATTGTTGTGTACTGTTCATTCACTCACTGGCTTGTAAATTATTGTTGTATAGAGTTTATTTGTATGTTCAGTTATATATGTTTTTTTGGAATGCAGTCTAAAAAAGTAGACCAAATCATAAGTAACTACTGAAATGCTCTGAATTAGGAACTGACAAATTTATGTCTCAGTCCAATGTGATAACAGCTTTGCCATATGCTTAACATTAGTTTATTTATATTTTTTTAAAGAAATTGGAATTGGATCTCTGTGCTGGCTACTGAAGATGAGGAGGGAAAGCTTTTTGGAAATATCCCGAGTGCTGTGGTGTTCTGTTCTTAACTCAGCTAAACTCATCATTTCTTTCTTGACTTATTTTTTTTTAAAAATAATTAGTCAGCGTATTTTAATGTTTCACTGAAAAAAAAAAAGATACCAGTAAAATACCAGTAAAAAACATTTGAATACATATATTTTTCAGGCAGCCTGAAGATTTTGTTGCTTTCTTTGAAAATGGAAGTGACACAGCATTTTCTGTAACTCCTGAGAGAGGAGAGTTAGCACCAAAAAATACAACTGGTACACTGATATCTGTCACTTTCTTGCCAAAGATTTATGGCAAAGTGTACACCTCGACGCTGATAGTCAAGGTAAGGCAATGTTCTGTCTTGACTTTTTATCTGCATGCCAGTCAGTCTGTCTATCTAAGCCAAATGTCTGTCTGTGAGTATATTTGTCTGTATGTCTGTCCCCTGTATATATGTCTGCTAGTCTGTCTATTTGTCTGCTCATCTATATCTAGCGAGGTAGATGGGTAGTAATTTACCTACCTACAAATATAACCAGACATTTATATTTTCAGACAGAAAAGCAGACACACAGACATATAAATCTGTGAAGTCCCATGTGTCACTCAAGTGTTTCTGAAGAGCATCCACAATAAAATCTCTGGATCTGTTTATGGACTTCACTTAGTTGAAAGCTTAGAGCTTTTTTGACACAAAACTGTAGCTGATTGAACTTCAGTCTGCCAAGATGTCTGAACCCACTCCATTTGTTGTCTCTCAGAGATTAAGTGCAGTTTGTTCTGTTTTCCTATATTATAACGCTGCTCCAGCTGTTACACTCACCCACACTGCTCCAGCTCTTACACTCACCCACACTGCTCCAGCTGTTACACTCACCCACACTGCTCCAGCTGTTACACTCATTCACACTGCTCCAGCTGTAACACTCACCCACACTGCTCCAGCTGTTACACTCACCCACACTGCTCCAGCTGTTACACTCACCCACACTGCTCCAGCTGTAACACTCATCCACACTGCTCCAGCTGTTACACACACCCACACTGCTCCAGCTGTTACACACATCCACACTGCTCCAGTTGTTACACTCACCCACACTGCTCCAGCTGTTACATTCAGTCACACTGCTCCAGCTGTTACACACACCCACACTGCTCCAGCTGTTACACACACCCACACTGCTCCAGCTGTTACACACACCTACATTGCTCCAGCTGTTACATTCAGTCACACTGCTCCAGCTGTTACACACACCCACACTGCTCAAGCTGTTACACACACCTACATTGCTCCAGCTGTTACACACACCCACACTGCTCAAGCTGTTACACACACCTACATTGCTCCAGCTGTTACATTCAGCCACACTGCTCCAGCTGTTACACACACCCACACTGCTCCAGCTGTTACACACACCCACACTGCTCCAGCTGTTACATTCAGCCACACTGCCCCAGCTGTTACATTCAGCCACACTGCTTCAGCTGTTACATTCAGCCTCACTGCTCCAGCTGTTACACTCAGCCACACTAATCCAGCTGTCGAGAATGATCTCAGTGATATGTGCCAGGTACTAAAACAGTTCACTGCTTCTCTATGAGGGCGCTGTGGTGGTGCAGGGGCCGGCCTGCTCGCCAGGAGGTCTGTAGTCATTTGTTTTAATCTCTCAGCACGATTGTGATCACTTGACCGTCAAGTGCAGATTGGTTTCTAGAAATATGATCTAGCATCATATGCTTGATACACGTGAAGGCAAGGGGTTTGTGTGTGTTTGTTTGTTTTTTCCTCTAATTTCCTCTTTTCCTTTTTAATTTAATTTGTGTTTTTTTTTTCTTGTTTTATTTTCTTCTTCTAATTTGTTTTGTTTTTAATTTAGTCTTTTCTCTAATTTAGTTTTTTACTAATTTGATCTTTTCCTTAAATTTCTACTTTTCTAGTGAAACCAGTTTATGTTTTTAAAAATCCCAAAGGTAGTTGATTGTTTCTTTGTTATTTTATAATAAATAGTTCATAAAATGAAGCAAATTCCAAACTAATAAATAAAATTTATTTGTAATGTTTAAATTGATGATTTCAACAGACAGCATCCAACGTGCAGTGGACATACGAGGTTAAAGGAGTATTACCGGACTATCAGCCTCCTCGGGGAGTCTCTGCTCATCCCATTGCTGGACCACACCCTCAGCTGAGATTACATTCAACCAAGAAGAATTATGTTCGCAGAAATTTGAAGCTCCTGGCCACAGCAGTGTCCTCGCCAATCAAAGGAGCACCCCTCGTACCAATAGGCAACGTTTATAATAAAGTTGTTATGTAGACTGAGAGATAGGGATGGGTGGCACTGTGGTGTTGAGATGGGTGATCTAAAAAAGATTGGGATGGGTGTCACTTGGGTGTTGAGATGGGAGATGTTGTAATGTTAACATAGGTGGCACTGTGGTGTTGAGATAGGAGATGTTGTAATGTTAAGATAGGTGGCACTGTGGTGTTGAGATGGGAGATGTTCTAGTGTTGAGATAGGTGTCAATATTGTGTTGAAATGGGTGGTACTGTGGTGTTGAGACTGGAAATGTTATAGTTTAAGGATAGAGGTGTTCTGGTGTTGAGATAGGAGGCACTGTGGTGTTGAGATAGGAGATGTTCTAGTGTTGAGATAGGAGGCACTGTGGTGTTGAGATGGGAGATGTTCTAGTGTTGAGATAGGAGGCACTGTGGTGTTGAGATGGGAGATGTTCTAGTGTTGAGATAGGAGGCACTGTGGTGTTGAGATGGGAGATGTTCTAGTGTTGAGATAGGTGGCAAACCAAGATGGGAGATGTTTTCTAGTGTTGAGATAGGAGGCACTGTGCAGAGGGAATGTTCTAGTGATCACAGATAGGAGTAAATGGTGTTGAGATGGGATTAGTCTTTTTTATTGAGATAGGAGGCACTGTGGTGTTGAGATAGGAGATGTTCTAGTGTTGAGATAGGTGGCACTGTGGTGTTGAGATGGGAGATGTTCTAGTGTTGAGATAGGAGGCACTGTGGTGTTGAGATAGGAGATGTTCTAGTGTTGCCAAACTTTTTGTTGAATGGGAGATTTCCTAGTGCTTGAGATGTGCACACACTTGAGATGGGAGATTTTCTAGTGTTTTGATCTACACACTGCCATAAATGAGATGTGAGATGTTCTAGTGTTGAAGTGAGTATTTTGTTGTGTAAACATTACATGCTTTGTTGACAAATAAATATTGGCAGTGCGAAAGATGAATATTTAATATAAATAAAACCTGCTCCCCCAGATATGTGGTCATTTGAAAATAATGTTTATTTGTGTAGTGGTTTTGAGATAGTAGTGCTATCTTTATACCTATGTCACATATTTTCAGGTTGATTTCATATAAACTTGTCTCTTCTGTCTCTCTAATGAGCTTTCTGTTTATGTTCATCATCTCCAGGCCACATTCCATGAAATATTGTTTGGTATATCCACATCTCCAATGACTTGATACAACTTTTTAATTTGCACAGGTTTCTGAATTATATGATAGTGTTGATAAATTATAGGTTCATTATTATTATCTGTTTAAACATATTGTTTATCTTTCTAGGTGTCATGTATTTTTGTTAATGTTATTTACAATATTTTGTAACCATACCTGTTCTTTTGGCTTTCTATTCTCACTTCTGCCATCAGCTTTCTATTATTACATGTCCGCAATAGGGGAAACTTGCTTGTGACTTCTACGTACATATGAAAAATCAGAGAACATTGCTCTTGATTTGTAAGTTCCTGGTCATAATTTAAATCTATCTATCTTCTTTTACCTCACCAGGACATCACACAAGCGATAAACACCTGATCCACACAAAGTGCCACCATGTGGATGAGGATCACCCATGGAGAGGTCCCAGAAACCGTGTTTAACCATTGAACCATATTTATGGCCGGACTATATTGCGGTCCCTGGCAAGAGCCAGAGTAGGGCTTCAAATAACGAAAAATTGCATCACACAAAGGGATGACAAGATATTGATTAGATCTTCTATAGTTAAAAATGGCAATGTTTGTGTGTTTGTTTCACCCCTTGATAGACTCTGAAATACTGAACCGATTTAGCTGAAATTTTCAGTGTTGATATGTTTGTGTTCATGATACCGGATTTTGAATAGGTGTCGTGGTTTGAAAATAAACCTGTCACTGTTAGAGATAGGTGACCACAATTTATGCAATAATATTCTAGGCTAATATTTATAACTTTAGTGATTTCTAATTTCTAGCCACGTTAGTAATTGCGCATTGCGCCGGAGATGTAGTCAGAACGCAAGGCTTCCGCCATTCGCCGGCGAGTTACGTGCAGCCAACGCCTTCTCTAATACATAGAGTAGGTCTAGGTACAGCAAACAAGACTATCTCTATATTTGCCACAATAACCATTTTAAACACGGTTTCTATTTTCTGTTTTTTTTTTGAAAGGTATCAACCTTCGATGGGAGGGGGGGGGGGGGGGGGGGGGGGGGCAATGTAAGGACTATCCGGTGTCGGAGAGGGAAAGTGACTGTGTGATTAACTTCATTAACTGTGTTAGAGACGGGAGATATTCTATTGTGCAGTGGAGGACTTTCTCATTAAGATATCTGGTGTATCTGTCTATTGAGAAAAACATTGCACTGCGTAGCTGTCAAGATATTATAAGTTTTAATATAAAGGACATCATTAGTATGTGCAGGGACTGTACATCTCAGTGGATAGTTCCTAGTTGTCATTTTTTGTCTATTAAATTATGTGGCTGCTTGTTTGTCGATCTATTAGGACACTGGGTTCCTGAGCATGTGACTTGGTTTTTCCCCCAGTAGTAAATTTTTTTTTTGTGCCCCGGACTTGCCTAATTCCTCATCTGCTCTGCGTGGTGATTCTTGCTCTAGCCATGTTTGGCCTTAATATTTAATTTTTGAAAAAAAAAGACAAGTAAATGGGTAAATATTTTGATAATTAAATTTGACCATTTCGCATACTTATGATTGTTCATTTTTAAACCTTCAATTGCATGGTTACGCTAAAATATTTTTTCATAGATTTTCATTTCTTTTCATTATAGAATTTAGTTATTTCATCATCTGCGTGGAATTTTAAGCTCTTCTGTTTACCACAGCGTTCATTTCCTAATTATGGTTTTTTTTTTTTGTCCTGTTTCTCATTTGCTTTGATAGTGTGTTTTTTTTATTTCATTATTACTATCTGTTTAAAATGAGGTCAAGAGTTGTCGGTGAATTTTTTTTTTAATGGGGGGGACAAACTTTTGTTAACTGAGAGAGCTTTAAGTCACCAGTAACTGCTTGTACCCACTAATTAATGTTTTCAGCAGCAGTAATAGTTTGTGGTTGGGCTATTACACCGTAGTGCTCTCATGTGAAGACCGCCGGTCAAGTTTATGGCTGAGTTTCTTCTGTCAGGAAGCGAAATTATACATCCTAACCTGACCAGTCTGTGGCGACAGCACTAGCCATGCGGAACCTAATCTTCTGGCTCACGACTCTCTGTATACTATGCCACAGCAACACGTGGCCGGGTACAGCTAGTTTAAATATAAATATCTTCCTCATCTTCTTTGTTCACTGGCTGTAAGCTCCAGTGGAAAGTCCTGGTTGTTCATCCATTTGGCTTTGGCTTTGTTTGAGGGCCAGAACTTTGGCATGTATATCTATTTTGCTGGCTTATTTATGTGCAGTTGGTTTTTCCTTTTTCGTTCGGACAGATACATTCCGACTTGCCTTTTTTGAGTAGATAGCTGGTCTATTCTTGCTTTCCCCACAGTGGGGACCCAGAATCTACACGGAGAACAAATATTATATAAAAGATAGAAATCTTACTCTTGGCTTCTACATTCACATAAAAGATTTACTTCTTTCTGACAGATTAGTTTTGGTCATTTATAGGGCTTTCAGGCAAGATAATGTTGATGCTTCTGGTATTCCCTTATTCCATCAATTGTAAATACACAACTTGCACTGTTTCAGCTACGTCTAAATATCAATGCTGCTTAATGGAAGTCTTGTTGAATTTTACCTATCTGTCTTTTTATAGATTCGCATGCAATAACTATTCTTTGATGTTGAATGCTTTTGTAATAGGTTTAAGTGACACTATGGCAGCAGTCAGTTGATGTCACTTCACTGATTACTGTAGTGTATTTTTTTAAAATTATTTTATCCTGTTGATGTAACTATGGTTGATAAAATAGAATATTCCACTCTAATACAAATCACTACTTCTGTGTGGAATTGAAACATTAAGAATGACGAAAATCATCATTATTGCAACAAACATTCATTAACTGCTGCAGATTCAAAAGTCAAGAAAGTAAAGGACCTTTTTCCACACCTTCATGTGTATAAGGCATATAGGGCTAGACCTATATTTTATAGACCAATCAGCACTGGATGGGTGAAGTGGTTAACATTATGCTGGCCACCTTCACTTCCCAGGAGTTTACCTGGTTCCCATGTAAGGCTGGGTCAGCCTGGGAACCAATGTCATTTTTGAAGACAAAAATGTCCGGCTATGTTTGAATTTGAACCCTCAGTCTTCAGATCCACAGGTTGAGTTCCCAGCTGCTACACCACAGCAGCTCCTGCCACCTCTCAGATTAGAAGCAACTAAATGTAAGAATCAATCACCAGTATGGATTTTTAAAGGGTGAAATTTGGTGGTGGTGGTGGGGCCTTAAACAAATTGCAGTGAATAAAGCAATGAGGATAACATGTGAGACAGAACTATGAGAAAAGATGACAAGGCTGTGACTAGAATATTCTTGCACTGAAAGTCAGGGCAACAGAGATTAGAGACCTGAACACAGGTGATATTTAGACAAGTCTCTCATGTCTCTGTGTCCCACCCTGCTGGGTTCTCTTGGGTTTGTGATGTCTGTAGAAATCAATAAATACGTTGTGGATGGCCTAATGTTGAATAAGTTTATATTTGTGACATTTTCAACCATGTTTGTTATTTGTTGGTTGCATTAAACAAGCCACCACAGACTCTTCTGTGTTTCAGATCAAGTTGATATAATGATGATATTGTTCACAATAGTTGTGTTTTGCATAGCTGTTTCACTACAGAATTTTACAGTGGAAGATTTTTGTGTTTCACATTTACTTGTCAAACTAATTTTTTTATTCCCCATAACGGATTAAGTTGATGTCTTGCACTTGCTTGTTGAGTTGACAAAATTTTACATGACAGAACTATAATAAAACCTGACAACACCTTAACTAGAATATTCTTTTACTGAAAGACTGTGAATACAGGTTCTCCTGGTTATTGGATGGGAGGTCTGCTGGTTATTGGTTGTGAGGTCTGCTGGTTATTGGATGTGAGGTCTGTTGGTTATTGGATGTGAGGTTTGCTGGTTATTGGTTGTGAGGTCTGCTGGTTATTGGGTGTGAGGTCTGCTGGTTATTGGTTGTGAGGTCTGCTGGTTATTGGTTGTGAGGTCTGCTGGTTATTGGTTGTGAGGTCTGCTGGTTATTGGGTGTGAGGTCTGCTGGTTATTGGATGTGATGTGAGGTCTGCTGGTTATTGGGTGTGAGGTGAGGTCTGCTGGTTATTGGTTGTGAGTTCTGCTGGTTATTGGTTGTGAGGTCTGCTGGTTATTGGTTGTGAGGTGAGGTCTGCTGGTTATTGGTTGTGAGTTCTGCTGGTTATTGGTTGTGAGGTGAGGTCTGCTGGTTATTGGTTGTGAGGTGAGGTCTGCTGGTTATTGGTTGTGAGGTCTGCTGGTTATTGGTTGTGAGGTGAGGTCTGCTGGTTATTGGTTGTGAGTTCTGCTGGTTATTGGTTGTGAGGTGAGGTCTGCTGGTTATTGGTTGTGAGGTGAGGTCTGCTGGTTATTGGTTGTGAGGTGAGGTCTGCTGGTTATTGGTTGTGAGGTGAGGTCTGCTGGTTATTGGATGTGATGTGAGGTCTGCTGGTTATTGGTTGTGAGGTGAGTTCTGCTGGTTATTGGATGTGATGTGAGGTCTGCTGGTTATTGGATGTGATGTGAGGTCTGCTGGTTATTGGATGTGAGTTCTGCTGGTTATTGGATGTGAGGTCTGCTGGTTATTGGATGTGAGTTCTGCTGGTTATTGGATGTGAGGTCTGCTGGTTATTGGATGTGAGTTCTGCTGGTTATTGGATGTGAGGTCTGCTGGTTATTGGATGTGAGTTCTGCTGGTTATTGGATGTGAGGTCTGCTGGTTATTGGTTGAGAGGTCTGCTGGTTATTGGATGTGAGGTGAGGTCTGCTGGTTATTGGATGTGAGGTCTGCTGGTTATTGGATGTGAGGTCTGCTGGTTATTGGATGTGAGGTCTGCTGGTTATTGGATGTGAGGTCTGCTGGTTATTGGATGTGAGTTCTGCTGGTTATTGGATGTGAGGTCTGCTGGTTATTGGATGTGAGGTCTGCTGGTTATTGGATGTGAGGTCTGCTGGTTATTGGATGTGAGGTCTGCTGGTTATTGGATGTGAGGTCTGCTGGTTATTGGATGTGAGGTCTGCTGGTTATTGGATGTGAGTTCTGCTGGTTATTGGATGTGAGGTCTGCTGGTTATTGGATGTGAGGTGAGGTCTGCTGGTTATTGGATGTGAGGTCTGCTGGTTATTGGTTGTGAGGTCTGCTGGTTATTGGATGTGATGTGAGGTCTGCTGGTTATTGGATGTGAGGTCTGCTGGTTATTGGATGTGATGTGAGGTCTGCTGGTTATTGGATGTGAGGTCTGCTGGTTATTGGTTGTGAGGTCTGCTGGTTATTGGATGTGAGGTGAGGTCTGCTGGTTATTGGATGTGAGGTGAGGTCTGCTGGTTATTGGATGTGATGTGAGGTCTGCTGGTTATTGGATGTGAGGCCTGCTGGTTATTGGATGTGATGTGAGGCCTGCTGGTTATTGGATGTGAGGTGAGGTCTGCTGGTTATTGGATGTGAGGTGAGGTCTGCTGGTTATTGGGTGTGAGGTCTGCTAGTTATTGGTTGTGAGGTGAGGTCTGCTGGTTATTGGATGTGATGTGAGGTCTGCTGGTTATTGGATGTGATGTGAGGTCTGCTGGTTATTGGATGTGAGGTGAGGTCTGCTGGTTATTGGATGTGAGGTGAGGTCTGCTGGTTATTGGATGTGATGTGAGGTCTGCTGGTTATTGGTTGTGAGGTGAGGTCTGCTGGTTATTGGATATGAGGTCTGCTGGTTATTGGATGTGAGGTGAGGTCTGCTGGTTATTGGATGTGAGGTGAGGTCTGCTGGTTATTGGAACTGCATGTTTGATATATTGTTTGTGAGTAAGCAAGTGTACGTACAAATGCAAGGTGAGGATTATTGAAATGCTGAAGACATGTGGAGCAGCGCCTGTGTGAATTTTGAGAAGAGTATTGTGGTGAAGGGGTATAAGGCAACGATATTTGTTTTTTAAGTCATCTGTAATCCAAGGTCAACCCCGCTTGTCATTACTATTAGGAAACATCATGGGAAGTAAAGCTGGCCTGTATGATATGGATCTTGATTGGTTTATCACACTACAGTATCAGTACCATATACCCGACAGGCCAGCCAAGGGCATGGACTTGAAAGCCTGGGTCATAGTTTACCAGTCTGTGAGTGCAGATACAAGCCCATCAAACCAGGCAGTGTGATATGAGGGGGAAAAAGTGGTACACGTCTACTTAATCCCCTAATGTCAAAGGTCAGGTTCAGTCTGTTATTTTAGGTAGTGATAGGATGGGGAATCCCGGTACATTACATGGTGCAGTGTGTTGTTTTCTATAGGGGATTCCTGCAGAGTGTGTTGTGTCATCAACATCATCATAAACCACTTCTGCCATTAAGCGATGATGACAAAACACAAATAATCCAAGGTGCACTGGATCGCAAATTATTCCTCCCCACGGTGCTTAACAGCAGAAGGGGTTGATGATGATGACACAACACAAAACAACACACTCTGCGCCACGTAATGTACCGGGAATCCCCCATCCCATCTTATCACTGTCTAAAATCTCTGCCGATTTTGGAACACCCCTGAGATATTAGACTGTCTCGTGACCTTTGACTTGGGGGGACTAAGTAAACAAGAACCAAAAATAGATGTGCCTGCATCCAACAGTCATACATACATTCACCAACCAATGGACAACAACAACAAAAACTGCTGAGGGCTAAAAAATATTTTATTGGGTGTCACATGCAGGGAAATAACTCTTCCTTTAGATGTCACTTGTCTGACCACAAACAGTTATTCCACCTTGATAAGTTGAGTGTCCATCTTTACAACTCGGGCTGCCGTTCATTGCTTCAACTGATAGCACATTGTCTCCCAACTACAGTACCCAGACATCACAACTCTCAGCTACTGTTACTGCCTTCACTGATGGCACATCAGCCTCCCAGCCACTGTACCCAAACACTGGTAAATACTAGTCTACTAACAAACATTTAATAAACTCAATCACTTTCTTTAGTTATGTTGATCACCAGTCTCTAGAAACTACAGTCAACGCCGCAGATATTTTTCGACACCAATATTTTTTTTTCAATATCACAAAATATTTGTTTATACTAAAAATATGCGATCAACATACACAAAACTTTGTATCACAAGGCAATAAATAAATTGTTTTTTTTGCATAAAAGATCACACTGAAATTGATAACAAGAAAATATAGACTAATCTTTTGATGCCTTAAAAAAAAAAAATTGGTTATTCTATAGAGTTCAAAGTTCACAATAACTTTGTCACAATATAATACTGGTTAAGACCAATTCAAGTCTGATCACCAAGTTTGAATAAATAAAACCGTAAAAGAATGAGGATGTTCCATCTTCAGTGAAGATTGTCCAGGAAACAAGTTTAAACAACTCAAAATATAGCAATAAATTACAAAAACAGAATGTTTTAGAAACAATCAACATTTGTTGACGAGAAGAGGTTTTAACCCTGTCATCTTAAAAATGACCCTTTGGTTTTCCTTTTCCAAACTTCATTTACCGATATGCGTCCTCAAAACTCTCTTAATTAAACTCTACCTTAAGAGACAAGAAGAAGAGAAGAAGAAGCCGTAGAAACTTGAAGTCTTGGTCAGTTTGTATACATGTCCAGGTTGTGGGATCCCTTGACCACCGAGGAAACAGGCTAGCGTGAAGTCCTCTGCTTCTCACAGGCTGTTAGACACTCATGAAATTGTTATTTAAATATTTGTTCCAGTCACTAAATGTTTAAATCAGGAACATGTTTATTTCTACATAAATGACAGTAATCTAATCAATAAATACAAAAAAAGAGCAAAGAATTAACTTCTATCCTTTCCTTTGACTTTTCAATGTCATTGTGGTCATTTTTCTACAGAGGGCAGTGTGATTTAATAAAAAATTATATGATGTCATTGTCAGTGCGCAATTTTGTAAATATTTCTTCCACTCCAAAACTACCTAAAAACAATGGTGGGGTGGAGAAGGGGAGTTTGCGCATGTAACTACAATCACACACACCTTCTGCACACACTATGCAGCTGCAGCCAGTACCAAAGCTGTCAAACTTGTGTACTAGGCATAGTTCAAAGACATTATGTCAACCAAAATCTGCAAAAGCTGGGTTAAAATTTCTCAACCACAAAAATTATGAGCCATTGTTTACTGCTCAATAAACTTGATTCACCCTCCTCTGCCAAACCTGATGTTAATCACTGGCATATTAGAATCAAAGTTTATTTTTTGTTTCAACATTTTCATATTAAAAATAAAAACAAGCCTAACAACACACACAAACACAGCTGACCACAACATATGAACCCCTGTGAGGCATTTAGGACCTGTGGGTGTCTGACCTCCACAAATACTGCAGCCTTCAGCATTCTCAGTTTGACAAAGATATTGTTTTAGGGTTCCGAGTTGCCACATCTCACTAATCCTCAAACAAATGGAACTTAACCAAAACATCGCTATATTGTATTTCTGCTTTAAGGATGGAGATTCAGTTTGTCAGTTTCCTCAACCTAACTACAATGCTGCATAAAGGGTTTTACTGTCAGAATGAAATGATAATATAACACTAATAAAACTTACTGTATATCTGAATTCACCATTCTTGCTTTCTTTCTCTGCATCAATACAATTTCTCTACTGCTAACTGGAAAAGACACCAGCCAAGGAAAGATGGCTACTAGATAAAGCTAACATGACAATGCTAGCCTAATCTTCTAGTGAGCTGAAACTACACACATCTTCTATGTTCTCCACACAAAAAGGACTCAATACACTACAGAGACGTATATACGTTAATAACTCGGGGTGGGTGGGTAGAGAAACTAAAATCTATCAACAAACTGGGACATTTTAACATAATCACAGGAGAAAATGGTGGGAAAACTGGGCTGGGTTGATTCCATCATGGATCTTGTAGTTTGCTGGGCTGCTTTAGTTACCGCCTCCCAGTCTTTTCTCCTCTGCAATGACAGCCTCAACACCTCTGCGCATCTCCTGGATGGCACTGATTTCTGTGAGACCCAGTCTCCTCTTGTTGGAGATGTCGTACACACCTCCGACCGACTCTGTGTGTTCTCCATGAATACCTACGAGATTAAAATAATACAGGAATTGGTTTTTTAATGTGAAGAAACCTCTGACACCGGTCACCCCATTTATATACTGTTTAAAAATAAACAAAACTGTTACATAGCAATTCAATGGTGCAGTTTTATTAGTTGGTGAGAAAGCTCGTATTCACACAAATTTTAAATGACCTAGATGCAAAAGAACTGTCAATTAATTGGCTAAACCCTAAAATATTTTATCTGCAATTTGAACAAGTTCACTCATTAAGTGACACAAACTTTTAATGTGAAAATTGTATTACTTTCAGTAGGTATATTTTTTCTTTGTGTGTATGTGTGTGTATAAATAGTATACACTGATAAACTCATACAATGGTAAAGTCATACAGTGATAAAGTCATACAGTGCTTAAGTCATACAGTGCTAAAGTCATACAGTGATTAAGTCATACAGTGCTGAAGTCATACAGTGCTGAAGTCATACAGTGCTGAAGTCATACAGTGATAAAGTCATACAGTGATACAGTCATACAGTGCTTAAGTCATACAGTGCTAAAGTCATACAGTGATTAAGTCATACAGTGATACAGTCATACAGTGATACAGTCATACAGTGATACAGTCATACAGTGATAAAGTCATACAGTGATAAAGTCATACAGTGATAAAGTCATACAGTGATAAAGTCATACAGTGATAAAGTCATACAGTGATAGTCATACTGTCATTCGGTGATACAGTCATTCGGTGATACAGTCATACAGTGATAAAGTCATACAGTGATAAAGTCATACAGTGATAAAGTCATACAGTATTGTTAAATTCATACAGTGATAAAGTCATACAGTGATAAAGTCATACAGTGATAAAGTCATACAGTGATAAAGTCATACAGTATTGTTAAAGTCATACAGTAATTCGGTGATACAGTCATACAGTCATACAGTGATAAAGTCAAACAGTATTGTTAAAGTCATACAGTGATAAAGTCTTACAGTATTGTTAAAGTCATACAGTGATGCTAAATTTATATTGTGATGCTAAAGTCATACAGTGAAAAGGTCATACAGTGGTAAAGTCATTCAGTGATTAGGTCATACAGTGATAAAATCATACAAAGGTCATGCACTGATGCTAAAGTCATACATGATGCTAAAGTAATACAGTGATGCTAAAGTCATACAGTGATGCTAAAGTCATAATGATGCTAAAGTCATACAGTGATGCTAAAGTCATACAGTGATGCTAAAGTCATACAGTGATGCTAAAGTCATACAGTGATGCTAAAGTCATAATGATGCTAAAGTCATACAGTGATGCTAAAGTCATAATGATGCTAAAGTCATACAGTGATGCTAAAGTCATAATGATGCTAAAGTCATACAGTGATGCTAAAGTCATACAGTGATGCTAAAGTCATACAGTGATGCTAAAGTTCATACAGTGATGCTAAAGTCATATGATGCTAAAGTTCATACAGTGATGCTAAAGTCATACAGATGCTATGCTACAAAGTCATACAGTGATGCTAAAAGTCATACAGTGATGCTAAAGTCATAATGATGCTAAAGTCATACAGTGAAAGCTAAATGATGCTAACGTCATACAGTGATGCTAAAGTCATACAGTGATGCTAAAGTCATACATGATGCTAAAGTCATACAGTGATGCTAAAGTCATAATGATGCTAAAGTCATACAGTGATGCTAAAGTCATACAGTGATGCTAAAGTCATACAGTGATGCTAAAGTCATACAGTGATGCTAAAAAAGTCATACAGTGATGCTAAAGTCATACAGTGATGCTAAAAAGTCATACAGTGATGCTAAAGTCATACAGTGATGCTAAAGTCATACAGTGATGCTAAAGTCATACAGTGATGCTAAAGTCATACAGTGATGCTAAAGGTCATACAGTGATGCTAAAGTCATACAGTGATGCTAAGTCATACAGTGATGCTAAAGTCATACAGTGATGCTAAAGTCATACAGTGATGCTAAAAGTCATACAGTTGATGCTAAAGTCATACAGTGATGCTAAAGTCATACAGTGCTAAAGTGCTAAAGTCATACAGTGATGCTAAAGTCATACAGTGATGCTAAAGTCATACAGTGATGCTAAAGTCATACAGTGATGCTAAAGTCATACAGTGATGCTAAAGTCATACAGTGATGCTAAAGTCATACAGTGATGCTAAAGTCATACAGTGATGCTAAAGTCATACAGTGATGCTAAAGTCATACAGTGATGCTAAAGTCATACAGTGATGCTAAAGTGGAACAGTGATGCTAAAGTCATACAGTGATGCTAAAGTCATACAGTGATGCTAAAGTCATACAGTGATGCTAAAGTCATACAGTGATGCTAAAGTGGAACAGTGATGCTAAAGTCATACAGTGATGCTAAAGTGGAACAGTGATGCTAAAGTCATACAGTGATGCTAAAGTGGAACAGTGATGCTAAAGTCATACAGTGATGCTAAAGTCATACAGTGATGCTAAAGTCATACAGTGATGCTAAAGTCATACAGTGATGCTAAAGTCATACAGTGATGCTAAAGTCATACAGTGATGCTAAAGTCATACAGTGATGCTAAAGTCATACAGTGATGCTAAAGTCATAATGATGCTAAAGTCATACAGTGATGCTAAAGTCATACAGTGATGCTAAAGTCATACAGTGATGCTAAAGTCATACAGTGATGCTAAAGTCATACAGTGATGCTAAAGTCATACAATGATGCTAAAGTCATACAGTGATGCTAAAGTCATACAGTGATGCTAAAGTCATATAGTGATGCTAAAGTCATACAGTGATGCTAAAGTCATACAGTGATGCTAAAGTCATACAGTGATGCTAAAGTCATACAGTGATGCTAAAGTCATACAGTGATGCTAAAGTCATACAGTGATGCTAAAGTCATACAGTGATGCTAAAGTCATACAGTGATGCTAAAGTCATACAGTGATGCTAAAGTCATACAATGATGCTAAAGTCATACAATGATGCTAAAGTCATGCAGTGATGCTAAAGTCATACAATGATGCTAAAGTCATACAGTGATGCTAAAGTCATACAGTGATGCTAAAGTCATACAGTGATGCTAAAGTGGAACAGTATGGAAGAGATCAAACACTAACCTCTGGCCTGGATGTTATATTTGTCACAGAAAGCCTTGAAGTCAGGCGTAGCAGCCAACTTGGGGATCTTGATATGTACGGAGGCACGAAGGGTGGTTCCCAGATTGGAGGGACAGAAAGTCAGATAACCTAGACCTTCACGCTTGGCAAAGGACAGGCCACTACTCTCTAGGGCCCTGATTGCCTGTTGAGGAAACATTCACATTTGTACTAGGAAAGTCATTTGCATTTATGTGTTTCCTGCAATAAACAGGGCTGGATGTCTGCAGTACTTTGTAGTGGAGATGTGCTTCATGTAATACAACAAGTCAATTTATCTGTATGGAAGATTGTCATTAATTCGGGAGTGGGTTGGGGAGGGGGGAGCGGAGGGGGGAACAAAGAAGACTGACAGACACACAGAGGAAACAACAGTTAAAGCAGAGAGTGTAAAGCAGAGAGTGCTAGTGTTTGCAGACAGACAGACAGACTAGTGAAGAGAGACACGCAAAAAAACATAAATAAAGAAACACAATTATAGAAAGAGCCTAGGCGATAAATATGCAAACAGTTAAACAAGGCCAATGGAAAGAAAAGACAAGACTATAAACATATACACAGATACAGACAACAAGCTGAGCAGACAAGCAAGCAGACTGTTTGGGAATGGTCTGTAGACTTAGGTAGAGCTGCTAGGTAAGGCAAGACAACAACACACATAAACAACAAATACAATACACAATACCTTGACAAGTCTGGCATAAACCTCCTTCAAGTTGCCGCCTTTCTGCATAGAAATGAACCTCAAATGATCCTCCTCGTTGACCCACACCAGGAAGGTCTTGTTGTCGTTGAAATAAATGCCACGACCTGTGGGCCAATCCCTGTAGCCACCGGCCGCCCTCAGGAACCTGTCAGACCAACGTGCTGGTGTGAATTGTAGATTCAGAAAATGGTGCGATACCTGTTATCGAAGTATTGGTGGTGCCATTAATGTGATTAAAATTGATCGTGTGTACAACTGCAGATCTGTTGGTGACTTTTGCTACCATCCATGATGAACTGCATTTCTAATGTCGGACTGTTTGTGTTAGCACTTCAGATGGCTACCGTTTGCTTTTAATGCGTGTGTATGCTAGATATGCTGAGACAGCAGTCTGTCAATCTTTCCACAAGGGACTATGATAAACATTTTGTGTGTTTTTGGTTGGCACAGGAGCCGAGCAACTATGGGGTGATCTGTTTGCTATGAAGCTGAAACTAAGATTACCAGATTACCAGATTAGCTGTCAGACAGCAAGTGTGGTTGTCAACTTAGTCCAGCAGAAGACAAGAGTTAGGTGCTAAAAAAAAAAAAAAAAACTCAGACATTTAAACAAAATATTACAACAGAGGCTGGAACTCACTGGCCCAGTTTAACCTAATATGGTCCGTCTAGTCAGCATCTCTGATAACTCTGCTGAAGGAGCCAAACCACACAGGAAAATATGAAATGCTTTAGCAATCGTTCTCAAGGAATTAAAGGGGAGTGGGGATGGGTGGTGGAGAGGGAGAAATATAGGGAGAGAGAAAGAGAAAAAACAATGGGGGTGGGGGCATTACTGATTGGCACTTACTATTGGCATGAAGGTCTATGTGTAAAATCTGCCCACTGCAGATATTTTTAATATTTTAGTTTGCCTCCTAGGTCAACTCGACCTAAAATATGTTCGAGGAAAGTAAATGAGTGATCATCAGGTGGACATCAGCCATAGAGTGCTGGGCAGTCTGATAAATGGTCTAACATCATATGCCCAATACTAGACTGGCATGAAATGGGTCTTTACTGCCCATCAACTTATGCTGACCAATCATATGGCACCTGTACATTGAACTCTCACCTACCACCTGTGCTGACCACACTCACCTGTCACTTGCATGTTAAGCAGACCACTCACCTGTCACCTGTATATTATGTTCACCCCCCACCTGTATGTTATGTTGACCACTACCCTGTCACCTGTATGTTATGCTGACCATTCATCTGTCACCTTATGTTGACCACTCACTTGTTACCTGTACGCTGACTACACACCTGTCACCTGTACAATGACAACTCATCTGTCACCTGTATACTGACCACACCTGTCACTGTACACTGACCACTAACCTGTCACTGTCGTTGAAGAGAAAATGGTCCTCAGTAAGCTGCTTCTGGGTCTCCTTGCTCATGCCAGAAAGAGGGTAATAGGAGCCTTTCAACTCCCCATCCAGTTTGTTTAGAGCCTCCTGCGACTTCTTCTCCATCTCCACACGATCCTAGTTGAAGGTAACAGAAGAGACCAGTTTACCAAACCCTTGTTACATATTATCTAACCGTAAAAGATTACCTAACCGATAAAGGATTTCCTAACCGTCAAAGATTACCTAACCGATGAGGGATTTCCTAACCGTCAAAGATTACCTAACCGATGAGGGATTTCCTAACTGTCAAAGATTACCTAATCAATAAAGGATTTCATAACCGTGAAATATTTTCTAACTGATGAAGGATAAAAGATTACTAATATTTCCTAACTGTAAATGATTTCTTAACCGTGAAAGATTTCCTAACTGATACAGGATTTTCTACCTGGGAAAGATTTCCTAGCTATGAAAGATTTCCTAATGGGGAAAGATTACCTTATCGATCAAGGATTTTCTAACTGATGAAAGATTTCCTAACTGATGAAAGATTTCCTAACTGTGAAAGATTTCCTAACTGTGAAAGATTCCCTAACCAAGAAAGATTTCCTAGCTATGAAAGATTTCCTAATGGGGAAAGATTACCTTATCGATCAAGGATTTTTTAACTGATGAAAGATTTCCTAACTGATGAAAGATTTCCTAACTGTGAAAGATTTTCTAACTGATAAAACATTTCCTAATCGATAAAGGATTTTCTAACTTGAAGGGTTTCCTAACCAATAAAGGATTTTCTTACCATAAAATATTATCTAGCCGTGAAGGATTTCCCATCCTGACGGATTTCCTAAGCCATGAAAGATTTCCTAATGTTTAGTATTTCTTAACCAATAAAGGATTTCCTAACATTAAGGATTTCCTAGCCGATGAAGGATTTCCTTACCATGAAGGATTTCCTAACCATGAAAGATTACCTAACTGTAAAGGATTTCATAAGCATAAAAGATTACCTAACCAAGAAAGATTTTCTAACCATGAAAGATTACCTAACTGTGAAGGATTTCCTAACCATGAAAGATTACCTAACCATGAAGGATTACCTAATGATGAAGGATTACCTAAACATTAGGGATTACATAACCGTGAAAGATTTCCTAACCATGAAGTATTACCTAACCATGAAAGATTACCTAACCATGAAAGATTACCTAACCATGAAATATCACCTAACCATGAAGATTACCTTACTGTGAAAGATTACTCAACTGTGAATGATTACCTAACCATGAAGGATTCCTAACCATGAAAGATTTCTAATCATGAAAGATTATCTAACCATGAAAGTTTACCTAAATTTGAAAGATTACCTAACCGTGAAAGATTTCCTAACCATGAAAGATTTTCTAATCATGAAAAATTACCTAACTGTGAAAGATTACCTAATGAAGAAAGATTACCTAACCGTGAAAGATTACCTAACCGTGAAAGATTACCTAACCATGAAAGTTTACCTTAACTTGAAAGATTACTTAACTGTGAAACATTACCTAACCGTGAATGATTACATAACTGTTAAGGATTTCCTAACATGAAGGATTACCTAACCCTAAAAGATTACCTAACCATGAAAGATTACCTAGCCATAAAAGAATACATAACCATGAAAGATACCTAACCATAAAAGATTACCTATCCATGAAAGATTACCTAACCATGAAAGATTACCTAACTATGAAGGATTACCTAACCGTGAATAATTTCCTAACTGTGAAAGATTACCTAACCATGAAAGATTGCTTATTCATGAAAGATAACCTAATCATGACTGATTACCTAATCGTAAAGGATTTCCTAACCGTGAAGGATTACCTAACCATGAAAGATCACCTAACTATGAAAGATTACCTAACTATGAAAGATTACCTAACCATGAAGTAATACATAACAATGAAAGATTACCTAACCATGAATGATTACATAATGGTGACGGATTTCCTAACAATTAAACTGATTCTATTACTTCTAATTGGGTTTTACAAAGACGGCCATTTCCACTTCAGCTTGCCGTTTATGCTGATTTATTATTTATCCTGTTTATTTGTTATCCTGAATAATATTTATCCTGTGTATTTTTAATCCTGTTTATTACCTATCCTTTTTAAACCTGTTACTTCTAACTGGGTTTTACAAAGACAGTCATTTCCACTTCCGTTTACCGTTTATGCTGATTTCTTATTTATCCTGTTTAAACCTTTTATTAAAAGTTTTAATGAGTGCCGATAAAACCGGGCTTCACTTCACCAGTCTTTGGCTTTACTCTTAAAGTTCGGAGGGCAAGGCCAACTTTTGTCAAAGTGCAACTGACATCAGTGGTTTAGGAACTCTGCTGCAAACAGGAATGGGGTGTTTATGGAAATACCCAAGAATCCTGTAATCACATGTAATGTCAGATCTTAACTCTTCTGGTCACATGATAATATTACAGTATATAAATGCTTAAACAGCTATAAAAGCAAGTTTCAGACATTGAAGAAACCTATGCCAGACGGGAAAATCTATAACACTATAACAGACATAGAAAACCCTCTGCTAAACCTCTAGGAAATATAGAAAACCTGTAGATACTTGAAAAGTGAAGAAGAATATTCGGAGACTGACCTCCTTTGTCAGCACTGGGGGGAATCCATAGCTGTCGTGGCTGCGGCCCACGCGGACTCTGGTTGAAACAATCAAGTTGCCGGACGGGTCAAGGTCACCAAAGTCCAGTTTAGCGATATCCCCCAAGTCTGGATTGGGGTGGTTGAGTTCGGACACCTTGTGGTAGTCCTTGATGACGGCGTCCAGCAATGGGGCGAACACTGTGTAGGCATCTGGATCAGAGGCGTAGACCCCCACTCCGCTGTCTGTGTTTTCACATCCTGCAAGACAACCAATCAGACACGTTGCTCAAACTATCCGTGCTGTTGCTAACTAAATCTACCTATAGTTTCCAACTGTAACAACAACAAAACTATTCTCCACGCCCTCGGGGGTAATGGGCACACGGTGGGTTATGTGGTGAGCATTACAGGAAAAGGCTTTACTTCCCAGGACTGTATCTGGTACCCATTTAGAGCACTGTTGACCTGGAGGTCTAAGTCATTTTTGAAAGAAAAAAAGTCCAGCTATGTTCGGATTTGAACCTACGACCTTTGGATCCGCAAGCCAGCGTATCATCGCTATAGTACGGTCGCTGCCCAGTTTTCAACTATAACTATTAATTAATACAGTCTGTTTCCCCTAGGCACTTTGCAGAACGTCGCTCTCATCACAGTCTGCCTGAAAGAAACTCGGTCTCTCGCCAGTTCTCCCGACTCATGCATTTTCACATTCAAGGGGTCACCTATATCATGTGCTCATCTTCGTGTCGGTCGGCCCCTGCCCTTCCTTCCTGGTGCCATGCCTTCTGCTATAATTTTTTCCAATCCGTCGTGGCGCTTGATATGACCAAAATATTTCAGGCTAGCGTCTGAGGATAATGAAATACCTAACGTCCGTCATAGGACCCTATGTGCTTCACCTCCCTGAACAAATGAATGCGGCCGTGTCGACATCTGCTGCTGCTGCTGGTGAGTCTACATGGTCGTGACTAACATCTGTCTGTAGCATGCAACCTACTCCATGTGTTCATTGGTTCATCCAAATAGTTTATACTCTTTTGACTCTCTTCTATCGCAGATGGTTGTTACATCAACTCCTTCTGACGGAGTTGTTCGTTCAACTTCTAACAAACAGTGCTTTCATGTGCAGTCGGTTTTTCCTTGCCACTCGGGCTGATGCACTCCGACTTGCCTTTTTGAGTAGATGGTTGGTCTATTCTTGCTTGGACTCCGACGTACCTTGGACTCCGATGTTTTCTCTTTAAATTAAAAAGTATCAGACGGAATATAACCAGGTCAAGTCAATACTTATCGATGCTATTAGAGTGAGAAAATCTCCACAGCCCTACTATCTACCCATTTAAAAAAAATGCTTGCCCTGTCTAACATTCCCTCTCTTGTTTTCCCCCTGGTTCTCATCCTTTACAAATGTTCCATTATCACGGTCTAGTCCAAACTTCTTATCGGAACGTGTCCAAAGAAAAGAGATTTTGATGTGGGTTGCTATTTGTCTGGATGAGTTAGATGCTATTAAACCCCCCCCCCCCTTTTTTTTTTTTTGTTTCACATACAATCGATTACAGTCGTTCTACGATATAAGGCATCTTAACAGAAGACCAGAGATTGTACGGTACTTTTTGGCCTCCATCTCTCTCCCCCCCCCTCTCTCTCTCTCTCTTTCTCTCCCTCTCTCTCTCTCTCTCTCTCTCTAACACACACACACACACACACAAGCTACAGTCGAGAAAATCGACTTCATTGCATCGGTTTTTAATCCCTTATGGCTCGGTCTCTCTCCGCAGAACAGTTAGCGGCCTGCCGACAGCGTCACACAGAGCGTGAACATTGTAGCTCCGGCGACAATCCCCAGGGATCTCCGTTAAAACTGCACCCGTGAACTGAACGGCACAACCTTGAAAGAAACCCGAGACCGCCAGAGAGCAAGGCAAACGGCTGGAGCAGTCAGAAACACAGACATACATAATCGTGGAAAATAAAACACTTTAGGAAAGACACGCACCCAAATGACCAATAAAGACAGTTTCTAGTTTAGTCAGGCCTTAAATATTCTGGGCTAAACAACTAGTGTGGGATATGCAGATTCGTTCTTTGACAATACCAACTCATTCTGAAAATGCCCTAGAACTTACATTTATGCTGGCCGAGTAAACCTGTAATCTAAACTAATGAATGAAGACATTAGTAAGATCAACGAATTACTCTTTGCAGATGACCAGGCCTTGATAGCAGATACAGCCATGAAATTGCAACAACATCTAATATCCATGAATGAAGAATGTAAAACAAATAATATGAGAATCAACACTGAAAAGACAGAAGTAATGTTAATAGGAAAAAAGAAGACAGATCTAAACATAGCAATAAAATACAAAGACATTAAACAGGCATCTGAGTTTAAATATCTGGGAACTACATTTACCGAAGATAGGAAATTAGATAAAGAAATTGACATTGGATGCAGTAAAGCAAACCAAGTATTGGGACAGCTAGTCCCCCTCTTACAGCATAAGACAATCCCAATCAGCACAAAGAGACATCTTATTCAAAGCATATTTATTCCAACTCTGTGCTACCAGTGCCAGACATGGTCACTCACAACAAACCATAAAAGAAAATTAGTAACCACGGAAATGAGATGTCTGAGAAGGGATGTAGGAGTTACCATAAGAGATAAGATCAGGAATGAGATCATAAGAGAACAAGTCGGCACAGAAGCAATTCTGGACTACATACAAAGACAGCAAGTGAAATGGTTTGTCCACTTAGAGAGAATGCCTTGTGACACCATACCATACAAAGCATACATGGAAAGAGAAGAAGGACGTAGAGCACGGGGTAGACCAAGAACAAGATGGAAGGATAACATCAGAGAAACTCTACAACAGCACGATGTGCCTATGGTCGAGGCAGCCAGAAGAGCTAGAAACAGAACCTTATATCTCCCTCGACACCCACAGCGGTAAAAGAGAAAGTGAAGAAGAAGAGAAGAAGAGTAAACCTGAACCCTTAGATAAGTAAAGAACAATTACACTGTAATCATTCATGCGTGACGTACAAGACAGGTCTTGCGGATTGGGGGGGGGGGGGGATGTCAGACCACCCCTGGGAACTACATAAGAGTGCATGGACACTTACAGCTCGCTCTTCATGCAGAAGAGTTAAGAAGCCAGCGGTGCCTTCTCCATGACTACAAGCAGCATGACGATGGAGGCAACGGCGGTAACACGAGACTTCATGTGGCTAGTATCACAGGACTATTTCAGCGTGTGTGTGTGTGTATGTGTGTGTGTGTGTGCTGAGTGATTCTTTGAGCATGAGCGGGTCGAGGCAGGCTGGTTACACAGACAGTGGATTAAGTCATTGCAAAACTCTCCTATGTGTATATTTGTCTCAGGGATGCAGGTGTGGTTGGTAGTAGAAGAGCTGATAGACTGGCAGGTGCCGCATTAATTGAAGATGGCCGGCCCTTAGATCATGCAGACATTGTCGATGAGCTTAGAGAGATAGGACCTTCCTAGGATTTTGGAAGCAACGTGTCCACATCACTGCTGAGAATACGAGAATTTGTAGCAAAGATCAGCACAACCAAGCATGAGAAGCACACCGGACGCACACGAAGTCTTGTCAGCCAGCATAAGACTGGCACTATAAACCGCGCGACGCTGATAAATATGTTGAGAGGTGAATCTGAGCGTCTATGAATGTGTCCGGAGTGCTGTGAAGATAATTCAACTCATAACTCAACTCAACTGTTCACTGAAAATCTGACCAATCATTTTTCTACAAAGTGCCTGAAGTCAGCTTTAGAGGCTCCGTTAGAAAGAAGAGAAGAAGAAGGAGATTATACACCAGAAATATTGCTACTACCCGTTGCCCTGAATTTGTAATAGACAGACAATTAATGAAGAAGTTGGGAATCTAGTATAAATGAAACATATTTGATAAAAGTTTGGTGGACCCCTGAACCACATTCCCAGGACAACATAAAGTCCACATCGAGAGGCAATTTAAACCCCTAAAAAAAACAGCCTAGCCCGGGGTCGGGGTTATGATTTCACATCCCATGTACCTAATATCGACAGACAGAGACGTCTAATTCGATCTAGCACAGGTCAGTGGTGGCGCTGTGTTCTGCCTGTCTCTTCAGACATCTCAAAATGGCTGATCTGGCAAACGTGTTCGCGCGCCTGCACCTACACTTGTACAACACAATGTCAACGGGTGACTAGCACAATGTTATCGGCATGACTAACACACTGTTATCGGGATACAATAAGTTTCGAATGTGATCAGACACATGTCAGCCCTACCCCCAATATATGTGCAGACGTGCATACGTGTGCTGCATCAGGTGTCGTGCGCGCACACACTTGCAACGTACACTAACAAGGTCACACAGAAGGTCTGGGCCACCTTCAAACAACTTTCGTCTACCCTTGTCTGCACAAGTCAAATATCCGGCTAAGAACAACAGTCAGGTACACAGACGACAAGAGGTGCTGTCCTGGCAGTACCAGAGAGTTTGTGAAAGTTACCACATACTAAACTTAGAATGTTTAGCTCTGAAATCTTTCCATCCCAAAGTAAAGAAAAAGTAAAGTAAAGATCCCTTTTCACGCCTTAGGCGCATCAGGGATATGGGAAGAACACCCATATTTTAACAGACCAATCGGCACTAGGTGGATAATGTGGTAAGCATTACGCCGGTCGTCTTTACTTCCCCATGACATACATCTCATCCTGGTACCCATTTTAGGCTGGGTCGACCAGCGACGCCCCATTCCATTATAAAAATCCACGCTTCGATCCCAAAAGTTCATACTTGTTGTCACTCCTGAGTCCATTGTGAAATCAACAACATAATGGATGCACTAGATCCAGGCGACCAAAATACACATCCCCTTGTGGGAGACACATGTGTTGTTGAGTGTTTTAGTTTCAGCCTGCTCAGACTAAACATAAAATGTACAAGTATAATAATACGTCAACTTGTTTTTTTTTTTTTTGTTTTAAATAAAAATAAATAGTTAGTTGCGTATCCTTTACACGACGTTGCAGAAACAACTCCAGCCATTTTTGGCTGCTATGGTTTTTGTAGGCACATTTTCACGTTAAGTAGTTTGCCACTGCGGTTCCTGTGTCGAAACCAATGCAAAACATTCTTCTGTCAAATCGCCCGCAGCTGGAATCCATAATTACAAGGCGCGTTAGCACATGAGTACACGCAGTCACCCATGGTGCCTTGTTTCAGACTGGCAGAGTTGATGTGAAATCAGAGCTGCTGTCTGGGGCAGAAATATAGTCAACGACCAGAACAGTTACACATAGAGCAATCATGTCACTTGGGAAAGAGACAGAACAATTACAGATTAACTAAACATGTCACTGGCGCATGGACAAAACAATTACAGATGAACTAAACATGTCATTGGCGCATGGACGGAACAATTACAGATGAACTAAACAAGTCACTGGCGCATGGACAGAACAATTACAGAAGAACTAAACATGTCACTGGCGCATGGACAGAACAATTACAGATGACCTAAACAAGTCACTGGCGCAGAGACAGAACAATTACAGATGAACTAAACATGTCACTGGCGCAGAGACAGAACTATTACAGATGAACTAAATATGTCACTGGCGCAGAGACAGAACTATTACAGATGAACTAAACAAGTCACTGGCGCATGGACAGAACAATTACAGATGAACTAAACATGTCACTGGCGCAGAGACAGAACGATTACAGATGAACTAAACATGTCACTGGCGCAGAGACAGAACAATTACAGATGAACTAAACATGTCACTGGCGCAGAGACAGAACTATTACAGATGAACTAAACAAGTCACTGGCGCATGGACAGAACAATTACAGATGAACTAAACATGTCACTGGCGCAGAGACAGAACGATTACAGATGAACTAAACATGTCACTGGCGCAGAGACAGAACAATTACAGATGAACTAAACATGTCACTGGCGCAGAGACAGAACTATTACAGATGAACTAAACAAGTCACTGGCGCATGGACAGAACAGTTACAAATGACTAAACATGTTATTGGTGCATGTGCAGAACAGAAAGACTGAAATCTTAGGACAATATCCTCAGTGTCAAACTGTGAGACAGAATGAAACAGATACAAAAGAAAAGGTACGATGGTGTTGGATGGGACACATATTTATTGAGAAAGACTATTACAATTACCAAGAGTTTTCTAAACAAATGAATTTGTGAACCAAACGAATCTTAGGAAGGTAAGGCAAACGACTTGACCACTTTGCCATGTCTTCATCTTCCTCAGCATTCCCAGCCCTTGAGTTTCATTGCTGCAGGTATAACCCGCCTCCATACATTCCCAGCCCTTGAGTTTCATTGCTGCAGGTATAACCCGCCTCCATACATTCCCAGCCCTTGAGTTTCATTGCTGCAGGTATAACCCGCCTCCATACATTCCCAGCCCTTGAGTTTCATTGCTGCAGGTATAACCCGCCTCCATACATTCCCAGCCTTTGAGTTTCATTGCTGCAGATATCACCCGCCTCCAAACATTCCCAGCCTTTGAGTTTCATTGCTGCAGATATAACCCGCCTCCAAACATTCCCAGCCTTTGAATTTTTTTTTTTTTTTTGAGATACGTTTTAAAGTGTATTTATTTTCATTTGTCCAATACTCCTCAGAAAATGTCCCACAACAAAGTGACCGGCCAAGAATATCATGCACTGTGTGGAAGCTGCTTGCTGCTCACACAGACCTGAGTTTAATGAGAGCTGGTCCCAGCCTTTGAGTTTCATTGCTGAAGATATCACCCGCCTCCATACATTCCCAGCCTTTGAATTTCATTGCTGAAGATATCACCCGCCTCCATACATTCCCAGCCTTTGAGTTTCATTGCTGCAGATATCACCCACCTCCATTCATTCCTAGTCTTTGAGTTTCATTGCTGCAAATATCACCCGCCTCCATTCATTCCCAGTCTGTGAGTTTCATTGCTGCAAATATCACCCGCCTTCAAACATTCCCAGCCTTTGAGTTTCATTGCTGCAGATATCACCCGCCTCCATTCATTCCTAGCCTTTGAGTTTCATTGCTGCAAATATCACATGATTTCATACATTCCCAGCCTTTGAGTTTCATTGCTGCAAATATCACTCGCCTCCATTCATCTCTCTTTTTGACCTTCTCTTTCCAGTTGCTGACTCCAAGTGTTTTATTTTTTAAATGTCTGTCTGTATATTATTTCTCCGCCGTCTTCTTAGTCTGCCTCGTGGTTTACTCCAAGTGAGCCCCCCCCCCTCCCCCCCCGTATTTTCCTCTCAGTTCACTAGCATTTGTCTCCATATGTCCCAGTCACTACAGCTGACTACAGAACAATTGCTGTGCGAACAAATAAAGCTCATAGCCCGTCTTCAGTTCATTATATCATTGCCATACCAATTGTGTGTGTGTGTGTGTGTGTGTGGAAAAGGGGGGGGGGGGGCAATTTGTTTAAAAGCGACTGTGGCGGCTTTTAGCTGGTGCAGTTAATATCCTGGGTAGTAAGTTTGATGTAATAAATATATTTACTGTTTAAATTCTTTAATGAAGAGCGATTTTTAAATCTGAGTATTGTTAAGCAGAGGGAAAACTCGTTCTACAGCTGGACAGGAAAGAGGTCATGCCAAAAGACTAAGCATAAAGTCTGACACTAAAGAAAAGCGATTTTCAACTCTACATTGTTCTTCTCAAATTGTGAACCAGAATGTGGCTGGATTTGTTTTTTTTTAGAACTGGGTGGTTGATCTTGCACTAACAGCTCCCTATTTTTTTAACTTGTTCATAACTGTTTTCTTTAGCAGAGATTGACATTTCCTGACGTCGGTTGTCTTTCACAAACACTTATCTTACAAAGTAAAAACACACATTCCACGCCTTCAGGGGTATTAGGATATGGGGCTAGACCTATATTTTATACACAAATCGACACTTGGTGGGTTATGTGTCAGCACCACACCGGCTGCCTTTACTTCCCACGACTCCATCTGGTACCCATTCAAGGCTGGGTCGACCTGGGAACCAAGGTCATTAAAAAAAAAAGCCCAGCACTGTCAGGACCCGAATCCACGACCTTTCGATTGGCAGGCGAGCGTCTAGCCGCTACACAACGGCGGCTCATCTCGAAATAAAACCTAATCAGAAAAGCTTGAGCTTTCAGTAAACTGGAATATAAACTGCGACAACAAACAAGAAAGTCAGTTGTCTGCACGGACACTCTTACACTGACCAGTTGTCTGCACGGACACTCTTACACTGACCAGTTGTCTGCACGGACACTCTTACACTGACCAGTTGTCTGCACGGACACTCTTACACTGACCAGTTGTCTGCACGGACACTCTTACACTGACCAGTTGTCTGCACGGACACTCTTACACTGACCAGTTGTCTGCACGGACACTCTTACACTGACCAGTTGTCTGCACGGACACTCTTACACTGACCAGTTGTCTGCACGGACACTCTTACACTGACCAGTTGTCTGCACGGACACTCTTACACTGACCAGTTTGTCTGCACGGACACTCTTACACTGACCAGTTGTCTGCACGGACACTCTTACACTGACCAGTTGTCTGCACGGACACTCTTACACTGACCAGTTGTCTGCACGGACACTCTTACACTGACCAGTTGTCTGCACGGACACTCTTACACTGACCAGTTGTCTGCACGGACACTCTTACACTGACCAGTTGTCTGCACGGACACTTTTACACTGACCAGTTGTCTGCACGGACACTCTTACACTGACCAGTTGTCTGCACGGACACTCTTACACTGACCAGTTGTCTGCACGGACACTCTTACCCTGACCAGTTTGTCTGCACGGACACTCTTACACTGACCAGTTGTCTGCACGGACACTCTTACACTGACCAGTTGTCTGCACGGACACTCTTACACTGACCAGTTGTCTGCACGGACACTCTTACACTGACCAGTTGTCTGCACGGACACTCTTACACTGACCAGTTGTCTGCACGGACACTCTTACACTGACCAGTTGTCTGCACGGACACTCTTACACTGACCAGTTGACCATGAAATAGAAGCGCACTTGACCAATCACGTCAAATTATAATTATATACTAGCACCAACAATTGCACCATGCTGATTTTGTTTTCTTAGTACTCTCCAGAACACTGTTTTTTTTAAAAATTATTTCAAGTTCAACACAATGCTAAGATTTCAAATACTGATGCCAAATGTCTAGAATGTACCAAAACATCGAGCGTGGTGTCAATGGAAGTTGTTCTCGGCAAGGGTCAAATAGAACCACATGTGTACGCAAGTATCACCCTCGGCAGTCCTGCTCGGAAGGCGGGATAGCGATTCTAAAACACTGGGTTTGTCACATGTCGGTAGTTCCATCTTTCTCGGTCAGCCATCTGGCAATCTGTCGTGAACATCGAAATAAAGCACGATGTCAGAGAGCCACTGACGATCTCTCGGGACACAACTACACAGCTACACCTGTGGACCGAACAACACAGTTCAAAACCTACGATCACAACAGCGCCCGTCAAACGGTTTGACCACTTCGGTGACAGAGATCTTCTTTAAAAAAAAATACATTTCACTTAAAAATTGCTGACTGATGCCTAGATAAAGAGTGGTTACGTCACCTGATCGTATACAATCTGCCAAAGTGCCGCCGAATTTGGTGGTCAGGCCCCGGAGCTGGGTGAAGATGTTGGGCGTCAAGTACTTCTTCAGCAGAGACTTGGATTCCTTAGCCTGCTGCAGGGCCTGGTAAAGACGATCTACTTCTTCTGCCATTGTTGAGTCAAATTTGCTGCAGACTGGAGACTATGGGCGGGGCGGGACTGTGCTGTGTGTGAATACTTCACAGAAGAGAGAACTATCACAGCAGGGCAAGGCAGGTATAGAGGACTTGCGACACTGTGACTAGACTATAAACCAATCATCATCCTCGATACAACGAACTGCACTACTTCCTGTAAACTAGAGACCAAAGTATTTCTGACAAAGCATGTCCTTGTCGTTATCTTGATTGTTTCAGAGAACTGCGGTCTATTTTACTGAATCTATAAGTTCACCAAACTTTAATGTTAAAGGAAACAAGTAAATTAGCGCTGATTGGTTCGATAAATAATCCATGGTAAACTTCGCTGCACACGACAGGTGTTGTGGCTATTTAGTGTGGCTGCAGTTTGGAAACTCCTCATCACAATCTATGGTTACAGGTACGCCAGCTAAAGCTCCACGTGGAGGAGGAGAAGGAGAAAAAATACTGCAAGGTAAATGATGGTTCTGTGATAAGGTCTCAGGAGCCAAACAATAAGGAGCAGCACTGACAGGTGCGACTGATTCACAAGTTGGTCAATTGATGTCCCGGATCTGAGTTGTCCCTTATGATACATCTCTCTCTCTCTCTCTCTCTCTCTCTCTCTCTCTCTCTCTCTCTCTATCTCTCTTTCTCTCTCTCTCTCTCTCTCTCTACTCAACAATACAAAATCCATAACAGTACATATCTGTCTCTGTAAGTTTTTTCCACTGTTGCGTATCCTTTACAGGACGTTGCAGAACCAACCCCAGCACTTTCTGGCTGTTATGGTTTTTCTAGGCAAATTTACATCCAGTAGTTTGTCTTTGCTTCCTAGACGGTCGGCTCTCGGTACCACGGTCGAAACCATCGCAAGACAAACCGTCTGCAGCAGGGATCAAACCCGGCACCCCCGCATTACAAAGCGCGTTTGCAACGCCTAAGCCACAGACGCCAGTGTACACAACTCATTTGCAAAGTCCTGCCACTACAAATGCAGTTATACAGTGTCTTGTTTGTTTGTTTTAGTATCCAGAAGCCATGAGTTATAACCCTTAGGCTCGGTGTTATGGATATCGCAACCTTTCGGCCTTGATTCCATTGTAAATACCGTAAATCTGGGAGAAAATGTGGCTTTCCTGCCCACCCCAGGGATTGAACCCGGACCACAAGGAGTTCGTCACCTGGTCTCCGCGCAATCCAGTTTAGCCAACTACGCTAGAGACCCGGGCATACAGTGTCTTAAGGATACACATATGTCCCTAAACTGTCGCAAGGGTCATAACAACGTCCCAAAAGTACAACCCGACATGTAACTTCTGAATTAATAGTGTGAATCTGTGTGTTAATTCTACCAACTATATCCGCCGATCACGAAACGCTATCGCCGTTATAATGTCAATGGTTAGAGATGGATGTATACCAAAGTTCAGCACAGTAACAGGGAAAGGCAGATAATGCCGTTGACGTAGGCCTCTTAGACAAACAACTGTGGATACTGACTGGGCTTGGGGTCGTTCTCCTTATGGAAACAGATCACTGATCATAATCTACTACTATGATGTGTAGGTCTAACACAATACCACGTGCAGAAACAGTCCCTTGCAGATTCGATCTCCCACATACACAAGTAGTATATTCACGCGCAGGCAAACAGTTCACCCTACCAGAACGCATACTATCTTTTGCCAGCTAGTAAATAAATTTACCAGGGCGTGTACAATCTTCTGCCAACTAGAAAATAAATTTACCAGAACGTATACAATCTTCTGCCAACTAGAGAAAAAAACTTTCCAGAATGTTTACAATCTTCTGCCAACTAGAAAATAAACTTTCTAGAATATATATACAATCTTCTGCCAACTAGAAAACAAACTTACCAGAACGTATACAATCTTCTGCCAACTAGAAAATAAACTTACCAGGACGTATACAATCTGCTGCCAACTAGAAAATAAACTTTCTAGAATATATATACAATCTTCTGCCAACTAGAAAATAAACTTACCAGAACGTATACAATCTTCTGCCAACTAGAAAATAAACTTACCAGAACGTCTACAATCTTCTGCCAACTAGAAAATAAACTTACCAGAACGTATACAATCTTCTGCCAACTAGAAAATTAACTTACCAGAACGTCTACAATCTTCTGCCAACTAGAAAATTAACTTAACAGAACGTATACAATCTTCTGCCAATTGGAGAAAAAAAACTTACCAGAACGTATACAATCTTCTAATCGTCCACCGAATTCGGTGATTCTGTCCCTAAGTAGAACTAACAGTTCCGGTGTTAGATGCCTCTTCAGCAACGAGCAGCATTTCGTTGGTGGATTACACAACCGGTCCCACAACTGATCCAGACTGGCATCTCTGCAAATTTCATCCGGCTGCAGCCCACTTCCGGGCAGACTGATACTGTCCTCTTCCTGTCCACGGATGGCTTGATCAGCCTTGTCTTCAACTTTCACAGCGCCGACTAGATGACCAGTGTCCACTCGTGTGAGGTTTTCCCCTCTTGTGTCTGTGTTTTCTGACACACAATTCTCGATAACCGACCCTCTACTATCTTCCTTTCTCTGCAGATTAACCAATCTGCTGTACCTGGAATACATCATGTATTTATTTCCCAAATCAGAGACAACAACCTAAAAAGTTGCACTACTAAAAACTGAAGAACACAACGGCGGAGAGTCTCGCGAAACAATTTTATAACACATGTAGAATCGAGACAAACGTTGGCGTGTTTCAAGAACGGACACAAAAACAGACAATCCACAAAGTCTGACAGCAGTGTCTGCATAATCTCTACATAGGCTGTTACATTGGTGACAGCCTATCTAAGACTCTCTTCCCCTCCCCCCCCCCCCCCCCCCAACCACTAAATCATGGCTCCCTTAGCAACGCAGACGCAAGTTATTGGAGTTACGGGTTCTTTGCTGCCAGGCACCCACCAACATAACAACGTATATCTGCCACAGTACAAACAACACCTCAAACATAAAACCGATCTCTGGATCACACAAACATGCCCCGCCAACCCCCCCCCCCCCCCCCCCCAACAGGTCATAAAATCGATCATGAGGTAATACATCCACCCCTGCTGAACATAAAATCGATTATGAGGTAACACATCTACCCCTGCCGAACATAAAATCGATTATGAGGTAACACCCCCCCCCCCACCCCCCACCACCGATCCCTGGGTAATCCCACCACCATCCCCCTTCCCCCGCCCAAATTGATCTCACGAGACCGGAGCCAGAAAAGTGCCCAATATAAATTGGAAACCTACAAGAGCTTGGAATGTCCTCTAGCGCGCATGTGCATATCTGCCTCAAGGAGACATTCTTATCTCCCGGCGGGCAGAAACAGGGGAGGAGGGAGGAATCGATACGTCTGGGAATGGCTGAGGACAAGTAGGGGAGGCATAGACGTGAACACTGACGGCAGGATATAGACAATGAGTGAGAGAGATAGGAGCGGTGAGTCAAAGGGGAGGCATAGACATGAACACTGACGGCAGGATATAGACAATGAGTGAGAGAGATAGGAGCGGTGAGTCAAAGAGGTGGAGAAAAAGAGATAGAAAGAGTATGTGTGTCAACAAATAGGAGAGAGGGGGGGGGGTGTCGGTGGAGGTCACAGAGAAAGGAAAGGAGAAGAGAAAGAGAGAGAGAAATGAGCGAGAGGCATTGAAGAGAACAAAACAAGCAAAAACTTGAATAGCAAAAATAAATGGGTGCCTTCGCCCCCCGCCTCCCTTCCGGGGGGGAGAGGGGGGGGGGTCATTCGGACCAGGGTTAGACTGTGTCTCTATATTTTTCTTCTCTGGACTGACACCCGAAAGGAAATCTGACTACCCGTGTAACATCAACAATCGCATCTGGGTCTGAGACGGCAAACCAAGAGGACACAGTCGCAGATCCCGTAACGTCAAGCATTACTCTGAAGTACTGCGCGGGTAAGGGGCCCGATTGACTGTTAGATGCTAGCAGAACCATTTCTAGCGATCCGGTGGTGCCGCAATTCTCGGGTTCATAAATACGTCCCAGAAAAGCATCAGATCGTAGGAAGACACCAGATCCGCTTGGCCACGGCAGAAACCTCAGAGATGTCAAGATGGCTTCTTACAATCAACCCTGACACTTTAAGTTCGGACTAACTGAGCGTATCGGTGTCCATCTGTTTGTGGCACTTGTAACAACGTATGACTTCAATAGGTACAACACTGATACAGTTAAGAAACCTCTCTTGTTGTCTCTCTATATCCCCCCCCCCCCCCCCCTGGACCCACTCACCCACCGTTTGCACCTGACCTTAGATGTGAGGAACATGTATGAGAATGTATTTCTATACATTTCTGTGGCCATGTTACGAGTCTAATAGGAGTGTCTTACTGTCAAACATGGTAAACTGCTGGACGTAAATTTGCCTAGAAAACCCACACAACAGCCAGGGGCTGTTGGGGTTGGTTCTGCAACGTCCTGTAAAGGATACGCAATTAACTAACCTTTACTTTCAAACACTGGGATACAGACAGGTCATCGAGCAAGTTCTCCACTGACCAGGGATTCTTTCAATGTGCTAGTACTACAACTAGCCAGCAGACGACTACCGTTGACTCATCTGTAACGATCAATAGTTCTTCACTGCACAAAGCTCATGCGTGGTTTCCGAACGTGGAAGTGCTTTCTAGTAGAGCTGTCGAAGTCCTCTGGATAAGCTTTAGTCAGCTTTTGACAGCACTGACAATACCCTTCAGTGTAAGCAGATGATGAAGAGATACATACATAGAAAACTCTATTTTTCATCTTTTTCTTTGTATATTTCTCCTTTAATTTTCACAGCTTCCAGTTTGTCAACAACTCCGTAAAAAGTGGTGATATGATAGGTATACTTCTGCTGAATGATTTCCTTTGTCAGAATTTACATATTACGAAATGTGGCATGCTATAAAGTCAGGCCAAACAGCACTGACAACGTCCTCCTGTTTACATAGCCACTGCGGGCTGGCAGCTGAACGTCTAAAAGAGGAACCAGATAAACCAAAAAGGCGCGCATGCACACACACGCACACACACACACACACACACACACACATTGTACAAGCAAATAATGCAAGTATCAGATCTGCCGACAGAAACTGTGCGGGAGACGGGTACAAGATTACATGACACAAGAATCCTTTACGTGGGGTGTATACTTAATGCAGTCTGATCAAATGTATTCCAATAAACTAATCCAGTCCATGTTTCAGAAGATAAGTCTATCGTGTCGCAGACGTGTGCCAGCAGTAGGGGGTAAATCCTACATGAAATATCCAGTTGTGTGGTGTAATTTTATGGACACCGCTTGTAAGAGCTTCTGTTATTTCATAGGACACACACACAAACACACACACAGGGAGAGCGAGAGAAAGAGAGAAAAGAGAAAAAAGGGAGAGAGAGAGAGAGAGAGAGAGAGAGAGAGAGAGAGAGAGAGAGAAGGTAGGAGGGGGCGTCTAATTTAGCTATAAGCACAATAAGCTACAACTTGTTTAGTGCAGAGTGGCATGCCTCGCTGAGGAGGATACGTGTGAGGAGTATTGTTTGAATATTTTAACCAGGGCAAGCCGGTGTGTTGGGAAATGAACAGAGGGACAGACTGGCTGGCTCTGTACAGCTTGGTGGAAATACTGATGCACAAGGCAGATGTGGTTTGTACCTTGTGGGAGAGAGTGTACATTTCGGAGGAGCAGATTGATCACCACATTCTGGTGAGATTGATGCATGGAGGAGTGATGAGAGGTTCTGGCAGATGCTCGAGGCTCAGAGGAAAGGCAAGACGGACGTTTAATCAGAATGCTTTTGGCACCATTAGTATCGGAACTCTTCGCCGGCTGCTGCAGATGGGGACGTAGCGCTTATGGAAATGCCACGAGCGCTGTGATGTCGGCTGTTGAATCAAATAAAATAAAATAAGCTACAACTTAGAACTACACAATCTCCAGGGGCCTCGAGATTCCTATTTTTTTTTAACTAATACCCTTTTCTTTTAACTTATTTTAAATGTAGTTTCTTTCTAATTTATTTTACATATTCGTCTTCCCTAAATATTTTAAAATGATGAATACTATGTTGGACATATTATCTCTGGATGTTGTTGATTGTAACTTGTTGTCGCCTAATAAAGGCCCATATACTGTCCAGTGTTTTGAGATTATCTGGTGTAATTTAAAACGGAAGGGGCCTTATGTTTGTATTTAGCTGAGGGCCTGGTCAAGTCCACATCCCTCCCTGTGGACCATCATTACCTTAGCTCGATACGACAGACATAAGCTCGCTACGACAGACATAAGCTCGCTACGACAGACATAAGCTCGCTACCACAGACATAAGCTCGCTACCACAGACATAAGCTCGCTACCACAGACATAAGCTCGCTACCACAGACATAAGCTCGCTACCACAGACATAGGCTCGCTACCACAGACATAAGCTCGCTACCACAGACATAAGCTCGCTACCACAGGCATAGGCTCGCTACCACAGACATAAGCTCGCTACCACAGACATAAGCTCGCTACCACAGACAAAGGCTCGCTACCACAGATATAAGCTCGCTAAGACAGATATCAGCTCGCTACCACAGATATCAGCTCGCTATCACAGATATCAGCTTGCTACAACAAATATCAGCTTGCTACAACAAATATCAGCTTGCTACAACAAATATCAGCTTGCTACCACATATTTCAGCTTGCTACCACAGATATTAGCTTGCTACCACATATATCAGCTTGCTACCACATATATCAGCTTGCTACTACAGATATCAGCTTGCTACTACAGATATCATCTTGCTACCACAGATATCAGCTTGCTACAACAGATATCAGCTTCCTACCATAGATATCAGCTTGCTACCACAGATATCAGCTTGCTACCATAGATATCAGCTTGCTACCATAGATATCAGCTTGCTACCATAGATATCAGCTTCCTACCATAGATAGTTGATTGCTACCACAGATACCAGCTTGCTACCATAGATATCAGCTAGCTACCATAGATATCAACTTGCTACAATAGATATCAGCTTGCTACCATAGATATCAGCTTGCTACCATAGATATCAGCTTGCTAACATAAATATTAGCTTGCTACCATAGATATCAGCTTGCTACCATAGATATCAGCTTGGTACCACAGATATCAGCTTGCTACCATAGATATCAGCTTGCTACCACAGATATTAGCTTCCTACCATAGATATCAGCTAGCTACAACAGATATCTGCTTGCTACCACAGATATCAGCTTGCTACCAGAGATATCAGCTTGCTACCATAGATATCAGCTTGGTACCACTGGTATCAGCTTGCTACCATAGATATCAGCTTGGTACCACAGATATCAGCTTGCTACCATAGATATCAGCTTGCTACCATAGATATCAGCTTGCTACCATAGATATCAGCTTGCTACTATAGATATCAGCTTGGTAACACAGATATCAGCTTGCTACCATAGATATCAGCTTGCTACAACAGATATCAGCTTGCTACCACATATATCAGCTGGCTACCTTGGAAATGAAGAAGACTATAAACCTGCAACAATTTTCGCTGTCTAACTCTCTCTCTCTCTCTTTCTCTCTGTCTCTGTCTCTGTCTCTCTCACTCTCTCTCTCTCTCTCTCTCTCTCTCTCTCTCTCTCTCTCTCTCACGAATACTATTTAAAAAGAAAAGATACGGATCACAATTGTTTGTTACAAAAACAAATCAAGTACGTGTTCCCCTTTGACTAAACAAAAAAAGAAAAAAAAAGAGAGAAAAAAAAAAACTGGTCAGCTGAAATGACACTACAGTACCAGCTGTCTGCAACTGATAACAGTAGCGCTAAAACACGATCGATTTCATCAAGATACATAACACATGTGTCAGATTCTCGAATACGTTAGTAAAAGATCAATGCTTGTTGGGGGGGGGGGGGGGGGGTGGGGGAGCCAGCTTGGGGAGGTGGGGTGGGGGTAGGGGGGGGGGTCTAATGGCACGTGATTGAAAGTACTACATAAATACAATTAGCATGATCATTTGAAGAGATGAACCAACAAGCGAATGTCAGAGTCAGCAACTACGACAAGAGACAATGCTCTTAACTGCGGAGGTGGCACCTGATTAGTTTATGCTAGCTTTACTCATGGGATAGTTTATGATAGCTTTACTCATAGGATAGTTTATGCTAGCTTTACTCATGGGATAGTTTGTGCTAGCTTCACTCATTGAATAGTTTATTATAGCTCTACTCATGGGATAGTTTGAGCTAGCTTCACTCATTGAATAGTTTATTAAAGCTTTACTCATGGGATAGTTTGTGCTAGCTTCACTCATAGAATAGTTTATTATAGCTTTACTCATGGGATAGTTTATGCTAGCTTCGCTCATTTGATAGTTTGTGCTAGCTTCACTCACAGAATAGTTTATTATAGCTCTACTCATGGGATAGTTTATGCTAGCTTTACTTATGGGATAGTTTATGATAGCTTTACTCATAGGATAGTTTATGCTAGCTTTACTCATGCGATAGTTTGTGCTAGCTTCACTCATAGCATAGTTTATTATAGCTTTACTCATGGGATAGTTTGTACTAGCTTCACTCATAGCATAATTTATTATAGCTTTACTCATGGGATAGTTTGTGCTAGCTTCGCTCATTTGATAGTTTGTGCTAGCTTCACTCATGGAATAGTTTATTATAGCTCTACTCATGGGATAGTTTGTGCTAGCTTCACTCATGGAATAGTTTATTATAGCTCTACTCATGGGATAGTTTATGCTAGCTTCACTCATAGAATAGTTTATTATAGCTTTACTCATGGGATAGTTTATGCTAGCTTCGCTCATTTGATAGTTTGTGCTAGCTTCACTCATAGAATAGTTTATTATAGCTCTACTCATGGGATAGTTTATGCTAGCTTTACTTATGGGATAGTTTATGATAGCTTTACTCATAGCATAGTTTATGCTAGCTTTACTCATGCGATAGTTTGTGCTAGCTTCACTCATAGCATAGTTTATTATAGCTTTACTCATGGGATAGTTTGTACTAGCTTCACTCATAGCATAATTTATTATAGCTTTACTCATGGGATAGTTTGTGCTAGCTTCGCTCATTTGATAGTTTGTGCTAGCTTCACTCATGGAATAGTTTATTATAGCTCTACTCATGGGATAGTTTGTGCTAGCTTCACTCATAGCATAGTTTATTATAGCTCTACTCATGGGATAGTTTATGCTAGCTTTACTTATGGGATAGGTGTGTCCCTGCCCCCAACCACCAAGGACCGCACAGTCGCAGCCGCGTGCTAGCGGCTAGCTGCAGCACTCAGCGTGCGGGTGGTTACACAATGAAAGACATAACCCTGGTATGTACTGTTATGTGCAGGCGGTGGTCAGTGGACAGGTATGGCAGCACGAGTATCATAGTCTGCCATGTTACTTACAAAGGGACATAAGTAGGAATCCTGGGAACTAATTTCTCAACCTTTGCTCCACCGCTGGAGAGCTAACCATCAATTCGGTACATCAAAAGTTATCTGACTTTAACCAGTCCCCAAAGGACACTTTATACTATTCAGCTCTGTCTCTCACTCTCTTCTCCATCTGTTTTCAGCCTTCCCCGGTTTCTTTTGCTATGTGGGTTACATATAAAAGAGTTTGTTCTTATACCATTCAAAGGATGTCTTGTGTCGTTTTTTTTCGGTGGATTAGTTTACCCCCGAACTTCTGTATCAGAGATTGTCTTTTACTAGTTTATTCTGTGCTGGCACCAATGTTGGAAGGTTGTTGCTCATTAATTTTGTCAGTGCATTTGTGTGTGTATTGTGCACCTAGCAGACTTAATGTGATATTAGTGTTAAATACAAGCGTGCTGCTATAATGGGTGCTTTCTCACTTCTATGTGTGTCTTAGGGCCATGAAATTGCTAACCACTACAATGGGTGCCTTCTCTCTTATAAGTGTGTCCCAGTGCCGTGACATTGCCAACCACTACAATGGGTACCTTCTCACTTTTAAGTGTGTCCCAGTGCCGTGACATTGCTAACGATTATAACGGGTGCCTTCTCACTTTTTAGTGTGTCCCAGTGCCGTGACATTGCTAACCATTATAATGGGTACCTTCTCACTTTTAAGTGTGTCCCAGTGCCGTGACATTGCTAACCATTATAATGGATGCCTTCTCACTTTTTAGTGTGTCCCAGTGCCGTGACATTGCTAACCATTATAATGGGTACCTTCTCACTTTTAAATGTGTCCCAGTGCCGTGACATAGCTAACCATTATAATCTGTACCTTCTCACTTTTAAGTGTGTCCCAGTGCCGTGACATTGCTAACCATTATAATGGGTACCTTCTCACTTTTAAGTGTGTCCCAGTGCCGTGACATTGCTAACCATTATAATGGATGCCTTCTCACTTTTAAGTGTGTCCCAGTGCCGTGACATAGCTAACCACTACAATGGGTGCCTTCTCGCTTCTAAGTGTGTCCCAGTGCCGTGACATTGCTAACCACTAGAATGGGTGCCTTCTCACTGCTAAGTGTGTCCCAGTTCCGTGACATTGCTAACCACCTCTCTGTAAAGCCATGAATGGGGAGACAATCAGAATAAGTACATCCAGTCACGCGTGGAAGTGATTAACTATACAACAGCCACAGATCTCCGGTTTAGCGAGCTCCAGCCACTGATTGACAAATCCCAGGCTTTTACGATCGATATCTGTCAGTTTGCCAACAAGCTATGTTCGGGTACTCATCAGAGGCTCTAAAGAGAGATAAATAGTAAAGAGATTTCGGGGAAAGTATAGAGATGAGGGGGAAAGTATAGAGATGAGTGGAAAGTATAGAGATGAGAGGACAAGTATAGAGATTAGAGGAAAAGTATAGAGATGAGGGGAAAGTATAGAGATGAGGGGAAATGAATAGAGATGAGATGGAAAGTATACAGATGAGAGAAAAAGTATAGAGATGAGGGGGAAAAGTAGTGTCAGAGAACGCATTAAAGGTTGAAATCTAACGGTTCTCTAATATCGATCTTCATATTCAATTTGCCTAGCTGTGGTGCAGGGAGAGGGAAGACAATCGTGTGAAGACAAGATTGTTTTGCCTGTACAACAGTTCACGAGCGTTCTCAAACAGTCACCGCAGTGTGTGTGACAAGGCGATCTCAAACAATGCAGGTCTTTGTTGATTTGTTTTTCTTCCTCTTGTTTTTCTTCTTGTAGTACATTTCCCGCAGCTGTAGAACACAGCACACGCTGAAACCTGCTTGTGGTACATTTCCCACAGCTGTTGAACCGAATACACGCATAGATCTGCTTGTGGTGAACAACAGCGGGGGGGGCATCTACAGGTGGTTCATTATGCAGTGACCTGTCTAAAAGGGAAGCCATTGTTATCGGTATCAGAAAACATTAACAGCAAACGACATGCAAATGATTTTTACCGATCACTTTTGACATTCTGCTATGGGTGAAGAGGAGTAAAAGGGGAGAGAGGTGGGGGGATTTACCTAACTACTTAAGCAAACATGGCAATAGTTACAATTCGCGCTAACCGGTGAGCTCCCAGCACCCACAGAATACCCGTTCCTGCCCACAACAGTCGGCTTTCCCCCTGACCTTGCAGCATTGATTGACATCATCATGGCTTCCATGCTGAAAATCGACACAAACAGTCGATTGACGACACTGGAATTCAACGCCTGGATCGCCTGTCATAAGCATGGACTCGTTACAATCACGAGAAATTCACGAACAACGTTAAGAAGTCATCGAAAACACGAATCAATCAATTCTGGGTGAGCGTGCTTAAACGTCATCAACTTTTGGTTCATTTTGGGAAACTTTAGCAGGAGAAACTTAAGCTGGCGACTGCTGGCTTATAAACAGTGTTTGAGAAGTGAATAATCTACAGGTGACATGTGAATATGGTGCACTAGACAGAAACGTTGTTACCACCGTTAGGTTAGTCTACAGTAACATGTGAATATGGTGCACTTGACAGAAACGTTCTTATCACTGTTAGGTTAGTCTACAGTAACATGTGAATATGGTGCACTAGACAGAAACGTTGTTACCACCGTTAGGTTAGTCTACAGGTGACATGTGAATATGGTGCACTAGACAGAAACGTTGTTATCACTGTTAGGTTAGTCGACAGGTGACATGTGAATATGGTGCACTAGACAGAAAACGTTGTTAACACTGTTAGGTTAGTCTTCAGGCATCATGTGAATCTAGTGCACTATACAGAAACGTTGTTATCACCGTTAGGTTAGTCTACAAGCGACATGTGAATCTAGTGCACTAGACAGAAAACGTCGTTATCACTGTTAGGCTAGTCTACAAGCGACATGTGAATCTAGTGCACTAGACAGAAAACGTCGTTATCACTGTTAGGTTAGTCTACAGGCGACATGTGAATCTTATGCAATGCACAGAAACGTTATCACTGTTAGGTTAGTCTACAAGCGACATGTGAATCTAGTGCACTACACAGAAACGTCGTTATCACCGTTAGGTTAGTCTACAAGCGACATGTGAATCTTATGCAATGCACAGAAACGTTATCACTGTTAGGTTAGTCGACAGGTGACATGTGAATCTAGTGCACTGGACAGAAAACGTTATCACTGTTAGGTTAGTCTACAGGCGACATGTGAATCTAGTGCACTACACAGAAACGTTGTTATCACTGTTAGGTTAGTCTACAGGCGACATGTGAATCTAGTGCACTGGACAGAAAACGTTGTTATCACTGTTAGGTTAGTCTACAGGTGACATGTGAATCTAGTGCACTGGACAGAAAACGTTATCACTGTTAGGTTAGTCTACAGGTGACATGTGAATCTAGTGCACTAGACAGAAAACGTTGTTATCACTGCTAGGTTAGTCTACAGCGAGCATGGGGAGCCAGGGAAAAGACAAGACTAATGGTAGAGCATGGGCGCCAGGGAGTAGACATGACTGGTGGTAAAGCATAGGGCGCCAGGGAGTAGATAAAATTGATGGTAAAGCATGGGGCGCCAGGGAGTAGACAAGACTGGTGGTAGAGCATGGGGCACCAGAGAGTAGACAAGACTGGTGGTAGAGCATGGGGCGCCAGTGAGTAGACGAGAATTGTAGTAAAGCATTGGGCGCCAGAGAGTAGACAAGACTGGTGGTAGAGCATGGGGCGCTAGGGAGTAGACAAGACTGATGGTAGAGCATGGGGCGCAAGGGAGTAGACAAGACTGATGGTAGAGCATGGGGCGCCAGGGAGTAGACCAGACTGATGACGGAAGAGCATAGGGCGCCAGGGAGTAGACAAGACTGATGACTGGAGAGCATGGGCGCCAGGGAGTAGACAAGACTGATGACGGGAGAGCATGGGGCGCCAGGGAGTAGACAAGACTGATGATGGGAGAGCATGTGGCGCCGGAGAGTAGACAAGACTGATGGTAGAGCATGGGGCGCCAGAGAGTAGACAAGACTGGTGGTAGAGCATGGGGCGCCAGGGAGTAGACAAGACTGGTGGTAGAGCATGGGGCGCCAGGGAGTAGACAAGACTGATGATGGTAGAGCATAGGGCGCCAAAGAGTAGACAAGACTGATGGTAGAGCACGGGGCGCCTGGGAGTAGACACGACTGGTGGTAGAGCATAGGGCGCCAGGGAGTAGACAAGACTGATGGTAGAGCACGGGGCGCCTGGGAGTAGACACGACTGGTGACACTAAAGACACTCTACATAGACGTGGAAAAAAAACAACCAGTGCTACCCATCGAGTGCTCAACAGCAAACTGTTTCTCCCCACGACGCTTAATGGCACAAATGGAAGTTGATGATGATGCCCACTATTTCCGTGCATAATTCTTTGGCTATCCAAATTATCGCTGCGTATCCTCTGCAACAGGATTGTGATTAGCCGGTAGGGTATTGGGGCCGCATACAAATCGGCCTCATTTACAATACAAATGACGGGATATTGTTGGGAGGTGGGACAATCAGAACGTCATTAGCGGTATCACATTCTGTTGATAAAGAAACTTCCTATCGCCAGGCGTGGTTCCCTTTAAGCCAAAGCTGAAAGCCCTTGGGCCCCTCAAACTTGCCTCTAGACTCCCATGTGTCGATCTACTGCAGCGTTCCCGTTAACAGTACCTATCCATGAAAACCATTTCTCTAATGCACATTTTCATGTTAACAGCCGGTGAAGAAGGCGAAGAAGAAGAAGAAGAAGAAGAAGAAGAAGAAGAAGAAGAAGAGAAGAAGAAGAAGAAGAAGAAGAAGAAGAAGAAGAAGAAGAAGAAGAAGAAGAAGAAGAGAAGAAGAAAGAAGAAGAAGAAGAAGAAGAAGAAGAAGAAGAAGAAGAAGAAGAAGAAGAAGAAGAAGAAGAAGAAAAGAAGAAGAAGAAAGAAGAAAAGAAAAGAAGAAGAAAAGAAGAAGAAGAAGAAAAAGAAAAAGAAAAAGAAAAGAAAAAAAGAAGACGAAGAAGAAGAAGACGAAGAAGAAGAAGAAGAAGAAGAAGAAGAAGAAGAAGAAGAAGAAGAAGAAGAAGAAGAAGAAGAAGAAGAAGAAGAAGAAGAAGAAGAAGAAGAAGAAGAAGAAGAAGAAGAAGAAGAAGAAGAAGAAGAAGAAGAAGAAGAAGAAGAAGAAGAAGAAGAAGAAGAAGAAGAAGAAGAAGAAGAAGAAGAAAAAGAAGAAAAGAAGAAGAAAAGAAGAAGAAAAGAAGAAGAAAAGAAAAAGAAAAGAAGAAGAAGACGAAGAAGAAGAAGACGAAGAAGAAGAAGACGAAGAAGAAGAAGACGAAGAAGAAGAAGATGAAGAAGAAGAAGACGAAGAAGAAGAAGACGAAGAAGAAGAAGAAGAAGATGAAGAAGAAGACGAAGAAGAAGAAGACGAAGAAGAAAGAAGAAGAAGAAGAAGAAGAAGAAGAAGAAGACGAAGAAGAGAAGAAGAAGAAGAAGAAGAAGAAGAAGAAGAAGAAGAAGAAGAAGAAGAAGAAGAAGAAGAAGAAGAAGAAGAAGAAGAAGAAGACGAAGAAGAAGAAGAAGAAGAAGAAGAAGAAGAAGAAGAAGAAAGAAGAAGAAGAAGAAGAAGGAAGAAGAAGAAGAAGAAAGAAGAAGAAGAAAAAGAAGACGAAGAAGAAGAAGAAGAAGAAGAAGAAGAAGAAGAAGAAGACGAAGAAGACGAAGAAGACGAAGAAGAAGAAGAAGAAGAAGAAGAAGAAGAAGAAGAAGAAGAAACCGAAGAAGAAAAGAAGACGAAGAAGAAGAAGAAGAAGAAGAAGAAGAAGAAGAAGAAGAATGAAGACGAAGAAGAAGAAGAAGAAGAAGAAGAAGAAGACGAAGACAAAGAAGAAGAAGAAGAAGAAAGACGAAGAAGAAGAAGACGAAGAAGAAGAAGAAGAAGAAAGACGAAGAAGAAGAAGAAGATGAAGAAGAAGAAGAAGAAGAAGACGAAGACGAAGAAGAAGAAGACGAAGAAGAAGAAGAAGAAGAAAAGAAGAAGAAGAAGAAGAAGAAGAAGAAGAAGAAGAAGAAGAAGAAGAAGAAGAAGAAGAAGAAGATGAAGAAGAAAGAAGAAGAAGAAGAAGAAGAAGAAGAAGAAGAAGGGGACGAAGAAGACGGAGACGAAGAAAACGAAGAAGACGAAGACGAAGAAGACGAAGACGAAGAAGACGAAGTCAAAGAAGACGAAGATGAAGAAGAAGAAGAAGATGAAGACGAAGAAGACGGGGATGAAGAAGACGGGGACGAAGAAGACGAAGAAGACGAAGACGAAGAAGACGAAGACGAAGAAGACGAAGATGAAGAAGACGAAGACAAAGAATATGAAGAAGACGAAGAAGACTTAGACGAAGAAGACGAAGACAAAGAAGACGAAGATGAAGAAGACGAAGAAGACGAAGACGAAGAAGACGGGGACGAAGAAGACGAAGAGGAAGAAGACGAAGATGAAGAAGACAAAGATGAAGAAGACGAAGACGAAGAAGAATACGAAGAAGAAGAAGACGAAGAAGAAGAAGCAGCAGCAGCAGCAGCAGCATGCTCTTGGAGTCTGATACAATTACTGCATGTGAGGCTGTTTGCTCTGACTGCCAATGCTAGTGCTCTAGCAGCAGCGACGATCTCCATGGTCAAGCTTGAGGTTGTTGCCAGGTAAGCGCCGCTGTCCTCTTGTTTTTCTTTCCCATCCTTTGTGCTGTGCATTTCCATGCTGATCATGATCCGCGCTTCACTGCTCCATCTGTGTCTTCTGGGTGCGAAAGCTGATCAATCAGTGTGCCCTTTCCTGTGTGTATAATGCCGTAGGAATCTGATCCATGCAGTACCTTTCCGTTGTAATGACAACTTTAGAGATGCCATGCATATCTACTGGTGTATTCGTTTATTCTTTTCTGAGACTGATCTCGTCTAGGTCACATATCTGCTGGATTAAATCTCCAGCCTTGGCCATTGTGCCTCTTTGGATACGCATTCCTTTCGTGTCGTGTATATCTTTGTGCAGTGGGTGGTTAAAGTAGCCGATATCTGTATGTACGCCTTGATCTGTGCAACTCTGTAACTGTTAGCCATAGTCGGCAAACCTAGGACATATCGCATGGCGTGGCAGGTGGTGGTCGGCAAATCCAGGACATATCGCATGGCGTGGCAGGTGTTGGTCGGCAAACCCAGGACATATCGCATGGCATGGCAGGTGGTGGTCGGCAAACCTAGGACATATCGCATGGCGTGGCAGGTGGTGGTCTGCAAACCTAGGACATATCGCATGGCGTGGCAGGTGTTGGTCTGCAAACCTAGGACATATCGCATGGCGTGGCAGATGTTGGTCGGCAAACCTAGGACATATCGCATGGCGTGACAGGAGGGGTCTTTTGTGCAGCCGAGTATGAGTCCCATGCCCTCATTTTGTACTTGGTCCAGTCTTTCTAGCTAGGTTCTGCTGACAGTGAGGAGACCCAGAACAAAGTCATTGACGCTTAACATAAGCCCTTGATAGAGAAGGAAAAGTAGGCGTTGGTCAACACAAGCTGCTGCTAGCACCTTGAATGCTGTCATACCTTTCCTGGCTCTTAGTATGACGTTGTCTACGTGACACTTGTATGACAAGCATCTGTCAATTGTCATGCCCAAGTATTTTATCGCGTCCGGTCTCTCGATGTCTACACCACACATGCCTACGATTAGCGTTGGTGTACTGACGATGTGGGTAGTCACAGAGAACCATGTTAAGGAGGCCTTTGATGGATGCACTTGTGCTCTAGATTCCTGGCACCACTCAACTAGTCTGTCTAGTTCATGTTGTGGTTGTAATTTCCTACCAGTTCCAGCCCCGAAGGTACACAAAGATATCATCTTCATACGACAGTGTTCTGCCCAGGCCTATGCTAAGACAAGACCAGACAGCAGTTACCTCATGTATTCTATTTTCGAACCACGACGTCCCCTGCCCTTCAAGCGGCCACGTTTGCAGCAAAACTACGACCTTTAAGAAATGTCAAGCGAAAGTGCAAGGCACAGCGTTTGTGTCGTCAGATTTCTGTGTACACAATTTAAATCAATACTTTCCCTATTACGTGGCTCATGTTTTCTTTCATCTGAACTCAGCGTCTGCAAGTATAACGCAGAAATAGTGTTAGTGCCAGAACGAGGCGTGCCTACCTCCCATTCACCTGGTAAGGCGACCATGTAATAAAAATAATGAAGCCAACACATTTTTGGTAGTTAAAAAACATGGTAATAATGGTAGGCGATTGTGCTTGATTCTCTGTCAGTATTAACATATATTATGGTTCAGTGTTTTACAAGTCCTATCACAAAAAGCCTTGTCGAATGTCATCGTGATCCTTCGTCTCCGCATCTTGCTGTCTTCTGTAGCATATATCAATTCGTGTACTAAAGCTTTCTACGCCTAGACAAATACGGATAAGTAGGAAGTGGAGGGGCAGGTGGAGAATAATAATAATAATAATAATGATAATAATAATAATAATAATAATAATAACAATAATAAAATATTCAGAGGAGATAATTCAGAATGTGAAACATTGTTAACTGGCATGTTGCTCGGGATATCTAAAGTAGCGTCCCGGCTGCAGATAAAGCCACGCCTTCTGAACAAGAACACGTGATCTAATCTGCATCAGCTGGTCAAGACAAGGGGACAAATTTAACATAGCAAGAACAGAAGAGAGCAAACTTGACACAGCAATGAAACGAGAGATCAAACTTGACACAGCAATGAAACGAGAGAGCAAACTTGACACAGCAAGGAAACCAGAGATCAAACTTAACATAACACAGCAATGAAACGAGAGATCAAACTTGACACAGCAATAAAACGAGAAATCAAACTTGACACAGCAAGGAAACGAGAGATCAAACTTGACACAGCAATAAAACGAGAGATCAAACTTAACACAGCAATGAAACGAGAGATCAAACTTGACACAGCAATAAAACGAGAGATCAAACTTGACACAGCAATGAAAGGAGAGATCAAACTTAACACAGCAAGAACAGGAGAGACCAAACTTAATACAGCGATGCAACGTAAGATCAAACTTAACACCGCAATGCAACCAGAGATCAAACTTAACACAGCAATGAAACGAGAGATCAAAATTAACACAGCAATGAAACGAGAGATCAAAGTTAACACAGCAAAAACCGGAGAGATCAAACTTAACACAGCAAGAACAGGAAAGACCAAACTTAACACAGCAAGAACAGGAAAGACCAAACTTAACATAGCAAGAACAGGAGAGAACAAACTTAACACAGCAATGCAAAGAGAGATCAAACTTAACACAGCAATGAAACGAGAGATCAAAATTAACACAGCAATGAAACGAGAGATCAAAGTTAACACAGCAAAAACCGGAGAGATCAAACTTAACACAGCAAGAACAGGAAAGACCAAACTTAACACAGCAAGAACAGGAAAGACCAAACTTAACATAGCAAGAACAGGAGAGAACAAACTTAACACAGCAATGCAAAGAGAGATCAAACTTAACACAGCAATGAAACGAGAGATCAAAATTAACACAGCAAGAGCAAGCGAGATCAAACTTACCACAGCAAGAAAATGAGAGATCAAACTCGACATAGCAAGGACGGAAGAGATCAAACTTAACAAAGCAATGAAACGAGAGATCCAAACCAAGTTTTCCCTTGTCAGTTCACACAAAATAAGGTCACAGACACAATATATAAGACGCACAGTGTTAACAATGAACTACGTGATTTATGTTTCAGTTCAAAGCGTCTATGTTTGTGTTTCATTGTTGGTGCAAATTCTTTAGTATGTACTCCACACCATACAGCGAAATATGTCAAAGCAATCAACTGGTAAAGACACTGTTTGTGGACTCAGTGTGAAAGAAGAGTTCGTGAAGGACATCCACGTCTAACACATACATTGATTTTGGCACATCTCAAGACATTCTAGTATAAAAAAACTGGTCTCAAGTTCGAATCCACAAATGGACATTTTGTTTTAACTGACCTGGACTCCCAAATGATCCAGCTTAACATAATGGGCAGCAGGAAATATTCTGTGAAGTCAAGGTGGCAAAAATTTGCCACGACTACAAACAGTGAACGTGCCTAACCTCCATTTTGATCGGAAGCTTTCTCTCTCTCTCTTTCTCTCTCTCTGTGTGTGTGTGTGTGTGTGTGTGTGTGCGTGCGTGCGTGCGTGCGTGTGTGTATAACATTTCTACTGCACTTCAGGGAATCCCTAAGTCTTACGGACGCTGTAACTATGAAACCCCTACATCGATTCATAGAAGACAGACAACATTATAGAGGGTAGATGCCATCAACAGATTGTAGTGCTTGTAGCTGAACATCTACCTCTAACAACTATAAGGTAGGCTTACATTTCAAGGAACAAAATAGGGGCTTTTGAGCTGGAATGTTATTGAATGGTTCTCAAAATACCAAGGACATAGAAGAAAAGATACACTGACATTCTGAAGGGTGCGAACATCAAGGGAAATTGGCTAATAAACAGCATCTAGTCTCGGAAGCCGAAACATTTTGGCCATATCAAGCGCCATGGCGGATTGGAAAAGAAATAATATCAGAAGGCAGGATACCGAGAAGGAGGGGAAGTGACCGACCAACACAAAGATGGGCGCAGGATATAAGTGACTCCTTAGATAAGAAAGTACACGAGACAGGAGGGCTGGTGTAAGACTGAGTTTCTGCCAGGCAGCCTGTGATGGGAGCAACGTTGTGTTAAGAACATGCAAGTTGGTTAAACCAGCTGCGCAGCGACCGCGTGACAAACCAGCTGCGCGGCGATCGGGTGACAAACTCCTTGAGGTCCTAGTTCACGCCTGGGGGTAGGCAGAAAAGCCACATATTTTCCATATTTATGGTATCTATCATGGAGTCAAGGACGAAAGGGTTACGATATCCACAGTACCGAGCCAACTCAAGGTTTCTGGATCAAAACTGCTTCACTGTGAGACTTGCATTACATAAATAACAAAACAGTTTTAAAAGTACAAATTTAGCTAGACTGTGGAGAAAAAAAAATTAAAAACAAATAAAACTTAGGATCATAAAACGTATACGCTACATATTGGTTGAGTAAAAATACAAGACAATAACAAGAACTAACAGCTAGAGCCGCACAGGTGTAGGTACGGTAGCTTGCCAACCGTTTCGTGTTGCAAAAACATGATCAGCCTTAACAACAAGTGGCTGGTGTCAAGGTTGGGAAAAATCTCCGGCAGTCTTGGCTAGATTTGACTTGTGTTTACCCGTTACGTTGCACCGGAGACTGCTGATAACGCACATTCCACCTAGGTGAGCGACGCAAGTAGAACACCCCAGGTAGGTGCGGCCAGATAAGAAGAGTGTGTTACCCCGGCATCGAGCAACGATGAGAAGCAAATGATGTGGGAAGACACATGTATAAAGATCGCCAGATCAGACAGAACAGAAAGCACGAGAATCACGGCAGTGGAAGGCACAGTTAGGTGGAATCAAATAAACAGCAGGTAACAGCCAACACGACAGAAACCTGGCCACGAGTGGACACACAGATACAGACGTTGAGAGGAGACACGTTTGACCGTCATAAATTCCAAGAACCGACATATGAGAGTAAGAGTTCAGTTGCCTCAATTAACGTCGGTTATCACCAACAGAAATTGCTCTGGTCGGGAATAAAATCCTACGAGTGTTAAATTACTGAACCTGGACCACTAACTTGACATGTAAGAGCACAAACGCCTCTGTCACCACGGCTCCAACGCCAAAGAAAAATACAGGTAATCCCATTTTGGGGACTCTGAGATGTTGTTTTACAGAAGAATCTTCAGAATTCTTTGGACAGATAAAAAGAGCAACCCGGATGTTTTGAATGAGGCGAGGGCTCGACGACAACTTATCACAAATATCAGAAAAAGACAGTCATCATTTTTTGTCATGTCATACAATGAGAAGAAGGAACCTGGATTTGTGAAAAAGAGACAGGTGAAGACAACGTCAGATGATTATTGACAGCTTTTTGTCAAGGCATGGAGGGGTGTCAACGCAGGAAATGATACTCTCAGTTGCGGATCTGGAAAGGCATTATAGCCCTCGCCAGTCGGCAATTCACTTGATGATAAGCTCCAGCAAACATTCAAGTCCAGAAAGTAATAGGCACGTATCAACAACAAATCTAAACATACGCTCTAAACAACATACAAATGTCACACTTGAATTATCTGTTCAGACTGAAGCCTTGGTAGATCACAACTGACCATCACATATCTATAATTGCAACGAATAGAGACTGTGTTTATTTTGTATGTCCTATAACTCACAATGATCCCTAACTTTTGCCCAGAAACTGTCTGATCTTGTGTAGTGTTGCTATTCTTGCCATTAATGTGTGGCTGCTGACGATGTTGTCAGACTTCTAAGAGCATGCCTCTTTTCTGTAGCCAGCTATTTGCGGCTGTGTACTATCTATAAATGTTTTAGGAAGAAAATCAGGGTTTTTGAGATGAAATGCAACATAAAGATTTCCCGAATAACACAGGCCAAGAAAAGACACTACCAAAATATGAATATATAAGATAACTGGGTGATTACCAAGCAGATTTGCGGCGTCCGTGGCTTAGGCGTTGCGAGTCTGACTCGTAATTCCAACGAACAGCGATCGAAACCCACCGATGGCTGCGTGGATTTGTATCATGTTATGGGGCGTCGCAGGTCGACCCAGTCTTAAATGGGTACCGGGATATATGTCCTGTCGAACTCCTTAGTCCATAAGTGCTCGGATCCCCTCCTCAGTAAATCCCGCAGCGTGTAGCGACTAACGATACCAGTTCTGTGTTGGTTTATTATTATTCTTTGGCTACCCGCGTAGTATTCTTGTTTGGCGACACCCGGTTTAACATGTTGTTCTTGCAATCTGTCCTCAGTTGGTTCACGCAAACGTCCTAACTCTCTTAGAGCATTCAGTATATCAGCCTGGTCCATGGCTTGTCCGGCTTTCACAGTAGCCTTACCTGCAAGTCTATCAGCTTGCTCATTTCCTTGTAGCCCCCACATATCCTGGCACGAAAATTAAACTAATCCTTGTCAGTCGTGAATTCTGTAGAGCCACCAGCCACTGCCTTTGGACCCAGCCCTTCTCTATTTTCCTGAGCATACTCATCGAGTAACGTAGAAAGCATGCTCCAGTGAAAGTCTGTGTCTCTAGTCCTGTTACTGCTTTAGTCACAGCCATGACCCCCATAGTCAGACTACTTGTAGTTACGGCAAAAGCTCCAGAATCTTCGTTCACAACTCTTCCTCCAAACTGAGGTTTGAAAGCCCACGAGTTTCTAAGATGGCGGTTTACAAAATCATCTGTGTAACTTACAGCATCACCCTCTAGAGCGTTCTCGAAAAACAACGCTTGAACTTCTGCTTCCCCAACAGCCGGACTCTGTTGTCTGCATTTTCTGTCTAGTTGGATGAAAACAGAAAAAGATGCACAGCACTCTGAAGGCACCTTCACCTACTCCTCGCCGGGTTCTACGTTCTCAAGTGAACATACCTGTAAAATAATGTCCTCCGCTTGACCCATCCACGATTTGCCTCTTTTTAACCTGCTTTCTTTTATCTTCTTGATTTGAATAAGCAATGGATGTTATGTCCTGTGCAACCACATTCAAAACTAGAGCACCAGTAACAGCCATACAGACTTCCACAAGCAGTGCAGCTATTTTATCACGCGTGCTGGTGAGTTGTCTCATGCAATCTAGTCTGGAATTAGACAGTAAATATCCAGCAGGCTGTTACCCTTATGAAGCCTGCTGCAACTAACTTTAGTAGAAGTTATTACCGCGACAAACGATAACGTCGTAAGTGTGTAAATCGTTCCTGGAGAGTGGTTCCCGTCCGCAGAATTAACCATCTACATCTCAGGTAGGAGCTCGTTCAGGTAAACCTGAATTAGAGCCAAAAATACACCATCTGTCCTGGTCTCTCTCTCTCTCTCTCTCTCTCTCTCTCTCTATCTCGTGTGTTTGGTTGTGTGTGTGTGTGTGTGGGGGGGGGGGGGGGGGGTTACGTACACAGACACACGGTCACACAGTGAGAGAATGTGAGTCGGGAGAGTCAAAACGTCCTCCATATTTACGATGAGATGCCAGTTACCTTTTTCCCCATACATCGCATCCCACAGGATGCTTGCTATTTCTGACTGATTCTTGTACCATTAGAGACTAACCATGAGAAGCATGGTATGTTACTCGATGTAACGTTGCTATATTACCATATCGGCAATCTTCTGCTCTATGATTAGGTGAATACACACACACACACACACACACACACACACACATATATATATATATATATATATATATACAGAGGGAGAGAGAGAGAGAGAAAGAGAGAGAGAGAGAGAGAGAGAGAAAGGGAGGGATGGAAAGCTACGTGCAATCCTTCTGACTACACCTACAAGTTAAAACAATATTCATGTAGCTGTGCTAGAGACGCTAGATTCGAACACGACAATACAAAGCCGCAGTTGGCACAAACGGCTGACTGACTGACTTTCTACCCCACCAGGACATCACACAAACGATAAACACCCGATGACACAATGTGCCATCATGTGGACGAGGATCACCGTGGAGAGGTCCCAGAAACCGCGTTCAGCCTTTAGGCCATATTTATGGCCAGGCTATATTGCGGCCCCTGGCAAAAGCCAGAGTAAGGCTTTAAATTACGAAAACATTTCATCCTAAAAAGGACCGGTAGTAAATCTTAATTTGGCACAAACTCTCTAGTGTTAGTTTCAACACCAGCAGTCTATCAGACCTCAACAAGTTTGGCATTGACGTCCGGTCGCCAGGCTGCCAAGGCACAGTGTCCAATAAGCCCGCCAAATAATGTCCGCCACGGTTGTCTTGGTTGGCGAGTGTCCATTGTCAGCAATAGTTACAATCATTAGGTATCGATCAGGGCACCTGGTAGAGGATGGGAGGGCAGCAGTGCTGTTGCACACTGACAGCCGTGTTCAGAAAACGCTGAAATGACATTGTGCTAATTGTTGGGCAAATCTCAGAACGCGACTCTCAGGGGTTGGCCAACAACTGACGTTCTTGTGGATAACATACAACACAATAAAGCACTGTTCTTCTCTCTAATCTTCACTCACACCTCGCTAAATCTATGAGTTGTTTGTTTATTTGTTTTAGTATCCAGAAGCCGTAAGTTGTTAACTCTTAGGCTCGGTATAATGGATATCGCAAACTTTCGGCCTTGATTCCATTGTAAATATTGTAAATCTGGGATAAATGTGGCTTTTCTGCCTACCCCCGGGAGTGAACCCGGACCACAAGGAGTTCGTCACCCGTTCACAGCGCAATCCGGTTTAGCCAACTACGCTAGAGAGCCGGGCAATTCTATTAGTTAGGTTTAGGTTAAAACGACGGATCAACATCATGGCACAAGGGTAGTAACCCATAAGTGCTCCCTTCTACTTCTGACTCAAGCCTGAGTCCGAAACTTTCAGCGCAGTGCACGAACTACGTAGCACCGGCGAGGATCCTGAAATACTTTGGGTAGATTTTTAATTCCAAATTTTCCCATCCAGCTCCTTTAGGCTACTCTTTTCGATTTCCAACTGCCAAGGGATTTTTTTACATGCGCAACAATACATATGGGCATCCGATCTTACTACCCAGAGACCAGGGGAAAATACTAAAGTCCACATGAAAAAATCTCAGCCTTTACGTAGCTTGAATCTGTGACCTTCAGCACTCGAGGCGGACGCCATGCCTCGAGACCAAGCAACCCCCTTAGTGCAGATCCAAACCTATCAATCCCCGATGTTCTCCACAGTCACAGGGCTTCCCCAACAACATATAGAGCATTGCGGTGGCATGTCTTTCAGTGTTTCTTGTTTGGGTTATTGTCGGTTAACATAGATTTCCGAATTTATGGCGCTATGTTCAACGCCAGATAGCATCTATGGAAGCAAATCTATACCATTTAATATACATGGCATATGTATTGACAAGAGTGCTGAAAAGTCCAATGGTCACGATATTTGGGCAGCGTACACCAAACCTCACTTGGCAAAACGTGTCAGCATCTTTGGGCTGGGCAGCGCTTTAGGGTGGTTACCGGCTTGAAATGTAACCTAAAAACTTAATGGTATGGCAGTGCAGACCAGGCGCTCTAGCCCTGGCTGGCAGCTGGTCTAAGGGTAAAGCTCCGTCGCACGGACAGATAGAGCACTGCTCTTCTGATCCGGCAACTTATGCATAATGCTTTCCTCCAAACGTATTGGTGTTACCTTTTTATTGAAGTAAACAATGCAGGCCAGGTGAGGGATCGGGTTACACGGACGACGCAAGGTCTCTTCAACACTGCCCAGGATTTTTACTATAGCTTTTCTTAACGCGAGCAGGTCTTGCTAGTCACAGTCGCCTTCGTCAGCGGCTACGATTCCGATGGCTGTTTACAGCACAATATAACACTATCGCCTGACAAGACGAAAAGGTGTCCAGCAGAATAGAGAAGTCCTAAACTTTGACCGGACGAAGAAGGAGATGTTTCCAAGAACCACTCCAGTTTTGACACCACTGGTTATTTAGAGAGAACTAGATATTAGATACATACAAGTGAGGGCCATTAGAAATCTGGGCAGGTCTGGACAGTCCTTTGGCAAGGGTTCTCAGACACTAATCGTGGGAGGGAAGAGAAAGCAGAGAAGGGAAAGGTGTCAGGGTGTGCTAGATGCTATATACAAGACTCCACAGGGGGAGGGGTCCATTTAACTGGTGAAAGAGACATGTTTAAAAAGACCGCGGTGAGCTACAAAGTTGTGTAGCAGGCACGCTACTAGAGGACGACCGTGAGTAACGGTGACATGTAAAGTATGCTCAGAGATAGCCAACACACACTAGAGGACGACCGTGAGTAACAGTGAAATGTAAAGTATGCTCAGAGATAGCCAACACACACTAGAGGACGACCGTGAGTAACGGTGACATGTAAAGTATGCTCAGAGATAGCCAACACACACTAGAGGACGACCGTGAGTAACGGTGACATGTCAAGTATGCTCAGAGATAGCCAACACACACTAGAGGCACCGTAGATAATCTTGTGCTGGCTTCAGTCAACCATTCTTCTTGTCTACGTTCAATCATGTGTCATAAAGATGTACTTGCATCATATGATCAACGAGGCCAAACGGTCCAGGATCTTGTTATTTGATCCGCCCCACACCCCCAACTGTCCTGTGTCATGAAATAATTCAGTTTGTACGTTCTATTATGTCTCATAAAGATGTACTTGCATCATATGATCAACGAGGCCTACCGGTCCAGGATCTTGTTATTTGATCTCCCTCCATCAGCTGTCCTGTGTCATGAAATAATTCAGTGTGTACGCTCTAATGATATGCCCAAAAATGTCTCATAGTGAGATCTTCCTGCGATACAGTATTTGCCTCTGTATGAGACGAACTGTTTTGTTCTTATAAAGGCTTTGAAATTGGGCTGCGTCTTATACAACCAAGTTAGGTCTACATGTACGTTATTTTTCTTAGTTGCCCGCACTTAGTTTTGTTCTCGTCCAAAATCAGCAGCACATCACGTCGGACTCCCACCGACGGGAAAAACAATAACGACAAGGATGTTCTGTACAAAAGACAGAAAGGAAAGCGTGCACAGCGAAGAGAAGATGAATAATGGCAGGAGCTAGAGATTGATGTATTTCAACTGATGCAAGAAAATCGAGATAATGGCACTGCTGCTTGCTCAAAAACTATAGCCATACACACACATTCAAGTTCACCTCTGAGCCTAACTTTAGTGATTTAAAAAAAAAAAAAAGTTGATAGGGGGAGGGGAAATACGGGGATGGCTAGGTCACTTGGGGTGGGCGGAACAAGAACGCAGATCGTCTGGTGATTCCATCCACACTTATCGACAGGCTACACGATGACGAGTGTACTGCACATAATCTACATAAATGTCAGTGAGAAACTGTCTGGAGGCGTGCTGCCAGCTGGACGTGAATTCCCCCCTTCATGCACCTCTGAGCGCTGTACCCGGAGATGACGTCGGAGCTTCACTTTCTCCAGCCCGCTGTCCTTGACAACGTGAGCTGGCTGACGTCAGCAGGTACGCCGACACAACTACGCCGGCCGGCTCCTCTTTTGCTGCCTACAGCCACCAGAATAGTGATGCCAGCATATAAACACCATCCGTACCATACCCACACAATGTGTGCTCCATTTAAGGAACCCAATGTTCTTCGTTTCTATTCCTGCCCCGCCCATCCCAACCCTCAGTCCCTCCCAGATAGACCTTCATCAGAAGGGGCAGGCGAGTTTTCTCGACCAGAAAACAGAACTGAAAGCAATCAACATGTTTACCGTTGACAAATGAAGTTCCCCACAACCTGATCCATTTAGAAACATGCGCGTCTGATTGAGTAAAAAAAAAATAGGAAGAAGAAGAAGAAGAAGAAGAAGAAGAAGAAGAAGAAGAAGAAGAAGAAGAAGAAGAAGAAGAAAAAGTAGGAGGAGGAGAAGAAGAAGGAGGAGGAGGAAAAGAAGGAGGAGAAGAAGAAGAAGACGACGACGACGACGACGACGACGACGAAGAAGAAGAAGAAGAAGAAGAAGAAGAAGAAGAAGAAGAAGAAGAAGAAGAAGAAGAAGAAGAAGAAGAAGAAGAAGAAGAAGAAGAAGAAGAAGAAGAAGAAGAAAAGAAGGGAAAGGTGACGAAGAAGAAAAAAGAAAAGAAGAAGAAGAAGAAGAAGAAGAAGAAGAAGAAGAAGAAGAAGAAGAAGAAGAAGAAGAAGAAGAAGAAGAAGAAGAAGAAGAAGAAGAAGAAGAAGAAGAAGAAGAGGAAAACTAACATCTGATGCAAATTATATATGCAGGAGTTACAAACAGACCAGCAGTTGCACATGCGATCAATTTTAATGGCATAAGGTCCTACCAATTCTGTGCCTTTCTGAATCTACTGTTGACGACGTTGATCACATTTTCTGAATCTGCTTTTGACAAAACCACGTTAGTCACAGTCGAGACACAATTAGAGGTAGGCTGGTAAAGCAACGTCCCAACTGCAGGCGGATATCTTCATAAGTGCCAGTCTCCTGTCCTGCTACCCATCACAAAAGGAGATACTCACAGATTCAACTAGCTAGCAAATACCATTATTCAAGCCTGTGAAAACCCGGGATCAGACATGCACTGTAAGTTTTGTGTTTGTTTCTTTGTAAAGTCATGTTCTCATAATTACACTTTACCGATGTAAACCAGTTTCGAACATCAATTCCAAACGGCCAAGGTTCCGATTCACTACCTCCGGACCAATGAAGTGTAACAGCCAGGGTTGATCAAAAACTGTAAACGATACAGCCACAAAGCTGGTAGCCATTGAAAGCTGACAAGCCGTGGTGGCCGAACCTTCTGGTCACCGCCGCCCCCCTTACCATAGGGATGAGTAAAGAGCTGAAGAGAAGCCTATACATATATCGTATAGAAGCTTCTAGATCAGCATTGCTTTGGATGGATCGTGGTCCAATGAACATGCTGGCCGCCTTTACTTCACATAACAGTTCCAAGTAACTGTATTTACACTGGGTCGACATAGCAGCCTACGTCATTATTAAAATGTTAGACGAGGGTTCGAACAGGTGACCACCGAGAGGCCAGACGAGACACTTTTAGACAGCTCACAACGATGTAGAACGAGAAGATGAAGATGAATATAAAGGAGTGGAAAGCTGGAGGTGAGTAGGAGGGAGTATGACTATGCCCATGAAACTTCCTCACGCTGAAGCACGCTCTCGTGCACAGCCAATGAGATGCCGTATTGTATATTTCGAACCAACACCAAATGACCGTTATTCTCTACAGTGCCATCTCACCTCACACGATGCTGCAGCTGTAATGGGAACATCAGCAGAGACAAGCTACACAGCCCATGCTGGCTAACTGTGGGGTCATCAGTAATAGGAACATCGCTAATGACAGGTGCCACAGCTCATGCTGGCTAACTGTGGGGTCATCTGTGATAGGAACATCGCCAATGACAGGTGCCACAGCTCATGCTGGCTAACTGTGGGGTCATCAGTAATAGGAACATCGCCAATGACAGGTGCCACAGCTCATGCTGGCTAACTGTGGGGTCATCTGTGATAGGAACATCGCCAATGACAGGTGCCACAGCTCATGCTGGCTAACTGTGGGGTCATCTGTGATAAGAACATCGCCAATGACAGGTGCCACAGCTCATGCTGGCTAACTGTGGGGTCATCTGTGATAGGAACATCGCCAATGACAGGTGCCACAGCTCATGCTGGCTAACTGTGGGGTCATCTGTGATAGGAACATCGCCAATGACAGGTGCCACAGCTCATGCTGGCTAACTGTGGGGTCATCTGTGATAGGAACATCGCCAATGACAGGTGCCACAGCTCATGCTGGCTAACTGTGGGGTCATCAGTAATAGGAACATCGCCAATGACAGGTGCCACAGCTCATGCTGGCTAACTGTGGGGTCATCTGTGATAGGAACATCGCCAATGACAGGTGCCACAGCTCATGCTGGCTAACTGTGGGGTCATCAGTAATAGGAACATCGCCAATGACAGGTGCCACAGCTCATGCTGGCTAACTGTGGGGTCATCTGTGATAGGAACATCGCCAATGACAGGTGCCACAGCTCATGCTGGCTAACTGTGGGGTCATCTGTGATAGGAACATCGCCAATGACAGGTGCCACAGCTCATGCTGGCTAACTGTGGGGTCATCTGTGATAGGAACATCGCCAATGACAGGTGCCACAGCTCATGCTGGCTAACTGTGGGGTCATCTGTGATAGGAACATCGCCAATGACAGGTGCCACAGCTCATGCTGGCTAACTGTGGGGTCATCTGTGATAGGAACATCGCCAATGACAGGTGCCACAGCTCATGCTGGCTAACTGTGGGGTCATCAGTAATAGGAACATCGCCAATGACAGGTGCCACAGCTCATGCTGGCTAACTGTGGGGTCATCTGTGATAGGAACATCGCCAATGACAGGTGCCACAGCTCATGCTGGCTAACTGTGGGGTCATCTGTGATAGGAACATCGCCAATGACAGGTGCCACAGCTCATGCTGGCTAACTGTGGGGTCATCTGTGATAGGAACATCGCCAATGACAGGTGCCACAGCTCATGCTGGCTAACTGTGGGGTCATCTGTAATAGGAACATCGCCAATGACAGGTGCCACAGCTCATGCTGGCTAACTGTGGGGTCATCTGTGATAGGAACATCGCCAATGACAGGTGCCACAGCTCATGCTGGCTGTCTGTGCGGTCATCTGTAAATTGGTATTGACTGAGGGACATTCAATCCCCACCAGGACTGCACTTAGAGTCATTACCACCCAGTGACACAAAGTGCCAACATCTGGATGCAAGTCCTAGAAACCCTGTTCAACGGCTAGGTTGTATTAGAGCCCCTCACGACAGCTACGGTGAGACTGTGCTCCATACTGGGGCAAGTAGTTCGAGTTATTGTGTCTGTCTTATTTTATTATAACTAGCAGGACGAGAGACGTCCTGTATGAGGTTCGCCCATTGCATATGTGTAACTATGGCAGTGTTGTTGCATGTATCCCTTCCCTCTATTTTCTTTGATCAGGTACTGTTATACTGCTCACTTTTACATGTCTACTTGAAAAAGTACGATTAATCAGGTGCCATTTCCACACTGAAGGTTAGCTACAGTTGACTTCAATACCGTCGTCTCTCTATGCGAATGCTGATCGTCCATCTCATGATGCTATCCTCCAACTTGTATCGATGTCTACCTCTTGCCCTCAGTTGTTCTCTCCGTATGATTTTTAAGGAGTGCAGTAAATTCCTTATAGGTGGGGGGAGGGGGGTAGGATCTTCCCCCTTATAACGTGTCGTATAAGGTGACTAAAAGAATCTGATATTTAACAGGAATATGCACGCAAAATTCGAATTATGGAACGAAATCCTGGACAGGGACGAACAACCACAACATTCGACCGCAGTTTACAGTCGATGAAGGCGAAGAAGAAGAAACAAGATTCCTTAACTGAAGCAGGTTAACTATTTTAACTGGAACTACATTGAAACTAGAGAAGCCAGCTTCAGTGTATCGGAGAACACGGAACAGAGCGCAGCTTGGGTTACCTGGCAAAGTGTTAGTGTACAACGGTTCGGTCATGACGAAAGGTCTAATGTTCGGCTGCTGTAATCGATACAACACGATCTCACATTGTCGAGATCCAAGTTCAGTTGGTTGGAAATCCTCTGAAAGACCTAGTTTTAAATTAAATGGGAGGTCGGCTACGCTTACGTACATGTCATCTGGGTCCTAAACGAGAGCTAGCAGCAATCTGATCAATGTTTGTGTTGACTTTCTTCTGCAGTACTATCTCCTCGGGGAGTGTGTTGCACAGATCTGCTTTATTTTTTTTTCTTTAATCCGCCCCTCTCCCACCCTTTTTTTGGGAGGGAGAGGGGGAGGGGGGGGGGGGGGGGGTTCCCTCTTGGACTGCAGAGTGAAAGATTCACACCCAGAAACTCAAAACGTCCTTTTCATGTAGGACTTTAAAAGGACCCCCTGTAGAGCTGGAGGCTGTGCAAGGCCGGTAATGTCCCATCCACTGAGAACAATGGTTAATATGAAAGCGTTAACCAGACTCCAGGCCCAAGCAATGACCAGACCGCTCTAGAGTTTTGACCTGGTGCCGGTCATCTCAACGGTTCGATGCCATAAGGACGCAAAGACACTACATGAGAGCATGTAAACATCACAAATATTGTGGGTCTAAATGGTTTAATGTGCCATATGGGTGACAGCAGATCAGAGTTCAGAAAAGCATGCCATGTCAGGGGTCATAGGTGAATGGGCGGTGATTTGTTCGTTAATAAGACTGTGACCTGCATTGTTTGGGGAGACTAGCGTTTGTATAACCCAAAGGACAATCACCCATAAATGTAACACATCTGTGTTCAATAAACAGTTCCACAGTGTCCTACTGCTAGTGTAAACCTACTAGATGAACAGCACCGTCTCTAAAGTGTGTCATAGTTGACCCCGCTGGCGAAGAATGAAAAGATGAGACAGCAACAGTAAGTGAATACTCGGCTATCCTCCAAATAACGGTCCCACATTAACGATGGCGAAAATATACCCTAACAGGGCGTCAGTCACATGTAAATTGCGGACTTCTTTCCAGCGACTACACATCATACTGTGGAAAAGCTTCCGCGAGTTAAAGTCACTGCCTATGGCTGGGACTCATGAGCAGCAGCCACTGCATCTCCTGCAGCTTCCTCCATTTTATTTGCTCGTGAGTCCCTGCAATCTAGTTTAGCGGCGCGCGAGATACCCTCGGCGGTGGCGGTATAGTCGCCGGAAAGAGGTCCGCAATTTACATGTGACTGAGGCCCTGTCAGGGTATATTTTCGGCCTCGATAATTTGGGATCATTATTTGAAGGATAGCCGAATACTCCACGGTCAATAACATGATGTCATTGTGTTCAACGGTTAGGGTGTTTCTATTTTGTGATGAATATGGGAACACCGACTTTAATGACAAACCTCGCGAGCGTACATAGGCGCCGCAATCTGCTAGGACAGGTGACTTAAGATCCCCCCCCCCCCTTCCCCACACACACACACCCATAATTTTGTATGGCAGATAAATATAATAATATATTGGAAGTAAAATATACGAGGCAACAGAGCCCGTGTACTGTGCTGAGTTTCTTCGGACTCAGACTTGAGTTAGAAGAAAGAATGGAGAACTTGTGGGTTACTACCGGTGTGCAATGATGTTGATCCGTTATTCAAGCTTCAAACACGCGCACACACGCATACACACACAAATACACACACGTGCACGCGCGCGCGCACACACACACACAGAGAATGTGTACATTTAAACAGACATTTATAAAACAGACGTCAAATGATCTAGCAATTTAGACAGACAGACAGACAAGGAAATCATCAGCAGGGCTGCGAAGGATATGCGTCTTTGGAACGGAATAACAAGCTTAAGGGCCAAACTTACGGCTGAAATATTTGATAAAGATGGCAGGAGACACACACACACACACACACACGGAGACAGAAAGATATATATATATATATATATATATATATATATATATATATATATATATATATATATATATATATATAGAGAGAGAGAGAGAGAGAGAGAGTTATGTGTACTGCCAATCGATATATATCGTTAATTCAATCCACAGATCACACATAATTTTGTAGATGTGTGAAATTATACGGATTTGGTTACAAGGTGAGAGGCCAGTGTGGCTACTTGACTTAACATCTTTCGTTCGCGAAACGGATAATTCCTATTTCTTTCGATTTAATTTCCAAACGGTCCACAGACCCTTTAAAAAAAACACGAACAGCAATTGGTAACTTGTAAATGTCTTTATCTTACAGCTGCAATTGTCTACCAGATGAGGTAGCCGGCTCGTGTAAACCTTCCGTAATGACCTCTTGTGACATGCTTAATAGGTTACTATTGTTTGCTTCCGTTATGGACCCCGACAGCACAGGATCAAGAGCGGAATGTCAGGCACATAATATGAGTCGTTTGGAAAGAGCAATTCCCAGGTGTGGTTCCGAATTACATTTCCGTTAGATGAGATGTGGAGAAGATGGGGAAACATACCTGGGCCATCAAACAGGGCGCATATCTTACATTAACTGGCAATAGAGCCATCTACCCGAGCTGATATCTTACATCAACTTAGGGCATATCACAGCCATCTACCCGGGCTGCTATCTTAAATCAACTAGGGGTATATCAGAGCCATCTACCCGTGCTGGTAAAGTGAAAATGCGTGATAATGTATTGATCAGAACCAACGTTATGACGTTTCTCGGGGTGAGGTTCGATCGCAGCTTGTCATTCAGGGAACACGTTGACCATGCGATAACAAAAGCACGCAAAGGTCTATCTGCAATGAGGATTATGGCTGCTTCCAATATCGAGCAAAGACTGCTGGTGCTTCTATTCTATGGTCTGGTCCTTTCCCCCATTGAATACGCTCTGGCCATCCTCACTGTCAGTGCTACCCAGATTGAACGACTCGAGAAGGTGCAAAATGAAGCCATGCGTATTATTTTGGGATGTACAAGAGACACATCCTGTGGAGCAATGAGGTATCTACTTGACTTTCCAACAATGAACCAAAGGATCAGGATGTGGAGGGCTCGGGCATACCTCAAAATATGTGCTGATAAGAAACACCCACTGCATCAAGCGCTTTTTAGTGAAAAGGGCGACAGACTGAAGAGGGGAAAATCGTGGCTAGGTCGGGCAGAAGATGTTATTAGGCAAATATGCAGCCTAACCGACATCATACCTGGTGCAGAATGGATACCTGTGCCTCAGGCGTTTATTTGTACATTTTCCTGTATTGTCACACTCAACAGGCGATGTAGAGAAGAGAATCCTGTTGCTGTTAATGCAGAGGTCAACGCTCTCATCGGTGAAAATTCAGACGAAGCAGATGCACTAATCTATACAGACGGATCAGTTATACGCCAAAGAAGAAGCGCATGGGCATTTACAGCACGCTCAGCGGGCAGAACAGTCAAAGAAGCCAACGGCGCCTTCTCCATGACAACCAGCAGCATGACGATGGAGGTGATGGCAGTGACGCAAGCGTTTGCCTGGCTTGAAACACAAAAATACACCCGCATATGTATACTCAGTGATTCAATGAGTATGATCCGGAGGGTTCAGGCAGGTTCAGTGCGAAGACAATGGCTTGAATCAATTCAGAAGTCCACTGTGCGAGGAGTCACCTTTATTTTTGTTCCGGGACACGCAGGCGTCGATGGAAATGAAAGAGCTGACAGGTTGGCTGGATCCGCTATCACTACCGACGGTCGGCCTATGGATCATGCTGATATTATCAATGCCCTCAGAGAAATGGGAAGGATAGAGGACTTTGGTGGCAGTGAATCCACATCACTCGCCAGAATGGCAGACTTGGGAATTAAGATCGGCACAGCAAAAAACGAGACGCACACCGGACACGTCAGAAGACTTGTTAATCAACATAGAACTGGTACTATTAGCCATCGGACGTTGGGATTCATACTGAGGGGAGGATCTGAGCACCTATGGACATGTCCGGAGTGCAATGATGATAACCCAACTAACTAACTAACTAACAGAGCCATCTACCTGGGTGATATCTTATTTGATATCAGGGCTGACATCTCTCACAAACCAGCGATATATCCGAGCCATTCAATAGGGCTGATATCTGACACGAACCAGCAATATATCCGAGCCATCCACCTGGGCTGATATCTCACACGAACTAGCGATATATCAGAGCCATCTACCCAGGCTGATTATCTCACATGAAATGCACAACTAGAGGAAACGGAAGCTGTGACAACATTGCTTACCTGAGCGGATGCAGTCAGCGAGTGTACCGCCAAATTTGGTTTTCTTGTCCTTGAGCAGATCAACACGCTCTTGTGTGAGATGTTTCGACAGGAGAGATGTGCATTTTTTGTCGGCCTTCAACAGATCATATAGCCTTTGAGCTTCTGCAGCAGCCATTTTAAGATATCGGGATGTGAAATTGAGAAAACAAACAAATACGACCTGCGATGGTCTGGTTATTTTTGGTCTCAGGCTGAGTTCTGGAAGCGATATGGCTTTTATAGTTTTCTTAGGCTGCCAAGCAGCGAGCGTGATTGCCTTGGAAGAGAAAATCACGTCCTTATTGGAACGTGGAGGCCGGGGTTTGGTGGCGGACGGGCGCCGATCGGGTCCGGAGGCCGCGCACGGCACCGCGTCGATAACCTGATGTAACGGCGCTTCTTATTGGACGAGGACCGTCACGTGACGTAAGACATGCCATCACTGTTTTTGGTGAGCAGACAACTTTTGGGGAACGGTTAGTGGCTGGAACAATTCTGTTGTTTTGCGGTTTTACTGTTTATCTGTAGTTTTATATATTTCCCTTGTCGATCTGGTCATCGATTTGATGTTTTCCTGTTATCTGTTCATAAATTTGATCTTCTGTCTTGTGATTTAAATCCCCCATTTGTAAAAATGGTATTGCCCTGTTCTTGTATTTTGAATACTTACGTCTTCCTCTTCTTTTTTTTCGGTTAGGTTCACTTTAATCTTCCCAAATAGAGTAGGCCACTTTTAATTCACAAGTTTGCTGGGCTGGTCGACTTTATTTGAGGTTACGGGTGTGTCCCGCTCTGTTGTTTGCTTTCTGTGATATCTTGCATTTACGTGTTCATTCCGAGAAAGAGAATGCCTGTGACATAGGTTGCAGCACTCTCTAGGGAGTTGTGTTAGACCCAGTTTCTCCATGTTTTTAGAGTGTTAGAAGCGCTGGCGTGTGATATCAACGGCATTGCGGAACACCCCCGTAACCGTGTGCCAAGGTAAAAAGTTCAGTAACTACCAATCAGAAGCGAGATAGTGTTATATGGCGGGGCCTGTAGAGACTAAAGGTACTTTTACCCTTTTTTTCATTTCATTCAAATGTTATAAGGTTCAGCACCATCTCATACTGTTGAGAGTTTGATGTTATGTTCTTTGGGCCACCATCGACATCATACTGTTGAGAGTTTCTCCATGTTTTTTAGATCATACTGTTGAAGAGTTTGATGTTATCTTAACATCTTGTTCTTTGGGCCACCATCGGCGCATCATACTGTTGAAGAGTTTGATGTTATCTTCCCATCTTGTTCTTTGGGCCACCATCGGCGCATCATACTGTTAGAGAGTTTGATGTTATCTTCCCATCTTGCTCTTTGGGCCACCATCGGCGCATCATACTGTTGAAGAGTTTGATGTTATCTTCCCATCTTGCTCTTTGGGCCACCATCGGCGCATCATACTGTTGAAGAGTTTGATGTTATCTTCCCATCTTGTTCTTTGGGCCACCATCGGCGCATCATACTGTTGAAGAGTTTGATGTTATCTTCCCATAACCGTGTGCCAAGGTGAAAAGTTCATCGTAACTGTTGAAGAGTTTGATGTTAATCAGAAGCGAGATAGTGTTATATGGCGGGCATCATACTGTAGAGATCTTCTAATCATACTGTTGAAGAGTTTGATGTTATCTTTCCCATCTTGTTCTTTGGGCCACCATCGGCGCATCATACTGTTTTTTGATGTTATCTTCCCATCTTGTTCTTTGGGCAACCATCGGCGCATCATACTGTTTAAAGAGTTGACGTTCTTTGAGATATAAGTTCTGATGTCTTTCTCTTGTTCTTTGGGCCACCATCGGCGCATCATACTGTTGAAGAGTTTGATGTTATCTTCCCATCTTGTTCTTGGTCTGCTTCTTGCTCCAAGTCCCTCCCCTCTTTTGGTGTATGGCTTGTGTGGTATGTCGTTATCCCTAATTTATTGGCTGTTGATCACATCAAAGTCTGTTTTTAATTCTTTTTCAGTAATCATACTAGTCCAGTGGCTAAACTTTGGCTTGTGGGTTCAATGTTCCATTTTAAAAGAATTTTCTCATTGGACTTTCATGTACCAGCCAAGCCTTGCCCGGCTCTCTAGCGTAGTTGGTTAAACCGGATTGCGCTGTGACCGGGTGACGAACTGTTTGTGGTCCGGGTTCACTCCCGGGGGTAGGCAGAAAGACCGTGATTCCTGCAGCCAACGAAGAGAACCCATGCCGAGGGCACCAATAGCGACCTATTAATTTTCTCACACATCCTAGGTGCGCTCGCGCACACACACACACTCACGCACACACACGCGCGCACGCACACACACACACACACACACACACACACACACACAACATACTCTTTAACAGAGTCTTATCCAGACAACAAAGGTACCAAACAGACATTATATTATTCATTTGTCAAACGACAATACTCGATGACAGGCATTATATCATAAGTAAATAACATCGGGAGACAATGAATACAATGGTCTGGGCACCTTGTGACAATAAATACAATGATCTGGGCACCTTGTGACAATGAATGCAATGGTCTGAGCACCTTGTGACAATGAATACAATGGTCTGGGCACCTTGTGACAATGGATACTATGGTCTAGGCACTTTGTGACAATGAATACAATGGTCTGGTCACCTTGTGACAATGAATACAATGGTCTGGACACCTTATGACAATGAATACAATGGTCTGGTCACCTTGTGACAATGAATACAATGGTCTGGACACCTTAGGACAATGAATACAATGGTCTGGACACCTTGTGACAATGAATACAATGGTCTGGACACCTTGTGACAATGATTACAATGATCTGGGCACCTTTTGACACTGAATACTATGGTCTGAGTACCTTGTGACAATGAATACAATGGTCTAGGCACCTTGTGACAAAAAATTCAATGGTCTGGGCACTTTGTGACAATGAATACAATGGTCTGGGCATCTTGTGACACTGAATACTATGGTCTGAGTACCTTGTGACAATGAATACAATGGTCTAGGCACTTTGTGACAATGAATACAATGGTCTGGGCATCTTGTGACAATGAATACAATGGTCTGGGCATCTTGTGACAATGAATACAATGGTCTGGGCATCTTGTGACAATGAATACAATGGTCTGGGCATCTTGTGACAATGAATACAATGGTCTGGGCATCTTGTGACAATGAATACAATGGTCTGTGCACCTTGTGACAAGGAAATCTAATAAACTACCAAATCTAAATCTAAACCAATAGCTTCATACTCCTCCATTACAGAGTAGAGATAGCTACATTATTAGTTGCACTCTCTTACTTTACCAAACAAATTATTGCAGAGTCATCTTTCTGATTGATGTTCACCCAAAAGACACATTTCTTTTAGACTTCAAGCAACAGCTGATTCACACAGGCTCTTCAGTAAAACAACCTGTCCTGCTGTGCAATTCCAGGTCACTCTGGCTTGCAAGGCAAAGAAATAGTAGACAGGCTGGTCAGAAGTGCCTGTGACAAAAGGTAATCAGTTAGTAGGTTAACCAACAATGAGACTAAAGCAATTTTCCATAGAGTATTATCCAACCAAGGTGGTTGGATACACATTCCATTTTCTCCCTAAAACTCGCTTCATAGCCTCTCTAGAGACGAACAATGTTTTATATCCAGACTCAAGGTAGGGCATATGTGGAAGTGTTTGGTGTAGATAGCAAGACGTGTCCCTGCAGCTGTACTCCAATACTGTAGGTTGTATGTTGCTGACAAAGCTGTATGGTACACGAGGAGATGTAGACTGCACGATAGAGACTGCCTCCTGATATGCTTTCTGAAAGAGTGATCGAAGAAGAAGAATAAGACAAATGAAAAGAGCTTGCAACTAACATATAAATATGCGCATGGAGCCAAAGGAAGACAAAGAAAGCAACTGATAGATCACATCCAGAGAGCTTGAAACAGGCAGGTCTACTACACAGCCAAGGCAACGCGTCAGGCCTTGAAACAAGCAAGCATATGGCACAGCCAAGGCAACACAACAAACCATGAAGCAAGCAGGCAAATGGAACAGCCAAGGCGACGCGCTAGGCCTTAAAGCAAGCAGACATATGGCACAGCCAAGGCAACGCGTCAGGCCTTGAAACAAGCGACGCGCTAGGCAACACGAAAACAAGCAGGCATATGGCACAGCCAAGGCGACGCGCTAGGCCTTGAAGCAAGCAGGCATATGGCACAGCCAAGGCGACGCGTCAGGCCTTGAAACAAGCAGGCATATGGCACAGCCAAGGCGACGCGCTAGGCCATGAAGCAAGCAGGCAAATGGCACAGCCAAGGCAACGCGGTAGGCCTTGAAACAAGCAGGCATATGACACAGCTAAGGCGACGCGCTAGGCCTTGAAGCAAGTATGCATATGGCACAGCTAAGGCAACACCTCAATCCTTTAATCAAGCAAGCATATGGCACAGCCAAGGCAACGCGCTAGGCCTTGAAACAAACAGGCTTATAGCACAGCCAAGGCGACGAGCCAGGTCTTCAAGCACAAATGAAGACTTCCCTGGACAATAAACAAGAGACAATACCAGCTGACTTATGAGCATCGTTTGTTCGTTCTCTTGTTGCTCGTTCCTAGACTTCCAGAATAATAACCGGTACTTTAATTTCAGTCGACCCTATCTGGTCGGCTTCGAGATTTGGCAGGAAAATCCTAAGAACGCCTAATAGTATGGGGAGTGGTAGGGTTGGGGTTGGTAGTAGTCGCTATTCATTTAACACTATCCCTAACCCTAAACCCCTGTAATATGCGACTTTTCATGGAAATCCCTAGGAATTCCCTACGAAATCTCGAAGCCGCCGAGGTGGGGTAGTCAACAATTGAAGTACACAATAAAGTATGTCAGTAAAGGACCCTTCTTCATGTCTTCAGGCATATTGGGCTAGACCTCTATTTTAAAGACCAATCGGCACTCGGAGGGTGATGTGGTCAACATCACGCAAGCTGCCATTACTTCCCATGACTCTACCTGGTACCCATCTGAGGCTGAGTCGAACTGAGGTCAAATTTATAAAAGTCCGACTCCGTTCGGAATGGAACCCCCCATTTTTCGGATTCACAGACGGTCGCCTAGCCGCTACACCACGGCTGCGGCTAATAGCCACACTAGTGGGGCGAGTGTATCCTCTAACAAAAGAGAAGCAAGTCGCCTGCTTATCTCCACCAGAGACCTTATTATACTGGATTGAGTCTGCTCGTAGGCAAATGTTTGCTCAAGCAGACGACACTGCTGTTGACCTCTTCAAACTGCACCAGTATTTGTTTGGCTTCAAATATCTGTGGTTATGTCACGGAGACCCGAATCAGCTCAGAACCAGGAGGTTCAACAGCATCGAAGGCACACACAGTTACAAGCCAACGTTCTGTTACGGGAAAAGCATCAACCAATGAGTTACCTTCTCCGCAACAAGGGTTTGCATCTCCAAATGCATGGCTAACGCTCTAGCTGTACACTCTGATGCGGCCGTTCATCCATTTATTGGGTTTTAAAACTTGTAACAATGTCTACCTCTTTCTCGCTTGCTTTCAACGTTCACCTCTAGTAAATCTAGTAAAAGTGCCATGACTTTTCACATGGCCGAAATATTTAACTTGTCTCTGTCCTGAATAGCTGTATAACTCCTCCTGCCAATTCTATCTGGACAACGTGTTTATGAACTTCTGGATTTACCTCCCCCCCCCCCCCCCTTTTTTTCCCCTCCCAATACCACCAATAATGATGTTGTATATCCACTCTCCTAGTTTACTGCCCACATTTCTGCGCCATGTAACAGAGTTGACCCCCTTTAAAAAAAAAATCTGTTCAATCAACTTCACTCTATCTCTCCCTTCTCCGTGCAACACTAAATTAAATCGTACGAATCTCAAGAAAGTTAATACATTTAAGTACTTGGATACCCTGATAATATCAGATGAAAAATGTATTTCTGAAGTTAAATGTCGAATAGCTCACACAGTGGTAGCATTGTACAAAATGAAGAACAATCTTTGCAATCTGTCTTCGTCAGTTGAGACAAGAAGGAGAATTCTCAAGAGCTATATAAATTCTATCCTGATATACGGAAGTGAATCATGGACAGACGATTAGTGAAAAAAATATTTGGAAGCCGAGTTATGGTTTTATAGACGAGTGACGAGAATACCCGTACAGCTGAATAGAGTAATGAAGATGTCTTAAAGAAAACTGACTCACGAAGAAAACTGATTGCCCAAAGTATAGGGAGACAATCTACGTTCTTTAGTTATGTCATGAGAAAAGAAAACTGGAATACATCGTGGCAGAGGGAAAATGGAAGGGAAAAAGTGACAGAGAATAATTGAGATAGATAGAGAGAGAGAGAGAGAGATAGATAGAGAGAGAGAGAGAGAGAGAGAGAGAGAGAGAGAGAATACTGGACCGTTCGACACTATTGCATGAAAAATCAAATGCGTCAGAAATGATTGAAAGTACACAAGACAGAAGGTTGTGGACAGACATGACTAGCAACGTCACACGGCATGAAAGATCACATGTGTCAGAAATAACTGAAAGTACACGAAACAGAAGATTGTGGATAGACATGACTAGCAACTTCACGCGGCATGAAAGATCACATGTGTCAGAAATGATTAAAGTACACGAGACAGAAGGTTGTGGCTAGACATGACTAGCTACGTCACACGATATGAAAGATCACACGTGACAGAAATGGTTTAAAGTACACGAGACAGAAGGTTGTGGATAGATATGACTAGCAACGTCACACGGCATGAAAGATCATATGTGTCAGAAATTATTGAAAGTACAAGAGACAGAAGGTTGTAGTTAGACATGACTAGCAACGTCACGCGGCATGAAAGATCACATGTGTCAGAAATGATTGAAAGTACACGAGACAGAAGGTCGTGGACAGACATGACTAGCAACGTCACACGGCATGAAAGATCACATGTGTCAGAAATGATTGAAAGTACATGAGACAGAAGGTTGTGGTTAGACATGACTAGCAACGTCACACGGCATGAAAGATCACAAATGTTAGAAATGATTGAAAGTACATGAGACAGAAGGTTGTAGATAGACATGACTAGCAACGTCACGCGGCATGAAAGATCACATGTGTCAGAAATGATTGAAAGTACACGAGACAGAAGGTTTTAGATAGACATGACTAGCAACGTCACGCGGCATGAAAGATCACACGTGTCAGAAATGATTGAAAGTACATGAGACAGAAGGTTGTAGATAGACATGACTAGCAACGTCACACGCATGAAAGATAACATGTGTGAGAAATAACTGAAAGTACACGAAACAGAAGATTGTGGAAAGACATGACTAGCAACGTCACACGGCATGAAAGATCACATGTGTCAGAAATGATTGAAAGTACATGAGACAGAAGGTTGTGGATAGACATGACTAGCAAAGTCACACCGCATGAAAGATCACATGTGTCAGAAATGATTGAAAGTACACGAGACAGAAGGTTGTGGACGAACATGTCTAGCAACGTCAAACGGCATGAAAGATCAAATGTTTCAGAAATGATTGAAAGTACACGAGACAGAAGGTTGTGGAGAGACATGACTAGCAACGTCACACGGCATGAAAGATCACATGTAGCAGAAATGATTGAAAGTTCACGAGACAGAAGGTTGTGGATAGACATGACTGCCAGCGTCACACGGCATGAAAGATCACATGTAGCAGAAATGATTGAAAGTTCACGAGACAGAAGGTTGTGGATAGACATGACTGCCAGCGTCACACGACATGCTCTGAAAAAACACAACTTGACGAAGAAAAAGAAGATGATAATTAGGACCATATGTTGAAAAGCTCAGTAACTAAATAGAAGTGATTTCTGCGTTTGCATTTAAAAGGCGGTGGGCATGTTGTGTTGCGGTTTATAGCTAGGATGTGATATCTGCACATTTCGTACCAACTCATCAGATTTCATCGAACTCGTAATTAGTCGCCTTTTACGACATGCTCGCTAGTGGGCAGTGGATCTCACAACCCATTACCACCCCCCCCCCTCCCCCTTACAACTGGTCTGTGAAACAGGAGCTACTACCGTACTAGAGTTATAACTAGAACTTAATTTGAGTAAACACTTTAGTTGAAACCTGTGTTCGTCATCCCTTTACTGAACTGCTTGTGCTCGTCTGTGTGGTTGTACCGGTGTACGTCATCCCTTCATTGAACTGTCTAGTGCTTGTCTGTGTGGTTGTACCGGTGTACGTCATCCCTTCATTAAACTGCTTGTGTTTGTGTGGCTGTACCGGTGTATGCCATCCCTTCATTGAACTGTCTACACCTTGTCTGTTAGGTTGTACCGGTGTACGTCATCTCTTCATTGAACTGCTTGTGCTTGTCTGTATGGTTGTACCGGTGTACGTCATCCCTTCATTGAACTGCTTGTGCTTGTCTGTGTGGTTGTACCGGTGTACGTCATCCCTTCATTGAGCAGTCTAGTACTTGTCTGTGTGGTTGTACCGGTGTACGTCATCGCTTCATGTCTGTCTGTGTTGTTGTACCAGTGTAGGTCATCCCTTCATTAAGCGGTCTAGTGCTTGTCTGAGTTTTTGCATTTTTTAAGTTCTTGATATTTAATTCTAGTTATCACAGTCTATCTGCTAACCCCAACATAACTTATCAAACACCTTATAAGATCGAATGAAGAAAAAGAAGAATATCTGATTGTCGGTCTGCCTGCCTGCCTGCTGTCTGTCTATCTATCTCTGTCTTTTCGAGTTCCTACCACCCAGTCAACAACTGCTTTCTGTTTATCTATTTAATGAGTGTCCGTCATTCTGTACATTTGACTGTCTACTTCATTTGTAACAGTACTCGACACACTCCCCGTGTTTGAGTCGTTCTTTTATTTCAGGATATCGGATTTTTGCGTGCAAGCAACCTAAAAGTACAACGAATCGTAACAGCCAATAGTACAGGTGATGAACATCTTTCCACAACTTTTCCCGGTGTTAATTTTCAGCCAGAGAAGCACTTCTGTACTAAATAACATACACACAAGTAAACACACCCGTCCATACCGCCCAAGCTAAAATGTTATCCCCTTCTCTCTATCAAAGCCAGAATCAGCATACTCATTCTCTCCCTCCCAATTCTTTCTACCTGTCTCTTTTATGTTTTTATTTACCTGTGTTGGAATACATTTACCCCTGTGGTTGGTACCCATGTTTTGGCAAAGACGGGCAAATGGCGAAAAATAGACGGCGATATGAATAAATACCTGACACAACCGGAGAGGGAGAGGACAAGGGTTGGGTAGACGGGAAGGAGGATAGATTCTTGCACATTTGTTTACGACATTGTTTCCTAGGCAACATTATTAGCTCCTCCATGCTTACACTGCTTTCTTGGTATCTTCTTGATTTCCTTCGGCTTCCTCTTGTATTTTTGTTGTTGTTCGGCGTTTTATGTCTCTCCTCGAGCGGTGCTCAGATATAACTGAACCAAACTCCTTCCTAATATTTGTTGCATCTCTCTAAGCCCCATTCATGTCCTCCCTCTATTTTTATATTCTCTTGCTGTTAGATCTCCCTCTAGTTCTCTTGCCGGTAGATCTCCCTCTAATTCTCTCGCTCTTTGTTAAGTCTCCCTCTAATTCTCTCGCTGTTTGTTAAGTCTCTCTATAATTATCTCGATGTTTGTTAGGTTTCCTTATAATGCTCACCCTGTTTGTTAAGTCTCTCTATAATTATCTCGATGTTTGTTAGGTTTCCTTATAATGCTAACCCTGTTTGTTAAGTCTCCCTACAATTCTCTCACTGTTAGATCTCCTTCTAATTCAACTTTTTTTTTTTTGGTGAGTTCAAAAGAAAGTGATGTCTAGTTTTTCTATTAATAGGTTTTATTCAGTGCCAGCGTCTTTTCCACCACCTCCCTCTGACAGATGCCAGCTCTGTTCAGGGTTTGCATGTTCTGATCATCAAAGCATCAGGCCTTAGTTTTGAGGCAATCAATCAGGTGTCGTCTCCACAATGAAAGCTAGCTGTACCGGATTTCCAAAATTATCACTCTCTCGTCTTGTTTGAACACTTTCTCAGACTGCCGTTCGTCAATCTCTTGATGTTGTCCTCCCACTTGTACAGCTGCCTACTTATTGTCTTCGATTTACTCATCCACTGTGGTCTTTTAAAAGTATATTTTAGTGTTGCCTATCTAACTAGTTTCTTATTTTTTAAATTTCTTTGAGCTACTCTAAAATGATTGCCAATGTCTGCATAAACATCCGTATTTTAACTGTTTTAGTTCTTCCAGGAGATAGGCCTATAAATTATATTGTGTTTGCTACCACATGAGACATAGTCAATTTTTGTGTATGTAAGTTTAAAACCAGTTTCCCTGCATGTTTTGTAACCTAAATGCGAACTCCCAAAACATCTAATCAACCAAATACCAGCAGTCAGCTTCAAAAAGAAATCAACCAGGTGCCATCTCAGCGATGAAGGTTGGCACGGTGGATCTGCCAACACTGTCCACTTCTTTCAGGGGGCTGCCCCTCTGACATGTGAACCACTGGTTGTCAACATGGCGGCAAGCAGTCAGTTCTACCGACGCGGACATGATGGTATTGTCAAATAACTACTACACAACAGACCTATCGTGTTTTTGTTTTTAAAATGCGATGTACACGGCAACTCTGGTCATTTCTTTCTACTCTAAAGAAGATGATAACCGATGTTATTTTTTTCCTATCTGTAATCTTCATAAATATGCTTCTTTCTTCTTTAATATCGTCGTGTGTCCGAAGAAGGGCGTTGACTGCAATGTGGTCCTTTGACCAAACAGCCGACGTAATTAGTGAGAGCTAGCCTTCACACTGAGGGACCAGAGAAGATCTCCGGTTCCGTTTGTCTAAGCGAAGTTTAATGATTGTTTTTCTACCACAGGCACATCGGGCACACATAAAGCTGGACTCGGATTGTATAGATATTTGATGGGTGAGTTATTCCACATTACACCTGCCGCCTTTATGTCTCATGAAATTACCCGGCACCCAGTTTATGCCGGTTCACCTGGGACAGGCGGAAAGGTGTTGAGCCACATCTCTGGTGTGGCTGCCTGATCTGTTTGAGACTCATGTCGGAAAAGAGACTACAAATGAAAGAGGAGTTGAGGGAGTAGGAGGTATGTGGTGGAGGTAAACGAATGTCGACAAATGCTCACAGCGACCTCTGTTGTTCCAAGACTTGAGACACAAGGAAATGCCTGACTGTTGGCAGAGCTTGTCAATGACTTAGACTTGTGCTGGGAGTCTTTAGACGAGCAAGGGCAAACAGTACATACAAATATATTTGTGGGAAATGTGTTGTAAAAGTGCTGGTATGTGAATGAGTGGATGAAGGCAGCAGCCAAGACAGTATGCGATTGTGTGAGAATATGCTGCTGCGTGAATAAAGATGAGTGCTGTGAGTGAATATGTGAGAACTATTGTGTGAGAATATGTTGCTGTGTGAATAAAGATGAGTGCTGTGAGTGAATATGTGAGAACCATTGTGTGAGAATATGCTGCTGTGTGAATATGTGAGAACCATTGTTTAAGAATATGCTGCTGCGTGAATAAAGATGAGTGCTGTGAGTGAATATGTGAGAACTATTGTGTGAGAATATGTTGCTGTGTGAATAAAGATGAGTGCTGTAAGTGAATATGTGAGAACCATTGTGTGAGAATATGCTGCTGCGTGAATAAAGATGAGTTCTGTGAGTGAATATGTTAGAATCATTGTGTGAGAATATGTTGCTGCGTGAATAAAGATGAGTGCTGTGAGTGAATATGTGAGAACCATTGTGTGAGAATATGTTGCTGTGTGAATAAAGATGAGTGCTGTGAGTGAATATGTGAGAACCATTGTGTAAGAATATGTTGCTGTGTGAATAAAGATGAGTGCTGTAAGTGAATATGTGAGAACCATTGTGTGAGAATATGTTGCTGTGTGAATAAAGATGAGTGCTGTGAGTGAATATGTGAGAACCATTGTGTGAGAATATGTTGCTGCGTGAATAAAGATGAGTGCTGTAAGTGAATATGTGAGAACCATTGTGTGATAATATGTTGCTGTGTGAATAAAGATTAGTGCTGTGAGTGAATATACGAGAACCATTGTGTGAGAATATGTTGCTGTGTGAATAAAGATGAGTGCTGTGAGTGAATATGTGAGAATCATTGTGTGAGAATATGTTGCTGTGTGAATATGTGAGAACCATTGTGTGAGAATATGTTGCTGTGTGAATAAAGATGAGTGCTGTAAGTGAATATGTGAGAACCATTGTGTGAGAATATGTTGCTGTGTGAATAAAGATGAGTGCTGTAAGTGAATATGTGAGAACCATTGTGTGAGAATATGTTGCTGTGTGAATATGTGAGAACCATTGTGTGAGAATATGTTGCTGTGTGAATATGTGAGAACCATTGTGTGAGAATATGTTGCTGTGTGAATAAAGATGAGTGCTGTGAGTGAATATGTGAGAATCATTGTGTGAGAATAAGTTGCTGTGTGAATATGTGAGAACCATTGTGTGAGAATATGTTGCTGTGTGAATAAAGATGAGTGCTGTAAGTGAATATGTGAGAACCATTGTGTGAGAATATGTTGCTGTGTGAATAAAGATGAGTGCTGTAAGTGAATATGTGAGAACCATTGTGTGAGAATATGTTGCTGTGTGAATATGTGAGAACCATTGTGTGAGAATATGTTGCTGTGTGAATATGTGAGAACCATTGTGTGAGAATATGTTGCTGTGTGAATAAAGATGAGTGCTGTGAGTGAATATGTGAGAATCATTGTGTGAGAATATGTTGCTGTGTGAATATGTGAGAACCATTGTGTGAGAATATGTTGCTGTGTGAATAAAGATGAGTGCTGTAAGTGAATATGTGAGAACCATTGTGTGAGAATATGTTGCTGTGTGAATAAAGATGAGTGCTGTAAGTGAATATGTGAGAACCATTGTGTGAGAATATGTTGCTGCGTGAATAAAGATGAGTGCTGTGAGTGAATATGTGAGAACCATTGTGTGAGAATATGTTGCTGTGTGAATAAAGATTAGTGCTGTGAGTGAATATACGAGAACCATTGTGTGAGAATATGTTGCTGTGTGAATATGCGAGAACCATTGTGTGAGAATATGTTGCTGCGTGAATAAAGATGAGTGCTGTGAGTGAATATGTGAGAACCATTGTGTGAGAATATGTTGTGTGATTATGTGAGAACGACTGTATGAGAATGTGGTACTGTGTAAATAAAGATGGGGTGCTGCGTTGTCTCGAGACATGGCGTCCGCCCCGAGTGATGGAGGTCCCGGGTTCAAGCTAGGTTTTTTTTCTCCACGTGGACTTCGAGTAATTTCCCATGGTCTCTGGGTAGTTGGGTCGGACGCCCGTGTGTATTGTTGCGCACGTAAATAAAAATCCCTCGGCTGTCGGAAACTAAAAAGAGTAGCCTAACTGCGCTGCCCTGGCAAAATTTAGAGTTAAAAATCTACCCAAATTATTTTAGAACCTTCACTAGTGCTACAGAGTTCGTGCACTTGGCTGAGATTCTTCGGGCTCTGGCTTGAGTCAGAAGTAGAACGGAGCATTTATAGGTTACTACCCTTGTGCCATGATTTTGATCTGCTGTCTAAACCTGAATCTAAACAAAGATGAGTGCTGTGAGTGAATATGTGAGAATATGTGGCTGTGTGAATAAAGATCAGTGATGTCTGAATAAAGATGAGTGATGTGTGTGAATACAAGGTCTGACAATTAAGTAATGAGACTGATGTTATGGCCAAGACAAAAATGCTATCTATGAAGCAAAGCAAGGGATCTAAAGAGGCAACATTCATCTATAATCTGGCAACTTTTCATCGTCGCTCGATAAACGGACAACAAACAAGCTGCTATTTTGTTGACGTAGTCAGAGATGCATTGTTATGTAATCAGCACGGGGCAAAAAGCTAACCGTAAATTCTTTTTAGAGCTAAGAAATAGCGCAATTGAAACAGTTGAACTGATGCAACAAGTTTATGGGGATAATTGTATTCACGATTCAAAAGTGGTATGGAAATGATTACTAATGCACCTAGACCTAGATGCCAAATTTCTGTTCGTAATGATGAACTCATTGCAAAAGTCAGAGAACGGATATAAGAAGATCATTGTTTTACTGTGAGGATGATGGCAGATGAATCTTAACAGAGAGACCATTCATAACATCTGAGTGCAAGATTTTGGTAAGAAAAAAGGTGCTTGCCAGTTTGTACCACATTCGTTGTCTGATGACCAAAAATATCAGCGGGTTGAATACCCAAGAGACAATCATCAAAACAAGAATTTTTGGCCCAAAAACAAGTGTCTCTTCTCAGTCTTCCACTCTATTCCCCAGATTTGTCTCCCTGTGATTATTTTCTATTCCCAAAATTAAAGTTACGATTGAAAGGACGCTTCTTTAACAATATGTATGACATAAAAAGGGCTGAACATCGACTTTAAGGGCCATAACAACAGAAGAACTACAGAGGTTGTTGCAATGTTTGTTAGATCGTGCCACTTGCTGTATGATGAAAACTGATCACAAAGAGGCTTACTTTGAATAAAATACAGGTTATATCTTCAACTATTTTAATTTTTATGGAATTAGTCTCATTACTTAATTGTCAGGCCTTGTATGTGAGAATGATTGTGGGTATATGGTGCTGGATAAATAAAGATGAGTGCTGTGTGAATATGTGAGAACGATTGTGTGAGAATATGTGGCTGTGTCAATAAAGTGCAGCACTCTGGGACCATTGAAAAAGTACAATATGGGTAAAACCTTCATATGTAGTACAGAACAGCTCTATGCCAAGGCCAGCAGTGCTGTCACGCTGAACAGACAAATAGGAAGCTGGTTCCGAACAACAGTAGGAGTCTGTCAGGGCTGCCTCCTCTCTCTGACACTGTTTAACATCTTTATAGAAAGAATTATGACTGATGCCTTAGAACATCATCATGGAACGGTCAGTTTAGGAGGTCAAACTATAACAAACTCAAGGTTTGCAGATGACATCGATGGGTTGGCCAGAGAAGAACAAGAGCTAGTCGTGCTTGTAAATCTACTTGATGAAACAGCAACCAAGTATGGCACAGAAATAAACGCAGAATAAAACCAAAGTAATGACTTATAATCCAGCTGACAGAATTTCACCAACCTACGTTAAAGGCCACAAATTAGAGCAAGTCAGCCAGTTCAAATATTTAGGATCCACTTTAAGTGACTTGGGGTCAAGACCAGAAATTATGTCTAGGATTGACCAGACATCAGTCCTTGCCGAGTAGCAAACAGTATGGAGAACCAAAAACATTTCATGCAAAACAGATTCGATTGCTCAGAGCACTAGTTATTAGTTCGTTTACATATGGCTGCAAAACATGGACCTTAACAGCTGAACTTGAAAGAAAGATGCAAGCATTAGAAATGCGATGTTTCAGAAAGATTCTTTGCATTTCATACAGAGACCACATCATAAACGAAGACATTCGCCATAAAATTTAACAGCACATTCAGATCTGAATTAATTGCCAAAATGGACTTTGGACACGTAGTTATTCAGCAGCTAAAGTCTCAGTAAATCACCCGAAAGTGACCAGGTAGCTGCAGGGACAAAGGTAGCCAAAGTGACGACGCTAGCCAGAGTGACAGTGATGACGGTAGCCACAGTGACAAAGTTAACTACAGTGACAAAGGTAGCCGGAGTGACGGAGGTAGCCGAAGTGATGAAAATAGCTGGAGTGACAAGCTAGCTGAAGTGACGGGGGTAGCTGCAGTGACAAAAATGTAGCTGCAGTGACAAGGGGGTCATGATGATGACATACATATTCGAAGTGACGAAGATAGCAACAGTGACAAAGCTAGCCACAGTGACAGAGGTAGCTGAAATAACAAAGGAGATAATCAGGCAGCTTCAATGAGTTATACCGCATCAAAACCAACAAACTAAGTTGTTCCATCAAATGTACAGACACTTGTCTTTATTGTGCTTTGCAGTAATGTAACAAAACAAATACCAAAACAAAAAAGATGTAACAAAGTAACAGCCAGGACTGTCAACACAAAAAACATTTTCAATATTGAGTGACACCTAGCTAATGAATATTAAATATTCTCACAACCAACATAAAATTGAAATCAAGATAAACAAATAGACAAATAAAATGATAAACAATGAATCTGGAGTTACAGCTGAAGAAAATTGGAATCATTTTCAGATATAAAGAAAGTCAAACGTCCATACATACACAAATGTGATAATATAAACGGGGCAATACCTCAGACACGAACTGCAAGCTGAATAATTAAAGTCTTTAAACATGTGCAGCACTTGACAGAAATAACTGGTTGTAAATTAACAAAAACTAAAGGGGAAAAAAATGGATCATGGGAACCATCACTAACAAGGGTACACTAGGCAATATCAAAATCACAGTAAAGTATAAATTGGGTGATGTAAGAATCACCAGTAAAGTATAAATGGGGTGATGTAAGAATCACCAATAAATTTTAAACTGGGAAACTGAAGCATCACTGCCAGTAAATTCCACAAAGTAACAAAATATAAACTGGATAACAAAAGAATCATCAACAAAGTGAATGAGCATTGTCAATAAAACAAACCTATCAAATCTGTTTCGTTTTCAAAGGTCAAAAAAAAAAAAAAATTCCCAAAAAAATGTCAGTAACAGATAACCTCTGCTTGAATGATCTGGAGGTAAGAACCCAAACATGTGATGAAAGTTTGGTCTGATGTCTCAGATCCAATGTTCATTGAGCAAGCTGCTCACCGGGCACTTTGCTCATTTAATGTTTTAAAATACAGGACAGAGAAATCCAGCTGCTTTTAAAGGATTTTACACGTCAGTCTTCTCCAAAGTCTACTTTACAGTCTTGTCAACTGTTCAGAATTCACTCTGCCAACTTTCTGTTCAGCAGCCTCCCTAAAGTGCAATCAATAGCCTGCCCTGTGTACTCAGTGATCTCCCTAAAGTGCACTTGACAGCCTGCCAAATGTGTACTTAGTGATCTCCCTAAAGTGCAATCAACAGCCTGTGAACTGTCCACTCAGTGATCTCCCTAAAGTGTACTCAGCAGTCTGTCAACTGTCCACTCAGTGATCTCCCTAAAGTGTACTCAGTCTGCCATCTGTCCACTCAGTGATCTCCCTAAAGTGCAATCAACAGCTTGCCAACTGTGTACTCAGTAATCTCCCTTAAGTGCACTGAGCAGTCTGCCAACTGTCCACTCATGAACTTCCTAAGTGTCAACAGCCTGCCAACTGTCCACTCATAAACTCCCTAAAGTGCAATCAACAGCCTGCCAACTGGGTACTCAGTGATATCCCTAAAGTGCACTCGGCAGTCTGCCAACTTTCCACTCAGTGATCTCCCTAAAATGCAATCAACAGCTTGCAAACTTTCCACTTAGTGATCTCTCTAAAGTGCACTTAGCAGTCTGCCAACTGTCCACTCAGTGATCTCCCTAAAGTGCAATCAACAGCCTACCCACTGTCCAACTCGTGAGATTTTGAATTGTCCAATCTCATAAATAAGTCTCCTAAAGGCCTAGTTGTGAGATTCAGAAATGCCCAATCTCCTAAGGGCCTACCTATTTGTGAGGTTCAGAAATGTCCAGTCTCAGAAAGAAGTCTCCTAAGCAGCCCCCTGAACATCCTTTAGTTCCCCACCTAGAACTGTTATTAACCACAATTCCTCTACTCATTACAAAAAACATGTCTGGAGGTTCCTGAGGTCATGACAATAATGGATGCAATAATAAATAAACAGTTGGTGGGACATTTAGCCACATGTCCTAATCACAAACAGAGAATTCCTCAACAGTACAAGATACAGCTGCGTCTAGGTAACATATCCCCCCTGGGTGTCAACTGTGGACAGCCATGCTTGATGGCTGGGACCTCTTTGCTGTGTTTACATGCAGCTGAAAAACAATTCTCTGAATATGCTACAATCAGATCACCATAACGGATACCGAATGAACATTCCATTCCAGTGAACAGATTCGGACTCCTCAAAACGTCTTGTCATGAAGTCCACTGTAGCCTGCAGCACCAACACTTCCTGTCAACAAATGAACAGTTGATGAAAAAAGTCCTGCTGACAGTGAGCTGTACTGGGACATATGGTGCTAGCCTTACTCTTGTCTAGACCAAATGCAATATTTAGCTCAAGAGCTATGGACATAATTCTGACATACCAGACTCAACTCGTCAAATCAGCTGCAATCAATTTAAAAGCAAACCATGCCTAGGACAGGAGGTTCAATAGCAATGGTCTAGGAGGTTCAACAGCAATAGCCTATGACGGGAGGTGCAATAGCCTATGACAGGAGGTTCAACAGCAATGGTCTAGGACAGGAGGCTGGCAGTTCAGCAGCAGAAGCCTGTGATAGGAGGTTAAACAGCAATGGTCTAGGACAGGAGGCTGGAGGTTCAGCAGCAGAGGCCTGTGATAGGAGGTTAAACAGCAATTGTCTAGGACAGGAGGCTGGAGGTTCAGCAGCAGTGGCCTGTGATAGGAGGTTAAACAGCAATTGTCTAGAACAGGAGGCTGGAGGTTCAGCAGCAGAGGCCTGTGATAGGAGGTTAAACAGCAATTGTCTAGGACAGGAGGCTGGAGGTTCAGCAGCAGTGGCCTGTGATAGGAGGTTCAAGAGCAATGGTCTACGACAGGAGGTTTAACAGCAATGGCCTACAACAGGAGGTTCAACAGCAATAGCCTATGACCAGAAGGTTCAACAGCAATGGTCTAAAACAGAAGGTTCAACAGCAATGGTCTAAAACAGAAGGTTCAACAGCAATGGTCTAAGACAGGAGTTTTAACAGCAATGGCCTATGACAGGAGGTTCAACAGCAATGGTCTAAAACAGGTTCAACAGCAATGGTCTAAAACAGAAAGTTCAACGGCAATGGCCTATGACAGGAGGTTCAACAGCAATGACCTATGACAGGAGGTTCAACAGCAATGGTCCAGGACAGAAGGTTCAACAGCAATGATCTAAGATAGAAGGTTCAACAGCAATGGTCCAGGACAGGAGGTTCAACAGCAATGGTCTAGGACAGGAGGTTCAACATGGCCTATGTCAGGAGATTCAACAGCAATGGTCCAGGACAGGAGGTTCAACAGCAATGGCCAATGACAGGAGGTTTAACAGCAATGGTCTATGACAGGAGGTTCAACAGCAATGGTCCAGGACAGGAGGTTCAACAGCATTGGACTAGGACAGGACAAGATTGTGCTTTAACCCTTTCATTACACAAAAATCTTAATTAGTTTTAAAAAATGCATCTCTGGACACTAAAAGAAACCAGAAGGCAAAAGAAGAAGCTGAAGAACTTTATCTTCTTCTTCTTCTTGTTCACCGGCTGTGAATTCCGGCGGTAAGTCGCGGTTGTTCGCCCAAAATGGACTTTTGGCTTTTACCTTGTCCTGAGTTTTGCGTGTACATCCGTTTTACTGGCTTATTTGTTTGCAGTTCTCGTTCCCCGCCTCCCCGGCAGATATACTCCGACTTCGGAGGAAGACGTCAAGCCTATTTCTAGGTTGACTGTGGCCATTGTTTTGTGTGGGTCGAGATGTTGCCTCATTTGTGTGGTGTCCTCTTTGACTTTTAACAGGTGTGGCCCCCGGAATGTCGTCCTTAAGGCAGCTCTATGTAGAGTTTTCAGCCCTCAAGGGAAGGCAGGGGCAGATCATGGGCATTCCCCGCCATCCAAGGAGGCTTCCATAAATGCAGAGCCGACACATGATGCTCTGGTTCTGGGCTCACCCAAGGAATCGTCACGTCCTGCCCATGACTGCTTAACCTCACAACCGTGTATTGAGCTTCCCGCGCTACAAGGCTGCGCTCTCCGGAGATCAGTGGGGAGCAGCCCGCAGGTCTAGGACGTTTGTGGCCACACAAATAGGTACATTCTTTTTCATCTTACATTAGACACCTTTAACGTTGTTTCAGCTGTGCCCTTAGCACGACAGAATGGGGAAGCAAAATGCGTCAGGCGTCGCTTCACCTGTTTGGTCCCAACACTCGGGCGAGTTGGACCAGTGGATACGGACATTCGGACTTTTTTCCTAAACGGTACGAATTATGATCGTCGTACTCTGAGCTTGCATGTGTGCGGTGGGGTATAACTTTGTCGGACATTATTTCCAAGCCAGCATATGAAAAGCTGCTGCCGTGGTGTACCTCAGCGCGGTGACGGCGACACTGAGGATTGAGGATGTACGTAGGTAGGATCTTGCTGCGAGAAGTCACCCACAAGAGATGTTACTCGTCTTGGCTGCGGGTAAATCTCTCGTTCAGGGTTGAGTCTCAGCAGCACAGTTTTAAATTCCCTCCCGAATTTTAACCAAGAGTTGTCATTTGATGGTACATTTAGCAAGCAATTCTTGAGTTTTGTTAGACTTTTCACCCATGCGTTTGGGGGCGGGCTGGTGAGAGCCAGAAAGGAGACTACACCTCTAGGGGCCGCCAGCTCCGAGATCCCCTGCCAACTCTGTTAATGCTCATTTGAGACATTATCCGTGGCGCACGACGGGGACGTGCAGCAGGAGTCTTGCATGAGGTTCCGTAAAACCAGAACAGTGAAGGACTGGCACCCGAGTGGGGTACGGAGTATCTCCTTATACATCTCACATCAGACTTAACTTTGCCTCATGTCTGTGACCGAAATCACCGCGCCACGAAGAACTTTATGAGTCTTGGTCAGTTTGTACAGTTTCACAGGATGTCAAACCCACAAGAATACAGAGAAAAGGGTGTCTTTGAAAGTGACACATTTAACATTTTCCCAGTCACATATAAGTCAATCAGGGAGAGATTTATTTCTATGTCAAGGAAAGTAATTACTAAATACAAACACAGCAAAGAATTCAATTTTCTTCCCTCTTAACATTTACAAGTGGATCCGGTCACTTCGCCATAGACAGCAGTGTAATGCAATAATGAAATTATGTCACTGTGAAGTCACATGTCACTGTGACATGACAATTTGTAAACTATTTTTTTTAAAAACTCCTATGTCTCTCTTCCCCTCAACCAACCAAGTTGTCCTATCTTTCTGTCCTGTCTCCCCCTCAACCAACCAAGTTGTCCTTGTCTTATCTTTCTGTCCGGTCTCCCCCTCAACCAGCCAAGCTGTCTTGAATCCCCCTCAACCAACCAAGCTGTCCTATCTTTCTGTCCTGTCTCCCCCTCAACCAACCAAGCTGTCCTGTCTCCCCCTCAACCAACCAAGCCATCCTATCTTTCTGTCCTGTCTCCCCCTCAACCAACCAAGCTGTCCTGTCTCCCCCTCAACCAACCAAGCTGTCCTGTCTCCCCCTCAACCAACCAAGCTGTCCTGTCTCCCCCTCACCAACCAAGCCGTCCTGTCTCCCCCTCACCAACCAAGAAGTCCTATCTTTCTGTCCTGTCTCCCCCTCAACAACAAAGCCGTCCTATCTTTCTGTCCTGTCTCCCCCTCAATCAACCAAGCCATCCTATCTTTCTGTCCTGTCTCCCCCTCAACCAACCAAGCTGTCCTGACTCCCCCTCAGTCTCCCCCTCACCAACCAAGCCGTCCTATCTTTTTGTCCTGTCTCCCCCTCAACCAACCAAGCTATCCTGTCTCCCCCTCAACCAACCAAGCCGTCCTATCTTTCTGTCCTGTCTCCCCCTCAACCAAACAAGCTGTCCTGTCTCCCCCTCAACCAACCAAGCTGTCCTGTCTCCCCCTCAACCAACCAATCCGTCCTATCTTTCTGTCCTCTCTCCACCTCAACCAACCAAGCCATCCTATCTTTCTGTCCTGTCTCCCACTCACCAACTAAGTCGTCCTATCTTTCTGTCCTGTCTCCCCCTCAACTAACCAAGCCGTTCTATCTTTATGTCCTGTCTCCCCCTCAACCAACTAAGCTATCCTATCTTTCGGTCCTGTCTCCCCCTCACCAACCAAGCCGTTTTATCTTTATGTCCTGTCTCCCCCTCAACCAACCAAGCTGTCCTATCTTTCTGTCATGTCTCCACCTTAACTAACCAAGCCATTCTATCTTTCTGTCCTGTCTCCCCCTCAACCAACCAAGCTGTTCTATCTTTATGTCCTGTCTCCCCCTCAACCAATCAACAAGCTATCCTATCTTTCTGTCCTGTCTCCCCCTCACCAACCAAGCTATCCTATCTTTCTGTCCTGTCTCCCCCTTACCAACCAAGCCATCTTATCTGTCTGTCCTGTCTCCCTCTCAACTAACCAAGCCGTTCTATCTTTATGTCCTGTCTCCCCCTCAACCAACCAAGCTATCCTATCTTTCTGTCCTGTCTCCCCCTCACCAACCAAGCCGTTTTATTTTTATGTCCTGTCTCCCCCTCAACCAACCAAGCTGTCCTATCTTTCTGTCCTGTCTCCCCCTCAACTAACCAAGCCGTTCTATCTTTCTCTCCCGTCTCCCCCTCAACTAACCAAGCCGTTCTATCTCCCCCTCAACCAACCTATGCTGTCCTATCTTTCTGTCCTGTCTCCCCCTCAACTAAACAAGCCGTTCTATCTTTCTGTCCTGTCTCCCCCTCAACCAACCTACACCAAGCCAGATTAACTTTTGCTCTCTCATTCAGCTTACTTTATGTCTTCTCATTCACCTTAGTTTTCCCTCTTTCCTTCATAACTTTAGAGCTGTGGCTTCCAGTGAAGAAACATTTTATCAGATTTTCTCAGTGTGTCCTATCCAGTGTCAGCATATTTTCCTCATCTGTTAATTAACTGGAATTTGTTGTTGTTGTTTGCCCTCATCTGCTGTAAACCATGATGGAAAGACCTGGTTGTTCATCTATTTCTGGACTTTGGCTTTGTTCCAGGACCTGAGTTTTTTGTGTGCATCCATTTCACAGATCTTGCTAACTGTATGCAAACTGTTGGTTCCTTGCCTCTCAGGCAGATGCACTCTGACTGTGAAGGAAGCCCCCAGTTAGTCGACTCGGTGCTATATTAATATCCTACCATAAACAGGGGAAATCCAAAGGTCACGGAACAGTCTAATATTTTAGGGGGTGTTAGGTAGGCTGCATCTAGTCGTGGGACTTAAGCTGCATGCATTCGTAGGACCTAGGCTGCACTCTCTCGTGGGACGTAGGTGGGTTGGGGTTAGGGGCAGTTCTAGATGTTTAGGGGTCGTTAAAAGCATCAGAAAGCCGGGAAACCCAGTCTAAAACCCTCAAAAATGCTAGACTTTCCTGTGACATCATCTGGGGTAAGATAATAAAGAACCATCGACTCTCCCGACATGCTTGTTTCTGAGACAACTGATCTATTTTTGTCTTCCCCACAATTGGGCCCCAGAACCCACACAAGGATCACTGGCATTTGAAAGCTAGATTACTTTACAGTAATGTGAAGACAAATTGACAAATAGATGCGTACGAGCACACACACACACACACAAAGCATAAGGCAGTTGAAACAAAACCCCAGATGTATCTGACCTGTTTAAGCTTCTCTGCTCGTCTCTCTGTCATATTTTTCTCTGCCAGCTCAAGCTGATTAATCTGTTCATACCAAATACACACATAAATAAATAAAATAAAATCAACAATTGTTTTATACTCAAAAAAAAAAAAAAATTCATCTGCTCCTATCAACTGAAATAATTTTAAAGGGGCTAAAAAAAAAGTCTACGAATGCTGATTTTTTCATAAAATTAGGTCTTAATTTCAATACTGCCTTCTTCTATCAATATGTCAATGGATATGTGATTTAATTACATGTCAATACCTTTGTGTTTATTTAACACAGCTGATTAAAACAAAACTTGTAAGAAGACAAGACTTAATTCCCCCAGGGTTCCTCCCATGTGTGGCCTGGACTCTCAGAAAGCAGCTGGCCATTTGTCAATGGTATCAATGTAGCTCCAGTGATGACTACAAAGTAGTGATTTGAATGAGGAGGTCAAATAATCAACCTCTGACTTTTAAAGTGACCAGCTGGCAAACGGCTTGAACACTTGGCCAGGACAGTTCTCAAGCACTGACATCCAACATACTGCACTGTTTTTGTTTTGTTTTTGTCTTCAGTTCAACAAAGGAAAATATGCTAATCAGTAAGTATCTATTAAAAGAAGTGACTTCAACAGAAACATAACCTTCATAATAAAGATACAATCATGGGTGCTTTTCTGCCCTCTTAGTTGATGGTTTTGTCACAACAGGACAATCCTTGTAAACATGTGAAGTCCATTGAAACTGAACCTAGTACTATATTTAGAAGTCGGATGTGGTTGCCAAAATGCCTGTAGAACCCTGCAGAGTAAACAGTATTGCCCGTAGAACCCTGCAGAGAAACAGTATTGCCCGTAGAACCCTGCAGAGAAACAGTATTGCCCATAGAACCCTGCAGAGAAACAGTATTGCCTGTAGAACCCTGCAGAGAAACAGTATTGCCTGTAGAACCCTGCAGATAAACAGTATTGCCTGTAGAACCCTGCAGAGAAACAGTATTGCCCGTAGAACCCTGCAGATAAACAGTATTGCCTGTAGAACCCTGCAGAGAAACAGTAATAATAACACTGCAGAGAAACAGTATTACCTCTAGAACCCTGCAGAGAAACAGTATTGCCTGTAGAACCCTGCAGAGAAACAGTAATAACAACACTGCAGAGAAACAGTATTACCTGTAGAACCCTGCAGAGAAACCTATTGTTGACCCAGTGCAGCCAATCTTCATAATGGAGATGGCACCTGAATCTGACTGACTGAATAAAGTTTTCTATCCACCGAGTTTGCTCGATTGAACCAAATTGTCTATCCATCGTGTTTTCCTGACTGGATCAAACGTGCGTGTGTTTTTTTAACACTGTTTACACACACACAAAAAACGTTCCAGGGAGTACTTCTTAAAATGTAACAAAATCCCAACATAATCTATGGTCAATGCAAGGCAACAGTTACAAGATGTAGTGAAACAGTATATTTACCCTTTCCTGTATAGTTGCCAGTTTTTTCACCATCTCATCTTCAAACTGTGTCAGCGTAAGGGAGTTTGGTTCTGGTTGCACTGAAAGTTAAATTGGAAAATGCTGAAAAGAGATCCTCCTGCAGTTATAACAATTAATACAACAACTCACTAAGTTGTCACTGAAAAAGTCACCAATCAGAAGCTACCAAGTGGACCAACTAGAGTGAGTGACCAATCAGAAGCTACCAAGCGCACCAAGTTGAGTTAAGTGACCAATTATAACAACTGATCAATAACCAATTAAAATACATTAAACTAAATAAAATTAAATATCCAAAATACCTTGGACAGCCAAGTTAAAAACCAAAACACAAGGACATAAAAAAAAAAGGCAGCTGCATCTCTTGATGTGAGAAGTTAAACCCCAACAAAACGACACGTATGACAAAATGGAAAGACTGGGAAAAACATGGACGGCAGTGAGAGGAGCAAAAATGAAACAAACACCCTGAAAGACTTAGGGAGAAAGAGAGAAATAGAGGGGACTGAGAGGAGACTGTCAGTGTCAACCAAAACTTACACATTATTTTTTTTTAAACAGGAAATGATCAACTTTACCTTCAGACTGTAAAAAATGACGATGATGCTCAACAACTAGCTCAGACAGTTGTCAGGCATTTACCGGACTGTCTGGGACTGTCAGTGTTAATAATTTAACATTATTAAAAAAAAAAAAAGTTAAAATGAAACTAAGTACCTGACAAAGCGCCGAGCTACCTCCATCTATACTCTGTGGGATATTTTAAAAAGTCAACATATTAAGCAATTCCCTGACATACGGTGCTGATCCCTATACCAATGCCCCCCCCTTCCCCCAATAGTTTAATGACATAAAAGTAAAGTATAAAAGTAAATGACCCTTTTCCTGGTCAACAGGCCTACTGGGCATATAGGGCTAGACCTATATTTTATAGACCAATAATCGGTGGTTGATGTGGGCAACCTCACACTGACCACCTTTTTTCTTCCAGGACTTTACCTGGTACCCATCTGAGGCTGGGTCAACTTGGGAACCAAGATCATTTTTTTGTATTAGAAAAAAGAAAAGTCTATGGATGACTGGCAACTAGGACCCTTCTGACACCACTGCTGCTGCATCAGGCATGTGGTGCCACATAACAAATCTTGGACTTTCTAGGTGAGGCAGCCATCTTGCTGGCCACCTTGACTTCCCGTAAGAATTTCTGGTACCCACTGGAAGCTGGGTGGACCTGGGAGACTGGACTATTTACCAACACTGAGGCCTGATGTGTGTCTGGACCCAAGACATCCGAGCAGAAAGGCAAGCACCAAGCACCTAGTCATTGTGCAGCTCCAAATATACCAGGACACTAGTAGAAGCAAAGATGGTCATGAACATAAATTTATTAGATACTTTCTGACAGCATAATCAAAGCAGAGCACCTGAATGTGCTTGCACAAGAGCTGGATGTGTTTCCACAAGAGCGATGATAACACAAACATTTGATATTTTCTGACTGGAAACACAAGGTTGAGCACTTGAAGGACAAGACATAAATTTGATACTTTCTGACTGTAAACACAAGGTTGAGCACTTGAAGGACAAGACATAAATTTGATACTTTCTGATTGGAAACACAAGGTTGAGCACTTGAAGGACAAGACATAAATTTGATACTTTCTGACTGGAAACACAAGGTTGAGCACTTGAAGGATAACACATAAATTTGATACTTTCTGACTGGAAACACACGGTTGAGCACTTGAATGACAACACATAAATTCTAGTTGGGATTGTACATCAGATCAAGTGTGCTATAGAAATGTAAGAACCTGGTCTAGCTGGGCTTGTACATCAGATCAAGTGGGCTTTAGAAATGTAAGAACCTGGTCTAGTTGGGCTTGTACATCAGATCAAGTGTGCTATAGAAATGTAAGAACCTGGTCTAGTTGGGTTTGTACATCAGATCAAGTGGGCTTTAGAAATGTAAAGACCTGGTCTAGTTGGGCTTGTACATCAGATCAAGTGGGCTTTAAAAATGTAAGAACCTGGTCTAGTTGGGCTTGTACATCAGATCAAGTGTGCTATAGAAATGTAAGAACCTGGTCTAGTTGGGTTTGTACATCAGATCAAGTGGGCTTTAGAAATGTAAGAAACCTGGTCTAGTTGGGCTTGTACATCAGATCAAGTGGGATATAGAAATGTAAAGACCTGGTCTAGTTGGGCTTGTACATCAGATCAAGTGTGCTATAGAAATGTAAGAACCTGGTCTAGTTGGGCTTGTACATTAGATCAAGTGAGCTGTCGAAATGTCAGTTGAGTACTGTCAACCGAAGACATTCGGAGCTTTGCTTTCATCTTATGCATTATGAAGAAAAAGAGATCCATTCCTGCAGTATTTTGTTTTATGGATGATGAAATATTTTGTTTATGAATTATGCAACTCTGTGTCTAAGACACCAGAATGGAAGTGTCCATGGAACTGTGTGTCTAAGACACCAGAATGAAAGTGTCCATGGAACTGTGTGTCTAAGACACCAGAATGGAAATGTCCATGAAACGTCTAAGACACCAAAATGGAAGTGTTCATGACACATAATTCCTTTAGTTTTTAAAATAACACCTGTGCATAAAGCTGGAAATTGAGAAAAACTTGGCAACTGAGAAAACAGATAGTTGAGTTTCAACACATACAAAAAATGTTTGACATAAAAAGATGACAAAAATGAGAGCAAATTCATTAAAAAAATATCTGAAAATAAAAAGCATATCTTTACACACAAGAAAACCCCAATTATAAAGCCAAACAGGGGGCTAAAACAATGTGCACTTTGCAAAGACTTACCTAAAAAGGAAAAAAGGGGACATCAAATACCTGACAAAACAAGGACAAGACAAAAACTGATTTAACATGTAAAAACAGACAGGACATGTGTGTATCAACTGCTCACCTAGAGGGGCTGGAAGGTCTATCAGCAATCTTTCCATTTAAAGGAATGAAATGTCCTTGGGTATTGCGCAACTAAGGAATGAAAGAGGACAAGTTAGCAAAGCAAACATGGATGCCATCACAGTGGGTTAGACTGGACGGATCCCAGAACCCTATCAGGTCATCTCTATTCCATGCACTGGCATTTCATTTGTTGGATCCTGGCAAAATGATTTGCATCTATGGCAGAAGTTCATAGAGATTGTTCTAAATTGGTATTAAAGTAACATCTTCATGGGGACAGTTGCACAGCTCCCCTCCCTGTCTGCCAGCTCAAAAACCAGTACGAGATCAGTAGGGGAACTTCACAACTGTACCGGCACATACAAGGACTTGCCTGCAATTAGTCCTAGACAGTAACGTGCCCTCAGTACACATCCAAGGATGTCATGAGGTCTGCAATTAGTCATAGACAGTAACGTGCCCTCAGTACACATCCAAGGATGTCATCAGGCCTGCAATTAGTCCTAGACAGTAACGTGCTCTCCGTACACATCCAAGGATGTCATCAGGCCTGCAATTAGTCCTAGACAATAACGTGCCCTTCCAGGATGTCATGAGGTCTGCAATTACAGTAACGTGCCCTCAGTACACATCAAAGGGTGTCATCAGGCCTGCAATTAGTCCTAGACAGTAATGTTCCCCCCAGTACACATCCAAGGATGTCACCAGGCCTGCAATTAGTCCTAGACAGTAACGTGCCCTCTGTACACATCCAAGGATGTCATCTTGACTTGCTTACAATTAGTCCTAGACAGTAACGTTCCGTTAGTACACATCCAAGGATGTCACAAGGCCTGCAATTAGTCCTAGACAGTACCGTGCCCTCCGTACACATCCAAAGATGTCATGAGGTCTGCAATTAGTCCTAGACAGTAACGTGCCCTCTGTACACATTCAAGGGTGTCATCAGGTCTGAGCAAGTCCTAAAAAGTAACATGCCATCCGTACACATCCAAAGAGGTCATCAGGTCTGCATTTCCTAGACAGTAACGTGCCCTCCATACACATCCAAGGAGGTCATCAGGTCTGCATTTCCTAGACATTAACGTGCCCTCCGTACACATCCAAGGATAGCTTGCTGCGTGGTGATTTTGTTTAGTTTCAGCAAGTTGTAAACCCCATCTATATATCTTTTTGGGCTTCATGTGCCTCTTGATGTTTTTATTTTCATGTTGCATATGCCACTACAATCAAACAATAAGGGAATTCAAATATCTAAGAAGCATATTTAGAGGATGGCAGACTCGACAGAGAGACAGAAGCCGGTATAAAGAAGGCAAATGCTGACATCTACCAGTTAGCCCCACAGCTTATACACCCAAACGTCTTCCTTCCAGCAAAACAAATGATTAATAGCATCACTGTCACTACGTTATCAGTGCCAAACAACTGCATATGAGACTTTTTACAGCAGACAATCTGGGAGGAAGGCGATGAGAAGACCAAGAAAGAGAAAGAGAAATGGTGCAGCTGAAACCTGCAAAAAGATCACTCCTTTATCCAAGTCACCCGAGAAGCACAAGACAAATATAGAAAAACACAACACTGGGCTACAACCTGGTATCATTGAGGCGACAAAATAAGAAGATGCTCTTGCAACTGGTTAAGCTGCTTTTATTCTAATAGGTGACCAAACCATTTCAGTCTTAGGTTTTCAGTAAATCAAATTACAAAGATTGAAGTGGTTTGGCCCCTGCTGAGAAAGAATCCAGCATCACAGGCTGCAAGGGCATAGAATATGAGAATGGAAACATCAAGAGGCACAGGAAGACCAAGAAGAAGATGGGAAGGAATAATTTATGAAACCTATATATAAGATAAAAACTTGAGAAAAACTCACTAATAGCCTACTAGAGAAACTATTAAAACCTTTAACAACAAAAACTGAAAAAAAAAAACAAATATGCAAGTCCACACAAAAATGGACAGCAGCTAGATTTCATTTAGCAGCAAGGCTCACCTTGAAAATGATGTCAGCATCATTGGGTTCCAGGGCCACTCGTATTTTGTGAGTAACTTCTGCCACACTGTCCCCTTTGCTGATGTTCAAAGAAATCACATCTGAGATTTCTGTATCTAAAGAAGGACAAGAAACAGAAGCACACAACAGATATTTAGCCTTAATGTACACAGGAGAGTATAGCCTTACTGTACACACAGGAGAGGATAGCCTTACTCTACATACAGGTGAGTAAAGCCTTACTGTACACACAGGTGAGTATAGCCTTACTGTACACACAGTTGAGTATAGCCCTACTGTACACAGGAGAGTATAGCCTTACTGTACACACAGGTGAGTACAGCCTTACTGTACACACAGGTGAGTATAACTGTACTGTACACACAGGTGAGTATAGCCTTAATGTACACACAGGAGAGTATAGACTTACTGTAAACACAGAGAGTATAGCCTTATTGTACTCACAGGAGAGTATAGCCTTATTGTACTCACAGGAGAGTATAGCCTTACTGGACGCACAGGAGAGTATAGCCTTACTGGACGCACAGGTGAGTATAGCCTTACTGTACACACAGGTGAGTATAGCCTTACTGTACACAGGTGAGTATAGCATTACTGTGCACACAGGAGAGTATAGCTTTACAGTACACACAGGAGAGTATAGCCTTACTGTACACAGGTGAGTATAGCCTTACTGTACACAGGTGAGTATAGCCTTACTGTACACACAGGTGAGTATAGCCTTAATATACACACAGGTGAGTATAGCCTTAATGTACACACAGGAGAGGATAACCTTACTGTACACACAGGAGAGGATAACCTTACTGTACACACAGGAGAGGATAACCTTACTGTACACACAGGAGAGGATAGTCTTACTGTACACACAGGTGAGTATAGCCTTACTGTACACACAGGAAAGGATAGCCTTACTGTACACACAGGAAAGGATAGCCTTACTGTAAACACAGGTGAGTATAGCCTTACTGTGCACACAGGTGAGTATAGCCTTACTGTGCACACAGGTGAGTATAGCCTTACTGTACACACAGGTGAGTATAGCCTTACTGTACACACAGGTGAGTATAGCCTTACTGTGTACACAGGTGAGTATAGCCTTACTGTGCACACAGGTGAGTAGCCTTACTGTGCACACAGGTGAGTATAGCCTTACTGTGCATACAGGTGAGTACAGCCTTACTGTGCATACAGGTGAGTGTAGCCTTACTGTGCATACAGTTGAGTATAGCCTTACTGTACACACAGGTGAGTATAGCCTTACTGTACACACAGTTGAGTATAGCCTTACTGTGCACACAGGTGAGTATAGCCTTACTGTGCACACAGGTGAGTATAGCCTTACTGTGCACACAGGTGAGTATAGCCTTACTGTGCACACAGGAGAGTATAACCTTACTGTACACACAGGTGAGTATAGCCTTACTGTACACACAGGTGAGTATAGCCTTACTGTACACAGATGAGTATAGCCTTACTGTGCACACAAGTGAGTATAGCCTTAATGTACACACAGGTGAGTATAGCCTTACTGTGCACACAGGTGAGTATAGCCTTAATGTACACACAGGTGAGTATAGAATTACTGTACACACAGGTGAGTGTAGCCTTAATGTACACACAGGTGAGTGTAGCCTACTGTACACACAGGTGAGTGTAGCCTTACTGTGCACACAGGTGAGTATAACCTTACTGTACACACAGGAGAGGATAACCTTACTGTACACACAGGAGAGGATAGCCTTACCATACACACAGTAGAGGATAGCCTTACCATACACACAGGTAAGTATAGTCTTACTGTACACACAGGTGAGTATAGCCTTACTGTACTCACAGGAAAGGATAGCCTTACTGTAAACACAGGAGAGGATAGCCTTACTGTAAACACAGGTGAGGATAGCCTTACTGTACACACAGGTGAGTATAGCCTTACTGTACACACAGGTGAGTATAGCCTTACTGTGCACACAGGTGAGTACAGGCTTACTGTACACACAGGTGAGTATAGCCTTACTGTGAGGAATGCATGCCATCTGAAGTGTTGATCAAGGAAACAATGTTTAGCCAATATGTACACAGGTAAGTATATTTAACCAAACTCCACTGAAATTTCTATAAATAAAACAAAATCAAGTTGGCTACCATGATCATGTGACTTATTTGCATAATATATTTTTTTCATGTGTAGCAACCATTCACAATGGTTACGGGGCTCTGGTGGTTTTAAAACCCTACGTTCGTTTTTGATTTTGTTTAAAAAAAATTTAGGCTCTCCTTTAAATAACGGTCCCAAATGATCTACGCAGAAAGTAAACCCAAACAGAGCCACACTCATATCTAAAATTTGCATTTCTTTTGCGGCGATTCAACAGTGTCAAAAAAAGGATTAATTGCGCACGACCATTTCGTGAAACGCAACAGACTTTTTTATGACGATTAAACGGCGGCAAAACTATGATTAACTACGGACGACAAATTAGCGACACGCATGAATACTCCCGCTATCCTACGGCAGGGCCACAGTTATATGTAAGTTGCGGACCACTTTTCGCCGACTATAGTGCCACCTCTGAGAGTATCCCCCGCACCGCTACGCGGAAGGGGCTAAACTAGATGGCTAGGACTCACAAGCAGCAGATACCGCTTCTCCTGCAGCTTTCTCCATTGTATTTGCTCGTGAGTCCTAGCCATCTAGTTTAGCCCCTTCCGCGCCGCTATGCGCAGCGCAGGGGATACCCTCGGAGGTGGCACTATAGTCGCAGGAAAACAGTCATGAGCTACTTCCTGCGTTGAAACTGCCGGCGTGGTCGCATCTGCCATGGTCAAGGGGTCGTCGGGATAGTGGAGCGCCAGAGTGGCGGCTGCTGGTTTGAAGTTGTCCCGAGGCGACTGCTGGTTTGAAGTTGTCCCGAGGCGACTGCTGGTTTGAAGTTGTCCCGAGGCGACTGCTGGTTTGAAGTTGTCCCGAGGCGACTGCTGGTTTGAAGTTGTCCCGAGGCGACTGCTGGTTTGAAGTTGTCCCGAGGCGACTGCTGGTTTGAAGTTGTCCCGAGGCGACTGCTGGTTTGAAGTTTGTCCGAGGCGACTGCTGGTTGAAAAACCTCACCCTCGGTAATGGGAGACAGTAATGTACCGGACTGCTGCTAAGCAAAGTATTATTATTATTAATTAACAAGGCTATCCTCCGACTAAAAATATCCTTTCGAGCCACAGTCGCGTGTCAATTGCGCACTAACGGTCATGAGCCCACCGCGGCTGCTGCTCGTGGGTCCTAGCCATCTAGTTAAGTAAGCCCCATTCCACGCCGGATTAAAATCAGGATGTCTGTCCGGCGAATAACACCAGGGGCGGGCGGCAAATTGGATGACTAGTCCTGCTTTCGTAACTCTGCGCCTGTGTCATTTGCATGCATAAACTGTCAGGTCAACTGCGACAGCTTCTAGTGGAGGTGTCGTAATTGTAAATACTCACTGCCTTAACCCTAGGATGCAAGGGAGAGTTAACAGTGTGACACTGAGTGTCGGAGATGGTCTGTCTGCCATGGTGATAATTCTGTGATAACTTTCGCGTTTTGCTAAATTTTCACCAGAAACTTTTGCCGCAGTGTATTCGCGGGAAAGGAGTTCGCAATTTACATATGACTGAGGCCCTACCTACAGTGTTAGTGAAAATGTATTAATTATTTTTAGACGCGATCGTGGCTCGTTCTAACAGACCCGTCATTCTAGCGACTACAGTTTCAACAATTTGCGATCTTTTTTGGCAATTTCCGTTACCATGGAAACCGTTTGAAACTTGTTTGGGAAATGTCGGCTTGGGTTTCGGGATGGGTCTTAATCTCATGAAATTTTGCGATTGGTGTGATTTTCACCAGCTATAAATGGCTGAAAACGGCGGGAATGAACCCGATTAACAGCGAATGTCTACGACAGCCGGACGTCCTCTGTCTTTCTGTTACATCAGTTTGATTGAACATAGCGGTAAGTATTCAAGGTTGGCTTTAGACCTTAAACATTACCAGACATGGTAATGCTAATTATAATTAAATTCTCCGTCCAATTTTACATTTGTGTATAAAATTTCTGTCTTATCGGTGGCTGTTTCGATTTTTCATGCAATCGCTATTATGTGGCTGTGTCTGAGAAAAATTGTCTGCCATCTTGTCCAATGAAAACAAAGCCAAAACGAAAGTTGCGCAGTTTGGTTGCGCAGAGAAAACTTGTTTCTCAGACAAGTTTTAGTTTTAGCGGCTATTTTTTACATCTCATCTCCACAAAAACCTGCATATCTCAGCTCAGAAATGACATACAAGCCTGAATAAGGTACCGTTGGAAAGAGATTGTTTACAGCTATCTAACTGTGCTGGTTTTATTGGTGTAGAGGGCATAAAAATTTGACTAAAGTATCTAGTCATTCAATTCATTCATTCTCATTCTCGCCTTCGGAGGAGAGCCAATAATTTAAATTCTAAGATTCCAAAGAAAAAAACTGATATAGTTTACTATGTTTTCCACCTATTCCTTATATTATTGCAACTACAGAAGGGCATGCATGAAACAATGCTATAAAACCAACCATTTAAATCCAAACGTTTCACTGCCAAACAAACCGTCTCGGAGCTTTCGGCCATCTTCTATATCTGGTAGTTTCTATGTGAACTCTTGTGGTTTAGAGAGCGCATTTAAGGGATACAACCCTGTGAACCACTCTCGAGATTCTGCAGTGAGCTCAGTTAAGTAGCCGTTAGAAAACCGTGGGTCCACGGGTCAGTGGTCAGTCGGTGACCTTGTATAATAATGAATAAGTTAGGCAAATTATTAACATTACTGGGTGAATACTGAGATTCGATAAGTGGGTGAATGTATAAATGCAGGGATGAAAAGATGCATGGGTGGATGTATAGATGCAGAGATGAATAGATGCATGGATGAATAGGTGGGTGGATGTATAGATGCAGGGATGAATGGATGGATAGGTAGGTAGATGAATAGTGCAAGGATGAATTGGTCGGCGGTGCAAGCCAAACTTTAGGGATCGCTGACCGAATTGCAGATATAGATCATCTATTTCAAGCGAACGAAAGAAGAAGAAGAAGAATAAGTATAGGGTTAAAACGCTAGGCTCTCAAGCGGGAGACTCGGGTTCGAATCCTCGGTAAGGATGGGGATTTTTTCTGTCGGGGTAAAATAAAATCCTCACCTGCACAGTCGTGGCGACAGCACTATCCATGCCGCCGAAATCCTCAGGTTCAAAGAACCCCCTGCCTACACCACAAAAGTGGTCTCAAAACGGCAGTAATTGTCCGTTTTTGGCAGGGTATATAAACTAGCAAAGTATTCACTCATCATCATGTAGCAGATCCTTTGCAGAACGTCGCTCTCATCACGGTCTGCCTGTAAGAAACTCGGCCTCTTGCCAGTTCTCCCGCCTCATGAACTTTCACACTCAAGGAGTCACTTATATCCCGTGCCCATCTTCGTGTCGGTCGGCCTCTGCCCCTCCCTCCTGGTACCATGCCTTCTGCTATAATTTTTTTCAATCCGTCATGGCGCTTGATATGACCAAAATATTTCAGCTTTCGAGAAAAGATGCTGTTTATTAGCCAATCTTCCTTGATGTTCAGATCTTTTAAGATATCAATATTTCTCATCTTCTTAAAGTATGCACTAAAAATACAAAATACACCCAAGGTATAACCCTGAGGGCTGAACCAGATATTATTGACTTGTAGATCGTGTGCTACAGTACTGGCTAGAATTACCAGATTACTGACTAGAAGAGCGCAGACGCTTGTTGGAAAATCTATCCAAGAATCAAAGAACGATTCCATTTAATATCTACGATCCTACCCTTCCATCCATCCATCCATCCATCCATCTATGCATCTTACCCATCCATCTACGCATCTTACCCACCTATCTAGTTTCTTGCATTTATCTCTTCTCTCCTATATGTCCCATTTTAGATTCAAACTCAACGTTTGAATCTAAAATGGGACATATGGGAGAGAACTGAACTGCTTTGAAGTCATAAAGCCTATTTATAAACATATTGATTCCCAAGCTTTTCTCATGTATACATCTTCCCATCTTTCTTCCTGCAAGGATTCCATTCCTTTCTCCCAACTTCTACGCTCCCGTAGACTGTGTCAGGAGAATGACAACTTCCACCATAAGGTCCTGGAAATGCGGGATTTTTTTCCACCGGCTTCAAGCTGCCTTGAACTCATCGTATCTATCTTTTAGTACAGTCGTGCTGAGGTCCTTACTTCTAGGCCTAAACATCATCGCAACAGACCTATCCTCTCACTTACCTACCACCCTCACATCATCTGTGCCAAAAACACAGGCATCTCTCCATCCTTCGGACTGACCCTGTCACCAGCACGATTTTCTCTGAACTTTCCTGAGTGGCCTACATACATGACCGTAACCGTAAGGAAGTTCGAGTCAAGAGCCGGCTGCATCCAAGGCACAGTCTCTTGACATAGACTTGTATGCAAGACTTGTCTGTGTGTGGTCCCGGCGGGTAGTATGAGGTTCCATAATGCCACTTGCCAAATACGCCAGGGATTCCACTGAATGAATGATGATTAATTAACCCCACCAGGATCGTACAAACAGGGATTAAACCTTGAGACATTGTAAGTGCCATCATTCGGATGAGAATCGTCCGGGCACAAGTCACAGAAACCACGTTCAACAGTTAGGTTAGATTAGGACACCCGACTACAGCTGGGATTATCATCATCACCATGAAGCAGGTCCTTTGCAGAACGTCGCTGTCATCACAGTCTGCCTGAAAGAAACTCGGTCTCTCGCCAGTTTTCCCGCCTTATGTATTTTCATACTCAAGGAGTCATATTCTGTGCCGATCTGGTCGGCCCCTGTCCCTCCTTCCTTGTACGATGCCTTCTGCAATTAGTTTTTCCAATCCGTCGTGGCGCTTGATATGACCAAAATATTTCAGCTTCCGAGAAAGAATGCTGTTTATTAGCCTACTTGATGTTAAGATCTTACAAGATGTCAATATTTCTCCTCTTCTTTGTCCAATTCTGAGAATCTTTCTATAGCATTTCAGCTCAAAAGCCCCTATTCTCTTTCTTGAGGACTGGGAGATAGTCCACGACTCACATCCGTATGTTGCTACAAGGAAGATGCATGCTCTCAAAAATTCTAATTTTGATCTCCTTGCTGGTGATTAACCATAGACTTTTAATGCTGCTTAATCTTTGCATTGCTTAGACTATCTTCCTTTTAATTTATGTAAAACAGTCTCCATTGCTAGTATTATAGAGCCTAGATATTCACAGTTTGTGATATTTTTAACAGCTGGGCTAGGTCTTTAAAATAAAAAATTCAAAAAATAATTTAAAAAAGAAATTGCACCACAAGTTGGTGTGGGTGTAGAGCATTGAGGGGATTATGCTGTACAAGCCATACTGTAACGTACATTATCATCTGCAAAAGATGTGGTATGAAATGCAACGATAACACGTGACTAGGACTTGCTAACAGCTTCATGCAACATCTTTCTGGTGTGCACAACGGTGCCCTCAAACCAGTGCCGATGCATTTCGATTCTGTAGGTCGTTAGGCTGTCTTCAACAGGGAGGTGAGCTCCGCCAAGTCTAATCACTCCGAGTCCATAACTTTTTTGAGAGCCGCACTATCTTTTTAAAGGGCTCAAAATTGCCAAAGGGACTCAATGTCCATCACAGCTTTATCTAATATTTTTGAGTAACGACTCTTGTTTATCAAAGCTTTTTCTAGGCAAATATTCCTTTCCTAGGTGTGTGTATTATTTTCATAATTATAACACTGTCTATTCACATAATTCTTCTTCTTCTTTCGTTCGCATGAAATAAATTATCTATATCTGCAAAGCTGTCTCTAGTATGAATTTCACTGTCTTTTGTAATTCACTAAGCGGCCCGTAAAGTTTGACTTCCACAAGTGTCTCTTTTGGCCAAAGGTTTTGTCTGAAAGCGTTGAATCTGGGACAGTCTTGAAGGATGTGATCTGTTGTTTCAGGTGCCAGTCCACAAGTACACATGGCTGATTGGCCAATCTTAAATTTGTTGTACATGTGGCAGCGAAGTCGATTGTGCCCTGTTCTAAGGCGAAGGACTATGACTTGCTCTGGTCTGTCCATAATATGGTAATAATCTTGTGCCAGTTTCGGTGGCATTCTGATTGATTTGATCATTCTCTTCTTCTGTTGATAAGAGACTGGTATGTCAGGTTGTTCATCAGTTGCACCTTCCTTAGCTAGTTTATCAGCTCTTTCGTTTCCGGGAACTCCACAGTGGGAAGGTATCCACTGCATTACTAGTTTACAGCGGTTGCCTAGTTCGGATAATAGTGTCCATATGCTTGGTAATTTTTCAGACTGTGCAGTGTGATGAAAGCAACATTACCCCCTATTGCTGTCTGGTTCAGCAACAGTGCACCAATAGTGTACGTATGCAGAGCTTTTTCTGGTGGTACAGCACAGGTGCAGTGTAGTACCTTTTTCCAGAGCTACTGTAACTGACACTTTGTGCTGAGTGCCCAAACCTGTTCCTGTTTAAAAAACAAAATTGTACTTATGTTCTTAATTCTGTGAATACTTGCAATTATGGAGCACTAAAGGAAATCACACAGCCCATTATTAGGACTGCTAAGGATGTAACTTATGCTTCACAGAAAAAAGACTGAATACCTTCTATATGCGCTGTCTGAGACGCATCCTTGGTATATTATGGCGAGACCTTGTCTCCAACGAATGTGTGCTCACAAGAGCAAAAATACCATCAATGTATTGTATACTGAAGCAAAGACGTCTGCGCTGGCTGGGACATGTCTACCCGCATGGAGGATGGTCGTTTACCAAAAGATCTCCTATATGGTGAATTGGTAACTGGGAATAGACCTACAGGAAGGCCAAAGCTGCGCTATAAAGATGTATGCAAACGTGACCTAATAGATACCAACATAGGCACAGAGACATGGGAAAAATCAGCTGCAGATCGACTACTATGGAGACAGAAAGTGAAAGACGGACTGTCACATTTTGAAAGAAACCGAACACAACGAGCTGTGGAGAGGAGGCACTGGAGAGTAAAACTGCCTCACAACGAGGGAGTATCTGCTTTTGTGTGTATCCTGTGTGGCAAAGACTGCCTTTTCCGCATCGGACTTTACAGTCACAGCAGATGCTGTTCCCAAAGCCAGCGGCACATCTCCATAGTCCCCCGGGACTGACGGATACCATTATATTATAAGGATGTAACTTAGGGCCAGAGTAAAAGATAGTTGCCTTTCCTTTACCGAATTTACGGGACATTGCAGAACCAACTGACGCCAGATTTGGTAAGTAAAAAAAGATTTCCACGCCTTTAGCCTTTATAGGGCTTATATTTTTACCGCACAAAATTGATGTGGTCAGCATCACGCCGGCCGCCTCTACTTCATTGCAGAACCAAGGCTGACGCCTGGGATACAGGTCTCACCCATTCCGATCCGCGGCGCGCGTATTTGGTATACTGGGCAATTTTATGTTCAATAGTTTTTCATTTTAAATCTGGAACAGCGCAGATTGACCCAAAGCACGGACAAGAACAATCTACATTCCTCTTGTAAAGAAAGAAAATCTGAAGTTATCTACCAACTATCCTACTATAGCTCTGACCATCCATCTTAGCAAAACTTGTTTAGATGCAGTCAAGGAACAAGGGATCATTCTTTCAGTATGAGAATCATCCGGGTGAAATGTAAAGTGTATAAGACAAATCTCCATTCATGTTTTATAGATTACAGCAAGGCTGCTAATGAACAACAATGGCAAAAGCATAAAAGAAGTGAGAAGAAGACTTGCTTCAGCAGTGCCGTGACTAAACAGCATGAAGTACAAATAGCACAGCACCTGCAATCCAGTGAAAGTGAACATGTTGAGGTCAGGCATCTTTCCTGAGGTAACTCATGTTTATGAGTCATGGACTCTTACTCAGTCTTTGAAGAAAAATATTTGAGCTTTTGAACTGAAATATTACAAACAGCTTCTTAGTATACCATGGACCAAGAAGAAGAAAGACACCAAGGACCTGAACATCAAGGAGAATTGGCTCATAATCAGCATCCTATCCTGAAAGCTAAAGTATTTTGGCCATGTTAAGCACCATGGTGGTCTGAAGAGAACAGTTATGGAGTGTGCAGTTTACAGAAGATGAAGCAAAGGCCCACCTCCAGGAAGGTGGGTACAAGACACAAGATTTATTAGCCATGAAAGCACATAGGGCTGGAGAACTGGCTAGAGAAAGAGAGACTTGCAGACATGCCGTGATATTCTGTAAAAGAACTGGTGATTGGTTGAGTTTACCACTACTTCTGGCTGATCGGCTCAGGACACCACTAATGAAATTAACACAAGGTGGTTTGCTACTGAATCACCCACAGCTGGACTGGTACATTGGTCTTACAAAGTGCATCATGAATGTCTGAGAAACATACCCTGACACAGGATAGGGAGACAAAACTAGCACACTGCACTTCTAAAGAAACTCACAACAGCAATCAAAATATCAACATGCAGACCGCAATAACACAACTGTATTCACACAATTAGTTTATTTCATGACCATCACAAAATGTTTCAAGCAATCTCAACAATTCCTGTTTCCACACACACATACAAAACAATGCTAGCACAGGGAATTTTAGCAAAGGTATACGCAACATAACAAAACATTCCTTTATAATCAAATTATTCATTTAATAAACAAACACAAATCTGAGACGCAGACAGTACTTCAGTCAGTACCACCACAAAAAAGTGCTTGGTCAGTACTACGCACACACACACACAAAATACACATTTATATGAATAAAAACACTTAATTCAGAGCAAAACCTGCATGACTTAATATTGCTTAAGACTGAAAAAATAAATAAGATAATAACATTGAAAAACACAAGTTAAAGGTGATGGAGACAAAGCTGGGATCATGAAAACTTGGTAACTTGAATTTCCAGTCTGCATACCAGAAATTCAAAAACAACGTTTTTCCTCTGGGAATTTAAATTCAGACACAAACAGTTCATTGCACGATTTACTGCCAGGCAAATTTAGCTGTATCTGGTCTGTTGTTTGACCGTAAGTCTCAAACATCTTTGGCAATCATGTGGTTAATCTGGAATAGCCCCTGGTCAGAAGCACCCTGCAACAACAAATAATGTGGTCTGTGTGTTTTGTTAGGCAAAAGAATCCATTTGTTGCACTTCAGTAAATGTTGATGTCAATGTAGTAATACATCTCATCAGATACAGCACAGTGTGCCTGGCAATGTGTTGTCTGTGTCCACAAATATCACCTCACATAACACACAAACAAGGCAACAATGCATGCAAAAATGTATGAATACAATTAACGAAATGACCACCCAAGAAAGTTAGCTTGTATATGTCAATTGAACAATAGGCTGAAGCATTCTGATGGTGAAAGCGAGTAATCATCGAACAATAAGTTGAAGCATTCTGATTATTTTGATGGTGTAAGCAAGTAATCATTCACTTTCAATTTACCAGCGGTGAACTTTCACAACCTGACCTTCAAGCAAAAGACAAACAGCAATGGTGATAATACACAACAGACCTTTAAGACAATTACCTTGAACAGGCTGTCAGACAGAGACTGGAAGAGGCATCACTTCCATACTGACACAAGTTCACAGGAAAACACTGCAGTCAGCATGCAAATGAAGGAAAAACATGCCACACATACCCCTCTCTGGTGCATGTGAAAAGTGGGTGGCCATCTGTAAACTGTTGTTATGACAGTGTGTTTATCTACACTGGGACGTCATGTGCTTAACACACTTAATATCCTTAACAACAACACTGACAGGTTACAAGACAATAACATGGTTACTGTAAAAAAAAAAAAAAAAAAAAAAAAAAAAAAAAAAAAAAAAAAAAAAAAAAAAAAAAAAAAAAAAAAAAAAAAAAAAAAAAAAAAAAAAAAAAAACCATGGGGGAAGAGAACACAGCTCTAGTCAACCCACACCATTCTGATATCTTGTCCCATGTCCTCCCATATTCTGATATCTTGTCCCATGTCCTCCCATATTCTGATATCTTGTCCCATATCCTCCCCACTAGGGTACAGAGTCTCAACTATCCAACACTCTCTCAGCCTATAGTTAGCTAGCTGGTCCCATGTCCTGGTCAGGCGACTCAGATCATTCTCTAATTGTCTCCTCTGTGTGTGTTTAGAGGTCTCTACTGTCCAGTTAACTCCAGGACTAGGTCAGTATAGTTACATTACATTACTGTCAGGTGTTTTCAATGTGCACTATCCAATGCCAGCAGTGTTTTCTCCCATGTTGATTCAATGTCGGATATGTTGACCACATGGTGCAAATATCACAACTCAGCCACGGACAGACAATGCCTCCAACAGGTTCAGGGTGTCAGTCGAATGGGGTTAAATAACCAGGACTGGGTGAGTTAACTGAACAATCGGTTGGAACTAAGGTTGGAAGATAAGGAAAAACCCACATACAATGTTAAATATCACCAATAAACATACAATACATCATGTATCAAAATTATAATACAGCAAACCGGTGATTCTGAAGGTGTTTAATACCGCTACTTCCTTGCCTGTCTAACCACTTCCTCAGCACTTTCATACATACATACATACATATAGCCAATCATAAACACTCTTCTTCATCGTAGCTAATTCAAAACTTCAGTTGCCCTAGAACTTACTATGAGGGTGGCACTGGTCAGTCTGGGAATCCCTGGCTGTAAACTAATATCACTTAAGAATTCTTGTAAACATGTGAATCACAATGACAGAAGTACTAACGACTCAAAATAACACTCAGTGAGAACATGCAATGGAAACATCTCACATTCAAAGACTCACATAAAATGATGGTGTTGCCACAATCTGCTTTCAGGAATCACTTTTTAAAATTGTTTCTTCATCCTCCTTGCCATGCAGAATTGGTTATCTGTTTTGACATTTTGTCTGCTGCCTCCTGTCTTATGTATTGACAATCTGATATAGATATTCCTGTGTGACAAACATTATCTCACCCCCCCCCCCCCCCCAACTGCTGTAACAACATTCAGTTTGAGAATGGAGGTGGAGGCAGTCACTATAGTTTTCCACTAACCTGAAAAGCAGCTGCACACATGTCAGGACGGTTACTGACTCACAAAGCATGCTGGGAAAGGTGGAGATGACATGCTCCATGCCGAGTGACAACAATCAGTTTCAGTTCTCCTGGCATTCTGCATACTGTGGATATTTTTGCCGGGTATGCAGGTGTTTTGGAATATGAACAGGCAGACAGACGGGTCAAGAGACCAGATGAAGACGGACATAAGCCTGCTGCCAAGCCAGACTGGTTAAGGGAGCAGATGAAGTGTGACACACGCCTGCGGCCTTGTAGGCAGACTGGTTAAGGGAGCAGATGAAGTGTGACACACGCCTGCGGCCTTGTAGACAGACTGGAGCCAGTCAAAGGCTGGGGAAAACAAACCTCAACAAATATTCAGCTGGATATCCTGAGCCACAAGCTTGATTCAACAGTGCCATCTGATTACTTTCTAATGTTACCTCGGATATGTTGACCAAATGGCGTACATATCACAGCTCAGCTATGAACAGACAATACTTCCAACAAACTTCTCAGTGTTGGTCAGATGGAGTGAAATAACTAGGGCTGGGCGGGTTAAATTAACAATCAGGGGTAGGGGGAACCCATTCCTCCCCCAACCCCCTCAAAACCATGGCATGAAAGTCAACTAATTAGGGTTGTTTCTTTTGAAGTTAAACTGTATCTACCTGAGAGGCGAGGAACCAACAGTCTGTATACAAAAATAGCCAGATTTGTAAAACGGATGTGTACGGAAGGCTCAAGTTATGGAACAAGAAGTGGACAAACAATCAGAATGTTCCACCAGTTTAATGCTGGTGAATGTTAAGAAGAAAATAATGTCATGAGCTAACAAGAAAGAGATGACAGATATGATTTGTACGCCCAATTTTAGCAGGACAACTTTTTAAATAAATGGAAACAAATAACTGTGACCAGGCGAAGACCAAACATGTTATTTCCATCATATTGTCTGCAATGAATTAGTCAAATAGCAGGCAATCTGTTTGAGGATGTACGCAAAGACGTGTTCTTCAGTCGAGCTTGCATTACCATGGATGTCATACACTTGATTGTTCTCGGGTGGGTGAAGTGAATATATTGTAGGCAAAACATGTTCTTCAGTCGAGCTTGCATTACCATGGATGTCATACACTTGATTGTTCTCGGGTGGGTGAAGTGAATATATTGTAGGCAAAACATGTTCCTCAGTAGAGCTTACATTACGATGGACGTCCTACACTTGATTGTTCTCTGGTGGGTGAAGTGAATATATTGTAGGCAAAACATGTTCCTCAGTAGAGCTTAGATTACTATGGACGTCCTACACTTGATTGTTCTCTGGTGGGTGAAGTGAATATATTGTAGGCAAAAACATGTTCCTCAGTAAAGCTTGCATTACAATGGACGTCCTACACATGATTGTTCTCGATTGGGTGAAGTGAATATATTGTAGGCAAGGGCAAACATCACATAGCAAAACGCTGGGTCCAACCTCGGGCAGTTTCATTGTACTTGGTAATGTCTGTCTTGTAGATTCGAGCAATCTCTGGAACCAGTGGGTCGTCTGGGTTGGGATCCGTTAAAAGTGAGCAGATGGATAAGAGCACCTTTGAAATTGTGAGCGCCGGAGACCACTGACCTCGTAGAATGTCCAAGCAAATGCTGCCATTGCTGTTAATGTTGGGATGATAGATTTTTGTAGAGAAGGCCACTTTAGGTGGCTTGAAGGGGTAGTCTGTAGGAAAATGTATGTTGAGGTTGAAGCAGCCACCAGCATATGGGCTATCCTCTGGGCCTATGATGGTCGCCTGCCAATGAAAAATGTCTTCACCAACTGGGCCAGCTGAACAGTTTGTGGGCGGGTCTTTATGCAGATCCATCAGTTCCTGAAGAAGCAAAGCAGACAGTAGATTTTGTCCATATGCTGAAGGTTGTGAACATACAAACTTATTTCAAAGCCACAGATAAAAGTTGCATAGCCTTTAATTATCTCAGGCTTACATAGGTAAAATTACAACCAGTGAGCTGAGATGCTTGAGGAAAGCCACACACTCAACCAATCATCTAAAGATGAGTGAGAAATTATATTACCTTATAGGCTGGGGAAACAATACCCTGTACCAAATTCAATGAGAAGGAGAAAACCAAATAGTCAGCTATTGCCTTAGAATGTAGCCCAAACTACCAACAGAGGCGCTACACCTAACAGGATCTGATATCAAAGCACACATGGAGAAGAGAGATGACATTACAGACACAAACACAAGGAGATGACAGATGACATTACAGACACAAACACAAGGAGCTGACAGATGACATTACAGACACAAACACAAGGGGATGACAGATGACATTACAGACACAAACACAAGGGGAAGACAGATAACATTACAGACACAAACACAAGGGGAAGACAGATGGCATTACAGACACAAACACAAGGGGAAGACAGATGACATTACAGACACAAACACAAGGGGAAGACAGATGACATTACAGACACAAACACAAGGAGATTATGACATTACAGACACAAACACAAGGGTAAGACAGATGACATTACAGACACAAACACAAGGAGCTGACAGATGACATTACAGACACAAACACAAGGGGAAGACAGATGACATTACAGACACAAACACAAGGGGAAGACAGATGACATTACAAACACAAGGGGAAGACAGATGACATTACAGACACAAACACAAGGAGATTATGACATTACAGACACAAACACAAGGGGAAGACAGATGACATTACAGACAAACACAAGGAGATGACAGATGACATTACAGACACAAACACAAGGGGAAGACAGATGACATTACAGACACAAACACAAGGAGATGACAGATTACATTACAGACACAAACAAGGAGATGACAGATGGCATTACAGACACAAACACAAGGGGAAGACAGATGACATTACAGACACAAACACAAGGAGATGATTATGACATTACAGACACAAACACAAGGAGAAGACAGATGACATTACAGACACAAACACAAGGAGAAGACAGATGACATTACAGACACAAAGAGAAGACAGATGACATTACAGACACAAACACAAGGAGAAGAGAGATGACATTAAAGACACAAACACAAGGAGAAGAGAGATGACATTACAGACACAAACACAAGGAGAAGACAGATGACATTACAGACACAAACACAAGGAGAAGACAGATGACATTACAGACACAAACACAAGGAGATGATTATGATATTACAGACACAAACACAAGGAGAAGACAGATGACATTAAAAACACAAACACAAGGAGAAGATAGATGACATTAAACAAGCGAACACACAGAGAAGATTGATGACATTAAAGACACCAACACAAAGATAAGACAGATGACTTAAAGACACCAACACAAGGAGAAGACAGATGACATTAAAGACACGAATACAAGGAGAAGACAGATGACATTAAAGACATGAACACATGGAGAAGACAGATGACATTAGAGAAACGAACACACGGAGAAGACAGATGACAAAAAAGAAACGAACATAAGGAGAAGATTATGACAAACATTACACAATCACTTGGAATGACAACAGCCAGTGCTACCCACTGAGCATAAGACCACCAAATTCCTCCTCACAAGCAAAAGTGGATCCTGATTGATAGGGACAGTCACCTATCCTCTACTGCAGTTTAATCACTACTTATCAAGGGGCCAAGCTATGTGTCATTTTTCTATTTCTTCATCGATGACTGATATTTCTGGATGACAAGGTTTTGTCAGAGCGAATAAACAGACTGCAATCTTCATGTCCATCTTGACAGATGGGACAAACTGTTCTTATCCCACTGTACTTTTTTAAGAGCACTGTTATCGTCTATGAAGTAGAGCCCCATCAATTACTGAGCGTATTCAAACTGACACAGGTCCCATCAATTTCTGATTACACTTTTTGCACAGATGTTTTAACAAGCATGTAGAGCAGAGAGAAAATAGACAACAATGAAAGGGTATCATACTGGTTTACCTTTGAAATTCTTTTCATGGCCATATTAATGCTTGTGTCACCTAGATCCTGCGAAAACAAATAAAAATTTAAAAAAAAATGAAAAGAAAAAAAGAACTGTGATTCTTAAACAGTTCTGCTGAGGGAATAAAAGGCAGGAAACAAATTCAATTTAATATGTTTTGTGTGGGTAGGATGATATCTTGTACAGAGAGATCAACTGCTTGCAACAGCTGAATAAGTCATGTTCCACAGAAACAAATTGTAGATGTTTCAGTCAAAATAAAAAACTGAAAGAGAGCTGATGAAAGTAATGAAAAGGAACAAGTCACCTGTAATTGCTTTATTAAAAGACAATTTCAATTCTCCCTCAGAAGATTTATATTTGAAAAAGGGATGGGGGTGGGGGGGGGGGGGGGGGGGGACACAAAAGATGGATTACAATGCAAGTTTGAAGATAACACCAGAAATTGGACAAGAGAAGTCTGAGTACAACTTTTGTGAGAGACAGTGCTAAAGATCTACTGTTGATATTCACTCAGTAATCAACATTTGCTAGACTATGTTATTCTTTTTCAGTATTAATTTATTTTGCAAAATTTCATGTAAATAATAGTGCAACTACATTTTGTCACAGCTATAAGTGGTTGGCAGATGTCATGTACATAACAGTGCCACAACATTTTGTCACAGCTATAAGTGGTTGACAGATGTCATGTACATAAGAGTGCCACAACATTTTGTCACAGCTAAGAGTGGTTGACAGATGTCATGTACATAAGAGTGCCACAACATTTTGTCACAAATAGGATAGCCCTGATCCCTAAATAGTTTTGATGTATTCTGTACTCAGTTCCCTTTAATTTTAATTTCATATACTACCTGTCACTATACAGCCAAAACGTTTTAATCAGGCCAGTTCTAGCATTGTTATACTGCAGTTGAAAAAAAACAAAAAAACAGTAGTTTGTGCTGTCCAAACCCCAGAAAATCCTGTTGAAAGAGTTAACACATGCACTGACATAGGCTCCATTTAATCCAAGTACACTGGGTAATGATTAACAAATTAATCCTTGTGAAAAATCGGATATCTAATCAATAATCAAACAACATTTTTGGTGGTGAAACTTAATAATAATAATAATTAAATGATTATTTTTGTTAAGGAAAAAGTTTAATGTTCTACTTTATATCATAAATATAATGATTATATGGCTCTCCTCCAAACTTCGTCCCCATATTATGGCGGCCAAATACCCTAACAGGGCCTCAGTCATGTGTTAAGTTCAGACTTCCTCCGAGGAACACATAGCGGCAAAACTAGGATTACTCTATCCATTGACAATTTTGAGAAATGCAACAATACACACGATAATAGCGACATGAGGGGGGGGGGGAGAGACCATGCGCTCTGACGCAGGTTAGTGATAGTGTTCTGATTAAATTCACCGCCTAGCGTATCCCCCACGCCGCTTAGCGCGGCGCGAATGGGGGAGCTAAACTAGATGGTTGGGACTTACGAGCAGCAGCTACCGCATCTTCTGCAACTGCCTCCAATTTATATGCTTGTGAGTCCCAGCCATCTAGTTTAGCCCCCAATCTGCAATGCGCGTGGCGGCGTGTGGGATGCTGTCGGATGTGCTGCACAGTCGCAGAAACATGTCCGCAATTACCATATCGCTGAGACCCTGTTATTGTTTGCCCTTGATAATATTGGCCAGTTATTCGGAGGCAATCCTAGCTTTGCCGCGATTTGTTTTTTAGCAGGCACTCCACAATTTACACACGACATAGGCTCTGTTAGGGTATTTTTAGGGACCATTATAATTGGGGACGAAGTCAACTATTCAAAAAATCCAGTTTCGTCCTTTTCGGGACGAAATTTTTTGTCATTTGAAGCCCTACTCTGGCTTTTGCCAGGGGCCGCAATATAGGCAGGCCATAAATATGGCCAAATGTCTGAACGCGGTTTCTGGGACCTCTCCACGGCGATCCTCATCCGCATGGTGGCACTTTGTGTCATCGGGTGTTTATCGCTTGTGTGATGTCCTGGTGGGGTAGAAATTCATTCATTCATTCATTGGGGACGAAGTTCGGAGAGCCAATTATATTATATATTCATAATTATTAAGTATCTTATTTCAAAAAAAAATTATAATAACCTTGATATCTCGGCTTAGAATTGACAAACAGACATAGATGAAGTACCACTGGAAAGATACTTTCAATATGTATCCAGAAGTGCTGGTTTTATAAGTGCAAAATGATTCTGTTTTTAAAAATGCACTAAAAGTAGTAAAAGTCCCTTTTTTATGACGACAGCGCAATCAATTAAATCGCCACTAAAGTTTGTTGACATGAATGATGACTCTTTTTATAAACCAACAATTTAAAATGAACTGTCGTTCCGTGACGACTAAACAGAACAAAAGTGTACCTGTTGAGATGTACAAGAAGTGTTGTTGGATGTGTTGGTATGTGGGAGAGTAACTTGCTTCAAAACTCAACTACAACAATCAATGGCCGAATGACAGACGACAGCGATTTGGTTCTCTCTCTGCCACTTCCGGCCTGTGGTTTGGCAACTGGAAAGATTTGTGGAACACGGATCAAGTAAGACACCGAGAGAAGCTTCTTGACACCTTTTTGTCGTGACATGGAAATATGTCAGCACACCAACTGGTACATACTGTTGCAGATCCTGGAAAGTCACGTTTAAAGTACACAGATTTTAAGTGTACTAAAGTTTATGACAAAGTTATATTCTGTTCAGTAGCTATGCGTGACAAGTTCCAAGTCGATAGAATCAACTTTGTTGCCTTGGGTTTCATCCGCTATGACCGTAGAAAGGCTTGCTGTTTACCGAGAGTGTTGGAGGAAGAAAGAAGCACGAACTCTGTAGCTAAAGTGAGGTAGACAACGATATCAGTTTGTCAGTGCATTGAGAGATAGCACGATTCGAACTATGCCGTCTGAGACGAGCAGGGTTGCCCGATGGAAAGAAAAAAAAATACATTTCATTTTAAGCCAAGCAGCTATTCAAATTAGGCCAGAAAGAAAGCCAGACAAAATGTAACATAAAAAGATCTAGATTGAATTCCTGACCGTCATCCTCACTGGAACAAGTGGAAGATACGGCGTAAACTTGTTTAGCTGGTGTATGAGTATGTTGTCTTCCTAGACGGATCATGACCTAGATAAACCAAAGCCTTAAAGCCTTCTGTAATTAACCTGTAATAAACTGTAATCTTAAAAGCTATATAAATCCTGTATTGATATACGGTTGTGAATCATAGGTAGTTAGTAAATAAGTGAAAAATTATTTGGAAGCTGCGGATATGTGGTTTTATAGACGAATGATGAGAATATCTTGGACAGATAAAAAGAGCAATGAAGACGTTTTGAAAGAAACTGACCCAAGAAGAGAACTGATTGCCCACATCAGACAGAGACAATCTACATTCTTTGGTCATGTGATGAAAAGGAGAAAACTGGATTACATCGTGATGGTAGGAAAGTTGGAGGGAAGGAGAGGCAGACGGAGACCAAGAGAACATATGCTGGAAGGTTTTACATCATAGCATGGAAACTCATGTGTGTCAGAGTTGAATGTAAGTACACGAGACAGAAGGTTGTAGATAGACATGACTAACAATGCCACACGACATTAATTTTAAAAAGAAGAAATCGGGTCATGGAGAAACAATCTCACTTCATGCAGTACGGAGTCACGTCACTTGGCTTATTTGTACTGGTGGGGGGGGTGGGGGGTGGGTGGGGGGGGGGGGGGGAGAGTTTACTGAGAGAACAATGTTAAATGTGGGATATCAAACCAAAACCCACCAGTGATACCAAGTCAATCAGACTGTTCATAAACTACTTAAGGATAGAAAGTAGAGATTATATCTACCTATTTCTAACTGTGATAGATTTTATTACTTTGAGCAATAGCCACCCCCCCCCCCCCCAAAAAAAAAAAAAAGACGAAAAGCATCTTAAGACTGCAATAGCAACAAGCTTCATAAAATAACAAACACAAACAAAACGTAAACGTTGCGGGTATGGAGCCTTCTTCGGCATATAGCCTACACAGATTATACAATACTACACCAACACACAAAATCACTTATCTTCGTATTTCGGGCAGCCAGGTCGATGTCAAGACAATAGTCTGGCGAGGCACGTGGGGCCGGGAAAATAAATATCTAGCGATATGCCAGGGGCCGTCACTTGAGAATGAAACTAAACTGTGTAGGCAGTTCAGCGCCCTAGGATTTAGAGGAAGCTGTGTTGGCAGTTTAGTCCACTGGGCGCCAGAGTTCCCAAAGTGTAAAGAAAGTGATTTTCAAGAGACTTGCGAACTCTGTCACTGGAGTGGCTGGATTTAATGGCTGTCACCTCCATGTCGTGGACACCTTGGTGGTCCTGGGAAGTAAAATGCAGTGTTACTGTACACAGGCGCACACACTGATTTGTTTTTGTTAATATTAAATTATAGAGGCCCAGTTTCTTTCAGAGTGCGACACTGCTAACACTGCCCGAAGGCAATTACAGGTCTATCCTTCACATATCATCCCCATGTGCTATGCAATTTAAAACGTCACTCAAAAGACACGCAGTGGTGGCAGTGATGAAAAGAAAATGTCAATTTGTAGGCTTCGGCCAAGGTAATGTCTGATGGTCTTTGAATGCTACGCGGTTGTGGCAATTATGAAAGTTACGCGGTGGTGACAAAAGCTAAATATGTCTCCCTATGACCAAGCGACCGATACAGGAATGACGCTATTGTAGGCTTTCCCGAAGCCGAGGTAATGTTTTCTCAACAGTCTATTGTAGGCTCCCCGAGCCGAGGTAGTGACCTAAATGTCAATTTGTAGGCTTCGGCCAAAGTAATGTCCCATAGCATTTGAAATATGGTGGCAAATTATGTCTCTCGATGGCCATGCAGCCGAGACAAGAGTGTAAGCAGTCTTGTGTAAGCTCCTCGGCTGAGGTAACAAATAGCTAAGAGAACCTGTCGGCGAGAGCTTCTAGTCAAGAATCCCGATTTTCGCTGATCACGATGTATTTTATGTTGTTTGCAGTTTAATGTCTTTTTGCAGTTTTGTTTGTTGTGTGTCAGTGATGATGTGGCATGTGTTTAAACGCATCTTTCTACCGAAGAGCGGGTTATCTGGGGGTTTATTCTACTCTGATGGCGTCTCGGAAATCAGTGCACCCGCCTACGTGTTCGGATGATAATCGCCGTCATTGACGTAGATGGGGGTGGAAGGGGAGGGGGGTGTTTGTAGTGATTTTACAGATGGTAGCTGCATCCTCCCCTCATCATTATCATCTCGCTTCTTTTTCAGAAGGTGACGCTTAATCACCTACCAGGCTACCACCCACCCATCCCCTCGACCGATGTATGTTCATACCTTGGGGTCGTTGTTACCCCGTGTCCGCCATCATGCTTGACCATGAACACCCCCTCCCTCCACCCACACACACAATTACTGTTCTCTAGAAACCATTAGGGCGTTAAAAAATTGTGTCAGTTTAGAGGAACATATGTTTATTTCCCCTCCTCCTCCCCCACCCACACACACACACACACACACACACAATTACTGTTCTAAAGAAACCATTATGGCGTTGAAAAGTATGTCAGTTTAGAGGAACATATGTTTATTCCCCCTCCTCCCACCCACACACAATTACTGTTCTCTAGAAACCATTAGGGCGTTAAAAAATTATGTCAGTTTAGAGAAACATATGTTTATTTCCCCTCCTCCCACCCCACCCACACACAATTACTGTTCTATAAAAACCATTATGGCGTTAACAATTATGTCAGTTTAGAGAAACATATGTTTATTTCCCCTCCTCCCACCCCACCCACACACAATTACTGTTCTATAAAAACCATTATGGCGTTAACAATTATGTCAGTTTAGAGAAACATATGTTTATTCCCCCTCCCCCACCCACACACAATTACTGTTCTCTAGAAACCATTATGGCGTTAAAAAATTATGTCAGTTTAGAGGAACATATGTTTATTCCCCCTCCTCCCACCCCACCCACACACACAATTACTGTTCTAAAAAAAACCATTATGGCGTTGAAAAGTATGTCAGTTTAGAGAAACATATGTTTACCCCCCGCCAATCCCCATCTTATGACCGCACAGGGAACATTGTAATGCACACTTCGAAGCTGCACAAATCTTTAAGCTGCCGACGTGTACGATACATGCTACACCGAAATCGATTTTAACTTGTTATTTCAATTAACTGCTCTAGTTTATATGCGCCTATCTGAAGATATACAAGCCAAGCACACACGTATATGTACCAATCAGCCAATCCTGCAACCTGATTGTTTGAGCAAAGTGGGAAACTCTTGTTAGTAAAATATAAATCTGTTTGGGTAAAATTCAATGCTAATATTTGGCCTTTGATAAGAGGACATACAGATCATTGAAGTATTACGAGTTGCTACAACAGATGGTCTTGCAGTTTGAATAAAAGTACTTTAGCTCTTTTACTGCACTAGCGCAATGTTGGTTTCTGTTTATTCTGTCACCTGTGTCGACTAAAGAAAACGTCGTTGCTTCTATTTGTTCGTTTTGGTTCTTTTGTTGTTGTTGTTGTTGTTGTTGTTGTTACTGTTGCTGTTCTTCTTCTTCTTCTTCTTCTTCTCCTCCTTCACCTCCTCCTCCTTCCTCTTCTTCTTCTGTTTTTTTTTTTGGTTCTTTCTGTTCTTCTTGTTCTTGTTCTTCTTCTTCATCATCATCATCATCTTCTTCTTCTTCTTCTTCTTCTTCTTCTTCTTCTTCTTCTTCTTCTTCTTCTTCTTCTTCTTCTTCTTCTTCTTCTTCTTCTTCTTCTTCTTCTTCTTCTTCTTCTTCTTCTTCTTTGTCTTCTTAACAATCTCTACAATTTCCTATTTGAATAAAAGTATATAAGTTAACAATCAAGCCATCTCATTACACCAAACCACACCACATGCACCGCACACAGACACGCTGGGATAATGTTTAGGCTAGGATGACGTGTAAGCATAGATGAGGTGTAGCCAGAGATAACATGTAGCCAGAAATGATATGTAGCCAGAGATGACGTGTAGCCAGAGATGACATGTAGCCAGAGAAGACGTGTAGTCAGAGATGACGTGTAGTCAGCGATGACAAATAGCCAGAGATGACATGTAGCCAGAGATGACATGTAGTGAATTGTTCTCAACCAGTAAGACTAGAAACTGTGGAGGTAGCATCACATGTGATAGCAACAATGACAACTACACCCTGGCAACACTTTCAGTCCCAAAGAAGGCATGTCCTGTGATGGAATCCACCTAGTGGGCCCCAAAACAGTGTGTTCTTTTATATTTTAATTTTGGTCAGAGAATATAAGGAAATCTAGCTACCTAAGTGGCCACATCCTGTGTGTTTAGGCATATGTTAACGTTCATAATTGTTGCCTTCTTGGGCATTGGCCGCCACATCGTTTGATAGCGAAGGGTGCAATCAACATTCCTAGATCCCGGCATCTATTGAGAGACAACAGACTCCTGGGCGTTCCTCAAGTGTTATTGCTACTGAGTGATGCGAAATAATAAACCAGTCCACAAATCAAATACTGGCAAGCTATAGCGCCATCAAATTCCATTGCTAAAGTGAAGACTCGATGACCACATTTTCTGTCATGCAACAGGTTATATAATAAAACGCAGAGGAAAACATTCGAAATGTTGAGAAGAGAAGTGCAGACTGTTGACAAAATCATTATATCGCTTTCATATTGATTTACAAATTATTGGTTCAAGTTTGAATCCCTAGAAGACACAGGATTATTTTTTTCTCACAATGGCTGCTATAAAGTCAACATAACTCACCAAAAGGAATCAATAAATTGAAGGACTTGCTGACGTGTACCTAATATGTAGTGGCGTCCGTGGCTTTGGCGTTGCAAGTCCGACTCATAATTCCAACATACCGCGATCGAAACCCACTACTGGCTGCGTGGATTTTTATTATTGTATGGGGCGTCGCAGGTCGACCCAGCCTAAAATGGGTACCAGGATGTATGTCCTGGGGAAGTAAAGACGGCCGGCGAAATGCTAACCACATTACCCCCCTAGTGCCGATTGGTCTGTAAAAATATGGGTGCTCTTCCCATATGCTCGATGCGCCCAAGGCGTGAAAAGGGATCTTTACTCACTTACTTGTTCTGTACACTGGTGAGCCGAATAACTAAAGCAAGACACATTGGACAATGGAAAGAAGACATAAAAGTTACACCTCAAAACAAAACAAGTAGAAGAGAGGGAGATAGAAGGAAAGACACACACACACACACAGAGAGAGAGAGAGAGAGAGAGAGAGAGAGAGAGAAATTAACTACTGTATATCAAAGACGACACAATGCACAAGGAAAAGCGAGAGGACCGACCGACCGAATGAAAAAAAAAAGCACATTAAAAGGGGACATGCTAGATAACAGAAAGAAGCAGTCTTAACTCGACTCTTTCGACAACGAAAAGGAATTAATGGGAGAGGTGAAGGAGAGAGGTGGATACGAAATGACATACTAGACAACGGAGAGAAGTGGATACGAAAGGACATGCTAGAAAATGAAGAGAATGGATCAGAAAGGATATTCTAGACGATGGATACGAAAGGATATACTAGACAACGAAGAGAACTGGATAAGACAGGATATAATAGACAACGGAGAGAATGGATAAGAAAGGACATACTAGACAACAGAGAGATTGGATAAGAAATGACATACTAGACAAACGGATAGAATTGGATAAGAAAGGATATACTAGACAACAGAGAGAATTAGATAAGAAAGGATATACTAGACAAAGGAGAGAATTGGATAAGAAAGGATATACCAGACAACGGAGAGAAGTGGATAAGAAAGGATATACTAGACAACGGAGATATTGGATAAAAAAGAACATACTAGACAAAATAGAGTATTGGATAAGAAAGGATATACTAGACAACGAAGAGAATGGAGAAGAAAGAACAATCTAGACACAGGAGAGAATTGGACAAGAAAGGATATACTAGACAACGAAGAGAAGTGGTTATGAAAGGTCTGTATAGCTACACGTTTCTTACTGTACAGCCGAGCTGGTTCTGTCCAGGTCGCGCTGGAAGGCAAGACATCTGCTAGCTTACTTCCATCAGCTAGCTTACTTCCATCAGCTAGCTTACTGCCATCAGCTAGTTTGCTCCCATCAGCTAGCTTACTCCCATCTGCTAGCTTACTCCAATCAGCTAACTTTCTGCCATCAACATACTCCTGCCATCAGCCTACTCCCATCAACTAACTTCCTGCCATCAGCTTACTCCCATTAGCTTACTCCCATCAGCTTACTCCCATCAGCTTACTCCCATCAGCTTACTCCCATTAGCTTACTCCCATCAGCTTACTCCCATCAGCTTACTCCCATCAGCTTACTCCCATCAGCTTACTCCCATCAGCTTACTCCCATCAGCTTACTCCCATCAGCTTACTCCCATCAGCTTACTCCATTCAGCTTACTCCCATCAGTTACTCCATTCAGCTTACTCCCATCAGCTTACTTCCATCAGCTTACTTCCTGCCATCAGCTTACTCCCATCAGCTTACTCCCATCAGCTTACTCCATTCAGCTTACTCCCATCAGCTTACTCCATTCAGCTTACTCCCATTAGCTTACTTCCTGCCATCAGCCTACTTCCATCAGCTTACTCCCATTAGCTTACTTCCTGCCATCAGCCTACTCTCATCAGCTAACTTCCTGCCATCAGCCTACTCCCATCAGCTAACTTCCTGCCATCAGCCTACTTCCACCAGCTTACTCCCACCAGCTTACTCCATTCAGCTTACTTCCTGCCATCAGCCTACTCCCATCAACTAACTTCCTGCCATCAGCCTACTTCCACCAGCTTACTCCCACCAGCTTACTCCATTCAGCTTACTCCCATTAGCTTACTTCCTGCCATCAGCCTACTCCCATCAACTAACTTCCTGCCATCAGCCTACTCCCATCAACTAACTTCCTACCATCAGCCTACTCCCATCAACTAACTTCCTGCCATCAGCCTACTTCCATCAGCTTACTTCCATCAGCTTACTCCCATTAGCTTACTCCCATTAGCTTACTGCCATTAGCTTACTCCCATCAGCTTACTCCCACCAGCTTACTCCATTCAGCTTACTCCATTCAGCTTACTCCCATTAGCTTACTTCCTGCCATCAGCCTACTCCCATCCACTAACTTCCTGCCATCAGCCTACTTCCATCAGCTTACTTCCATCAGCTTACTCCCATCAGCTTACTCAATTCAGCTTACTCCCATTAGCTTACGCAAAAACAAAAATTCTAGACCTTACCAACAGTTCAGTTGATATCACGCTGAACAACAACAGCCTTGAAAAAGTCAACAGTTTCACTTATCTAGGGAGCAAGATGTCATCTACAGGAGATACCGCACCAGAAATATCATTTAGAATAGCACTGGCATCTAGTGCCTTCAATAAACTGTCTAACATCTGGAAATCAAAGACACTTAGCAAACACACAAAACTCAAGATCTTCAATTCTTGTGTGATTCCAGTACTAACCTATGGATGCGAGAGTTGGAAATCAACGAAAACTCTAGACACAAAATTAGACAGTTTTGAAAATAAATGCCTTAGAAGAATACTAAATTTCAAATGGTCAGATTTCCGAACCAATACACAAATAAGGCAAGAATCCAGGCAAGAGTATGTGTCTAATTTTATACGAAAACGCCGCTGGAACTATGTCGGCCACGTCCTTAGAATGGATAAATCAAGACTTCCTTACCAAGCCCTCATTTGGACACCACAGGGGAAAAGATCTCGTGGAAGACCAAGGGAAACCCTACGTAGAACTATCATCAGGGAAGGCTCGCTTATGGGCCACTCAAACATCCAAGACCTACAACGGATTGCAACGGACCGCCGTGCATGGAGAGTCACGACCTCTGCCCTATGTGCCGCACTCGACACAAGAGGAAAGACTAACTAAACTAACTAATTAGCTTACTGCCATTAGCGTACTCCCACCAGCTTACTCCCATTAGCTTACTCCCATTAGCTTACTGCCATTAGCGTACTCCCACCAGCTTACTCCCATTAGCTTACTGCCATTAGCGTACTCCCACCAGCTTACTCCCATTAGCTTACTCCCATTAGCTTACTCCCATTAGCTTACTGCCATTAGCTTACTGCCATTAGCGTACTCCCACCAGCTTACTCCCACCAGCTTACTCCCACCAGCTTACTCCCACCAGCTTACTCCCATTAGCTTACTGCCATTAGCGTACTCCCACCAGCTTACTCCCATTAGCTTACTCCCATTAGCTTACTCCCATTAGCTTACTGCCATTAGCTTACTGCCATTAGCGTACTCCCACCAGCTTACTCCCACCAGCTTACTCCCACCAGCTTACTCCCACCAGCTTACTCCCACCAGCTTACTCCCATTAGCTTACTCCCATCAGCTTACTCCCATCAGCTTACTCCCATCAGCTTACTCCCATCAACTTACTCCCATCAGCTTACTCCCACCAACTTACTCCCACCAGCTTACTCCCACCAGCTTACTCCCACCAACTTACTCCCACCAACCTACTCCCATCAGCTTACTCCCACAAGCTTACTCCCACCAGCTTACTCCCATTAGCTTACTCCCATTTGCTTACTCCCATTAGCGTACTCCCATTAGCTTACTCCCATTAGCTTACTCCCATCAACTTACTCCCATCAGCTTACTCCCATCAGCTTACTCCCATCAGCTTACTCCCACCAACTTACTCCCACCAGCTTACTCCCACCAGCTTACTCCCACCAACTTACTCCCACCAACCTACTCCCATCAGCTTACTCCCACCAGCTTGCTCCCACCAGCTTACTCCCATTCGCTTACTCCCATTAGCTTACTCCCATTAGCGTACTCCCATTAGCTTACTCCCATTAGCTTACGTCCATTAGCTTACTCCCATTAGCTTACTCCCATTAGCTTACTCCCATTAGCTTACTCCCATTAGCTTACTCCCATTAGCTTACTCCCATTAGCTTACTCCCATTAGCTTACTTCCATCAGCTATCTTACAAGGCGCCAATAGTGAGAATACTCGCCATGGAGAGATAAGGGAATAATTTTTTTGATTTTTGAGTGGAGATTTCTACATGGTACGGCTAGTAGGACACATTAATGGAGGAAAACAGTGTCCACAATCAATACGTAACTGGACCGAGCGGTGTTTATTGGTGCTGTGCCGGAGAGTAAAAACAAAGTGGCGCAGAGTGCTAACTTATGAGATAGATAGATAGATAGATAGATAGATAGATAGATAGATAGATAGATAGATAGATAGATAGATAGATAGATAGATAGATAGATAGATAGATAGATAGATAGATAGATAGATAGATAGATAGATAGATAGATAGATAGATAGATAGATAGATAGATAGATAGATAGATAGATAGATAGATAGATAGATAGATAGATAGATAGATAGATAGATAGATAGATAGATAGATAGATAGATAGATAGATAGATAGATAGATAGATAGATAGATAGATAGATAGATAGATAGATAGATAGATAGATAGATAGATAGATAGATAGATAGATAGATAGATAGATAGATAGATAGATAGATAGATAGATAGATAGATAGATTAGATAGATAGATAGATAGTAGGTAGGTAGGTTGATAGATGGATAGATAGATAGATAGATAGATAGATAGATAGATAGATAGATAGATAGATAGATAGATAGATAGATAGATAGATAGATAGATAGATAGATAGATAGATAGATAGATAGATAGATAGATAGATAGATAGATAGATAGATAGATAGATAGATAGATAGATAGATAGATAGTAGGTAGGTAGGTAGGTAGGTAGGTAGGTGGGTTGATAGATAGATAGATAGATAGATAGGTAGGTAGGTGGGTTGATAGATAGATAGATAGATAGATAGATAGATAGATAGATAGATAGATAGATAGATAGATAGATAGATAGATAGATAGATAGATAGATAGATAGATAGATAGATAGATAGATAGATAGATAGATAGATAGATAGATAGATAGATAGATAGATAGATAGATAGATAGATAGATAGACATTAAATTGCTCTTCAAAACAAGTACATACTTCTATTTACATCTTAAAGGAGAAAATATCATATACTTCACTGAAAAGCATTCCACTGACCACACACGTCACGCGTACTCTGAAAAGCACCTGACCTACATTTTCATTTACGGGTGGAGACTGAGCATCTATTAGTGTAGCAGGAGAGCTGTAATGCTGATTCACAAATAAATCATTATCTAAGCTATAAATGCAGCGATTATTAACCGAAGGAAGCCATTCCTCGTTAGAACTGCTTTAAGTTGCCTATTCATTCTTGACGACTCGGCATAGTGAATGGTTGATACAACCAGGAAATTTTTTTTTGTAAACATTCAGAAACCATGAGTTGTTAACCTTTTGGCTCGGTACTATGGATATGGAAACCCTTCGGCCTTGATTCCATGATAGGTACCGTAAATCTGGGAGAAATGTGGCTTTTCTGCCTACCTCCGGGAATGAACCCTGACCACAAGGAGTTCGTCACCCGGTCACCGCGTAGTCCGGTTAAGCCAACTACGTTAGAGAGCCGGGTACAACCAGGTTATAAGCACATCACATCTGCCTCTAAGGCAAGGCTGGGCAACCTCTATCGGTCTGCGGGCCACATTTTGAACAACTAAACTGGCCGCGGGCCATATAGAAAACATTCCACTATAAACACATCACAAGTTTTCCTCCTGAAACCTTATTCTGTGCGATATCTCAGATTATAATCCGTCGCTACGATTCTGGACAGGCAGACTTCTTCTTCTTCTTCTTCGCGTTCACCAGCTGTAAACTCTGGCGTAAAGTTTTGGTTGTTCATCCACCTCTGAACTGCAGTCCTGCTCCAGAACCTGAGTGTTGCGTGTGCATCAGTTTTACAGATCTGATTCAATTGAATGTAGACTGCTGGTTCCTTGCCTCTCAGGCAGATGCACTCCGACTTCAAAGGAAGCTCCCCAGTTAGTCGACTCTTACGACATGCTTATGGGGAGGCAGTGGGTCTATTCTTGTTTTCCTCACAATAGGGCCCCGGAACCCACACGGGGGATCCAGGCAGACTGACCCACTGACTAAATGTGTCTGTTCCGGGAAAATGAACGGTTGTCCCCTACATTTCATTATCAAAGTCCGTCGTCAGACAGTCTTCTAATGGCTCGAGTGTGTCCGCAGCACGTGTTTTACTAACAGGCTCACAGATTTGGTGACATCAGTTTCTGCTTATCACTGTTTAGTTTTTTTTTTTTCTTTCAACACACGAAGGTATGTTTTGTGTTCTGCTATTTTGTAAACTCGGTGGCCAGATTATTTGGTAATTTTACACTAGCCTAGCTACACTTTGATCTTAGCCAAAAGGCCGAAAAGCGGTACATCACCAATGATCCATCGTCCTTTTTAGGATGAAATTTTTCGTTATTTGAAGCCCCGCCCTGGCTATCGCCGGGGGCCGCAATATAGCCAGGCCATAAAAATGGCCTAATGGCTGAACGCGTTTCTGGGACCTCTCCACGGTGATCCTCATCCACATGGTGGCACATTGTGTCATCGGAAATTTATCGCTTGTGTGATGTCCTGGTGGGGTAGAAAGTCAGTCAATCAGTTAGCCTAGCTGGCCAGTAAAAATCGCTAGGTGGGCCAGTTTTGGCCTACGGGCCATAGTGTGCCAACTCCTGCTCTAGGGCGAAAACATTATAGTTATTGAAAAAATAAATCTTATCCTGCCACAAATTACTGCCGTGCCACCAGCGCTATCAATGTAAGAAGACTTGACAACACCGACCGCATTGGCTAACACTGAGTGACAGCTTCACATAAAGATTTGTGGCGTGTCTCCAAACATGCTACTTGTTTGATTTCTCTGGCTGTCCTCCCCCCCCCCCCCCCCCCCCAAGTATAGATGCGAGCTGCGCTGTCATTTTCTCTATAAAACAGGCAAAGCAGTCTGGGTCACACTCACAGCCACTTCATTTCACACAGCAGGGATGGCGACCGCTCGCAGCAGTTTACAGGGAAAAGTCGCCCTGATTTCAGGCAAGTGTCTCTGTTGTGGTTTGTGTGGGTCTGTCTTACAGTCGCTCTTCCACCACTTTTTCCTCCTCCTCCTCTTCTTCATTTTCTTCTTCTTCTTCTCCTCCTCTTCTTCTTCTTCTTCTTCTTCTTCTTCTTCTTCTTCTTCTTCTTCTTCTTCTTCTTCTTCTTCTTCTTCTTCTTCTTCTTCATTCATTCATTCGTTCGTTCGTTCATTTCAGTGACGTGTCTGAGGTGGGGAAGATATCAACTACTTTGGTATGCTCTCTCTCATTAACTGTGGAGGTTTGCCTTCAGTTCTCTGTAGTTGTTCTTCGTGCCTTTAGTTCAATTAGGTTGTTATTGATGCTTTCAGGTGCCTCCACCTGTGACGGTCTGATGAGACAGACTTTATGGCTGCTTGCCTAAAGCCTCTCCAGTCAGTAAGTTCTGTACCCAGATTTGTCTTGGTCTGCTGCTTCTCATCCTCCTCTGTATTGAGCCCTGTGGTATTATTTTTGAAAGGCAGTTAGATGTCCGCAGCATTTCATTTTTCGTCTTTTCACTGTAGTTGAAAGAGATTTATAGTTGTCAATGTCCTGGAGACGATTGGACTGCACCGGGGTTGAACTAGGGAGCCGCGTTAGCGCAGTCGATAAGAGGCTCGCTTTCAAATCCAGCTGTGACTCGCTGCAGCCACGGTCGGTATTCGAAACTGTGCGATTCCTGGGGTACACCCAGCATCTGGGAAATGGGTACCAGAGTTGACACTCTGGGGTGAATGGAGGAACGTCGATGTAGCTACGAAATTACGTGCGAAAGGCGACACAGGCGGACAATTCTTATCAGCTGTCCGTACTGGTAGCATAGCACTTATGGTTTATAACCGTGTGCAATGACGCTGGTTCACATCTCCCGACTTTACCTTTACTACTGCCCGAGGCGCACCATTTTGACAGACAGATCGGACAATTCTACACCAGCTCGGTCGTCGCCCGCGTTAAACAATTTCACAAAACTTTCTTAAATTGTGTGTCTGATTTCTGTTCCAGCCTTTGTTTCTTCTAATTTCTTCATTTTTCATTGTCATCTCTTACTGTTGCTATGACAGATCTTCTAAGCCTCTGTTAGGATGACGCTCACACTGGTTGCGGTTAACGTTAACTTTAAGAGTTAACGTTGGCCACAAATATCGCCGACCTTGCCAGTTCTGTTACAAACATTAAAAGCACACACACGTACACACAAACGTATACACACAAACGCATACCTACTGAAAACAAGCTAATTTATAATAATTTTGACATTACAAATCTTTGTACTTTGAAAGTGAAACTGTTCCAGTCGCACATAAGAATACCTTAGAGTTCAACCAACCAGTTGACAGTTCTTTTGCGTCTGGGTAATCTATAATTTTTAGGCGTAGGGCTTTCTCGTCAACTAATAAAAACGCGTCATCCAGTAATTCTGCGATTTTTAATTTGTATCTTGTGGGAACAGTATAGAAATACCTTGCCGTGAAGGTTCGTCGACGTCTTCGGAGGCAAGCACAAGACAGTTAGTCGCCAGTTTATTCTCATCGTGCATAAAATCTTTCAGCTCACTTCTAAGACATCCCTCAACATGACCTTATTTATGCGTTGGTCCAATGTTCACCGTAAGCCTGTCGAGCCAGGGCTCTAGTCCAGGCATCATATTTTCTTTTTCATGATCTTCTCGCAGTCTGTTCACGGCTGCGGAGTCACATCCATCTGCCGATTCTAGTCTCCCCGCTCTGTCTGGCAGCATTCAATAATCAGCCGGTTCTATGTCTCGTTAGCTTTCGACAATAGCCCTTCACATCCTCTGATAAGTTTCCTCTTACATCTTACGTCTGCATGTTCTGACACAAAACTGAAGCTGATTTTCGTCAGTCGTGGACCCATCATAAAAACTAAACGTTTCAGAATGTGAAAACATATTTGGCTTTTGTCTGCACATTGTCACTAAACTCACAGAAAGGGGAATCAGGGAGCTGGAGTTGACAAATTAGAATACGTCCCGGGAAACATTAAAACACGAAAAATGTGTGTATGTGACGAATGCAGACATATTTATGTGGCATGTTATATACTTGCAAATGAACCATGTAGTAAAATCGATACAGAGGAGATAAAAAATGTCACAGATTTGAATAGTCCAGGCTCAGTACTGAGCAAACATGGCGACTGCACACAAGAAGTCAGAAAAAGACTCTCTTTAGCAATGTAGAGGCTCAGGAGCATGAAGAACCTATGGCGCCGCACGTTCTGGCCAGATACAGTACATATTTGGAGACCATGCAACTTTTCCGTCGCAACTTACAGATGTGAGCCTTGAACTGTTACCCAATCACTAAAGAAAAAACATCTGAGCTTTTTTTCAACTGAAGTGCTGCAGAAAGAATACCATAGACCAACAAGAAGAAAAACGCCATCCTACCTGATCTGGGCATCGAGAAGAATTGGCTCATAAACAGCATCCTGTCTCGAAAGATGAGCTATTTGGCCATTTAAAACGTCATGGTCGCCTAGGAAGAACGGTAAACGAGACAGAGGCCGCCCTCTGCGAATATAGATACTAGGGCTGTACCGAATAGTGATTTTCACTATTCGGCCGAATACGAATAACGGGACCAACTATTCGGCCGAATACGAATACGAATAGTGTATTGTGTCTAAAAGAAGAAAACACAAAACACACATTTATAATGTAAAACGTACGCTCAACTTTTATTTCAAATAAAGTAGGACAGAATAGTCGTCTTCTTCTTTAGCATTCTGAGGCCTTGAGGTTCACTGCTGCAGATATCACTCGTCTCCATTCATCTCTCTGACTGGCCTTCTCTTCACAATTTGTGACAACAGTTGTTTGCAGGTCTGGCTGGACATTATCTCTCTAACTTCTTTTTTGTCTGCCTCGTGGTCTACGCCGATTCCTCTCTCAGGTGTATACAGTTTTTACTTCTCTGTCATTTGACATTCTTTCAATATGCCTCAAACATTTTAGTCTGTTAGCTCTCATGATGCCAGTGATCAATGGTGATTTAAACAGATTATGTGTTACGCTGTTAGCATCTTTAATGGGTCCAAAAATTTGTCGTAAGACTGTTTTCAAAAACCTGTAATAAGGCCTCATCTCTTTTATTGCTGCTTCAAGTTTCAGAGCCAAATAAAACGACTGGTCTTATCAACGTTTTATATATTTTGATCTTGGTGTTGCGAGACAGACACTTTGACTTTAGCAGATGTTGAAGGGCATAGTATGCTTTATTTCTAGGTTGTATTCTAGATTGTATTTCTTCTCTCAGCATGTTGGAGCTGTTGAAGGCTGCACCCAAGTACTTATATGTTTTCGTTCGTTTGATTTTCATATTATTGACTTGTATGTGGCCGGAGTTTATATTCTTTCCATGTCTAGTTAGTATTCGTACAGAATAGTAAACATTTTAAAACATTAATGTTTTGTATCCTTTAGTCAGTCTGTGGTGACTAATAACTAGGAATGAAAGAATCCTAAGTATTGTAACAAGTAACTAAACTTGGAAATTGTCACTGACAGCTTAGTTAATGCAGGAAAGCTACATTAGGTTTCAACAAAACCAATCGTATCATGTTGTCAGCATTAAGGCCGTGTATGCAGAAGCAGGTGTAATGTAACTACTATTCGTATTCGGCCGAAAACCGAATAGTCAATTTTTCCACTATTCGCCCCGAAGCGAATACGAAGCGAATATTCGGTACAGCCCTAATAGATACAGGATATTAGAGATGCATTAGCTGTGAAAACCATACGATTAGAAAACGGCTAGAGAAATAGAGCTTTTTAGCAGTATTGCGATCACAGCGACGTTCTGTGAAGGATCTGCTGACTGACTGATGATAAGTTTAATTAGGAACGTGAATACAGATATCGCCAGTAGGACTTGGGCTGAGTTTATCAGTTAACGTTTGTTATTATAACGGGGTGGGGGTGCAGTAGTTGTGGATAATGACAGAATGATTGTGTTTTTCAGTGTTGACAATGACAGGATGATTGTGTTGTTCAGTATGGACAATGACAGGATGATTGTGTTTTTCAGTGTGGACAATGATAAGATGATTGTGTTATCCATTGTAAACAATGACAGGACATCGTGTAGCGCATACTTTACCTGGCTAGTCTCATCATGTAGGTGGTACTTTACCTGGCTTATCTCATCATGTAGCGGGTACTTTACCTGGCCTATTTCATCATGTAGTGGGTACTTTACCTGGCTTATCTCATCGTGTAGGTGGTACTTTACCTGGCTTATCTCATCATGTAGTGGGTACTTTACCTGGCTTATCTCATCATGTAGGTGGTACTTTACCTAGCTAATTTCATCATGTAGCGGGTACTTTATCTGGATTATCTCATCGTGTAGGTGGTACTTTACCTGGCTTATCTCATCATGTAGTGGGTACTTTACCTGGCTAATCTCATCATGTAGCGGGTACTTTTTTGGCTAATCTCATCAAGTAGCGGTACTTTACGTGGCTACCATCACGTTGAGGCAAAGACATCAGCGCACTTTTCCTATTCTCTTCCCTTAGGTAATTGTGTGTCCAAGTTGTCTCTCTCCCTTTAGTCTTTTGTCAACCGTGTTGCTGATCGACTCTTGTCTCTTCCGTGATGAATGTCTTTCACCACTGTTCTCTCTAAAGCAGTCTGGGTATACTTTGGCCTCATTTGTGTGTCTTGTTCCATCTGTTTGAAATGTCACCGTTACTAATATGGAAGTAACGTTTCGGAAAGATTGTTAAAATCGGTACAAACGAGACCCAGCTTATTAGTGACGTAAAACTCTGAAATAAATATTCAATATCTTGGCGAATGAGACAATCAGTGTCCTGGATGCAAATAATTAAATGAAACAATAGCATGCATTATTTAATCAGTCGTCAAGGGGAGGCAGAAGGGAAGACAATCACATCGATAGATGGTGGGACAACAGTCTTATAGCTGGTGATGCAAGGGTCAAAGTTGGAGCGCGTTGGAGATCAGGTGCAAGGAACTTTCACTGTGCAGAGGGCACGATTGATTGACCAGGATATGGCTTGCCTTCTTTAACCTCAGCTGGCCAAGTTATCCCACGTCCAGGCGACATGCAAACATTCAAAGAAAGCATCCTGACTGAATTACCATCGTGAACTGGCAACACTGCTCTACCAAGAAGAATCATTACAATGTATATTTATTTAAAAGTATATTTACCCACTTTGAGCACATAAAAAGTGTGCACACGAAATAATTTTTTATTGAAACAAACTTCAAAGACCTAAACCTATTTAAAGATAAGGTCGTCAATAATTCATAATCCGAAAATAACTATGAAGGTCATCATTGTATACAATTGTGAGGAATCGTAGTCCGGCATAAATGTACGGAGATTACAATTTCCATACTTGCATACAATTTCCCCGCACCTGTTTTATGACTGAAAAAAAAAACACACACTGCAACGCAGCGAGTAACAGGCTTTCCTGAATAAACTCCTGCAAGCAGAGAGATGGTTTCTGAGATGGAACGCCTACAAAACTTTGGAAGGTCAGAGCAAACGACAGTGATAACTTTTGAAGGTTTGAGCAAACGACCGTGAAATCTTTGGAAGGTTTGAGCAAACCACAGTGATATTTTTGGAAGGTCTGAGCAAACCACAGTGATATCTTTGGAAGGTTTGAGCAAACGGCAGTGATATCTTTTGAAGTTTTGAGCAAACGACAGTGATATTTTGGGAAGGTCTGAGCAAACCACAGTGATATCCTTGTGAGGTTTAAGCAAACCACAGTGATATTTTTGGAAGGTTTGAGTAAACCATAGTGATATCTTTGTGAGGTTTGAGCAAACCACAATGATGTCTTTGGAAGGTTTGAGCAAACGACAGTTATATCTTTGGGAGGTTTGAGCAAACGACAGTGATATCTTTTGAAGGTTTGAGCAAACCCCATTGATATTTTTGGGAGGTTTGAGCAAACCACAGTGATATCTTTGGGAGGTTTGAGCAAACGACAGTGATATCTTTGGAAGGTTTGAGCAAACGAAAGTGATATATTTTGAAGGTTTCAGCAAACGACAGTGATATCTTTGTGGGGTTTGAGCAAACCACAGTGATATCTTTGGGAGGTTTGAGCAAACGACAGTGATATCTTTGGAAGGTTTGAGCAAGCGACAGTAATATCTTTGGAAGGTTTGAGCAAACGACAGTGATATCTTTGGAAGGTTTGAGCAAACGACAGTGATATCTTTGGAAGGTTTGAGCAAACGACAGTGATATTTTGGGAAGGTCTGAGAAAACCACAGTGATATCCTTGTGAGGTTTAAGCAAACCACAGTGATATCTTTGGAAGGTTTGAGTAAACCACAGTGATATCTTTGGAAAGTTTGAGCAAACGACAGTTATATCTTTGGAAGGTTGGAGCAAACCACAGTGATATCTTTGGAAGGTTTGAGCAAACGACAGTGATATCTTTGGAAGGTTTGAGCAAACGACAGTGATATCTTTTAAAGGTTTCAGCAAACGACAGTGATATCTTTGTGGGGTTTGAGCAAACCACAGTGATATCTTTGGGAGGTTTGAGCAAACGACAGTGATATCTTTGGAAGGTTTGAGCAAGCGACAGTGATATGTTTGTGAGGTTTGAGCAAACCACAGTGATATCTTTGGGAGGTTTGAGCAAACGACAGTGATATCTTTGGAAGGTTTGAGCAAGCGACAGTAATATCTTTGGAAGGTTTGAGCAAACGACAGTGATATCTTTGGAAGGTTTGAGCAAACGACAGTGATATCTTTGGAAGGTTTGAGCAAACGAAAGTGATATCTTTGGAAGGTTTGAGTAAACCACAGTGATATCTTTGTGAGGTTTGAGCAAACCACAGTGATATCTTTGGAAAGTTTGAGCAAACCACAGTGATATCTTTGAAGGTTTTGAGCAAACGACAGTGATATCTTTGGAAGGTTTGAGCAAACGACAGTGATATCTTTGGAAGGTTTGAGCAAACGACAGTGATATCTTTGGAAGGTTTGAGCAAACGACAGTGATATCTTTGGAAGGTTTGAGCAAACGACAGTGATATCTTTGGGGGTTTGAGCAAACGACAGTGATATCTTTGGAAGGTTTGAGCAAACGACAGTGATATCTTTGGAAGGTTTGAGCAAACGAAAGTGATATCTTTGGAAGGTTTGAGCAAACGACAGTGATATCTTTGGAAGGTTTGAGCAAACGACAGTGATATCTTTGGAAGGTTTGAGCAAACCACAGTGATATCTTTGTGAGGTTTGAGCAAACGACAGTGATATCTTTGGGAGGTTTGAGCAAACGACAGTGATATCTTTGGAAGGTTTGAGCAAACGACAGTGATATCTTTGTGAGGTTTGAGCAAACCACAGTGATATTCTCTTGGGAGGTTTGAGCAAACGACAGTGATATCTTTGGAAGGTTTGAGCAAACGACACAGTATCTTTGTGAGGTTTCTTATCTCTGGGAGGTTTGAGCAAACGACAGTGATATCTTTGGAAGGTTTGAGCAAGCGACAGTGATATCTTTGGAAGGTTTGAGCAAATCACAGTTATTTCTTTGGAAGGTTTGGGCAAACCACAGTGATGTCTTTGGAAGGTTTGAGCAAACGACAGTGATATCTTTGGAAGGTTTGAGCAAGCGACAGTGATATCTTTGGAAGGTTTGAGCAAACCACAGTGATATCTTTGGAAGTTTTGGGCAAACGACAGTGAAATCTTTGGAAGGCTTGTGCAAACGACAGTGATATCTTTGGAAGGTTTGAGCAAACGACAGTGATATGTTTGTGAGGTTTGAGCAAACGACAGTGATATCTTTGGAAGGTTTTAGCAAACGAAAGTAATATCTTTGGGAGGTTTGAGCAAACGACAGTGATATCTTTGGAAGGTTTGAGCAAACGAAAGTAATATCTTTGGGAGGTTTGAGCAAACGACAGTGATATCTTTTGAAGGTTTGAGCAAACGACAGTGATATCTTTGGAAGGTTTGAGCAAACGACAGTGATATCTTTGGAAGGTTTGAGCAAACGACAGTGATATCTTTGGGAGGTTTGAGCAAACGACAGTGATGTCTTTGGAAGGTTTGAGTAAACCACAGTGATATCTTTGTGAGGTTTGAGCAAACCACAGTGATATCTTTGGAAAGTTTGAGCAAACGACAGTGATATCTCTGGAAGGTTTGAATAAACCACAGTGATATCTTTGATAGGTTTGAGCAAACCACAGTGATATCTTTGGGAGGTTTGAGAAAACGACAGTGATATCTTTGGAAGGTTTGAGCAAACGACAGTGATATCTTTTCAAGGTTTCAGCAAACGACAGGGATATCTTTGTGAGGTTTGAGCAAACCACAGTGATATCTTTGGGAGGTTTGAGCAAACGACAGTGATATCTTTGGAAGGTTTGAGCAAACGACAGTGATATCTTTGGAAGGTTTGAGCAAGCGACAGTGATATCTTTGGAAGGTTTGAGCAAACCACTGTGATATCTTTGGAAGTTTTGGGCAAACGACAGTGATATCTTTGGAAGGTTTGAGCAAACAATGTCGACAACGACAGTGATATCTTTGGAAGGTTTGAGCAAGCGCAAACGACTTTGATATCTTTGGAAGTTTTGGGCAAACGACAGTGATATCTTTGGAAGGCTTGTGCAAACGACAGTGATATCTTTGGAAGGTTTGAGCAAACGACAGTGATATGTTTGTGAGGTTTGAGCAAACGACAGTGATATCTTTGGAAGGTTTGAGCAAACGAAAGCGATATCTTTGGAAGGTTTGAGTAAACCACAGTGATATCTTTGTGAGGTTTGAGCAAACCACAGTGATATCTTTGGAAAGTTTGAGCAAACGACAGTGATATCTCTGGAAGGTTTGAGTAAACCACAGTGATATCTTTGTGAGGTTTGAGCAAACCACAGTGATATCTTTGGAAAGTTTGAGCAAACGACAGTGATATCTTTGGAATTTTTGAGCAAACGACAGTGATGTCTTTGGAAGGTTTGAGCAAACGACAGTTATATCTTTGGGAGGTTTGCGCAAACCACAGTTATATCTTTGGAAGGTTTGAGCAAACAACAGTGATATCTTTTGATGGTTTGAGCAAACCACAGTGATATCTTTGGGAGGTTTGAGCAAACCACAGTGATATTTTTGGGAGGTTTGAGCAAACGACAGTGATATCTTTGGAAGGTTTGAGCAAACGACAGTGATATCTTTTGAAGGTTTCAGCAAACGACTGTGATATCTTTGTGAGGTTTGAGCAAACCACGGTGATATCTTTGGGAGGTTTGAGCAAACGACAGTGATATCTTTGGAAAGTTTGAGCAAACGACAGCGATATCTTTGGAAAGTTTGAGCAAACGACAGTGATATCTTCAGGAGGTTTGAGCAAACGACAGTGATATCTTTGGAAGGTTTGAGCAAACGACAGTGATATCTTTGGAAGGTTTGAGCAAACGACAGTGATATCTTTGAAAGGTTTGAGTAAACCACAGTGATATCTTTGTGAGGTTTGAGCAAACCACAGTGATATCTTTGGAAAGTTTGAGCAAACGACAGTGATATCTCTGGAAGGTTTGAGTAAACCACAGTGATATCTTTGTGAGGTTTGAGCAAACCACAGTGATATCCTTGGAAAGTTTGAGCAAACGACAGTGATATCTTTGGAAGGTTTGAGCAAACCACAGTGATGTCTTTGAAAGGTTTAAGCAAACGACAGTTATATCTTTGGGAGGTTAGAGCAAACGACAGTTATATCTATGGAAGGTTTAAGCAAACGACAGTGATATCTTTTGAAGGTTTGAGCAAACCACAGTGATATCTTTGGGAGGTTTGAGCAAACGACAGTGATATCTTTGGGAGGTTTGAGCAAACGACAGTGATATCTTTTGAAGGTTTGAGCAAACGACAGTGATATCTTTTGAAGGTTTTAGCAAACGACAGTGATATCTTTGTGAGGTTTGAGCAAACCACAGTGATATCTTTGGGAGGTTTGAGCAAACGACAGTGATATCTTTGGAAGGTTTGAGCAAGCGACAGTGATATCTTTGGAAGGTTTGAGCAAATCACAGTGATATCTTTGGAAGGTTTGGGCAAACGACTGTGATATCTTTGGAAGGCTTGTGCAAACGACAGTGATATCTTTGGAAGGTTTGAGCAAACGACAGTGATATCTTTGTGAGGTGTGAGCAAGCCACAGTGATATCTTCGGGAGGTTTGAGCAAACGACAGTGATATCTTTGGAAGGTTTGAGCAAACGACAGTGATATCTTTAGAAGGTTTGAGCAAACCACGGTGATATCTTCTGAAGGTTTGAGCAAACGACAGTGATATTTATTTAAACAGACGCTGAAGATAAAACATTACATGCACACGTCAGACATTCAACAGCAAATTTTGCCATCTTCACAGTGGAGGTTGTCAACATCGGCTGCACTTTTTGGGGAGTTCACGAGGTGGAGCCCCAGGAATTGTTTTTTATACTAGTACCGAAAAGAGGTCGGCTCTGTGGCTAAGTCGATGTGAACACTTCATAATGCCGGGATGCTGGGTTCGATCCCAGCTGCGGGCCATTTGCCTTGCGTTGGTTTCGACAGTGGTATCAAGAAAACCGACCTACAGAAAGCAATGGCAAACTACTAGACGTAAATTTGCCTAGAAAAACCACACAAGAGCCATGGGCTGTTGGAGTTGGTTCTGCAACGTCCTGTAAAGGATGCGCAACTAACCTTAACCGAAAAGAGAGGAGCAATGTATTTTTTTTATAGCTGCTTAATAATATTGCAGAATCCTGGACGGTGACTGTTCCAATAAACAGCAACAGTGACGAACTAAACGTATACGTTCATACGTTGACAGAAGACTGGCTTGAGCTCAAAACTGGGCGTACACTGACTCTAGTCTGTTCCAAGCTACATAGTGGATCTTCTGTCATTGGTCGTTCCGTCTAGGGGATTAACCGTCAGGCACTCAGTTCAAGTTCAAAAACTCTTATTGTCTATCAGGCTCGTGTTCTCAACACTCTGGTTTATGGGAGTGAAACTTGGTCAGCTTATTCGCACCAGGAGAGACAGCTAAATAGCTTTCACATGCGATGCCTAATAAGAATACTTGTCATTAAGTGGCAGGACAAAATCACAAACACTGAGGTACTGGAAAGAGCAGGTACTACAACAGTCTTCTCAATGCTCAGTCTACGAAGGCTCAGGTGGCTGGGTCTCACCTGGAGAATGGAGGATGGCAGAGTCTCTAAGGACATCCTTTATGGTGAATTAAAGACAGGTAGAAGATGTCACGGCCGACCATTACTACGGTATAAAGATGTGTGCAAGCGGGACATGAATGATACAGGTATTAAGGCGAAATCGTGGAAACAAAATGCCATGGAGCATTTTGTGTGGAGAGGGCATATCAGGAACGGAATGAGAGTGTAGGAAAAATGATCACAGAAAGGATGAGAGCTGAGCGGCTGAGAAGAAACGGATTAAACACAAAAGTTGACAGCTATGGTCCTGAAATCCCATGCTATCATTGTGGAAGACTTTTCTTGACACGGGCGGGTCTTGCTTGTCACACTCGCCATCGTCATGGATTGTGAGTCCCATGCCTCCTCATAGCGCAATATAACACTATCGTCTGGAAAGACGGAAAGGTACCAGTCAATCATCACCCAGTTCAAGTGTCTCAAACATAGTAATTTTTATGTATAGGTTACCAATGACCATGCACGTCAGTGTTGTAGACAATGGCTGGCCAGCCCAGTTTTACACAGATGTCTCAAGCGACACAGCTAGCCAGGACAGATTCTTCTTCTTCATCGCGTTAATCGGCTGTAGACTCTAGTGGAAAGTTCTGGTTGTTCGTCCACCTCTACACATTAGTACTTTTTCATGCACATCCGTTTTACAGATCTGGAGTATTTGTAAGTAGAAGGTTGGCTCCTTGTCTCTCTCGTAAATGCACTCCGACTACAAGGGAAACCCCTAATTAGTCGACTCCTACGCCATGATCTTTAGGAAGGCAGTGGAACTATTGCCCCCACCCCCTCCAGTGTGCATCTCGAACCCTCATGAGCAGGATAGATTTAATCTCAGACGTACTCATAATCGCGCTTCCTTCCCGCCTTTCTGTTCCAGTGCCAAACACGGAATTCAATCACGATGTTTTTCACTCTTAGTCTCATGCGTTCAATTTGCATGCAGAATTCTAACATTACTCCCTTTTCTTCATGTTTATTTAAATCTCGTTAACCACGTAGCAATCCTTCATAGCTTACGCTTTTCTGAACTCCACCCCTATGCTAAGGAATTTATCTTCACATGGTAAAACTGCAAACGTTCCGGTAAAACACGGATTTTTTCTTATTCTTCTGCGTTCGACATCAGTCATGCTACACATTGAGTCCCGTCTGGGTCACAAATAGGATTGTGCGTTTAAGCTTCTCACGCAATGTGGCTCCCTTGGGCCAGATACACAGTCTTTGCTGGGAGAGGTTAGGGCAGTGCTGCAGTATCTGCTCAGGGGTCTGTCTTTTTGCTCCACAATCACAGGCAGCAGATTCGTTTATGCCTATCCTGTACAGGTGTGCTCGAAGACCAAAGTGTCATGTCCGAAGTCTAAAAATTGATGTTTGTTCTTTCCTGTTGAGTTTGTTTATGCTGTCACTCTCTGGTCTGTAATCTCCGTTCTGCCTTCTCCACTCCCGCTTGAAAGACTGCTTTAGCGCTGTTTTGGTTTCCTTGTAGCTGTGTGGTGGATAAGTTATGGAAGAATACTCCCAGCTTTTGCCAACTCATCTGCTCTCTCATTTCCTTGAATACCACAGTGGGCTGGTATCCACTGCAAGACCAGTTCTGCTTCCTTGGAGAGTAAGCCAATGTTAGTCCTTAGATCTGCAATTAGTTTGTCTTGTTTTTTTTCTTGATAGTGCTTGGAGAACAGACAATGAGTAACTAAGTATGACAATTTTGTGCCCTCTGTGTTTTCGAGTGATGAGATGTTGGACTGCAGAAAGGGGGGCAGTTGCCTAACCCAAGGAACGCATCATACGTTCATAGGTTACTGCCTAGATGCCCAATGAACGCACGATGCGCCGATTCTAGTCTCTGTTGACCACCCTTTGGGCCTGTGATGCTAAATCCTCTGGGACTCAAAGAGCTAAGCTCTGATGTTAGTGCAGATGTCACCTGCTGGTAGAGAGAGAGAGAGTTTCTGCTCTACTGCTAGGGGGTTTAATGTATATTCCATACCCCCTTTCTGACTGCATCTGTAGCAGAGCCGTCGGTAAAAACCTGGGTCTAAGTGGTGTTGGGATACTTCTCATCAAGCATATCAAGAGCCAGGGTTCTCTGTTGTGATCCCTGGTACCTTTAGGATTACATTTGACTTCTCTGGCTTGCTTGTCCATGGTTCTGGCCTAAGTTTTTCGCACAGTGCAACATCTCTTTCAAGCAGATCTTGGTGGTGTCTGTACAGTTCTCTAGCAAGGTGGTTGGGGCTCTGACGCTTCAGTCTGTTTTTTGTTCTCTCTTGAAATTTAAAATGCATTGTATGACTTTGAAGTCTTTTGAATTTCTCATACTGTAAAAGAGTGTTGTATTGTTTTCTGAGTTCGAGTGGTTCAGTGTCTGCTATCCTCTCTATCTCTCTGATAGGGGTGGTTTTCATGGCTCCGAGGACAATCCTTAATCCCATATTTTGAACCTTGTTCAGTTTTCCCATTGTTGTCTTGGCTGCTGCAGCCCATGCAGTGGAGGCATATTCCATGACTGGCCTGATTGCTCCAGTAAATACTTCTTTCAGGATTCTGGAGTTTGCTCCCCATGTGGTACCCGCTATTTTTTTTCATCGCTGCAAGCTTCTTGAATGCTTTCCCCTGTATTGCTTCTACGTCTGACTTCCAAGTTAGTCGCGAATCAAGTGTAACACCAAGAAAGGTAGGAGTGTCAGTCTGTGGAATGAGCTGGTTTTTTTAATCCATATTTCGATTTTGGGGGAGGGGGGGGTGAAGAGGAAAGTGATGTGTGTTTTTTGAATTGTTAAGCTTTAGACCCCACTTTTCGGTCCTGGCTTCTACATTTTCCACAGTTTTCTGTAACAGATATGAGGCCGTGGTAGTGTATTCAGAGGCTGTCCAAAGTGCAAAGTCATCGGCATTTAGGGTATTGGAAACGTGCTGGTGGCAGGTTGCTGTGATATCATTTATGTAAACCAGATACAGAGTTGGTGCTATCGCACTGCCCTGGGGAACTCTTCTCTTAGTTTTGCCAGTTTGCCGATATGTCCATCAATTCTGAATCTGGCTCTGCGTTGGAAAAGTAAGTCTTTGATCCACTTGTACATGTTAAAACACGGATAATTACACAGACAAAATCTGGTCATTTGATGAGCAGAAAGGCATTGGCAGCCTTTTGTTACGACAGGGCAAGTCAGCACGAAAAGATGCAGAGACAGACGGAGGGAGATGATGCTTGATAGTACAAGGTGATGTCACAAATAAATGTCATCAGTAGAGTTATTTCAAAAATTGATGAGAACTCTGTAAGATTACAAGGAACCTACTTTAAATAGTGAAATATATGGCAGAACTGTGTGAGATCACAAGGAGACTACTTTAAAAAGTAGAAAATAGAACTGTGTGAGATCACAAGGAGACTACTTTAAAGAGTGGAAGATATGGCAGAACTGTGTGAGATCACAAGGAGTCTACTTTAAAGAGTGGAAGATATGGCAGAACTGTGTGAGATCACAAGGAGACTACTTTGAAGAGTGGAAGATATGGCAGAACTGTGTGAGATCACAAGGAGACTACTTTAAAGAGTGGAAGATATGGCAGAACTGTGTGAGATCACAAGGAGACTACTTTAAAGAGTGGAAGATATGGCAGAACTGTGTGAGATCACAATGAGACTACCCTGAGGAGTGGAAAATATGGCAGAATTGTGTGAGATCACAAGGACAATACTTTGAAGAGTGGAAGATATGGCAGAACTGTGTGAGATCACAAGGAGACTACTTTAAAGAATGGAAGATATGGCAGAACTGTGTGAGATCACACGGAGACTACTTTGAATAGTAAAAGATGAAACTGTGTGAGATCACAAGGAGACTACTTTAAAGAGTGGAAAATATGGCAGAATTGTGTGAGATCACAAGGACAATACTTTGAAGAGTGGAAAATATGGCAGAATTGTGTGAGATCCTAAGGAGACTACTTTGAAGAATGGAAGATATGATAGAACTGTGTGAGATCACAAAAAGATTACTTTCAAGAATGGAAGATATGGCAGAACTGTGTGAGATCCTAAGGAGACTACTTTGAAGAGTAGAAGATAGAACTGTGTGAGATCACACGGAGACTACTTTGAAGAGTAGAAGATAGAACTGTGTGAGATCACACGGAGACTACTTTGAAGTTGGATGATTTTGCAGTACTGTGTGAGATCACAAGAAGACTACTTTAAAGAGTAGAAGATAGAACTGTGTGATATCACAAGGGGACTACTTTAAAGTTGGAAGATATGGCAGAACTGTGTGAGATCATAAGGAGACTACTTTGAAGAGTAGAAGATAGAAATGTGTGAGATCACACGGAGACTACTTTTAAGAGTGCAAAATATGGCAGAACTGTGTGAAATCACAAAGAAACTACTTTGAAGAGTGGAAAATATGGTAGAACTGTGTGAGATCACAAGAAGACTACTTTAAAGAGTAGAAGATAGAACTGTGTGAGATTACAAAGAGACTACTTTGAAGTTGGAAGATATGGCAGAACTTGTGAGATCACAGAGAGACTACCTTGAAGAGTAGAAGATAGAAGTGTGAGATCAAAAAGAGACTGCTTTAAAGAGTGGAAGATATGGCAGAACTGTGTGAGATCACAAGGAGACTACTCTGAAGGAGACTGAGGCATCATTGTGGTATGTAAATTGCATACTTTTTTTATAAGCTACGTTCATCTAAAGGATGTCATCCAGGAGCGATCGTCCCACAAAGCGATCCAACGTGGCAGAAATGTTCGTGCAACAGATACCACTCTAAATATTTCACAGGCCTAGCTCGACTAGTATTGAATACATTCGTGTCAAGTGAGCGTGTGTTCTCACGAGCTGGCATGTTGACATGGGCCAGCTTTCCTTTGTTGGTTGATATCAAGTAGACACTGAACAGCACGGACGGAGCAAATCCAGAACTGGTATTGATCATCAATACAGCAACTTATCCATGTCTTGTCTGTTGACTATGATGATACTGTTTTGAACTGCGCACATTGAACTAACTATTTAAGGGAGGCAAGCGATAAGGATAAGTCGCGTTAAGCAGAATAAAAGACCAAATAAGGATAAGTCGTGTTGAGCAGAATAAAAGACCAATTAAGGATAAGTCGCGTTGAGCAGAATAAAAGACCAAAAAAGAATAAGTCGAGTTGAGCAGAATAAAAGACCAAACAAGGATAAGCCAAGTTGAGCAGAATAAAAGGCCAAATAAGGATAAGTCGAGTTGAGCAGAATAAAAGACCAAATAAGGATAAGTCGCGTTAAGCAGAATAAAAGACCAAATAAGTCGAGTTGAGCAGATTAAAAGACCAAAAAAGGATAAGTCGTGTTGAGCAGAATAAAAGACCAAATAAGGATAAGTCGAGTTGAGCAGAATTAAAGACCAAATAAGGATAAGTCGAGTTGAGCAGAATAAAAGACCAAATAAGGATAAGTCGTGTTGAGCAGAATAAAAGACCAAATAAGGATAAGTCGTGTTTAGAAGAATAAAAGACCAAAAAAGGATAAGTCGTGTTGAGCAGAATACAAGACCAAATAAGGATAAGTCGTGTTGAGCAGAATAAAAGACCAAATAAGGATAAGTCGTGTTGAGAAGAATAAAAGACCAAATAAGGATAAGTCGAGTGGAGCAGAATACATTAAAAATAGAAGAAAAACAATAATATAACAAAATTGTCTACGCGCGGGAACCAAAAGTACCAAAGGAAAAAGGGAAGAAAAAATAGAGAAGAGAATTAGAGAATGAGCTGTAAAATTGCAAAATTGTATCCTGAAAACTAAGGGAAGAGTTCTTTGATTGTATCTTGAAAACTAGGGGAAGATTCTTTGATTGTATCCTGAAAACAAAGGGAAGAGTGATTGTATCCTGAACCCTAGGGGAAGAGTCTTTGACTGTATCTAGAAAACTAAGGAAAGAGTTTTTAATTGCATCCTGATCACTAAAGGAAGAGTCATTGATTGTCTCTAGAAAACTAAGGAAAGAGTTTTTGATTGTATCCTGAACACTAGGGGAAGAGTCTTTGATTTATCTAGAAAACTAAGGAAAGAGTTTTTAATTGTATCCTGATCACTAAAGGAAGAGTCATTGATTGTCTCTAGAAAACTAAGGAAAGAGTTTTTGATTGTATCCTGAACACTAGGAGAAGAGTCTTTGATTGTATCTAGAAAACTAGGGAAAGAGTTTTTGATTGTATCCTGACAACTAGGGTAAGAATTTCCATGTCCTGAAAATTAGGGAAAAACTATTTGTGTACTGAATATTAATGGCAAACTCTTTGTATACTAAATACTAAGGGAAAACTCTTGAACTAGATCGGGAAAACTAGTCTGATGTAGTCTACTTAGCTTTCAATAGAGAGCTTGTCAAAATATGATTTATGATGAACTGCGTCAGAATATGATTTATAAAGAGCTGCATCAAAACATGGTTTATGATAAACTGTGTAAAAACATGATTTATGTTGAGCTGCGTCAGAATATAATTTATGTTAAGCTGCGTCAGAAAATAATTTATGATGAGCTGCGTCATAACATGATTTATGATGAGCTGCGTCAAAACATGATTTATGATAAATTGTGTCAAACCATGGTTTATGATAAACTGTGTCAAAACATGATTTATGATGAGCTGTGTTAAAACATTATACATTACCTTTCAAAGCAAAAAAGATCAGTCCAGAGAACTATCTACAGACATCTCTAGAAGTTCTGCTCACGATTTAGACATTAGAGTAGGAAATATTAATTTCCTGTAGATTTCCTGTGTGCAATTTTAGAAAGAGCAACTTTAAACTGGCTGGTATGTCTGGCTCACAACAAGCAACTGTTAGTTTCACATTTACAGAAATCAATTCGACCAAGTTCTCAAGGATGTGCATCCAGTAAAATGCATCAACTGGTCTAGCTCTTAATTGATCTACCTCTCTAACTTTTACTTTATATCGCATGTTGTCCCATACAAACAGTGCAGTGAGAACTAGCATGGTGTCCCATACAAACAGGGCGATGAGAACTAGCATGTTGTCCCACACAAATAGGACGGTAAGAGTCAGCATGTTGTCCCACACAAACAGTGCAGTGTTAACTAGCATTTTATTCTATACAGACAAGGTGGTAAGAACTAGCGTGTTGTCCCATACAAACAGGGTGGTAAGAACTAGCGTGTTGTCCCATACAAACAGGGTGGTAAGAACTCGCGTGTTGTCCCATACAAACAGGGTGGTAAGAACTAGCGTGTGGTCCCTTACAAACAGGGCGGTGAGGACTAGCATGTTGTCCCGCACAAACAGTGCAGTGATAACTAGCATTTTATTTTATAAAGACAGGGTGGTAAGTACGAGCGTTTAGCCCTATACAAACAGGGTGGTAAGAATCAGCGTGTTATCACATACAAACAGGGTGATAAGAACTAGCATGTTGTCCCACACAAACAGTGCAGTGATAACTAGCATTTTATTCTATACAGACAAGGTGGTAAGAACTAGCGTGTTGTCTCATACAAACAGGGTGGTAAGAATCTGCATGTTGTCCCATACAAACAGGGCGGTAAGAATCAGCATATTGTCCCATACAAACAGGGTGGTAAGAACTAGCTTGTTGTCCCATACAAACAGGGTGGTAAGAATCTGCATGTTGTCCCATACAAACAGGGTGGTAAGAACTAGCGTGTTGTCCCATACAAACATGGTGGTAAGAACTAGCATGTTGTCCCACACAAACAGTGCAGTGATAACTAGCATTTTATTCTATACAGACAAGGTGGTAAGAACTAGCTTGTTGTCCCATACAAACAGGGTGGTAAGAACTCGCGTGTTGTCCCATACAAACATGGTGGTAAGAACTAGCGTGTGGTTCCATACAAATCGACAAAAAACGGGGGATGCACGTCCGTTGAAGTCCTCCATCACGTGCTGGTAAGGCACACCATGGACTGTGCTAGAAAGTTGAATCGGCAACAGTTGTTGCAATCTCATTTTGGTAGTACACAATAAACACATGAACCATTAAGCCCCATTTGAGTTTCCGTAAGCTATATATAATCTTGTTTGATTTATCGTGGGCTGCGTTATAATCGCCTGAAGCTGGCGCCATTATTGACAGAAGGATAGACAACTCGGTCATTTGTTGAATTAACTCGTATTATAGTAACAATAATGATGAAAGCGGAAGTGGGAGATGCTATAAACCGCTTAAAGGAATGTACATCTCAAGGGCCAGACAACATCATATTGAAGAACTAAAAGCTACTGCTGAATTGGGTTTAGAAGTTTTGCAAAATTGTTCAATATATTTATAACGTTGGACACGTACCTGATGACCTTTTGAAATCTTTTTTCACACCCCTACCAAAAACACCTGATTCAGTGGAATATGGAGAACATCTAACAGTTAGTATAATGAGTCACGTAATTAAAAATATTTATGAGAATTATCTTAAGAAGAATCAGGTGTAAAGTTAGTGTGGTTTTTTTTAAGGTAAAGGCACAAACAAGGCACATTTATCTTGAGAACGCTTTCAGAAAGAATGATTGAAATGAACATAGATCTGTATGTGTGCTTTATTGATTACACTAAAGCATTGCATAAAGTGAAACATTGAGGAATTATTAGAATTTTTGAAACCTTAGACATCGATGGTATTTATCTCAGAATAATTGAAAAAACATATACTGGCAACAAGAGGCGACCATAAGGATGACAGCCAAGTTTGAACTTTTTAAAACGTTATACAAGGCATTAGACAGAGATGTGTACTTTCACCCAATTTATTCAGTTTGTTTAGTGAAATAAAAATTAGATCCATACATAGTATGCCAAGAATATCGGTTGGTGGGCATATGGTTAACACCCTGCGATATGCTGACGAAATATTTTGGATCGCTAAAAATTAAACACAACTTCAAGAAATGATAAATATAATTGTAACGGGTAGTGAGAACAAGGGTCTTGGTTTGATAGGCAGAAAAACAGAAGTAATGGTAATTACTAAGAAAACTGACCCTTCAAAATTCAACATCAAAGTAAATGTGACAAACCTCAAGCAAGTTGATAAGTTTAAGTACTTGGGTACCCTGATAACATAAAATGTAAGACGTATTAAAGAAGTTAAATGTATAATAGCTTAAGCAAAGGAAGCATTTTACAAAAATGAAGGATATTCCATGCAGTCCTTTTTTGTTAATTGAGACGTGAGTAGTATAATAGGTTAAAAACCCATATTATTTTGTGCCGTTTTTTTTTCTTCTTTAGCCTATAGTAATAAACATCTCCGTGGAAAATAGAGGAAAAAACACCACCCCCTCGGAGGGAAGGTGAGGGTTGAATACTGGGAAAGTAGGTCATGGTTGATTGTCAGGGCTATTTTTGTCTTACATTTTTCAAATCGAATATGGTACTATGTGTTATAGTAGTGTGAAAGCGTTTCGTAATCTCGGTGTGCTGGGGTCAATCCCACCTGCAGGCAGGTGATGGTAGTATCGAGATCCGAGATTAGAGAAAGCTACAGGGCAAAGTGTATGACTAACTGACGTTCAGTCCCACCAGGACATCACACCTAGCGATAAGAACCCGGTGACATAACTGATTGACTTTTTACCCCACTAGGACACCACACTGAGCGATAAACACCCGGTAACACAAATTGTCTGCATTCGGATGAGGGTCAAGCGTGGAGAGGTCACAGAAACCTCGTTTAACAGTTAGGATATATGAGGGCGACCATTAACAGCCAGGGTGGGGATTCAAAATAACGACAAAATTCATCCCTCATGGGATTTTTTTAACACAAGGGGTGTTAATTAAAAGGAGTGCTAGACTCAAGCTCCTCTTGTATAAAATCGGGTTTTAAAAATGTGAACATGTGCTGTTTATACAAGTCGTGAAATTAAATTAGGAGGAAAAAAAATATTTTATATAAAGTAACAGACGCATAAGTTATGTTATTTTAATGATAGACTACAATGATAATATTTAGTAAACACGATACATCTACAAACGTTTAAAATAAAGTAAGAAAGTTACATCTCTCTGTCTTACACTTCATAACTGGTTAGTTGCCTATCCTTTACAGGACGTTGCAGAGCCAACCCCAATTGTCCCTGGCTGTTGTGTGGTTTTTCTAGGCAAATTTACGTCTAGAAGTTTGCCATTGCTCCTGGACGGTCGGCTTTCTTGATACCATGGTCGAAACCAACGCAATGCGCATAGCCCACAGCTGGGATCGAACCCGGCATCCAGGCTTCACGAGGCGTTCACATCGACTTAGCCACAGAGCCGAATCTTCATATCACAGGAAATAATTTGAACACATGAGACTAATCTTGAATTTTTTTAGGAACAAAAAGGAGGTAGAAAGTATATATGTTATATAGTAAGATATTCAAAATGAATTATAGAAGCGAATGTCAGCAGCTGATTGGGTAGTTAGTGAGCAAGCATCATATTGATTAAGTTCCATGCTGACAGGCGGGGCGATCATGTCTCTCCGGGGTCTGTTAGGGTTCGGTTGTTAGCTGGTGAGCTATGGTAATTGTAAATACAACTAGGTGGTGATAGACGGTCATCTACAAACATGCAGTAGGGGTTTCAGGGGTCATCTGGGCATCTGAGGCATATAGTGCTAAAACTATGCATATAGTAAAAAAAAAAAAAAGTAAAAAAAAACAAGTTATAATAAAAGAGCCAGTATCGTATCACAGTGTTGGGTGCCGGTTATAAGGGAGAGTTTCAGTTGTAGTAAAAATGAAAACTTATAGAAATTGGTGGGTATCGTATCTTAGTGTTAGATGCCAGCCTCTCAATGAGGGTTCAAGCTGTAGTTCAAATGAAAACCTACGGAAAAGAGCGGATGTCGTGTCATTATATTAGGTGCCAGCCTCTCAGAGAGGGTTTAAATTGCAGTAAAATTTAAAACCTCTGGAAAAGGACAGGTGCCGTATTCTAGTGTTAAGTGCCGGCCGCTCAGATATGGTTTAAGTTGTTGTCTGAATTAAAACTTATGACAAAAGAACTTGTGTTGTCTCATAGTGTTAGGTGCCGGCCGTTTAGGGAGGGTTTACAATGTTACATGCGGGTGTTGAGTGAGAGGGTCAAGTCGTCGTGTCGATTAGTAAAAGGAGCGGTTTATAGGCCAGGGTACACCATACGTCGCACAATGTACCTCGCAACCTGGTCACTTGTCTTTGTAAGTAGTTCACCGAAATTCCTTGGTAAATCTTTTAGTGTGCTTCTCTAGTTGGTCACTGGTTTTCGTAAGTCGTTTACTAAAGTTTCCTACTAAGTCAGCCACTATCCTCGAGACACGTTAATGCGGGTTATATCTTTTATAAGGCGTTCACTGTCTTGGTACACATTAAATCTCTCAATGTCTCTCTAGTCTAGAACACCCTAAATCTCTCAAGACATTTATAAAGGTGCTCGCTGATCTTGTAAGACATTTACTGAAGTTCTTTGGTAAGGTCGGCCACTATTTCTGGGACACCTTAGGTAGTTCAATATCTTTCTCCTTTTGGACATCTTGAGTCGCTCCATATCACACATAAACTTTCACTTGCTTTCCTTACTAAGTCTTCCCCGATATTTCTTGATGAGGTGGTTACTGTCCTTAGGACATTTGAGATTACTTGATGTCTTTCTCTACTAGGACACAACTCGATATCTTTCTCTTTTGTAACATATTAGGTCATTCGTTCACTGATGTTTTTGATGAGTCATTAATTAGCAATGGTACTAATAAAGTCATGATACTCCCACAACAGTCTAAAACATGATACACCAATGGCAGTTTAAAACATGACACTCACACGGCAGTCTTAAACATAACACTACAAAGGCACAATCTAAGACATGACACTCCAATGCCAAACTAAAATATGACTACCCAATTCCAGCATCTAAAACATGACACGCCAAAGGCAAAATCTAAAACAAGATACTCCAACGGCAGAATTTGAAACTTTAAACTCCAAATGATAAAATCTAAAACATGACACTCCTACGACTGCAGAGTCTATAACATGATACTCCAACGGCAGAGTCTAAAACATGACACTAAAAGCACTAAAAGGCAGAAACTAAAGCATGACTACACAACGGCAAAATCTACAACATGACTACCCAATGGTATATTCTGACTGATTGATTAATTTGATTTGATTCAAGAACCGACATCACAGCACTCGGGGCATTTCCATAAGCGTTCCGTCCACATCTTCAGCAGCCAGCGAAAAGTTTTGATACTAATGGTGCCAGTAGCATTCTTATTAAACGTCCGTCTTGCCTTTCTTCTGAGCCTCGAGCATTTGCCAGAACCTCTTGTTACTCCCCCCCCCCCCTGCATCGATCTTATCAGACTGTGGTGATCCAACTGCTCCTCCGCTGTACATGCTCTCTCACAAGGCATTAACCACGTCTGCCTTATCATGTATCAGTATTCCACCAAGTTGTGCAGAACCAGCCAGTCTGTCCGTCTGTTCATTTCCCAACACACCGGCATTGCCTCGTTAAAAAAAAAAACCCAGATAATACTCCTCACCAGTGTCCTCCGCAGCGAAGCATGCCTGTCCTGATCTTCCTCGGCATGCTTTCTGAGTCAGTTACAAACACGATGTATGTCGATGTGTGTCGTGTTCTCTAGCCAGCGAAAAGCTGCAGTGACCGCCTCCACCTCCATTCTTAAGCTATATGGTCGAATTTAATGCATAACACTCTGATGGCTAAATCTCAAACATCACACTCCAAAGGCAAATCTAAAACATAACAGCCCAACAGCAGAATCTAAAACATGAAACTCCAACTGCAGAATCTAAAACACGAAACTCCAACTGCAGAATCTAAAACATGGAACTTCAACGGCAGAATCTAAAACATGAAACTCCAAATGTAGAATCTAAAACATGAAACTCCAACGGCAGAAACCGAAGCATTACACCCCAACAGCAGAATCTAAAACATGACTATCCAACGGCAGAATTTAAAACATGACTATCCAAAGGCAGAAACTAAAATATGATACCCAACAGCAGAATCTAAAACATGAAACTCCAGTGGCAGAATCTCAAACATGAAACTCCAACGGCAGAATCTTAAACATGACACCAGCTTTCGGGATAAGATGCTGGTTATGAACTCGATGCTCCAGTCATATCAGAAATGTACATGTCCCTTTTTTCTGTTCCATGAATCCCTTAGACCTCAAATGTTACTTTCACTTATTACGTTTTTTAGCCTGTATTTTTTAAACCCATAAACAACCAAAGGGAATTGCTGTAAAGTAGATAATCTTCGTGATAGAAAGGTTGAGTAATAACTCGTAGGGACGGAAAGAGTCCTCGTATGAGAACATTAGTCCTGGTGTCCATTCCCAAGTGCCGCCGCTATCATTCTGAGAACCACTGCAAACTTTCATGGTCTGCTAAAACAAAAAAATCAGCTGTTGAGCACTAATCTCATAAAGTGACGCGACTCTTGTCGTTTATAACTTTCCCCTCAAGAGTGAGGCTCAACACAATCCATTTATTATCGTTGATAAACGTTTACGACACTAGAGTCGCGATTATAAACCCTGAGATTGACAGATAAATTAAGGTCCATATGTATGTATCTACCACTGCCACACAAAACAACCTGGTACCATCTGTCAATATTGTAAACGCGTCTAAGGCGCGCATGTCAAGATGTACCAAAAGCCTGGGTTTGTGGGAAATATTTCTTATAAAAGTGCTTTGTGAAACATCATGGCGGTGTGGATGTTCTTGCCACAGACCTATGCTCTGATGAACAGACTGATATATTTGTTTTTCAAGGGCATTATTCTTGTATGACATACACAAGTTCTGTACAGCACGACTATCTAGCTAGTGTTTGCCTCTCACGAGACAAAAGTACTATCTTGTGTTGACATCTAGACCTGTGTTTTCGCTATGAATAGTCACAGCTGTTTCATACTACACGTCATGTTGGGAAAAAGACCACGCCGCAAACAGAAGATAAATATGAATAAATACAAAGCAAAAGACAGAGATGGAATTGTAAGCTTGTAGAATTAATACTGGGTCATAGAATTTATCATTTGTGTTACTGTAAACATTTAAACAAATTATATTGATTCCGACATCCCAATGTTTAGACGTTTGTCTGAAAACCTTCAGCTCGAGTCCGCAGAGGGATGATTTCTGTATACATGACCTAAGCTGACTCAGCCTTAACCGTGTACCTGGAAAATGTCTTTGGAGGTAAAGGTGGCAGCATGGTGTTAACTACATCAGCCGTCGGTTGTCTGCTAACACAAATGTCTATCACTGCATGTCCATTGGGATGAAACTTGATGTCTGTTACTTATTGATTTTTTTTTTTTTAAAGCGACGAAACACAAGTAAATATATACCACATACTTGGTACAGAAAAAAACGGCACGCATAGAAAGAAGTAGAAAGTTAGAAGCGGACATGTCAAGTCAAAACGAAAGCTGTAGTGGTGCCGATACTTGAACCTGTCAATAAAGACGGCGTCTGCGCCTATGAATACAAGTTAAGTGCGGACAGGCACCCCCAAAAAAAGCTGTGTGGTGCAGATGTCTATCTTGGCTCAATCCACGACTGAGGTAGGAATACGGACATGTCTATTCATTTCAACCCATGCTATGGTGCAGATACTTGGTCAATAAACGCTGAGGTAGGTTTGTGCGGACATGTCTAGTCAACACTGCTGTGTGGTGCAGATACTTGGTCAATAAACGCTGAGGTAGGTTTGTGCGGACACGTCTCGTCAACACTGCTGTGTGGTGCAGATACTTGGTCAATAAACGCTGAGGTAGGTTTGTGCGGACATGTCTAGTCAACACTGCTGTATGGCGCACATACCTGGTCAATAAACGCTGAGGTAGGTTTGTGCGGACATGTCTCGTCAACACTGCTGTATGGCGCAGATACCTAGGCAATAGACACGCAGCTAGAACTTCGAACCGAGTCTCTAGAGATGTTGGTATATCCGGTCAATACGTCTGTTTGGCGCAGATGTCTGGGCAATAGACAAGCAACTCGAATGTGGAGGCAAATCTTGACGATTTATTGATTGATTGACTGATTGATTAGAGTAAACATGCAACTAGCTTGAAAATATGACGGTAGAACGTGTGCTGAGTGCTAAGTTAGCAATCGCTGCTGAAGCACAACTTGTCCGTTTGCTGGTCCAACGATCACTCACGCACATGAAAGTCACACATCTTTGACAAGCGCTCACTTGAACCCTTGTTTATTGTCTTTGGATGGCATTCATTGCCTTGAACTCCCGACCAGGGCACAACTGCCTTAACTAACAATCAACAGCAGTTCTCAAATATTGTTTAGCATCTGGCCCCTATAGCCAAACTAGCAGTAATATGTTTATTGTCCTTGGATGGCATTCATTGCCTTGAACTCCCGACCAGGGCACAACTGCCTTAACTAAAAATCAACAGCAGTTCTCAAATATTGTTTAGCATCTGGCCCCTATAGCCAAACTAGCAGTAATATGTTCTCATTGTAAATTGTAACATCGAGGACGGTGGTTAAATACAACAGAAATTATGATGTTTTCGCTTAAACTGTTGCTAAATACAACAGAAATTCTGATGTCATCACTTAAACTGTTGCTAAATACAACAGAAATTCTGATGTCATCACTTAAACTGTTGCTAAATAAAACAGAAATTCTGATGTCATCACTTAAACTGTTGCTAAATACAACAGAAATTCTGATGTCATCACTTAAACTGTTGCTAAATATAACACAAACTATGATGTCATAACTTTAGCTGTGGCTGAATACTACAGAGTTTTGTCATCACTTTAGCTATGGCTAAATACAACATAAACTCTCAAGTCGTCAATTTAAGTGTGGCTAAAAACAAAACAAATTCTGATGTCGTCACTTTAGCTGTGGCTAAATACAATTAAACTCCCAGAAAATCGCCTTGCTCTGTCCTTTTTGTCCGATCCACAGTTCAACCCCGGATCAGTCGAATCTACGTGAATCCTAAAGTGTTCACGTTTCCGTCATAATGCCCTAGTCGGGAACTTTCGTGGGCTGTTGAACGCGTAGTCGCTAAGCGGTCATCTAAGTGCTAGTCCGTCATTCTTTATCATCACATACAGTTGTCCCGTAGCCACACAGGCTCTTGACACATATCTTTGATTCATAATATACCGAGTGTCACTTGGTCTGGTCTGGTAGTCTTAGTTTCAGCTTCATAGCAAACGGGTCGCCCATCTTTGCTCCGCTCCTGTGCCAACGAAAAACACTCAGAATGTTTATCACAGTCCCTTGTGGAAAGATTGACAGACTGCTGTCTGAGCATATCTAGCATACACTCGCATTAAATCATACGGTAGCCATCCGAAGGGCTAGCACAAACAGTCCAACATTAGAAATGCAGTTCATCATTGATGATAGCAGAACTTGTCGCCATCAGATCAGCAGTTGCTCACGCGATCAATTGTAATCACATACGGGCACCGCAACATTGCACGACCGGCATCACGCCATTTTCTGAATCTACAATTGACACCAACACGTTGGTCACAGTCGAAAAAACATTCCAAATGCAATCCGCAGCTCACAGGGTCACGCCATGCATTCAACTCAGAATCTGGGCGACGAAACAGATATCCAGTCTACAAATGGAGCAAAAATACTTCGGCCACCGTCCGGCAGAAGCAAAAAAAAATTTGCCTCTGCTTCGAACAGCGCCGCTGACTAGCGTCCATTTTAACCGACTGTCACTATCATCCGACTTTCACAAATGGAAATGTTCCGAGGCTGTGTCGACACTGAATAAGAAAAGGACATGTAAGACTTACATATTATCGGCTTACACCATTAAACTGGAAAGTCTATGATGGCTACTGAATACAGGGATGGTTTGTTCATGGAAATGAATCCAGTTCTGTGGTATCAACTTTTAACCTTTGATCTTTTAGGGGCCAGCTCGGGAATAGGAGCGGCAACTGCCTTGCTGTTTGCTGGACTGGGGGCCAGACTGGCGCTGACCGGCCGCAACCAGGACAACTTGAGGAAAGTCGGCGAGCAGTGCCAGAGCAAGAGCGGATTAAAGGTAATCGGAGACTGAGGTCTGTCTATCTACTTGCACACATACCTGCCTACATGTCTGTTGACCTGTGCACATAACTGCCTACCTCTCTGTCTACCTGCACACATACCTGCCTACCTCTCTGTCTACATGCACACATATCTGCCTCCCTCTCTGTCTACTTGCCTACCTGTCTGTCTACCTGCACACACATCTGCCGTCCTCTCTCTCAACCGCACACATACCTGCCTACCTCTCTGTCTACCTGCACACATACCTGCCTACCTCTCTGTCTACCTACACACATACCTGCCTACCTCTTTGTCTACATGCACACATATCTGCCTTCCTCTCTGTCTACTTGCCTACCTCTCTGTCTACCTGCACACATACCTGCCTACCTCTCTGTCTACCTGCACACATATCTGCCTTCCTCTCTGTCTACTTGCCTACCTGTCTGTCTACCTGCACACAAATCTGCCTTTCTCTCTGTCTACTTGTCTACCTGTCTGTCTACCTGCACACATATCTGCCTTCCTCTCTGTTTACTTGCCTACCTGTCTGTCTACCTGCACACATATCTGCCTTCCTCTCTGTCTACTTGTCTACCTGTCTGTCTACCTGCACACATATCTGCCTTCCTCTCTGTCTACTTGCCTACCTGTCTGTCTACCTGCACACATATCTGCCTTCCTCTCAGTCTACTTGCCTACCTCTCTGTCTACCTGCACACATATCTGCCTTCCTTTCTGTCTAGTTGCCTACCTCTCTGTCTACCTGCACACATATCTGCCTTTCTCTCTGTCTACTTGCACACATATCTGCCTTTCTCTCTGTCTACCTGCACACATATCTGCCTACCTCTCTGTCTACCTGCACACATATCTGCCTTCCTCTCTGTCTACTTGCCTACCTCTCTGTCTACCTGCACACATATCTGCCTTTCTCTCTGTCTACCTGCACACATATCTGTCTACCTGCACACATATCTGCCTTTCTCTCTGTCTACCTGCACACATATCTGCCTACCACTCTGTCTACCTGCACACATATCTGCCTACCTCTCTGTCTACCTGCACACATATCTGCCTACCTCTCTGTCTACCTGCACACATATCTGCCTTCCTCTCTGTCTACTTGCCTACCTCTCTGTCTACCTGCACACATATCTGCCTTCCTCTCTGTCTACTTGCCTACCTCTCTGTCTACCTGCACACATATCTGCCCTTTTCTCTGTCTACCTGCACACATATCTGCCTACCTCTCTGTCTACCTGCACACATATCCGCCTACCTCTCTGTCTACCTGCACACATATCTGCCTACCTCTCTGTCTACCTGCACAATACCTGCCTACCTCTCTGTCTACCTGCACACATATCTGCCTTCCTCTCTGTCTACTTGCCTAAATGTCTGTCTACGGGTACACATACCTGCCCACTTCTCTGTCTACCTACACGCATAGTTGTCAACCTGTCTGTCTACCTGCACACATATTTGAACACCTGCACACATACCTGTATACCTATCTACCGGAACATATACCTGCCAACTTGTCTTTTTCCCTTTTGTCTTTCCAGAAGAAAAAAAAACTTTTCACTGAATACTGAAGTAAAGAAAAACCTAATAAGTTAAAAACAAAATGATGGCAAAACTGGAGACAGCTGATATGCAGTGTTTTTTTTAAATATATTTTTAATTATTATTTGGGTGGGAGTGGGGGTAAACGGGGAGGGGGTGGGGGTAAGGGGGTTTTCTAGGTGTCTGGCAAACAGAAAAAGACAGATGACACGATGTGGACACCTGCACGTGTTGCTGGATCACGCCTGACAGCCGCACAGAGGAGACATTTATGAGGACATTTAAGTGAGTTACAGATTCGCTGCAGCCAGCTTCAAATTTGGAGACTTGACTTGACTGAGTGATTGGTTGATTGACTCATAGATTCATTGATCAACATATAGTAGAGTGCAGGGCTGCCGAAAAGGTTTAGGGAATAGTAGCGAATGTTTCGTTTTTTTGTTTATTTTTTTGAAAACTGAACCAAAACATACCAGAAGGTACCAAAACAAACAGGAGAGTAGCACAACATACCAGAGGGTACCAAAACACACCAGAGGGTACCAAAACACACCAGAGGGTACCAAAACATAACAGAGGGTACCAAAACACACACCAGAGGGTACCAAAACATAACAGAGGGTACCAATACATACCAGAGGGTGCCAAAGCATACCAGTGGGTACCAGTTTATAACAGAGGGTACCAAAACATACTAGAGGCTACCATTACATACTAGATGGTATCAGAACATACCAGAGGGTAGAAAAACCACACCAGAGGGTAGCAAAACATAATAGAATTTACCAAAACATACCAGAGTGTACCAAAACATGCCAGATTGTATCAAAACATACCAGAGGGCACCAAAACATAATAGAGGGCACCAAAACATACCAGAGAGCACCAAAACATACCAGAAAGTACCACAACACACCAAAGGGTACCAAAGCATACCAGCGGTCATCAAAACATACCAGAGGGTACTAAAGAATTCCAGAGAAATTTGACTTAAAAGCTCAACAAAATGGGCAAGCAGATAAACGTGAACAAAACAACACAACGTAACGTTTCGGCCCAATAGCCTTTTTTTAAACACAAGTGAACTACACAAACATAACAACAAGTAGAGGAGAGTATGTAGATCTCTAAGGGGTGACGTGAGCAATGTTTAAAAAATGTGATGTGGAATAAATGAAATAAAATAAAATAAACGATGGCTAAAAAATATATAGCCACACAAAAAAAATAATAAACAGTACTATTGTTAATATATAATATAATACTGGGAATAAAAGAAATGCAAATGTTAATGATACATAAATGATACTGATTAGAAATAGAATAAAGTAATAATATGAAATAAAAGAAAATAAAAGAAAATAATTAACATGTAAAATGTGATAAGAGTAGAACTATTTAGATGAAGGTATGTTGGATATTGATACCACCTGGACTGAGAACGCCTAAGCTGTGGATGAGGCGATTTTCCAAAGCGAGGCGGGTAGTATGATCGCCAGAACAAGATTTTAATGCTGTGACAGAAACATCATCTTTACCATAGGTTATTGAAACATACCATAGGTTACCAAAACATACCATAGGTTACCAAAACATACCATAAGTTACCAAAACATACCATAGGTTACCAAACATACCATAGGTTACCAAAAGATACCATAGGTTACTAAAACATACCATAGGTTACCAAAACATACCACAGGTTACCAAAACATACCACAGGTTACCAAAACATACCATAGGTTACCAAAACATACCATAGGTTACCAAAACATACCATAGGTTACCAAAACATACCATAGGTTACCAAAACATACCATAGGTTACCAAAACATACCATAGGTTACCAAAACATACCATAGGTTATCAAAACAAACTATAGGTTACCAAACATACCATAGGTTACCAAAAGATACCATAGGTTACTAAAACATACCATAGGTTACCAAAACATACCATAGGTTACCAAAACACACAATAGGTTACCAAAACATACTATAGATTACCAAAACATACCACAGGTTACCAAAACATACCATAGGTTACCAAAACATACCATAAGTTATCAAAACAAACTATAGGTTACCAAACATACCATAGGTTACCAAAAGATACCATAGGTTACTAAAACATACCATAGGTTACCAAAACATACCATAGGTTACCAAAACATACAATAGGTTACCAAAACATACCATAGGTTACCAAAACATACCATAGGTTACCAAAACATATCACAGGTTACCAAAACACACCATAGGTTACCAAAACATACCATAGGTTACCAATACATACCCTAGGGTACCAATACATACCAGAGGGCAACAAAATACACCCGAGGGTAGCAAAACTGACCAGAGGGAACCAAAACATACCAGCGGGTACCAATACATACCAGCGTGTACCAAAATATACCAGCAGGTACCAAAACATACTAGAGAGTACCAAAACACACCAAGGGTATAGCATTTCAACATCTTTAAACACAGACGCACGTATGCACACTTACTTACTAACACATAAGTAACTTATCTTACACTTGATGAGTAGAGGCGGATAGCTAGATGTACATAGAGGTGGATAGCAAGATGTGCATAGATGCGGATAGCTAAATGTGCATTTGATAAGTAGAGGCGGATAGCTAGATGTACATAGATGTGGATAGCTAGATGTGCATAAAGGTGGATAGCAAGATGTACATAGATACGGATAACTAGATGTACATAGATGTGGATAGTTAGAAGTACATAAAGGCGGATAGCAAGATGTACATAGAGGCAGATAGCTAGATGTACTTAGAGGCAGATAGCTAGATGTACATAGAGGTGGATAGCAAGATATACATAGAGGTGGATAGCTAGATGTACATAGAGGTGGATAGCAAGATGTACATAAATGCGGATAGCTATATGTGCATAAAGGCAGATAGCTAGATGCACATAGAGGCAGATAGCAAGATGTACATAGAGGCAGATAGCAAGATGTACATAGAGGCAGATAGCTAGATGTACATAGAGGTGGATAGCTAGATGTACATAGAGGCGGATAGCTAGATGTAAATAGAGGCAGATAGCTAGATGTAAATAGATTCGGATAGCTAGATGTACATAGAGGCAGATAGCAAGATGTAAATAGATTCGGATAGCTAGATGTGCATAGAGGAAGATAGCGAGATGTAAATAGATTCGGATAGCTAGATGTACATAGAGGCGGATAGCTAGATGTACATAGAGGCGGATAGCTAGATGTACATAGAGGCGGATAGCTAGATGTACATAGAGGCAGATAGTTAGATGTACATAGAGGCGGATAGCTAGATGTGCATAGATGCGGATAGCTAGATGTACATAGAGGCGGATAGCTAGATGTACATAGAGGCGGATAGCTAGATGTACATAGAGGCGGATAGCTAGATGTACATAGAGGCAGATAGTTAGATGTACATAGAGGCGGATAGCTAGATGTGCATAGATGCGGATAGCTAGATGTGCATAGAGGCAGATAGCAAGATGTACATAGAGGCGGATAGCTAGATGTGCATAGAGGCAGATAGCAAGATGTACATAGAGGCGGATAGCTAGATGTGCATAGAGGCAGATAGCAAGATGTACATAGATTCGGATAGCTAGATGTACATAGAGGCGGATAGCTAGATGTACATAGAGGCGGATAGCAAGATGTACATAAAGGCGGATAGCAATATGTACATAGAGGCGGATAGCAAGATGTACATAGAGGCGGATAGCAAGATGTACATAGGGGCGGATAGCTAGATGTACAAAGAGGCGGATAGCTAGATGTAAATAGACGCAGATAGCTAGGTGTACATAGAGGCAGATAGTAAGATGTACGAAGAGGCGGATAGCTAGATGTACATAGAGGTGGATAGCTAGATGTACATAGAGGCGGATAGCTAGATGTACATAGAGGCAGATAGCTAGATGTACATAGAGGCAGATAGCTAGATGTACATAGAGGCGGATAGCTAGATGTACATAGAGGCGGATAGCTAGATGTACATAGAGGTGGATAGCTAGATGTACATAGAGGCGGATAGCTAGATGTACATAGAGGCAGATAGTTAGATGTACATAGAGGCGGATAGCTAGATGTACATAGAGGCGGATAGATAGCTGCACATACAGTTAATAAAGTATCTAGAGATAAAGAACACAACGCGACCTCAAGAGTATATAACCATAGAGCGAAAACAGCGACCATTTAGAATATCGTTGATGTTATTTGTGACATTACCGAAGTATCACAATAAAGACAGTATAGAAGAGTTGTTTCAAGACATATTTTTATGCAAGAATCAGAGTGACGTAAGAAGCATGCAACTAGCAAGATATCATAATTATCACCAATATCGACAGGACCATCTTTCTCCTCCTCTATATTCTTCAACTGACTCCTGTAGCCAACAAAAGATGAACCTGGGTGTGACGGCAACATACACATAGAAGACAGCTGTGCTACAGTTATGTTCTAATCATTGTCATAATCCAGCTTTTATGTTATAATCATTGTCGTAATCCAGCTTTTATATTATAATCATTGTCATAACCCAGCCGTGTTATGTTGTAATAATTGTCATAATCTATCTGCTATGTTCTAATCATTGTCACTATCCATCTGTTATGTTCTAATCATTGTCATAATCCAGCTTTTATGTTATAATCATTGTCGTAATCCAGCTTTTATATTATAATCATTGTCATAACCCAGCCGTGTTATATTATAATAATTGTCACAATCTATCTGCTATGTTCTAATCATTGTCACTATCCATCTGTTATGTTCTAATCATTGTCATAATCCAGCTGTGTTATGTTATAATCACTGCTTTCTTTGCAGCCCGTTCTCATTGCTGGGGACCTTACGAAAGACGAGGACGTGAGACGCGTGGTCCAAGGCGCTGTAGACGGTAATAATGGGCGCCTAGATATTCTTGTGAGTGTTGTAGAATTCCCTATGATCATTACAGTCATCATCATCATCATGTGCTATGTCGGGCAATGGAGATGATTTAAGGTGACCATAACAACTAAAATAAAAAAAAAATAAAAAACGGGAAATACCACTAATATTTTAAGGTGAAAACGAAACACCCAAGCAATTAAATGTCCCCCCCCCCCCCCCCCCCACCACCCCACTTTTCCCCTCTTTTTCCCAGTATCAGTAAAAGTAAAAGTAAAGATCCCTTTTCACGCCTTTCCGCGCATCGGGCATATGGGCAGAGCGTCCCATATTTTTACAGACCATCAGCACTCTGTGGGTAATGTGGTCAGCATTACGCCGGCTGTCTTTACTTTCCCAGGACAGCCCATCCTGGTACCCATTTTAGGCTGGGTCAACCTGCGACGTCCCATACCACGATAAAAATCCACGCAGTCTGCAGTGGGTTTCGATCGCGGTATGCTGGCTTACGAGTCGGACTCGCAACGCCTTAGCCACGGACGCCGCCTTCCCAGTATTATTCTAGAATTTTTTTGTGTTATTAGAATTATTATTATTACTAGCTGTACCCGGCCACGTCTCAATGGGCCACCGAAATAGTTTGTTTCATCATGTAACGAGGCAGGGTGGTTGGATTTTCTCTTCATGTCTGTAGCAGTAACACCTCGAGGACTTCCTATTTGTGTGAAAAGACCTTCTCGTGCATGTGAATAATTAAAACCAAAGGAAGAAATCGAATGGATGTTAATGTAGAGCTTCGTATATCAGAAACAACACTCCGACCATGAATGTCAGACTGTTTAAATATCAAAACAGCAGCAGATGTCACTTCAGCTGAAAACTGTCCTTTTGTGACTAGGGGTTTGACAAATAAACTGCTGTACACGTTAATTTTTTGTTTCTGTTTCTGTACATCATCTCATTATCGTACCATGGAATGAGTAAGAGCTGGTCGAACAGTTAAGAGACACCGAGGTTCAAATTCTCGGTAAGGCCGTTAATTTTTGGTTTTCTGTCGGAGGGCAAAAGTAAGATCCTAATATGAACACGTCCCTTCAACAATGTCAGCTCACGTCCCTTCAACGCTGTCAGCTCACGACCTATCAACGCTGTCAGCTCACGTCCCTTCAACAATATCAGCTCACGTCCCTGCAACGATGTTAGCTCACGTCCCTTCAACGCTGTCAGCTCACGTCCCTTCAACACTGTCAGCTCACGTCCCTTCAACACTGTCAGCTCACGTCCCTTCAACACTGTCAGCTCACGTCCCTTCAACGCTGTCAGCTCACGTCCCTTCAACACTGTCAGCTCACGTCCCATCAACACTGTCAACTCACGTCCCTTCAACAATATCAGCTCACGTCCCTTCAACGATGTCAGCTCACGTCCCTTCAACAATATCAACTCACGTCCCTTCAACAATATCAGCTCACGTCCCTGCAACACTGTCAGCTCACGTCCCATCAACACTGTCAGCTCAAGTCCCTTCAACGATATCAACTCACGTCCCTTCAACAATATCAACTCACGTCCCTTCAACAATATCAACTCACGTCCCTTCAACAATATCAACTCACGTCCCTTCAACAATATCAACTCACGTCCCTTTAACAATATCAACTCACGTCCCTTCAACAATATCAACTCACGTCCCATCAACACTGTCAGCCACGTCCCTTCAACACTGTCAGCTCACGTCCCTGCAACGATTTCAGCTCGCCCCTTCAACGATGTCAGCTCACGTCCCATCAACACTGTCAGCTCACGTCCCTTTAACACTGTCAGCTCACGTCCCTGCAACGATTTCAGCTCGCCCCTTCAACGATGTCAGCTCACGTCCCTTCAACGATGTCAGCTCACGTCACATCAACACTGTCAACTCAAGTCCCTTTAACGATGTCAGCTCACGTCCCTGCAACGATTTCAGCTCGTCCTCTCAACGATGTCGGCTAACGTCCCTTTAACGATATCAACTCACGTCACATCAACACTGTCAGCTCAAGTCCCTTCAACGATATCAGATCACGTCCCTTCAACGATATCAGCTCACGTCGCTTCAACGATATCAGCTCACGTCCCTTTAACGATATCAGCTCACGTCCCATCAACACTGTCAACTCAAGTCCCTTTGACGATGTCAGCTCACGTCCCTGCAACGATTTCAGCTCGTCCCTTCAACGATGTCAGCTCACGTCCCTTCAACGATATCAACTCACGTCACATCAACACTGTCAGCTCAGTCCCTTCAACACTGTCAGCTCAGTCCCTTCAACACTGTCAGCTCAGTCCCTTCAACACTGTCAGCTCACGTCCCTTCAACACTGTCAGCTCACGTCCCTTCAACACTGTCAGCTCACGTCCCTTCAACACTGTCAGCTCACGTCCCTTCAACACTGTCAGCTCACGTCCCTTCAACACTGTCAGCTCACGACCTACCAACGAGGTCAGCTCACGTCCCTTCAACACTGTCAGCTCAAGTCCCTTTAACGATGTCAGCTCACGTCCCTTCAACGATGTCAGCTCACGTCCCTGCAACGATTTCAGCTCAAGTCCCTTCAACGATGTCAGCTCACGTCCCTGCAACGATTTCAGCTCAAGTCCCTTCAACGATGTCAGCTCACGTCCCTGCAACGATTTCAGCTCAAGTTCCTTCAACGATATCAGCTCACGTCGCTTCAACGATATCAGATCACGTCCCTTCAGAACTGTCAGCTCACGTCCCTTCAACGATGTCAGCACAAGTCCTTTCAACGATGTCAGCTCACGTCCCTTCAACGATGTCAGCTCACGTTCTATCAAGACTGTCAACTCACGTCCCTTTAACACTGTCAGCTCATGTTGCTTCAGTCTTTGTGTCAGTGGGACTCTGGTACGGAAAATGATCACAGCCATTGTGCAAATAGTATTCTTGGTATGGGGTAGGGGTGACAAGTCTCTTCAGCAGCCCGACCGCTATGGAAGCTAGCCCTTGTCCTAGTTCAGAAAAGGTGGAGGTCAATGAACGCTACTTTAATTTCCAGTTGGGCCCCAAACTAAACAGACAACCAACAATTAGTTTCTCCACATCGAGGCACACAATTAAAGCCACAGTATATATTAAACGAACATACATGTATCGATTAGCACTCGTAAAAATAAAATTAGACGGATAATAGAACATCATACAACATAACATTTGAAAGCTAGAGTTACAGTGCCAGGAATCCAACCTATCACCCCCCCCCCCCACACACACACACACACACACACATGACGACAGCGCCTTGCTGCAGAAACAAGTGTACTCAGATGCAATGTATTTTTTATTTCGTCTTTATTTGTCAAAATCTGCGTATGCCGCTAGGTGTCGCAGTTCATTAGACGATCGGCAGCATTGTTAAACTTCCAGTGATGTATGTAGTCATTTCTTCCTTAGATACTAGCATTTACTTTACAGTTACAGCATTTCTTATTGTTATAATTGATCAATGACTGACACGTATTGAATTGCCATCACTATTTTGTGTGGCTCTCAGGTTCATACACCTATAACAACTGTTACCTTACTCTCTGACAGGTGAACAACGCTGGAATCATAGGTTTGGGTGGTATTCAAAAGGCAACCTTAGAACAATATGACAGCATCATGAACACAAATGTCAGGTGAGCCTGCTTGTGTTGCTTTCGCCTCCTTCTTTTCTTCTCCCTCTTTTTCTTTGCAACATTCCTTCTCCTCGACCTCTTCTTTAAGGTCTGGTCCAGTGTTCTTCAACTGGTGGATCACAGGTGTTAAAAGGTTGAGGTCTGGTCCATTGTTTTTCAACCAGTGGATCACAAGTGTTAAAAGGTTGAGATCCGGTCTGGTGTTCTTCAACCAGTGGGTCACAGGTGTAAAAAGATCAGATCTGGTCCAGTGTTTCTCAACCAGGGGGCTGTGGGTGTAAAAATGTTGCAGTCTGACTGAATTTTCTTTAGCTGGTGGGCGGATGGGCTGAAATACAAACATAAAAAAAAAACGTGCTGGTGATGGTGGGGTGGGTGAAAAAAAAAACATGCTGGTGGGGGGGGGGGGGGGGGGAGATTATATGCATAACAAAGTCAATGGTTATGGGGAGGGACCCTAGCATGACCCGCCCGAATTAAGAAAAATCGGCCACAATTTTTAGCATGAGATTACAGGACCACTTTTGTCAACATTTGTTTTCTTAGTCTGATTCTTCTCAGACGCTGAGGTCTCATTCTTATTCCCTTTCTGATATACCCTCACTATGCAACACAAACTATGACATTTTCTTCTCATGAATTTACACCAGTACCTGTATTATTCATGTCCCGCTTGCAGGCAAGTTTATATTGTAGCAGAGGTCGACCTCAACGCCATCTGTCCATCTGTAATTCACAATAGAGAATGTCCTTAGAGACTCTACCATTATTCATCCTCCAGTTGTGACCCAGCCTGAGCCTTTGTAGACTGAGCATTGAGAAACCTTTTGCAGTATCTGCTCTTTCCAGTACCTCAGTGTTTGTGATTTTGTTCTACCACTTAATACCAAGTATTTTTCTTAGGCATCACATGTAATGGCTGTTTAGTCGTTTCTCCTAGTGCAAATAAGTTGACCAAGTTTCACTGCCATAAAGCAGAGTGCTGAGTACTCAAGCTTGATAGACTAGAATTTTTGATTCAGTCGTGATCTTTCTGTTCTTCCAAACTCTTTTTGTTAATCTGCTCAATGATGTAGCTGCCTTACCTATCCTGATGTTGATTTCTTGGTCCAGCAATAGTTTGTTGTTTACTGTGGATTCCAGATATCTAAAATGGTCAGCTGTCTACAGCTCTTCACTATCAATGTAGACTGCAGGTCTGTCATTAACACCTTGCACAATAATCTTCGTTTTTTTGTTGTTGTTGTTGTTGCTGATTGTTAGACCCAATTCACAACATGCATGAGCTAAGGCAGATAGTAAACATTGCAGCTCCTCCTCTGAGTGGGTGGTTATTGCTGCACCTTCGTCAAACAACAGCTCTCTAATAAGCACCTTTCTTATCCTGGTTTTGGCCTTCAGCCTAGGAGCTTTGTAAGGGCTGCTGTCAGACCGAGAATGGAGGAATATACCACACTCCTGATCTCGAAAGGCATAATGTTTTTCAGCTTGTCTGCTTAGTGTTTGTTTCTCAACTTTTCTACTTGTTGTCCATGTTTCACAGCTTGTCTATTTTTTTTAATGTTTCCCAGCTTGTTTGTTTATTGTCTAAGTTACTAGACTTGTTTGTTTATTGTGTCTGTTTCCCAGCTTGTTTGTTTATTGTCTATGTTTTTCAACTTGTATGTTTATTATCTGTTTCACATACATTCTACAGTAAAGTATGTATTTTTGTTGTCCATGTTTCACCTCAGTATCATTGTTCAGGTTCAGCTCCACACTTATTGTATCACTCACTGCAATTGACAGCTTTTTATCAAAGTGCAGGTTTACCATCTTGTAAAAGGCTACTTTTGTAGTGGTGATACTATGTTTCCCAAAGAATTAAGACTGGGTCTTACATTAATTGTTGCTTCAAAAAATGCAGTAGGGCTTATTTTTCAGATACAATAAACTACATTTATTAATGTAAAAATTCTACTTTTTTTTCCATATATAGCCCTGTCATCTCCTTCTGGGTCATCACTATTCTTCAAATCATGAATTCCAGCCTGAATATCTTGCGACTCTATTTGCTGTAGAATCATTGACCCCAGGCTTTCATTAGAGTTGACGATCTTCCTGAGGGATTTTTTCTTTGGTAGGGCTTATATTAAAAGCATACTGATAAATCATGCTAGAGCTTAATGTTGAGATAGATCTTATTTTTTGAAAAACACAATTCTTGTTATAACCTTTAAAAGGCATTTGTCAGTCAGAAGAACAGACCGTTCCAAGATAGTTGTCCCAATTCACTTGTTTCAGAATGTTCTTCATTACTTGGAGTTTACATTATTACAGAGACAAAATGTTGATCCAGCAAATAACTTTCACATTCTGTTATCCTCAGGTCCATGTTTTACATGACCCAGTTGTCTGTGCCTTATCTGGTAGAATCCAAGGGAAATATTGTCAATGTATCTAGCATTAATGGACTTCGCGCTGTGAGTATAACCAGAATGATGTCACAAGTTCCATTTTTTTTTAAAGCGAGAATACTGCAGTTTAATGACTTACACTTTCATATTTAATATTGATAAAAACTGACATAATAGCACTCAGGACATTCCCATAAGTGCTCCATCCTCATCTTCAGCAACAATCACAGAGTTCCAGTTCCAGTAGTACCAGTAACAGTCTGATTGTATGTCCGTCTGTCTTGCCCCTTCAGTGAATGCCGATCATTGACTAGATCCCCTGGTTATCCCTCAGGGCACCATTTTCTTCAGATTGAGATGATCTGCTTGTGCTTCTGCACTGTTAACTGGCTCCCAAAGAGTCCCTACAACATCTAGTTTTTCATGCATCAAATTACCACCGAGTGATACAGAACCATTTAGTCATTTCCTGATACACTGGTATGCCCAGGAGAAAATATCCGATGGGCACTAACTACCCTGGACTTCTGAAGCGATGCTTGCCACTCTAAGCGGAGCATGCCTGTCTCCACCTTTCTCACATGCTCAGTTAGTCTGTTACAATCATGACATGTGAGTGCAGCTAGTTCTCAAGTCAGCGGAAGGCTGCAGTGATCACCTCCACCTGCATTCTCAAACTTATTGTTTTCATATCATATGCCAGGCTTTGTTGCACATGTTATTTATGTCTGAAAAATGATTACATTTTCTTACTTGGTCATCCAAAAAGATGCATCCCTATTATATCTGCACTAAAAGCAAACCCTAAGAGGGATTTTGTATAGAGGAAGGGGAGAGACACAATAAAGGATAATATAAAAATCTACTCTTTGAACCTATCTCTACTCCAAACCTATAAGAGCTCAACAAAATGATGTTGTAGTGAGTAAAAGCCAAAAACACACCTCCAAGCTACTTCATTAACAAGAAAAAAACATGTTTGGCAGGGACAAAGACCTATAGTGTTTTAGCCCTGACATGAAATGTTCTGTTTGAAGTCCCATCAGCAGTAACAGTAACCAGGCACACTAACTAAGTAGCACTTACAGAAACTTTATTTGTCCAATTAACTATTGCAGGCAAGTGTTACACGGACAATCAACATAAGTAAAAAAAATTATGATGTAAATGAGCTATGAAAATACTACCTGAACAATAGACTCAAACCATCCTTTTAGTAAACAGATTTGCAATTGTTGTCTAACATCCAGCTACACACATATAACCATACAGGCAGCACCTAGTTAGACTGCATGTGCGAACTACAGGCACTACTCTGAATCAAAACACACATAGCCTCTGACAAATTTCCTGCTCCCTCGCCTTTTATAGCCCCTGTGATTCTATCTCTGAGCTGGCCATGTTTTAGTTCCTGTTACCAGCTAAATCAAAATTATAACAGCTGCTATGAGCCTGTTACAACTCATTGATAGCATTGTGCAGTGGGTGGTTAATATCTGCTGATATCCTCATGTACACTTTAATGTTCGATTTGTGAACAGATGACCACTAGTCCAGCAGGTAAATGTGCTAACCTCTGTGCCATTAGCAGGTCATATGTGCAGAAGTTAGAGTAAAGACAACTATGGAATGTTGTTATTTGTAATCTTTATGACAAGATGAGGTCTTTAATACTTGAAGGTAATGATAAAGATAATAATCACAATAACTATAATTATCATCACATGTCTTGCTGACTGGCACGAGTTATGCTTCTCTACAACTTACAACTTCAACATCATGTATCAGATGTATCAGAACAGAAGGCTCTCAAGTATTTTATCTTGTCTTCCTCTGTTTTCTTTCAATAAATCTTAATGGTTTAACTTAATAATAATGATAATAATGTTATTTTATGTTGAAGTTTGCAGGTGTGCTCAATTACAGCATTTCTAAACATGCAGTAGATGCATTTACAAGATGTGTGGCATTAGGTAATAACTGTAAACATACTTACACTCTTCTGTATCCTTAGAGTTTTTCATTTTCTTATGGTTTTTCTTGTCCTTCTTTGGGCAATGGAGTCTGTTGACAGCCAAATAACTAGCAACAGTAAGGGAAATATTACCAACCTGTACTTGATCCTAGCTGTGATCCACATAAAGGCTCACATATAGTAGTAGGCTAAGGATATACAGTAGTAGGCTAAGAACATAAAGTAGTGAGCTGAGGAAATACAGTAGTAATAATAGTGTGCTAAGGACATACAGTAGTAGTATGCTAAGGATATACAGTAGTAGTAATAGTATGCTAAGGACACACAGTAGTAGTGTGCTAAGGACATACAATAGTAGTAATAGTATGCTAAGGACATACAGTAGTAGTGTGCTAAGGACATACAATAGTAGTAATAGTATGCTAAGGACACACAGTAGTAGTGTGCTAAGGACGTACAATAGTAGTAATAGTATGCTAAGGACATACAGTAGTAGTGTGCTAAGGACATACAATAGTAGTAATAGTATGCTAAGGACATACAGCAGTAGTGTGCTAAGGACATACAACAGTAGTAATAGTATACTAAGGACACACAGTAGTAGTGTGCTAAGGACATACAATAGTAGTAAAAGTATGCTAAGGACATACAGTAGTAGTGTGCTAAGGACATACAATAGTAGTAATAGTATGCTAAGGACATACAGTAGTAGTGTGCTAAGAACATGCTAAGAACATACAGAAGTAGTAATAGTATGCTGTGGACATTCAGTAATTGTGTGCTAAGGACATACAGTAGTAGTATGCTAAGTACATACAGTAGTAGGCTAAGGACATACAAAAGTAGTAGTATGCTAAGGACATACAGTAGTATGCTAAGGACATACAGTAGTATGCTAAGGACATACAGTAATAGTATGCTAAGTAGTAAGTTAGACATACAGTAGTATGCTTAGGACATACAGTAGTTGGCTGATGACATACAGTAGCATGCTAAGGACATACAGTAGTATACTGAGGATATACAGTAGTTTGCTAAAGACATACAGTAATAAGTTAGACATACAGTAGTATGCTGAGGACATACAGTTGTAGGCTGATGACATACAGTAGCATGCTAAGGACATACAGTAGTATACTGAGGACATACAGTAGTTTGCTAAAGACATACAGTAATAAGTTAGACATACAGTAGTATGCTAAGGACATACAGTAATAAGTTAGACATACAGTAGTATGCTGAGGACATACAGTTGTAGGCTGATGACATACAGTAGTATACTGAGGACATACAGTAGTATACTGAGGACATACAGTAGTATGTTAAGGACACACAGTAGTATACTGAGGACATACAGTAGTATACTGAGGACATACAGTAGTATGCTGAGGACATACAGTTGTAGGCTGATGACATACAGTAGTATACTGAGGACATACAGTAGTATACTGAGGACATACAGTAGCATACTGAGGACATACAGTAGTATGCTAAGGACATACAGTAGTAAGTTAGACATACAGTAGTATGCTGAGGACATACAGTTGTTCTGAGACATACAGTAGTATACTGAGGACATATATACTGAGGACATACAGTTAGTATGCTAAGGTCAGTAGTAAGTTCTACAGTTAGTATGCTGAGGACACCAGGCTGATGACATACAGTAGTATACTGAGGACATACAGTAGTATACTGAGGACATACAGTAGTATGCTAAGGACATACAGTAGTAAGTTAGACATACAGTAGTATGCTGAGGACATACAGTAGTATGCTAGGGACATACAGTAGTATACTGAGGACATACAGTAGTATACTAAGGACATACAGTAGTATACTGGGGACATACAGTAGTATACTGAGGACATACAGTAGTATGCTAAGGACATACAGTAGTAAGTTAGACATACAGTAGTATGCTGAGGACATACAGTTGTAGGCTGATGACATACAGTAGCATGCTAAGAACATACAGTAGTATACTGAGGACATACAGTTGTAGGCTGATGACATACAGTAGTATGCTAAGGACATACAGTAGTATGCTGAGGACATACAGTTGTAGGCTGATGACATACAGTAGCATGCTAAGAACATACAGTAGTATGCTGGGGTCCACAGTAGTTAACAACTGATATCACACCACTTCACATCTTCCACATGTGCTCTATCCTATTCTTCAGCAGCCAATGTTGCTATCATACCATTTAATTATGTCTATTCTGCGCAGGCACCAGTTAATGAAAGTTTGTAGTTTATTAGTAATTGTTTTAGTTATGCAGATTTGAAATGAGAGCTAAATATTTTATATTTGGCTTCCTTGAGTTTCCTAGTCCTATAAAAACTCTCATCTTTTGAATGTTTTTTAATTTTTTAATTTTATTTTTTTTATCAGTTCCCTTATCTTTACATTGCTGCCAAAATGAGTCTTTGACTCTACATCTTGTAGTGAGGTGTTACTAGGAGAAATGGGAACATATTTTTGCCTGGTTTGTCTTGATTATATTTGTCTTTTTAAGGCACTTCTGTTTTCGATTATGATGGGGATGAATGTAAGCTAGGTGTTTTATACCAAGGGACATGACTTCTGTGTGTGTGTGTGTATATATGCAAGTATATACATAATATTTATTATGTCCCTTGTCAGATTGTGTAGGTTTTGATACCAACCCACAGATCTTATTCCTTGATGTTTTATGTACATTCTGTTGATGAAGCTCCTCTAGCCATGTTCTGAGATCACCTAGCATCATTTCTCAGTCTCCATATGTCTTTTCTTCTTCCCCATCTGCTTCTTTTTTCCTTTCCCTGTACTACTATACATAATCTTTAGTACTGGATCGGGAGCAGAGGGGCACTCCAAATAAAAAAAATGTATGTGGACTGAATGGGCCTAAGTCCTGGGGATCAGGTGCCCATAATTATGTCACCTGCTTTCACGAATCTCTGTGATTGGTATTCTCGTTTCGCCTGGTTTATAGGTTTACTTGGATATTATCTCTCCACAATCTTCTATGTCTGCCTTCAGGTCTACTCCCATTCAACTTATTTGTGTAGACAGTTGTTGCTTCTCTGTTATCTGCTATTCTGTCTGTATGCCCACCACCACCAGTGTTGCGGTCTGTTAGCTCTGTGCCTTGTCTACCATAAATGTTTCTAACCATCAACATTTTCTCAAATGTCTGTCTTCTCATTTTATCATCAAAGAATGTGAACCTTCACTAGTTGATTCCAAGCAGTCAGTGATAGCTGTTCTCATGTCCAATATTGTTGCTACAAATTGTTTCAGAAATAACATCTCTGAGACTCTTTAGCTCTTCGTAATTTTTAAAATTTCCATGTGAAGATTTTTTGTCATGCATTAGAAACATTTTTGTGTACTTTTATGTTGTTTTAATTTTTCCTTATATTTTTTTTCTTCAGATTTAGCTGACAAAAGAGTTAGAGTTAACTGTGTAAAGTAAGTGAGTTTTACTGTTGGTTTCTTTGTTTCTTGAACATATTTTTGGTAATGTAAGTGAGTTTTGCTATTTATTTATTTGCTTCCTGAACACATTTTTAGTGACATAACTGAGTTTTACTATAGATTTCTTTGCTTCTTAAACATATTTTTGGTGATGAAAGTAAGTTAGACTGATTTCTTTGATTATTGAACACATTTGTTGTGACATAAGTGAGTTTTACCAGTGATTTCTTTGCTTCTTGAACACATTTTTTTGTGACACAAGTGAGTCTAACTATTGATTGCTTAGCCTCTTGAACACATTTTTGGTTAAATCAGTTTTAAAATTGATTTATTTGCTTCTTGGGCACATTTTTTGTGAGATAAGTGAAATGTCTGATTTCTTTGCTTCAGGATCACATTTTTGGTAAGCATAATAGGTTTATAGTGTCTCCGGAGGCTGGAGACAATACAGTGTTTAAGGCTTCATAATTATAGCTTTGGCACTTTAAACAAGAACGATTTGTTTCTAACACTGGCAGGCTTTTGTTATATTTTGGACAGTGACATAGAATATCTAGCATTCCTGATACACACAGAAAAAGAACAGAAGTTGAATGTTAAATTTTGTGCACATTGAAATCTCTGCCGTATTTGGAAATTGAAAAGAATAGGTGAAAAGACCACTGCTAAATTGTTAGGAATGAAAACCTGGCCACGGATAAATGGAGCCTATAATGTATTCAGTCTAGAGGCCAAAAAACAACAACAATTGACTGAATGTTGAATGTTAAATTAGGAATTGACATCATAGAACTTGATAGCTCGGTAGCAAGGCACTTGATGATGATGATGAAGATGTAAAAAACACAAACCAACTCATCATATTTAATACCTGGCTGTCATCAAGTGCTGTGTAAGGATAGGCTCCTATGTAAGGGTAGGCCTGTGTGTAAGGGTAGGCCTGTGTGTAAGGACAGGTTCCTATGTAAGGGTAGGCCTGTATGTAAGGGTAGGCCTGTGTGTAAGGGTAGTTCTCCCTGATAGAGTAGTCCTAATAAATATTGAAGGTTGAATTAAGAATCGACATCATAGCACTTAGGACACACCCATAAGTGCTCCGTCCCCATCTTCAGCAGCAAATGAAGAGTTCCAATTCTGATGGCACCAGTAACTGTATGATTGTTCATCCGTCTCGCCTTTTCCTTGAGTGTTGAGCATTGGCCAGATTCCCTGGCAACTCCTCGCAGTGCCATTCTCCTCAGACAGTAATGATCTATTTATGCTTCTGCACTGATCACTCACTTCCAGAAGGTCCTAACACCATCTAGCTTTTCATACATCAGTTCACCACCAAGTAGTGCAGAACTGGCCAGTCTTCTGCCTGCTCATTTCCCAACACACCGGCATAACCTGGAAAGAATATCCAAAGGATGCTAACTACCCGGGAGCTCTGAAGTGATGCTTGCCATTCTGCACGGAGCATACCTGTCTCCATCTTTCTTAACATGCTCTGTGAGTTAGTTACAATCATGGCATGTGTGTACAGCTGATTCTCAAGCCTGCAAAAGGCGGTAGTAATTGCCTCCACCTCCATTTTCAAACTGGACGTTGTGATATCACATGCCAGGCTCTGGTGCACTAAGCGACGTCCTTTTGCTTTTGTTATGAACCCACAAACACACCATCTGCCCCTCAACACAGAGCCAGCTGTATAGATAATCACATCACTTGGGCGGGAATGGTCATGAATCATTTGTTGAACTTCTGATTATGCAAGCCAGTCCCTGCACTGATGACCCAAAGTGATAAGAACCCTGTACAAGTCTGAAACTTGCTCTGACACTTTGACCCACTCCTCACCTCGCACACATTTATCAAGCCTGCACACATGTCTGATTGTGTTTTCAGCTTGCGCCATCTGAGAAAAAACCTGATACATATGCATGCCAAAGTCAGAAACATGGTCTGAGATGCATAACTGGGTGTGACATACCTTCTTTGGAAGAGTCATCATTTTCTTCTTCTTGTTTTTCTTCTTCTCCTATTCTTCTGTCATTCTTCTTCTTCTTCTTCTTCTTCTTCTTCTTCTTCTTTTTCTTCTTCTTCTTCTTCTTCTTCTTCTTCTTCTTCTTCTTCTTCTTCTTCTTCTTCTTCTTCTTCTTCTTCTTCTTCTTCTTCTTCTTCTTCTTCCAGAGGATCACAGACCTTAACAAACATAAACCAAGAGTTTTGTATATTTGTTTGGGACTGGTTGCATTTGCGGTTTTCCAAGAGACTCTCATACAGCTCCAATAAAGCTACCACAACTCCAGTAAAACTACCACAACTCCAGTAAAACTACCACAGCTCCAGTAAAACTACCACAGCTCCAGTAAAACTACCACAGCTCCAATGAAACTACCACAGCTCCAGTAAAACTACCACAACTCCAGTAAAACTACCACAGCTCCAATGAAACTACCACAGCTCCAGTAAAACTACCACAGCTCCAATGAAACTACCACAACTCCAGTAAAACTACCACAGCTTCAATGAAACTACCACAGCTCCAGTAAAACTACCACAACTCCAGTAAATCTGACACAGCTTCACTAAAACTACAGCAGCTAAAAAATAAAAAAAAACTACCACAGCTCCAGTAAAGTTGTACTTACTATAGACAAATTCAGTGTTTGATGTAGTGATTAAATTAACCAATTTACAAAGACATGAGAAAATATTTTATAGAAATTTTTCTTAAATGTTGACGCAGTCCAGGTGTCACACATACAGCACTCCACCGCAGGGCAGGTCTCAGCGATAAGGAATACGAAGCGGTAAGACTCGATGAACAATGCTGGTTTGCTGATTTCCAGTGTTAAGATAGTCTTGACATGCCATTCTTGTGTGTAATCATCCTGCCTTTGTCTTTTTTTTATTTCTGAATTGAAAATTTCTCTCTCAGGGCATCTCCCTGCCTGTTTTTTCCTCCAGTGTTCCTGTTATCACAATGTACAATCCTTTTCTCTCCACATTTATAACTTTCCCTCCAGTTTGTCCAGTTGTTACAGTGTACATACTTTTCCCTTCTCAATACATCCCCCAAGAGTATGAATTGCTTTCCCCAGGAGCAGGTAACAAGATGATTCCCACCCTTTTTTTTTTCAAGACATCTTCGTGATAAAAATTATCTCGCCATGGAATGCTCACTATCCTTCTAAGCAAATCTACATCTCTGTAGCTGCGGCATCATTCTCTCTTATCTACTGACATCTCTCTGATCTACTGACTTCTCTCTAATCTACTGAAATCTCTCTGATCTACTGAAATCTCTCTAATCTACTAACTTCTCTTTAATCTATTGACTTCCCTCTAATCTATTGACTTCCCTCTAATCTGCTGACCTCTCTAATCTACTGACTTCTCTCTAATCTACTGACCTCTCTCTAATCTACTGACCTCTCTAATCTACTGACTTCTCTCTAATCTACCAACTTCTCTCTAATCTACTGACCTCTCTCTAATCTGCTGACCTCTCTAATCTAATCTACTGACTTCTCTCTAATCTACTGACTTCTCTCTAATCTACTGACCTCTCTTTAATCTACTGATTTCTCTTTAATCTACTGACTTCTCTCTACTGACTTCTCTCTAATCTATTGACTTCTCTCTAATCTATTGACTTCTCTAATCTACTGACTTCTCTCTAATCTACTGACTTCTCTCTAATCTACTGACTTTTCTCTAATCTACTGACTTCTCTTAAATCTACTGACCTCTCTCTGATCTACTGACCTCTCTCTAATCTACTGACCTCTCTCTAATCTACTGACTTCTCTCTAATCTACTGACTTCTCTCTAATCTTCTTTCTCTCTAATCTACTGACCTCTCTCTAATCTACTGACCTCTCTCTAATCTACTGAATTCTCTCTAATCTAATGACCTCTCTAATCTACTGACTTCTCTCTGATCTACTGACCTTTCTAATCTACTGACTTCTCTCTGATCTACTGACCTTTCTAATCTACTGACCTCTCTAATCTACTGACCTCTCTAATCTACTGACCTTTCTCTAATTTACTGACTTTTCTCTAATATACTGACTTCTCTCTAATCTACTGACCTTTCTCAAATCTACCGACCTTTCTCTAATCTACTGATTTCTCTCTAATCTGCTGTTATTTCTCTAATCTGCTGACCTTTCTGTAATCTACTGACTTATCTCTAATCTACTGACTTATCTCTAATCTACTGACCTCTCTCTAATCTACTATCATTTCTCTTTCCTACTGACTTCTCTCTAATCTACTGACATTTCTCTTTCCTACTGACTTCTCTCTAATCTACTGACATTTCTCTTTCCTACTGACTCCTCTCTAATCTACTGACATTTCTCTTTCCTACTGACCTCTCTCTAATCTACTGACTTTTCTCTTTCCAACTGACTTCTCTCTAATCTGCTGACTTTTCTCTTTCCAACTGACTTCTCTCTAATCTACTGACATTTCTCTTTCTTACTGACTTCTCTCTAATCTACTGACTTTTCTCTTTCCTACTGACCTCTCTCCAATCTACTGACATTTTTCTTTCATACTGACATCTCTCTAATCAACTGACTTTTCTCTTTCCTACTGACTTTTCTCTAATCAACTGACTTTTCTCTTTCCAACTGACTTCTTTCTAATCTACTGACATTTCTCTTTCTTACTGACATCTCTCTAATCAACTGACTTTTCTCTTTCCTACTGACTTCTCTCTAATTTACTGAAATTTCTCTTTCCTATTGACATCTCTCTAATCAACTGACTTTTCTCTTTCCTACTGACTTCTCTCTAATCTACTGACATTTCTCTTTCTTACTGATATCTCTCTAATCTACTGACATTTATCTTTCTTACTGACATCTCTCTAATCTACTGACATTTCTCTTTCTTACTGACATCTCTCTAATTAACTGACTTTTCTCTTTCCTACTGACTTCTAATTTACTGACATTTCTTTTTCCCATTGACATCTCTCTAATCTACTGACATTTCTTTTTCTTACTGATATCTCTCTAAACTACTGACATTTCTCTTTCTTACTGACATCTCTCTAATCTACTGACATTTCTCTTTCTTACTGACATCTCTCTAATTAACTGACTTTTCTCTTTCCTACTGACTTCTAATTTACTGACATTTCTTTTTCCCATTGACATCTCTCTAATCTACTGACATTTCTTTTTCTTACTGACAACTCTCTAATCAACTGTATTTTTTCTTTCCTACTGACTCCTCTCTAATCTACTGACCATTCCTGAATCTCTTCCATACGTTAGAATTTGTTGTATATAATCTTTAAGAATTGGCACATGTTCATTTAACTCGTTAAATCCTAAACATTTGTTACTTGAACAGTAGGACAAGTCTGGCTATGAATAGATTAAAATAAATAGAAGAAAGTGAGTTAAATAAAATATTGCATTGCAAAGGTCAAATGTTGAGGCTGAGTTAGAAATACGAGTTAAGCAAAACCTATTGCATAAAGAGTAAACAATAAGTGTAGGAGATGTTGTTTGGTTCTGAAAGAAATCAGACTAAAGAGAATTTTAACTGTCATTTTGTGTTTGTTGCAGTATCTGAAGCGTGCCAGATACACTCATGCCCTGGGCCGGTATGGAGAACCTGAAGAAGTGGCAGATTGTATTGCTTTCTTGGCCTCCGACCAAGCATCCTTTATCACTGGAGCCAGCATACCAGTTGATGGAGGCAGACATGCCCTCTGTCCCAGCAGTTTGTCGCGAGAGGAAGGGGGTGTCTCAGCAATGTCCCAAAGTGTAGACAGTTAATGGATTGAAAACATTACATGTTTATAACAGATCCATTTAGAATCACTCATTGAGTAGATTTTAGTTGTCAACTTGATCGTTTTTAATAGCAAAAGTTATGGCTGATATCAGGCCCACTACTACCAAAAAAATCTTGATTGGGGAGGGGGGAATTCTAATTTTCTGCAGGGCAGGGCTGAAGTATTGTTAGGTGCACAGTAATAATAATAATTATTATTACTGTTATTATGTGATAAATGCACACACAAAAATGTGTATATATATATTTGAAATATGAAATGTAGAAACAAATACCTTAAAAAAAAAAGAGAATGTCTTTACATGGTCAGAGGGCACCATTGGCCCATTTTCCATGGGTAGGCAATAAGCTCTCAAGGGTTATGGGGGAAAGGAGGAGGTTGGGGAGGGGGTGAGGAGAAAAACTTTTCTTTTTGGGTTAAAAAGAATTAGGACGAGAAGAGAGGGACACCAATAGTCAACACTGATAGTGATATCCTGGTTAGTAATGGACTCTGATGTAAGTATAGACTTTGTTAAGCCATTGACTTGACATCTGTTTGTGAAAGCTCATAGAATTTGTTCAGAACTTTACATGGTCATCTTGTTCTAGATGTGTTATATAATGCTGTTCATCTAGACCTGTACGAGCCACTTTGTCACTGGTCCCCTCTTGTTAGTGTGAACCACTGTGACACTGGTTCCCTATTGTTGGTACGAGCCACTGGTTCCCTATTGTTGGTACGAGCCACTTTGTCACTGGTTCCCTCTTGTTGGTGTGAACCACTGTGACACTGGTTCCATATTGTTGGTACGAGCCACTGGTTCCCTATTGTTGGTACGAGCCACTGTTTCCCTATTGTTGGTACGAGCCACTTTGTCACTGGTTCCCTCTTGTTGGTGTGAACTAATGTGACACTGGTTTCCTATTGTTGGTACGAGCCACTGGTTCTCTATTGTTGGTACGAGCCACTTTGTCACTGGTCCCCTCTTTTTATTGTGAACCACTGTGATACTGGTTCCTTAATGTTGGTACGAGCCACTGGTTCCCTATTGTTAGTGCGAGCCACTTTGTCACTGGTTCCCTATTTTTGGTGTGAATCACTGTGACACTGGTTCCCTATTGTTGGTACGAGCAACTGGTTCCCTATTGTTGGTACGAGCCACTTTGTCACTGGTTCCCTCTTGTTGGTGTGAACCACTGTGACACTGGTTCCCTATTGTTGGTACGAGACACTGGTTCCCTATTGTTGGTACGAGCCACTGGTTCCATATTGTTGGTACGAGCCACTTTGTCACTGGTCCTCTTGTTGGTGTGGACCACTGTGACACTGGTTCCCTATTGTTAGTATGAGCCACTGGTTCCCTATTGTTGGTGCAAACCACTGTGACACTGGTTCCCTCTTGTTGGTACGAGCCACAGGTTCTCTCTTGTTTGCATGCCAAACTGCCAGCACATATTTATGCAGAATTAATAACCTATGTTTTTATGTTTATTTGTATGCCTTGCATCTGTCACTAGGGGATTGAATATTTCGGATTTTATTGTTTTGAGCCACAAGAAAGATAAAAAAAAATTGTATGAAGCCATTGTTTCTGTTGTTATCAGTTTGAGCCACATTACTTAACTTTTTGTTTAGTCCATCTCTTTCTCGACCAGTTCTTTTTTCTAACATCTGAGCTAGTGGGAAGCAAAAAATTGAAAAAAATAAGTAGGGAGACAAGGAAAGAAATGTGGTTAAGAAAAAATGTAGTTCCCTGCTCAACTGCAAAAACAGGAAAAGAGAAGGGTCGTCTGGTGCAGGAACCATGAAATATTACTTATGATTCAGAGGATGAATATGTAAATACTGAATTACACAACATCCACTTCAACATTTACCTACCTAGCCAGACCATGTGCACGAACTACAAGTCACATTCTGAATCAAACAAATTGAGCAACATCATCACATTTAACATCTGTTTACTTTCCTGAGCACAAAACTAGCGTGCTTCATGGGTAACAATACATAAACAGTCAGCACCGTGCTTAAACAGACCATGTGCTAATCACCCTAGCTGATAAAGATGAGAGTTCACCTCCAGCGACCTGCAATCAAAAATCTCTGAGCGAGGATGCACAATAGAAATTGAGCTCTAACACAATATATCTACTGAACGTACCTCCGCAACATGAAACCAGTGAGTCAGGTGATCTCTTGACTCAGTTCCCTGTCCCACAATGAAAAGTTAAAACTATATGTCTCTCATCTCATTCCCGCTGACCCACAAACCAAAGAGAACATTTTTTGCTGTTCGGCCTTTTATCAACTTTTCGACTCCCTACCCACTTCCGGAGAGTCCCGATCCACAGACCTGCCAGTTTTAGTTTACAAGTGTAGCCAAATCAACATTATTAACAGGCTAAATTTATCCCACACCAGTTTGTTACACTTCTTACATCAGTAATCAGTCAATCATGTGCCATCTGCACATTGAGGGTTACTAGCAGTGGAACTCCGACACCCTCTTTTTCTCACCCTTGTTACACCCTCTCCCAGAATGCTGTTGATTCATTTGTTGTTGTTATTCTCCCATATGCATTTTCTCTTACCTCTCTTTGATCAATTTTACTTAGGAATTGAAAGGAACTTTTTTGATCCCAGACAACACGTGATATGTAGTTGTGCTTTCCAATAAATCTGACAACATTAGTGACATATCGTAAAAATCTACCCAAAGTGTTTCAGGATCCTCGCTGGTGCTACAGAGCCTTTGCACTGTGCTGAGCTTCTTTAGACTCGGACTTGAGTTAAAATAAAAATGAAGCACTTATGGGTTACTACCCATGTGCCATGATGTTGATCTGTTGTTCAAACCTATGAATCTTACACAGTTTGTGACATATACTCTAACTTTTTGATCTGAGCATACCAACAGTTTTGGCTTTCTAGCTGGCCACTATACTGAGTTTATTTAAATTCAAAAAGTGGTAAAAACAGGGGTGACGGCAGTCAGGCTAATACCAAAGAATTCATCCTGTGAACTATGACTAAAAAGCTTCACGTAATGGCTGCTTCTCCATTTTTTGGAGCTGGACTTGTGTTGTTTTGTGCATGCTTTTCTTCTTCTTCCCCAATTCGTTAGGCTTTTTAGTCACAGTTCACTAGATTAATTCTGAATCTTGTAAGCAGTGATTACCACGTTATTTATCATATGATCATTTAATCCCTTTGGCGTTACCCATAAACCTTTGGGGATTGAATTTAATTTAAAGTAATGGGCTTTATCCACTTGGCAAGAATTTTGACATTTTCGGCCAGATTGCATAATCGTGGCTATTCAGGACATCGAAGAAATTGAAAACGAAAAACAGCGCAGCATCACTAGTCCATTTAATATTAAGGAAATGGCCTTGGGGAGGTTTAAACATTGGATGATTATATGACACTTAAGATCTAGACACCGAATAACATATGACACGTGCTACACTCAAGTTTCAGACAGGGAACGATAAATGACAAATAATACACTAAAGTTCCAGATATTAGATTATATTATATATGTCAGATATTACATTAAAGTTCTAGCTGGACTTGAATAATATATGGCAGATAATAAACTAAAGTTCAAGACATTGAATGATATATTGCAGATAATACACTAAAGTTCCAGACATTGAATGATATATTGCAGATAATACACTAAAGTTCCAGACATTGAATGATATATGCTAGATAATACACTAACGTTCCAGACATTGAATGATATATTGCAGATAATACACTAAAGTTCCAGACATTGAATGATATATGTCAGATAATACACTAAAGTTCCAGACATTGAATGATATATTGCAGATAATACACTAAAGTTCCAGACATTGAATGATATATGCTAGATAATACACTAAAGTTCCAGACATTGAATGATATATGCTAGATAATACACTAAAGTTCCAGACATTGAATGATATATGCTAGATAATACACTAACGTTCCAGACATTGAATGATATAGGGCAGAATAATACACTAACGTTCCAGACATTGAATGATATATGGCAGAATAATACACTAAAGTTCCAGACATTGAATGATATATGTCAGATATTACACTAAAGTTGTATACATTGAATGATATATGGCAAATAATACAGTAAAGTTCTAGACATTGAATGGTATATGACAGATAATACACTAAAGTCCTAGACATTGAATGATATATGGCAGAATAATACACTAAAGTCCTAGACATTGAATGATATATGGCAGAATAATACACTAAAGTTCTAGACATTGAATGATATATGGCAGAATAATACACTAAAGTTCTAGACATTGAATGATATATGGCAGAATAATACACTAAAGTCCTAGACATTGAATGATATATGTCAGATATTACACTAAAGTTGTATACATTGAATGATATATGGCAGATAATACACTAAAGTTCTAGACATTGAATGATATATGGCAGAATAATACACTAAAGTCCTAGACATTGAATGATATATGTCAGATATTACACTAAAGTTGTATACATTGAATGATATATGTCAGATATTACACTAAAGTTCCAGACATTGAATGATATATGCTAGATAATACACTAACGTTCCAGACATTGAATGATATAGGGCAGAATAATACACTAACGTTCCAGACATTGAATGATATATGGCAGAATAATACACTAAAGTTCTAGACATTGAATGAAATATGGCAGAATAATACACTAAAGTTCTAGACATTGAATGATATATGGCAGAATAATACACTAAAGCTCCAGACATTGAATGATATATGGCAGATAATACACTAAAGTTCTAGACATTGAATGATGTATGGCAGATAATACACTAACGTCCTAGACATTGAATGATATATGACAGATAATACACTAAAGTCCTAGACATTGAATGATATATGACAGATAATACACTAAAGTTCTAGACATTGAATGATATATGGCAGATAATACACTAAAGCTCCAGACATTGAATGATATATGACAGATAATACACTAAAGTCCTAGACATTGAATGATATATGACAGATAATACACTAAAGTTCTAGACATTGAATGATATATGACAGATAATACACTAAAGTTCTAGACATTGAATGATATATGGCAGATAATACACTAAAGTTCTAGACATTGAATGATATATGACAGATAATACACTAAAGTCATAGACATTGAATGATATATGACAGATAATACACTAAAGTTCTAGACATTGAATGATATATGACAGATAATACACTAAAGTTCTAGACATTGAATGATATATGGCAGAATAATACACTAAAGTTCTAGACATTGAAAATAATATGGCAGATAATACACTAAAGTCCTAGACATTGAATGGTATATGGCAGATAATACACTAAAGTTCTAGACATTGAATGATATATTGCAGATAAACCACTAAAATTCTAGACTTTGAATGATGTATGACAGATAATACACTAAAGTCCTAGACATTTATGATGTAATGGAGATGTTACACTTGAGTTCCAGACATTGAATGATAAATTCCATATAATACACTAAAGTTCCAGACAATGAATGATAAATGCCAGATAATACACCTAAAGTTCCAGAGACTGAATGACATATGCCAGATAATACACTAAAGTTCTAGACTTTGAATGATAAATGCCAGATAATACCTAAAGTTCCAGAGATTGAATGATGTATTTTCAGCTTTTTTTTTTGACAGAATGTTGTACCAGTGTTGTTCCATAGCTTATTTAAAAGTATGTTGCACTATCTGTTATTATTGTCTGCAATAGAAATGACTTCTCCCACCCCACAAACCCCGCTCCCCTTTTTTTTACAAGTTTATAGCTTTGGGCATATGACGGTAGCCCAGATACTTCTGTGTGATAATCAGCGTTCCAAAAGTGATGTGGTTACAAAGTGCCACTATTCGGATATGGGATTAGAATTTCCCCAGGCGCAAGTCCCAGAAACCTAATTCAACCTTAAAGTTTGTGTTTGTGTCTGCGAGGAAAAGGGAGGGGGGGGGGGTAGATGGGTGAATGCACGCGTGCGGGCTCCTGCCCACATCCAAAAGAATACACCAGTGACAGGAATGGTTGTTCCCACCAGTATAGTTCTGGCGGTCCTTCAGCCTTATTGAAATGGCTATTAGACAGTTTTCTTACTGTTATTAATATGTGTTTCTTTTTCTAAAGATACGTGGAGTAGAATTTCAGATAGAGTTGGTAAGGGACCCTTTTCCACGCCTTTATGTATATTAGGTCTATAGTTTATAGACCAATCGGCTGGCTGATGTCACCATCACGCCGGCTAACTTTACTTCCCAGGACGATACCTAGCATCCACTCAAGGCAGGGGCGACCTGAGAGCCAAGGTCATTTTTGAAAGAAAAATATATCGGCTCGAAGCGGATTTGAACCTAAAACCTTCGGGCCTGAGGCAAGTGTCAATACCATTGGAATACTTGTTGTTTGTAATTGAGGTGTTTAGCTATTATGTGAGGTAACCGGTCTCAGTCTAACCCTCTTTTGCTGTATCTGACGACACACAAGGTTGGCTACACTGTAATTATTCCTTGTTACACCTGTGACAATCTGTACTGTAACACTGGGCTAACAGGTTTCCCTTTCTGATTCCTAGGGAAATATTTGCTATAGTGCAATAGGATTGTGTGCACATCAAACAACCGTGCCACCTCGGCCAACTTTGTAGACAAATAATTCCTTAATGTCTTGTCTTATATTTGTCATACCAAGCGGAGAAGTCGTGCCTGTTGGAAAGAAGCTATTTTAAAACATTAAGGCTTCGAAAGGCTTAAACTTATTTGCTAGGGTGGGGGTTGGGGTATTAATGTAAAAGAACGACAGAAGTATTTTTTTTATAGCAGTCTATGACCAGCAAGTGTAGGCAACAAGGGATTAGAACTATCCTCATTAAACAATGTATGCAATAGATTAGATCAGAACCGCTGTTTGTAGCGGAAACATGTAGAACAACTGAAATCATTACTGATACACTACAAACATTCATTAACTGGCGCCCGCGCAGAATAGTTGGAATTAAATTGTATGATAAAATCACTAATGTTGAGATTTAGGAGAAAACTAAACAAGTCCCAGGGGACCAAAAGGTGAAGAAAAGACGCTAGCGTTGGATATGATACACGTTGATAAAACTTGAGGGCAATATGTGTGTGCAAGATATATGTGCAAGATATTTGTCCAAGATGTGAATGCAACATAGGCAAGATGCGTGTGCAAGATGCGTGTGCAAGTTGATAAGCAAGATGTATGTGCAATATGTTTGTTCAATATATGTGTGCAAGACATGTGTGCAAAATCGGCGAGACGTGCAACATGTATGTGTGAGATATGTGAGTGCAAAAGCAAGATTTGTGTGCAATATTTGTGTGCATGATAGACGAGATGTGCAATATGTATGTGCGAGATGTGTGTGCAAGATAGGCACAATGTTTAAGAGATGTGTGCAAGATATGTGTGCAAGATAGGCGAGATGTGCAATATATATGATATATACACTAAGATGTGCGAGATGTGTGTGCAAGATATGTGTTCAAGACCTGTGTGCAAAATAGACGAGATATGCAATATGTATGTGCGAGATGTGTGTGTGTGTGTGCAAGATGTGTGTACATAAAGGCAAGATGTTCAAGATATGTATGCAACATGTGTGTGCAATATATGTGTGCAAGATAGGCAAGATGTGCAAAATGTGTTTGCAAGACCAGCAGAGGAACATAACAGCCGAGGGTTATACTGGGATGTAACTCGATGTATCCTAATTATAAAATGGATGGACTGAACAGGATATTGTTGTTCACAGTACTACCACTAAGATGTAACTGGGTTGTGATTCAGCAAATCAGCACGACACACACAAAGATAACACCTTAGCTGGTAATATTTCGTTCACAGATTTTATGTATTTTTTGTCCACTGCAAACAAGAGCTGGGGGGGGGGGGGGGGGGGGGGCTTTATTTAATACATGTCATCTAGTGCCCATAGTAAATCTGAAAACAATTGTTGTTTAAAAGTGAGATATACATAGCCTCAGCTAGCTTGATCCACCGGCGTCAGCTGGAGCCGGTCTTGTTTGATCCTATATGGTTCTGCGTCCCTCGACAAAGTTGCTGGTTTGCTTGCTTAGAATGTACTGCACAGAATTGACTTAGTAGCTCCAGTGATGACTCCAAGAGATCTATGAAAACAAGATGATGGTGTCCTAAACCTGACCTGCAACCTTCCGAGCGCGAGACGAACAGCCTAACCATCTCTCCAAGGAGCTGTCCTCTCCCCTAACATTGGAAAGCTCGTTAGAATCTGAAAACATCCTTAACCCCTGTGATGTACTGTATCAATTACGGACAGAACGTTGGCCCATATATGTTGACAAATATATTCAGATGTCATGTTGACTTCTCAAATGCAGCAAATGACATTTAACAAAACCCGGACTTCTTGTGTTGACATTACAAGAACAGCATAGAAATGGTAGCCAAAAAACGAAGAATATTCGGAATCCGGAAGTAAAACTGAGAAGAAGAAAAAAAAAAAAAGCAAAAAGGCAGGAGAAGAGAAAGAAAAAAAAAAAAAATAACAAGGAGAGTAAATTGTCCTGTCGTGACTAATGTGACCAAACTGATTTGTCATCTAGCAACCACAGCCATACACATGTTGTACATGTATCCTGTTCAGCCTTTGTGTGGTATAATTGCAGTTCATTTGTATCCAGTATCCTGACACGTCTGCTAGGGTGCTCTCAATGGACCTCAACAATGTTTAGGAGTGTAATAATAACAATAATACGCGGAGTGACAAATAAATGTCATGATATATTAAAAATAATAAGACATGTATGAACATTGTTACCTTCTTTCGGGTGCTTGTGATACATAAAAGAGGTTGGGGGGGGGGGAGGGGGGAGGTGGAAGGGGTCAGCTCTATTTATAAATGTTTATGGGTGCGTTCAAGAGGCCTCAGCTACCGAGTGGTGGTGTTCCCTGCTGTACCGTCAGCAAATGACGCACTACATGATGATGATGATTATAATGATGACTATGATGATGATGATGATAATGTTGATGATGATGATGACGATTATAGTGGATATGATAAAATTAGGAGGATGGCGGCGAATATGATGATGATGATGATGACGAAGATGGTGGTGGATATGATGATAATGATGATGGTTATGATGATGATGGATATAATGATGATGATGTTTATAAATATGATGGTAAAGATAATGATTGTGAGGACTCCCCAACCCGTAGGTCACTGAGAAGATTCGAATCTCTGTTGACGGTATCGTCGCAGCAGCAGCAGGAGCAGCAGCGAAAGGTGAAAGTTCACACTGGCTGACCCTGACCTGACAATCGTTTGCTGAGATGACGGTCTTTGATCATGGCGGATGACGATAGCAGCAACACTGGGGATACTTCTCAGTTCTTGCTCTCTCACCCTACACCAGATGCCAGGTCAGTGGATTATTTTTTTTTGGGGTGTGCATTTCGTATCTTAATACCCACTTTTAGTTCAAAGGATGGAGCCAACGATGGAGCGGAAAAGTCACGAATCAAAAAAGACTGTAAGGTCGACAACAGGGCTGCCAATGCTTGGGTGTTTCCCTCAGATCTGGGTGTTTATTTGACGCTTCAGGGAAATCTGGGGTTTGTTTAAAGTAAATATATCCTTATATAAAAGTGGTATTAGTTGCCACGGATGTGACTCCTGCAGATCTGTATGACTTAATGACCGATAAATTCAATTAAACTCTGAGAGAAAGTTTTGTGACTCATCTGTTGAGTCAGTTGTTCGGGAAACTTCCACCAAGCAATTCGCATCTTGACAAACAAAAGAGGACTTGCAAACAGCAAATAAGCCTTGAAAACAATGTCAATAGCATTCCCCAAGAGTTATATATGACATATAATATACTATATTTACTTACGTAATGCAACACAAAATCATTTTGTGTACCTTGAGATTCATTAAAAGTAAAGTTCTTTACTTTTGAGAATGAGTAACGTATGAAGTTTGTTGTGATTGTACATCGAACTCAAATTTGTCTGACGCACTGAACTCCGAGAAAGTTCACAAACGATGATTCGTTTAGTTATATTTTATTTATATTGTAATAGGGTTATCATATATGACCTGTGTGCATTACGTAAGTAAATATAGTATATTATATGTCATATATAACTCTTGGGGAATGCTATTGTTTTCAAGGCTTATTTGCTGTTTGCAAGTCCTCTTTTGTTTGTCAAGATGCGAATTGCTTGGTGGAAGTTTCCCGAACAACTGACTCAACAGATGAGTCACAAAACTTTCTCTCAGAGTTTAATTGGTTGGGATTTCAGTGCAACAGCACTTCTAGCATGTCCACATTTCATTCTTAACAGTGTATGTTTTACTTGTATTTCCATAACCCAAATTTCATCCCCTAGTACTAAACTAATGTAGCTTTCACAGAGGTATTATGAGAAAAGACAAAATCTCTGTATATTACAGTTGTAGGCTCTCCTTTCACTACAGGCCGGTAGCTGGAAAGCCGCTGATCGGCTTAGTGGGAGTTCTCTCCCTTGGCTGCATTGCAAACACGGAGCGGAAAAGTCACGAATCAAAAAAGACTGTAAGGTCGACAACAGGGCTGCCAATGCTTGGGTGTTTCCCTCAGATCTGGGTGTTTATTTGACGCTTCAGGGAAATCTGGGGTTTGTTTAAAGTAAATAAATCCTTATATAAAAGTGGTATTAGTTGCCACGGATGTTACTCCTGCAGATCTGTATGACTTAATGACCGATAAATTTGCGTGGTTAGGGGTAGCGGTAGGGTTAGGGTTAGCGGTAGGGTTAGGGGTAGGGTTAGGGTCAGGGTTAGGGTCAGGGTTAGGGTTAGATGTGACAATTTTGACGCAGGAGTTCCAAATAATCGCGCACAGTCACATACACACCCAAACAATCGAAGGACTGTGGATGCTACTCAAACGGACAATTCGCCACGGATTGGGCACCAGCCGCGCACTATTGCCGTCATATTTGGGAGAATTCCAGTGGCGCCACTCCCACAAGCATCAGATTGTCGGCCATTATTTGGAAGTCCTACGTAAAAATTTTCACATCTAACCCTACCCCTAACCCTAATCCTAACCCTAACCCTAACCCTAACTAACCCTAATCATAACTCTAACCCTAACTAACCCTAACCCTAACCCAACCCCTAACGCCGCTAACCCTATCCCTAACCCTAGCCCAAACCCTACACCCTACGCCACCCTATGATGACTACGCAACCGTACACGCAACCGTATGATGATAGGTAAGTATGTCATTTGATTTGTGACTTTTCCGCTCCATGTTTGAAATGCAGCCAAGGGAGAGAACTCCCACTAAGCCGATCGGCGGCTTTCCAGCTACCCGCCTGTATTGAAAGAAGAGCCCAGTTGTAACCCAAATGGGTTGATATCATTGATTACACTGCTTTTACTATTTCCTAATTACATGTTGCATTTGTGTTACAAACATTGTGTTTTCGTGTAACATTTTTTACTTTTTCTTTTGAGGTTCTTTGCATTACATAACTGTCCCATTAAAAAAAATGTGTCACATGATCTTGTTCGTCATTCACATTGGTAATCTCTCTCCAGCCCACACTGTTGCTAGAATATCTTACCCCTCTAGATCATAGGCAGTTAATGGCTGAGTGGTTAGGCTGTTTGCCTCAAGCAGCGAGGTTGTCAGGTTCAAATCTTAGGAGAGGCCTGGATACTTATACCTGCATTATTGGTATCTAATGAAATCTTATAAGATCTTTTCATTTGTCATGTCGTCACATTAAACACCGAACCTTCTTAGATAAGGGTGACACAAATAGGAGAACTCAAGTGCAAATTGTGCACAAACAGTTGGAGATTGCAAATTGTGCACAAACTGTTGGAGATTGCAAATTGTGCACAAACAGTTGGAGATTGCAAATTGTGCACAAACAGTTAGAGATTGCAAATTGTGCACAAACAGTTGGAGATTGCTGCCAGGCTTGTATGAAATGCAGGATGACTGATACTGAGCCAGTGGGAAGAATGACTGATACTGAGCCAGTGGGAAGAATGACTGATACTGAGCCAGTGGGAAGAATGACTGATAATGAGCCAGTGGGAAGAATGACTGAATGCAGCAGCACACAAACTGAGAAGAAAAAAACATTCAACACTTTGTTCATCCTTATCAACAGTCAGGTTAATGAGGTATTCTTTCGCCTATTGTAGATATGTGAATCTGCATAATTTTTTTTGTGTGGATATCTTATCCTGCTCCATATTTTTACATTTATATTTTTGGAAATCAATTTTTCTTTAGTGTTTTCTCAAATTTGTAAACATTGAGTCTAGTGCATCTGACCAACAAAGTTGGAGGGATCTGATTGACAGAGGTGGAGGAATCTAATTGACAGAGGTGGAGGGATCTGATTGACAGAGGTGGAGGAATCTGACTGACAGAGGTGGAGGGATCTGACTGACAGAGGTGGAGGGATCGAGGAATGATTGACAGAGGTCTGGAGAGGATCTGACTGACAGAGGTGGAGGGATCTGACCGACAGAGGTGGAGGGATCTGATTGACAGAGGTGGAGGGATCTGATTGACAGAGGTGGAGGAATCTGATTGACAGAGGTGGAGGGATCTGATTGACAGAGGTGGAGGGATCTGACTGACAGAGGTGGAGGAATCTGATTGACAAAGGTCAAGGAATCTGATTGACAGAGGTGGAGGGATCTGACTGACAGAGGTGGAGGTATCTGACTGACAGAGGTGGAGGGATCTGACTGACAGAGGTGGAGGGATCTGACCGACAGAGGTGGAGGGATCTGACCGACAGAGGTGGAGGGATCTGACCGACAGAGGTGGAGAGATCTGATTGACAGAGGTGGAGGGATCTGACCGACAGAGGTGGAGGGATCTGACTGACAGAGGTGGAGGGATCTGATTGACAGAGGTGGAAGGATCTGATCAACAGAGGCGGAGGGATCTGATCGACAGAGGTGGAGGGATCTGATTGACAGAGGTGGAGGGATCTGACTGACAGAGGTGGAGGAATCTGATTGACAAAGGTCAAGGAATCTGATTGACAGAGGTGGAGGGATCTGATTGACAGGTGGAGGAATCTGATTGACAGGTGAAGGGATCTGATTGACAGAGGTAGAGGGATCTGACTGACAGAGGTGGAGGGATCTGATTGACAGAGGTGAAGGGGTCTGATTGACAGAGGTGGAGGGATCGGACCGACAGATGTGGAGTGGTATGACAGGTGGAGGGATCTGACTGAAAGATGTGGAGGGATCTAATTGACAGTGGTGGACAGATCTGATTGACAGGGGTTGGACTTTACTGATCGAGGTGGAGGGATCTGATCGACAGAGGTGGAGGTATCTGATTGACAGAGTTGGAGGGATCTGACCGACATAGGTGGAGGGATTTGACCGACAGAGATGGGGAAGGCTCTGATTGACAGAGGTGGGATCTTCCACCAAGGTGGAAGGATCTGATCAACCAAGGTGGAGGGATCTGATCAACCAAGGTAGAGGGATCTGATCAACCAAGGTGGAGGGATCTGATCAATAGAGGCGAAGTGGTTTGACAGACAGAGGTGAAGGTATCTGATCAGACTGTCGACAGCAGCTGGCGACCCTAACACTTGCAGTGTTATGGAATTATGATAGGGAGGCTTCTCAGTTTAAATTTTAGTGTTGCCATGGACAAATTATCAGGAAAGTGAACCCACCCATGGTTAGGTGAATCTCAGAGCCCACTTTCTTGAATGTAATTTCTGAAGTAGTAGTCAGTATTATGTGATTCTGATCGGAGGCTGGACAGACACTGCTATCCTATTTGTGAGGGCAAGATAGTAGATATTATAACCAACTTTGTATTGGGGAGGGGGGGAAACAGTCATAGAAATACCCTGGGGTGTCTGCTGCATCTGAGGGTTGAGCATTCCTGGGAATGTCCAATATGGTGAAGTTTATTATGATAACATAACATTTATCTATCGGCTAAGAGGTCTGGGGTTTGGATCTTATAGTCATTGAATGAAGATAGCCCTGATTCCTCAGTCACTAGATGCTTGCCTGTCAGCTCACACACAGTCTCTTGTTTGTATCTGCATCAGCTCTAATTGAACATAATTTAGTCATTCCTGCTCTCTTTTTAATTTATGTTTCATTTCTATCATCAACTCTTATTAAGTGTCCAGAATAGGATATACTTATTGTCACATATCGCTCCTGTCACGTGCCTAATTTAAGGATTTCTCCTTAAGAACCAACAGCACTCTGAAATAATTATGTTGAGTCGTTGGCTCGTATTGGTCTAAGGGATATCCCGTGGCCAATATACGCTCAGCTTATTTCCGGAGTAGGGCAAATCAAGCTTTGGCACTACAAAATATATAATATTCCTAGGCACACTTGGCTGGACACCCCCACTACTATAAAAAGGTAGCCCCCAGGTTATGATAGTATACTATCATAACCATGTTAACACAGATTACACTTATTACTCACACCAACATAAAAGCTAGACATTTAGAATGGTGAAACAGGGACACCCAAGTCAGCCATGAAAATATTTGCATGTAATGAGTACATCATAAATACAAAAATAAATGAATTGATAATCAAGAGTGATCAGTTAATGGAGTTCAGGAATTAATGACACAACCCAGATATTGAAGCAGCCAGATACAGTTTGTTGAGGGTACATGAGTTCGTCATCGAAATCACAGGGTGCTGTGGGAAGAGAGCATGATTGTAATTAATAGATCACTTATCCCAGTTCATAGGTCCCTGCTCTCCTCAGTCCATGGGGATTTGGCTGTGGTTGACTCAACAGGTAGCTATGCCTCGATTTGATCTGGTACAAGTTGACTGTCTTACAAGCGAGGACACGGGAACTGCATAGGAACCCAACAAGACTCTTGGAGATTGTAGTGCCCGTAAAGCTTATTGTAAAGCTCACTTCCGGTCAAAATGGAAGCTAGGCATGGTCACTGTTTTGAGTCGTGGCAAATTTTTTGCGTCTGCCAGACGGTGGCCATTGCATTTTTCCTCCATTTGTAGACTGAAAGGATATAGTTTGGTTGCCTAGCTACTGAGTTGAGTGCGTGGCTTGACACTGTGAGCTGCAGATTTCATTTGGAATATTTTTAGACCAACATGGTGTGAACTGTACATTCAGAAAATGGCGCGTGGTCTGTCGTCGCAATATCAGTGGTGCCCTTATGTGATTAAAATTTATCGCGTGTGCAACTGCTGATCTGTTGGTAACTTGCTACCGTCGATGATGAACTGCATTTCTAATGTCGGACTGTTTGTGTTAGCACTTCTGATGGTTACCATATGCTTTTAATGCTTGAGTATGCTAGGGCATTTGCTAAGACAGCAATCTGTCAATTTTCCCACAAGGGACTGTGATGAACATTTTGTGTGTTTTTCATTGGCACATGAGGGGAGCAACTATGGTGTGACCTGTTTGCTATGAAGCTGAAACTAAGATTACCAAAATTACCAAGTTTGTAAAGTTCATTGTTGGTCACTTTTTTCCATTGTTAATTACTGTAATTTTTTTTTCTTCGAATGTTAATGTCTAACCCATACTCTGTACTCTGCCTGTTGACTTGAACATTAAGTCAGGGCTATTCAACTGACAGCCTGAGGGTTAGATTTGGCCCGCTGAGGCCTAACAAGTGACCCACGGATCATTGCCAGTTATATTGTATTAAGATCTTTCTATGCTGGGGCTCGGGTCTCTGGCCTGTGACGATCCCCATTTTCATTATTTTGGCCCTTTAGTAAACTTAGTGGAATAGCCCTGCACTAGGTCATGGGGTAGAGGTCAAGCAACCAACAGTTCTCGTCTAGGAGTGGTTTTATTGATTTGATATTTTCTTTTGTTAGGGTCCATCAGACTTCTACCAGAGGCACTGTCAGAGAACATGGGGTAGAGGATGCTGATGCTGACTACTCCTCAGGCGCTGACGTTGATGCTGCATGCAGCCAACAGGATCTTGCTGGTGTAGATCATAGATTGAAGTCTTTGTTAACTCATGCAGCACAGCCCACAACCCCTGAAAGAGAAAATAGAAATGACAGCTGTGCAACAAAAACTCGATATAGTGATCGGTCATACAAAGAATTTTTGATTGGCCGGCGTAAGCATAGGTCTCAGTCACTGGCCAGCGTTATAAAAACTGAATACATAGATAACCCAGCACTGTGCAACCTGGCAGAGTTGGATTCTGATGACAATCTGGATGAGTACTCACTGAAGGAGACCAGAAGGAAGAGAGAGGGCAGGGAATTGAAGAAGACTTTATCATTACAGAAAATGGCTGATCACCAGGAGGGAACATTGTCTGAGGATTTTAGTGTGTTGAGCATTCATGACCAGTTAGATCATTCTCATTTTAATGGACTAGTTCTGGACGGATCTGGCCGATTGTCACACTCAAAGATCAGACCTGTCCCTTCACTTTTCATGAATCCCAAGCTAGAAGGTACATTTCAGAACCTCCAAAGTGCCCACAAGACAGAGACGAATTCCATTCAAGTTTTTCTTTGCTGATCAACTTGGGTACAGAAGCTAAGAAAGACAAAGAAAAGAAAATGGCATCTTACAAGAGACAAATGAGTGTGGAGCTTGAGCAGTGGAGAACAACAATCATAGAACAAATCTGGCTAGAGTTGCGAGCTTACCTTGGAGGCAAATCCCCAGAGGAGCATTTCCGCCTTCTGAAGATAGAAAGACAGGAAAGTGAGAAAGTTATAGATGATATTAACAACTTTTGCTTTGCCGATACTGTGTTAGAGGAAAACACAGATGGTTCCTTCCTTTGTGACTTCAAATCAAATAATGCAGCAGTGAAAAGAAACAACAGCTCTTATAGAGAATTAGTTTCCAGAAGTGTCTCTGCCTCTTTCATTGATTTGAATTTAACAGATGAAACTGTATGCCTGCAGGAGAAGGCGCTTTTTCAAATGCAGAATTTATTGAACAAGCTCGATCACTACGAAAGTTGCTTTAGTACTACAGAAGCATGTATGAAAGATAATGCTAAATTCAGGGATCCTAGCTTCCAACGCAGGGTAAAGTGTCTGAATCTGTGGCTAAACATCACCTGTGATTTGTGCCAAAAGCTGAAACTCTTTGGCCGTATAATAGGGGCACATTCGCGAGGAATACAGTGGCCATTTGTGAATTTTGAATTTCCCAAACCTCATACTGACGATTTTCTTACGCGTCAGAAAGATAGTAATATACCACGTTTAGTAGAAACGGAGCATTCAGAGTCATCTGATAATGAAGAGACTAATATAGATGTAGAAGAATATGAAGAGGAGCAGGTGGAAGACGAAGAAGAAGAAGATTGTGGTCGGGGCACCAGCTGTGATGAGGCCCCGGAAGATGATACCAGAAGCTTGCTCAGCCCCAGTCTGAAGCAAGTCAAGTTCCAATGTGGCGATGACAGCAGTGGCCACAGTTCGCCAGTCACAACACCAGTCCGTCACAGTGCATCTGCCCCGGTCAGCGCTAGCACGCCAGTTCACTTCTCAGCACAAGCAAGCAGCAATCTCACTAATACAGGAGCTTCTGTGCTGAGTTTGTCTCGTGCTTCCAGTGAGGTCAGCTTAGACGACAGCCGGACCTTCAGGTCTTCCATTTACAGACATTATGCTGAAAAGTGCTTACGTAAAATGGGTTTGCAGAAACTGAATGTTAGGTTGAGGGACCTGTTCCATGGTAGCCTCAGTAGGGCTAAAGAAGCACTGGAGAGACCCAAGGAGACTACATATTCTGATATTGGAGTGCAAGTGGATGAGCAGGTCAGTTTGGTCTTTTTTCTTGTGGTCAGGATTATAAATTACAAAGTACATTTCTACTTTCCTGTATTTATATGTATGTGTGCACGCGTGTGTGTGAGTACGCACATGAAAGGGAGAGGAGAGAGAGAGCATATAAGAGTAGTTGTACATGTGTATGTTGTCAGTGTGTATGAATGTGTATGTATGATGTGTATATGCATTATTCCATTATGTATATATTTTTTTAAACATAACATGCATTATTGATAACATGCAGTTGTGGTGTGAAAGATGAGTGCTTGGAAGGGTTGATTGTAAGACGGGCCTGCGTGCCTAATTTGTAACCCTTTGAAAATAAAGTTTGTTCATTCATTCCCCCTCAGCCTCACCCTGCTGTTACTTCTTCTTCGCCTCATCCATCTCCACCTCATCCTCCTCCTCCTCTTCTTGTCATTTTTATCTTTGTCACGTTTTCTTCATCTTGTTTTTTTTTCCTTCATTATTTGTCTTGATCTGTATCTTCTTCTTGATCTTGTTCTTCCTCCTCTTCTTTGTCTCTTTTTTCTGTATTATCTTCTTGTTGTTCTTTATCATCTTCTTCACCATCTGAACCTTCATAACCTCCTCTTCCTAGAAAGCTGCTAGAGAACATTTTTCTGTCCCCAAAAGTTGTCATCTTGTGTCTTGCCTATTCTTGTGTCCCACTGAGGGTTGAACAAGTTCAGATACTACCAAACAATGAGAGGTTAAACACTTCAGGAAATGGAGGCAGTGCACATTTTGTTTTTGAGAAAGGTATTCACATAAATTTTGTAAATGCTCAAGTAGAAACACTGACTATTCTCACCAGAGAATTCAACAAGCATACATTATTTGTATTACTGTAATGTATATTCATCATTTAAAAAACAAAAAACAAAACAACAGCAACAACAAACTAGGGTATTTAATTATAATTGAATTCAACATGTCAAAGTCAATAAGAAATAGTGTATTTAAATTCTGAAACAAAGTTTTGAAAATGTGTTGACAAGTGTAATCTGCACGCTTATTGACATGAACACCTGCATGGCCTGACATAAAGATAGAGGATAAGGAAGCTGGCCTGGATTGTCTTGAGAATATCCATGGAATAGTTCAGTATAGAAATGTATCTTGTGTGTGAAACAGTTTGGCATTTTTGTTCTCCTGGAGGCTACAGTGTATTCAGTAAACAAAATAAATGTGATTCTCTACTTTTTAAAATTTCATCTTGCTGCTGATATTTCACAGGCCACTGAACATGATGATGTTGTATGCCGGACATCTTCATCAGCTTCTTCTGAAAGCAGTTCAAATCCACAAGTTGCCAGAGGCAGCAGTCTGTCTGAACATGGAGAATGGAGCTCACAATTTATATTGATGGGTCTACCATCATTCCGACCCACTTACCTGTTTATAGTGCGGATACAGTTAGATGTCATTCATGAATGTTTGAAGCTGCGGAAGGACCAGCGGCCAATAGGGGACCCTTCATTCCTTAGTATACGACAGGTCAGTTGTGTCATTTGTTAATTGGCTTTAGAGAGCCAGGCCTTCTTAAGGACCTTAAGATTAGAAGAGAAGAGGCCATATTTGTGCTGTAAACTGCTTTCTAGTGTAGAGGCTAAACCGACGCCTTCTTCAGCTGTTGGGCTATGGTGCTGACATCATCAGATTGACGCTACATTACCGACCTGGGCTAACGAAACGTTACGTTTTTACTCTGACAGTCCTATTTTTCTGTGTGCTCCCTGCCGTCCCCTGAGTACTTCCCACAAAAATTCTAGGAATAAGCTTCAGAATAGAACTCAAAAACATGTATACACACATATACAAACTAAAACGGAACACTGGAGAAAATAATTTTAATATTAATTAATTAGTATAGGTTAATAGGCTTATATATTCTCTGTAATCTCATCTTCTCAAAATGTATTTGTTCCCTAATAAAAAGTAATAATAAATGAATTATTTTTTATACGGGTGGGGGTAAGTGTGGTGAAGGTGATGGAAGGGGGGGGGGGTGTCCACCCAGTATATGTGCAGTGTTTTTCTTGTCCACCTGGTATGTTTGTAATATTATCCTTGTCCACCTGGTATGTTTGCAATATTATCCTTGTCCACCTGGTATGTTTGCAATATTATCCTTGTCCACCTGGTATGTTTGCAATATTATCCTTGTCCACCTGGTATGTTTGCAATATTATCCTTGTCCACCTGGTATGTTTGCAATATTATCCTTGTCCACCTGGTATGTTTGCAATATTATCCTTGTCCACCTGGTATGTTTGCAATATTATCCTTGTCCACCTGGTATGTTTGCAATATTATCCTTGTCCACCTGGTATGTTTGTAATATTATCCTTGTCCACCTGGTATGTTTGCAATATTATCCTTGTCCACCTGGTATGTTTGTAATATTATCCTTGTCCACCTGGTATGTTTGCAATATTATCCTTGTCCACCTGGTATGTTTGTAATATTATCCTTGTCCACCTGGTATGTTTGCAATATTATCCTTGTCCACCTGGTGTGTTTGTAATATTATCCTTGTCCACCTGGTATGTTTGTAATATTATCCTTGTCCACCTGGTGTGTTTGTAATATTATCCTTGTCCACCTGGTATGTTTGTAATATTATCCTTGTCCACCTGGTGTGTTTGTAATATTATCCTTGTCCACCTGGTATGTTTGCAATATTATCCTTGTCCACCTGGTGTGTTTGTAATATTATCCTTGTCCACCTGGTATGTTTGTAATATTATCCTTGTCCACCCATTTTCAACTCAAAATAGTGGTGGGATGTCCCGTTTTCAGTCCAAGATATTGTGGTCACCATATATAGAAATTATGGGGAAATAAAATAACAAGGGCGTTAGTTTGAACAACATAGAATCACAAACTACAAACTAAACTACAACAGAAACTACTTAGATTTTAGCTTGTGAGTATCCACATAAGCCACATCAAATATTGCAGTAATATCCACATATACTTCAAGTGTTCCAATATCCACATGTGTGGATAAATGAAAGTAACCACTCAGACTATCACCTAGAGTATACAGTAATTTAATATGCTGATAATTAGTGAGTGAACAGCTATCTTTCAGTTTCTTTTCAATTTTAGCCATCTTTCTCTTCTAAGCATCCAAAGAAAAAATTTAAACACATTCATATATCTGCTAGAAGTATAACAAGAGAGATGTTAGGACAGTTTAGCATCATGACAGGAAGGCAGACCTAGCAAGAGAGATATTAGGACAGTTTAGCATCATGACAGGAAGGGATACATAACAAGAGTGATGTTAAGACAGTTTACCATCATGACAGGAAAGAACACCTATTTCAGAAAAAATGGTATATGAGACAGAAAGCTGTAGATAGATATGATGGCCAGTGCTACACGGCCTGGACTATAGGCAATATTTAACTGTAGTAAATTGATGGTGTTAATTCAATAATAGTGTGTTGAGATATGATGACCAACGCTGCACGGCCTGGAATATAGGTAGTATTTAGCTGTAGTAAATTAATGCTGTTAATTTGTCTGTCTTCAGTTGATCCGTGAATGTAAGGAAGTCCTAAAAGGAGCAACTCTAGTCAAGCAATACTACCATTACATGGTGGCTGCCGTGATGTGGGATGAGGAGTTAGAGGCGGAGAGCAAGTTTGAGGCAGATCTGACTGAATTTGACGAGGATATGAAGAGTATGCTTGATGTAAGACGCTTTTTTAAAATTCTCTTTTCTTTTGATATATGTGTGTGTGCACATGCGTGTGTGTGTGGACACACACGTGCATGCATATGTGTGGGCTGGTTTGGTGGGTTATATTTGTTATGTTAAACTGAACTTTTATTAGAGTCTTGGCAAACTTACAGGTGCTTAGTCCGCCCAAAGAATGTTCGTATTAGATTTGTATTTTAGAAGCTTATTAATTTCAAAATTTCAATGACTGTTATAGATCTGTTTGATCTGTATATTTGAGAACTGTGCTGGCAGCTGAAGAAAAGAAAACGATACTCTGCATCGTTAGATAGAATATTCCTACATGTATAGAACATTGCTTTATGCATAGAACATTCCTTTGTGCACAGAATATTCCTATATGTATAGAATGCTCCTTTATTCATAGAATATTCCTTTATGCATAGAACATTCCTTTATGCCTAGAACATTCCTTAAAGCAAAAAAACATTCTGATATGTATAGAACATTCCTTTGTGTACAGAACATTCCTTTATGCCCAGAACATCCCATGATACCTAGCTGACAGTGAGTTCTTGTTAGGTTGTTATCACAATCATCATCACTCCACACTGGACATTGCCATGTGTATTTAGTCCTCTGATGCAGCAGCCATCATGATATATTTTGCTGACTGTTCTGTACTAAATTTGGTTATAAAGTCCCCTTTCTCGACCTTGAAAACAGCATAGATATTCTTGGCCAGATTACACACAGCTCTTAACTGGGTGATCACCAAGAGACTGGCTCTTGTCCATCTCCAGGCAGCATTGATTATATCAGCCATGACCATTCTCCTTCCCATTTGTGTTAGTGCATTACTTGCCCATGGTCCATACTCGAGTGATAGAGGTCCTGGGCTCAGGCCCCAGTGTAGGCTGGGATTTTTTCACGTGGCCTTCTAGTAATTTTCCCTGGTATCTGGGTAGTAAGACCGGATGTCCGTGTGTATTGTTGCGCACGTAAACAATCCTTTGGCAGTTGGAATTTGAAAAGAATAACCAAATATTCTGGACAAAATTTAGAGTTAAACATCCACCCAAATATTTCAGGATTCTCACTGGTTCTACGGAGTTCATGCACTGTGCTGAGATTCTTCGGACTCAGGCTTGGTTAGAAGTAGAACAGAGCACTTAAGATTACTACCGTTGTGCTATGATGTTGGTCATTGTATAAACCAAACCAAACCAAACCATCACCTTTAACTTCAACATGTTGAATTCTTGTTATTTGACATGTGCTTTGGATATTATCAAGAACAAGAACATAATTATGAGAGTCTAAAAAGCTTGGGCTAACTCCATGTCGAAAGTCGAGAGAATTACATTCAGTAGAGCGGAGTGGAGTAATCAAATGTACAAGATGCTAGTTCCATACCTTTAGACTGATCAGCCCTTGTTTAGAAACATCAAGTTGGCCCTTTTACCTCCCATCACAATTTTTTTTTATACCTACTTTTAGACCGGCCAGCCTGAAAGCCCAGATCAGTGAAAAAATACCAGACTCAAAATGATTTAAACACGTGGCCACTGAATGGACAGACAGGTGGTCTAGCAACTAAGCCACTACTATTGACTCTAAATCGATGGGATGTATTAATAATAAATTGTATGTGCTCAGAAACATGCCAGATTGAAACAGAAAAGGGCTGAAGGATTCAGCACAGTGAACTATGTTGAAGGTTCAAAGGTTATCAGATCTGTTGACAGCTTTTGATGTCTATGTGTGTGTACATGTGCGCACATGTGTACATGTCTACCACACATACACATATAAGCACACACACATTTGTCCCTACATATGTTCTTTGGTGTCATAATTTGTAGATAAACTAGTTACAGTGACAGTTCTGATATGGACAAACTGGAGGTCATAAAGTCGTAGTTCTGATTTGTTCAAGTGGTGATTTCCTGTGATAACTAGGATCTGGTGCTGTGGTAGTGTAGTGGTTAGTGCACTGGCATATCAGAATGTAGGCCAGTGGTTCAGTCCACGGTGGTAGCAGGTACTCTTTGTCCGATCAATCTCTTGGGGCTTGTGTGTTCCCAGTCCATAATGGAAGCCTTTAACTAACCTATCGTATGTTCCCAGAACCTATAATGGAAGCCTTTAACTAACCTCTCACGTATTCCCTTGGCCTAAAAGGAAAGCCTTTACTAACCTCTCATATGTTCCCAGAGCCTATAAAAGAAGCTTTTACTAACCTCTCATATGTTCCCAGAGCCTATAAAGGAAGCCTTTACTAACCTCTCATATGTTCCCAGAGCCTATAAAAGAAGCCTTTACTAACCTCTTATATGTTCCCAGAGCCTATAAAAGAAACCTTTACTAACCTCTCATATGTTCCCAGAGCCTATAAAAGAAGCTTTTACTAACCTCTTATATGTTCCCAGAGCCTATAAAGGAAGCCTTCACTAACCTTTCATATGTTCCCAGAGCCTATAAACCAAGCTTTTACTAACCTCTCATATGTTCCCAGAGCCTATAAAGGAAGCCTTCACTAACCTCTCATATGTTCCCAGAGCCTATAAAGGAAGCCTTCACTAACCTCTCATATGTTCCCAGAGCCTATAAAGGAAGCCTTTACTAACCTCTATGTTCCCAGAGTTTCCGGTGTAAACAGTCATGATGGCGGGACACCTTTTTCATCCATTAGGACGAAGGATGTTTTCGCCGCTAGTTATGAGTTTAATGTAATATTCGGAGCATAACGGGGTTTTAGGCCGTGCTACGGAGTTTGTGCACGAGTGCCTATTCTCCTTTCGGCGTTTCATCAGCGTCTGTGATGAAATTTCATTCATTGAAACCCAGCGGCGGACTACAAGGACAAAAATCGACAAGCGTGCCGTTGCTGGCTGGAAACGTTTAAAATGTGACAGGCTTAGCCTAAAATATGTTCGCGTGTTATACTGGAACTGTGCCTCGTTTAATTAGAGACAGCTCATTTTTGAAAAGTTTCTCTACGGCAATAACATCGTAGCCTTACAGGAAACACATCTAGGAAACAAGACAGTTAAAGGGTTTTCAGTGCTTCTACAACCGGCGGCATCTCGGTCAGGTCATTATGGTTTGCGACAGCTTGATAGTGACCGAAATTGATATGTCTGACTGGAACACTGACATCCTGCAGGTGCTTTCAGTAAGAGTGCTGGCCCAGCCCAATTCACGATCATCAATGTTTACGCCTGTAACAGAAAGGTCGACGCGCGGTAGTGGCAACGTTTGTTTGCACCCGAGGAAAGAAACATCATTTATTGCGGAGACTTTAACGCCAGGGGCAGCCAGTGACTTAATGTCATCATCAATAAACAGAGAGAAGATCTGGAGAAGGCCCTGGTATCTGCTGAACTGGTATATTTAAATGACGTACAAGTCACTAGAATAGCCACTCGACCAGGTGACTCTGACAGTGTGATTGACTTGGCTCTAGTGTCGCCCACCATCGCCCCTGTTTGTAGATGGAGTACACTGGGGTACCGTGATAGCAACCACCTGCCCTGTGTTGTCTTGGTTGAGAAGAACGGAAAAAGCAGTCAGATAAGCAGAATAAATTCTTACCAGTATGATAACAGGACAGGATGCTATCAGAAAAGTTAGACGCTGCAAAGTAAATACCTTCCACAGACAGAGAAAGAAATGGACTCAGCCACCGTAGTGGGATGAAGAGATTTCAGTATTACAACTGAGACCATAGGACGACACTGAAGAAATCGCCAACACCTCACCAGACCCCGACGGCGTCCAGTAAGCTGATATGCTGCAGATGTCAGAGGACGATATGTCAGAACTGGCAGGAGAGTTCAAAGTCAGCATCAGAAGTGGTCAACTCTGAGAGGAGTGGCTACACAGCTACCTACTACAGTTACTAAAACCAAATAAAGACTATTCCAAGATCAGTGGCTACAGAATCATTACCATGCAGAACACTGCAGGCAAGCTTCTGGAGACAATTGTAGCAAGTAGACTTGCTGATGACTTGGAAAAGCATGACAGGTAACCATCCACACTTGGAGGATACAGATGAAGCAGAGAGACATGGCTCAATGCAGCAGTCTTCGCCTGTGAAGTCTATGAAGGTTTTCACATGAGAGAAGAGACATGGCTCAATGCAGCAGTCTTCGCCTGTGAAGTCAGTGAAGGTTTTCAGATGACAGAAGAGACATGGCTCAATGCAGCAGTCTTCGCCTGTGAAGTCAGTGAAGGTTTTCAGATGACAGAAGAGACATGGCTCAATGCAGCAGTCTTCGCCTGTGAAGTCTATGAAGGTTTTCACATGAGAGAAGAGACATGGCTCAATGAAGCAGTCTTCGCCTGTGAAGTCAGTGAAGGTTTTCACATGAGAGAAGAGACATGGCTCAATGCAGCAGTCTTCGCCTGTGAAGTCTATGAAGGTTTTCAGATGACAGAAGAGACATGGCTCAATGCAGCAGTCTTCGCCTGTGAAGTCAGTGAAGGTTTTCAGATGAGAGAAGAGACATGTGCAGCTGCACTAGACTTAGAGGACACGTACAACAGAGTACCATTTGAATACTTTTTGCACAAACTTCTCCAACTGCAAGTATCTCCCTCCTTCACCCGCTGGGTAGCTGCAGCACTGTTTCAGAGATGGTTGTTGGTCCTCAGAAACGATAACCAAATTTTCAGGATTGCCTCAAAGTTCTCCGCTGTCTCCAGTGCTATTCAACGTGTACACAGTGCTGATAACTGAGCAGCAGTTGCGTGGGAGTGGCAGGACCTTGTTATTTGCTGATAACGTCTTGGTATGTCGACATGTAAGAGATGGTCAAGAGATTGCCAAGTCAATGCAGAGTGAACTTAATTGCATCTCCTCCTGGTGTGCAGATTCTAATGCTCTTGTCAACCCTTCGAAGGCCTCAGTAACGTGGTTCTCCTTGAACATGCATATTGTGAAGGTAGACTTACCAGCAGTGGAAAGCAGCAAGGAAATTTTGACAAGAACAAATCTGATGACATACCTCCAAGTGAAATTTGATCGCAGGCTGTCCTTCAAAGAACACGCAAAAGCCTGTCAGCAATGACGGTCCTGGCCGCCGCTAACATGTTGATGTCAAGAATTGACAATATAGAGAACTAAGTTGTTGTTGATGTCAAGAATTGACAATATAGAGAACTAAGTTGTTTTGATGTCAAGAATTGACAATTTAGAGAACTAAGTTGTTGTTGATGTCAAGAATTGACAATATAGAGAACTAAGTTGTTGTTGATGTCAAGAATTGACAATATAGAGAACTAAGTTGGTGTTATGTCAAGAATTGACAATATAGAGAACTAAGTTGGTGCTCATTTGCAGACCTAGTTTGTTCATTTGCAGACCTAGAGTGCTCATTTGCGGACCTAGGTTGCTCATTTACAGACCTAGATTGCTCATTTGCAGACCTAAGTTGCTCATTTGCAGACCTAAGGTGCTCATTTGCAGAAAACGTTGTATTAAGCCTGTTCTATCTTGTTTAGGTGTATTTTGGATACCTGCAGAGCTGGATCCACATGTTGCAGGCCTTACCAGAAGCTTCACTGGGCATGAAAAGTGCGTTGGAAGAGGAGTGGACATATACCAAGTCCATCTGTGCCTATGTTATTGGAGGAGAGGCTGAAGCAGGGAAGAAGTTCAGGTAGGTGTTGAGTTGCAGGGGTCAATTCATGACTTTACCTTGAAGGAAAACTATTGACCTTCTGGCACAGCATTTCCCAGTAAAATGTAACATTACTGTTTACCCTCTTCTATCTTCTTCACTTCTTCTTTTACTGTTTTGGGTGTCGAGGGAGATATCAGGTTCTGCTTCTTGCTCTTATGGTGGCCTCGACCATTGACACATCATGCTCTTGTAGAGTTTCTCTCCTGTTATCTTTCTGTATTTTGTTGGTCTGCCTCATGCTCTTCGTCCATTTCCTTTGGTAGCAGCAAGTCAAGAGAAACAAGCCATTAGCAGTATACAGTGAGAAGAAACAAGCCATTAGCAGCATACAGTGTAGAGAAACAAGCCATTAGCAGCATACAGTGAAAAGAAACAAGCCATTAGCAGCATACAGTGTAGAGAAACAAGCCATTAGCAGCATACAGTGAAAAAAAACAAGCCATTAGCAGCATACAGTGAAAAGAAACAAGCCATTAGCAGCATACAATGAAGAGAAACAAGCCATTAGCAGCATACAGTGAAGAGAAACAAGCCATTAGCAGCATACAGTGAAAAGAAACAAGCCATTAGCAGCATACAGTGAAGAGAAACAAGCCATTAGCAGCATACAGTGAAGAGAAACAAGCCATTAGCAGCATACAATGAAGAGAAACAAGCCATTAGCAGCATACAGTGAAGATAAACAACCATTAGCAGCATACAGTGAAGAGAAACAAGCCATTAGCAGCCTACAGTGAAGAGAAACAAGCCATTAGCAGCATACAGTGAAGAGAAACAAGCCATTAGCAGCATACAGTGAAGAGAAACAAGCCATTAGCAGCATACAATGAAGAGAAACAAGCCATTAGCAGCATACAGTGAAGACAAACAACCATTAGCAGCATACAGTGAAGAGAAACAAGCCATTAGCAGCATACAATGAAGAGAAACAAGCCATTAGCAGCATACAGTGAAGAGAAACAAGCCATTAGCAGCATACAGTGAAGAGAAACAAGCCATTAGCAGCATACAGTGAAGAGAAACAAGCCATTAGCAGCATACAGTGAAAAGAAACAAGCCATTAGCAGCATACAGTGAAGAGAAACAAGCCATTAGCAGCATACAGTGAAGAGAAACAAGCCATTAGCAGCATACAATGAAGAGAAACAACCATTAGCAGCATACAATGAAGAGAAACAAGCCATTAGCAGCATACAGTGAAGAGAAACAAGCCATTAGCAGCATACAGTGAAGATAAACAACCATTAGCAGCATACAGTGAAGATAAACAAGCCATTAGCAGCATACAGTGAAGATAAACAAGCCATTAGCAGCATACAGTGAAGAGAAACAACCATTAGCAGCATACAGTGAAGAGAAACAAGCCATTAGCAGCATACAATGAAGAGAAACAACCATTAGCAGCATACAATGAAGAGAAACAAGCCATTAGCAGCATACAATGAAGAGAAACAAGCCATTAGCAGCATACAGTGAAGAGAAACAACCATTAGCAGCATACAGTGAAGAGAAACAAGCCATTAGCAGCATACAGTGAAGAGAAACAAGCCATTAGCAGCCTACAATGAAGAGAAACAAGCCATTAGCAGCATACAGTGAAGAGAAACAAGCCATTAGCAGCATACAGTGAAGAGAAACAACCATTAGCAGCAATCAGTGAAGAGAAACAAGCCATTAGCAGCCTACAATGAAGAGAAACAAGCCATTAGCAGCGTACAATAAAGAGAAACAAGCCATTAGCAGCGTACAATAAAGAGAAACAAGCCATTAGCAGTGTACAATAAAGAGAAACAAGCCATTAGCAACATACAGTGAAGAGAAACAAGCCATTAGCAACATACAGTGAAGAGAAACAACCATTAGCAGCATACAGTTCAACAGAAACAAGCCATTAGCAGCATACAGTGAAGTGAAACAAATTGTTACCATTAAAGATTGTTTTGAGAAACAGGTTGTAGTCCAGTACTCAGTGGATGCTTGTTAGATGTGTTCTTAGAGGGTAACATATTCTATTAAGCACCCAGGGTGTATTACTTGCTTCAGTCACATACTAGAGCTCCCTCAGATGACAAACAGCTGTTAGGTTCCTAAGAAGAGCAAGGAGAGGCCAATGACAATAGGAACACCACCATAAGCCCAACACAAGTAAAGTATCCTATGGTAACCACCAACATTCTCTACAAGTGCTGTAATATAATACACCACACCATTTATGACCTTATACTGCAATCAGTCTCGTTATTATAGACAAACACATTGTGACGAAGATGAGTTGGGGATCAGTGACTCACTGTCCAATGTACTACTTCCTGCCAAGTAAACTCACATCGGCAGTCTCTCCAGATATGTACAGTACTTCTCAGCAAAATATGGACAAGACGGCTTTTACTGATTACTCAAGCCCGATCGTGCAGATACACCCACGTGATGTGCAGTGAAAGTCCTGTGACGGTTCTCCATCTAAGAGACCTCACCACCTGAGGAACCAGAGTATATCTACCATTTGATGAAAAGAATCCAAAACTCCCGTCTACTACCTAGTCACTCATTGACGTATCACTGATCAGCATCCAGCTAACCAGCCTCTGATACTTCCCCATCACAACTCCACATTGGTCAACACACACAAGTTCCCCAGCACCTTCTGTACACTTAAAAACACACCATCAACTAGCATGCCACATAGCTTCAATTCTGCCAAACTGCACACTCATGGCCGACATAAGTCCATTCTAGAAAATCACTCTGACAGAATAATGAATTCCGACTCATGATCCACCCCAATCATCCAGACAGCTCGCATGAGCTCCACAGAATAAAACATTGTTATAACTGCCACACCACAATTCGCGCACACGTCCACACATTTAGACTGACTGAAAGTGCCTGACTCAAAGACCACGCACTTTCTCTGACAGCAGTCAGTTACACGTGGATCTTACATTCCTCACACAACTCAGGGTGAAGCTGCAAGTGGCTCAAATGTTTACACTCACAGCTCATCAATACAAAATGAATGCCCATGTGTACCCATGCTTCATTAACTCTTTATACCTCACAATGTTTACACTAAGTGTTCATTATCTTTATCGTTTGCTGGTGTTGATTTTAGTCTTGTTTGAGGGAATCTCAAGAGGTGTATAAATCTTGCACACAACAGCGCTGTTGGCCATTATCATAACATGTGACTGTCATGTCTTCAGTGTCACCCATGCATCATCTCCTTGAGCTTCCTCCTGCAGCTCACCTGAGATGTAGCTTGAAAAAGTGTCTTTTGATTTGCGCTTGTTTATTTATATGTCGAGCTTTTATTTAGTTGATGAGCTAACTGAAACTGTTGTCCTGACACCAGTCATTGTTCACATTGTAATGTAATTTGTTAAATATTTCACACAACAGCTCTCTGGCTAGTAGTCTGCTGAGCTCTATAGGAGATTTCCTAGAAAACGGCATCGATGACAACACACGGAGCCTGTACGATGTTGAAAATGCAGATTACGGAACAGAAGATGAAAATGACAGTGATGATGAAAGCGATAACATTGAAGATAGAAAAAATATGAAAAAGATAGTTGAAATGAAGTGAGTATAGTAGGTTTTATGAATTCTATAAATAATTTCAGGATAATATTAGACACAAAGTTAGTATGATAAGTTTTATTAATTTTAGCAATAATTTCAAAGAGTTGGTAGACAAAGTTTGTACCATGCATCAGATCACTATTCTCCACTGATACAATACAACAGATTGAAATATCTGTATCATAAATTCCACATTGATTGCTCACACATAAGTATGTAACACATATCTTTTGACACCATCACCAGTATTCTGTGGCAACTAATAAAGCCTGGATGGAACATGGAAGAAAATATTGGCAAGAGGGTATATTACAGAACAAGAAAATGGGATAAGGGAAGCCGGAAACATAAAAATAAATAAAAATGAGATAATAAAAGTATGTTTAACATTGCTGCCTGCAAGGCTGAAAAAACCAAAAGCGATTAGTGAAGTGATTTTCAAAATGCAGAGATGGCTGAATTGGTCACTGGAGCAAGATTTTTTTTTTTTAAAAGCAGTAATAGAGATGTTGCTATTGCCTTGGTAGTCAGGTCTAATAAAATGGGGAGGAAACTGTTTTAAAGGCCACTTCATTCTTTCAGTTCAGCTTAACTTTTAGTAATTAATGTGAATAAATATGCCACCAGTAAACTTTGGTCTGCTGAAAACTGTACTGGAGGGGTGGGGATGTCAGAAACCTGAAACTAGCTATTGTTTTTATTGGAGTCAGTAACCTGTGCTGGAGTGCCAGTGAGGAAGATTAAGGAGAAAAAGTACTAAAGGGCATCTTGAGAAATGAGAGAGGATAGTTTCAGGAATAGTTGGATGCTGATTGTTCCTATAATGGTCTCATACTAGCAGATGATAAAAGGTCAAAGTTTAGAACTCATTTCCATGCCTCAGTGCAAAGCAGGTATAATGTGGTAGCTTTTTTTTTTAAATGACCAAGTGACACTTGATAGGTGTTCATTATCTTTATCGTTTGCTGGTGTTGATTTTAGTCTTGTTTGAAGGAATCTCAAGAGATGTATAAATCTTTCCCTGATGTACTGGAGGGAATAATGGGCAGTGGGACGGTTAGCGATGAACTGACTTATGTTGAGAATACCCTTTGACAGATTTAAAAAAAAAGAAAGAAATGAAGATGTCTTGAAAGAAGCTGATTCACGAAGACAAACTTATTGCCCACATCAGGAGAGAATCTATATTCTTGGTTCATGTTCTGAAAAGGAGAAAACTGTAGTATATCGTTACTGTAGGCAAGTTGTGTGGGAAGAGAGGCAGAGAGAGACCGAGAGAGAAGATGCTGGACAGTTTGACATCTTGGCATGGAAGATCATTTGTGTCAGTACACAAGACAGAATGTTGTGGATAGACATGACTACCAGCATCACAAGGTATGGACTATAAAAAGAAAACAGGAGACAGAAGGCTGTGGATTAGATATAACTACTGTAATGAAGTCACTTTCTCTCCTCTCATAAAGATGTTCCTATAGAGAAGTGTCTCCTTTATTTTACTGAGTCTCTCTCTCGTACATGCTTCCACACATGCTCATTCGACCCAGATCATTGTCTGGGGGTCAGTAATGTAGAATAGACGAGGCAGACTATCTTCCATCAGTGATCACACTACTCCAGATGATAGTTGACGATGATGCTGACTAATTCAAGGTTGATTACTTCTCAAATATATTCTGGACAAGAATCACATGCTGTCATGTTTGGACACACCGTCACACCACTATTAACGCAGGCCTGCATGCAGTCAATACCAGCCACAGTTAATCGGACACTGCCATTGTTCTCAGATATTCTTTAACCTAGAATTACCACTGTTGGTTCGTAGTCACACAGAAATCAAGTTCCACTCCATTTCAAGTCGAACACACTTACATTCCGAACACTCTAATTCATCTGAACTCTCTGGGGCCCACTCGCAGAAAGACCACATCATCTGCAATCCCCCAGATCTCGCAATCCCCCAGAATACGCAATCCCCCAGATCTCGCAATTCTCTCAGATCTCACAATCCTCTAGATCTCGCAATCCCCCAGATCTCGCAATCCCCCAGATCTCACAATCCCCTAGAACTCGCTCGCATTCACACTTGAATAGCTCAATTCCACCTTTTCACCATTTCCCCGTGAAACCCATGTTTCTCACACTAGGGACTTATCCAGTGCTGTCAGTCAGTCGTACCTTGAAGTTATCCCTATTTATAGCGTCATTACAACTACCAACACCACAAGGCATGGACTATTAGAAAGTTTTTATGAACAATTCTTTTTGTTTTAGACAAAATGTTCAAGGCATCCTGCGCAACTTTAAGAATTTATTCAATGAGGCTAGAGAAAGAGCATCCAAAGCACTTGGATTTGCCAAACTATTGAGAAAGGTATGTGCGTTACAAACGCTAATTTCTTACGAGACAGGTTTATTTTTTTTTAAATTGTATCTGTAGAAAGATATGTGTATAGCAAACTTTTTTTCCAGAGAAAGATATGTATGTGAAAAAAATTAGTTTCCCCCTACTAAGGTATGTGTGTAACAGATTGGAGTTTTGCCTAGAGAAAGATGAATCTGTAACAAAGTTTGTTTTTTTGGAGACAGGTATACGTATAATAAATGGTTTTGTTCTTTTTCTAGAGAAAAGAATTTGAGTAACAGATAGTTTATTTTTTTTTTTTGCCAGAGAAAGGTATTTGTGTAACAAATTGTTTTTTTTTTCTAGAGAAAGGTATTTGTGTAATAAATTGTTTTTCTAGAGAAAGGTATCTGTATAACGGATTAGGGTATGTGTGTAGCAATTGATTTTTTCCCCCTGGGAAATGTATGTGTGTAACAAACTGATTTTTTTATAGAAAGGTATTAACAAATGGTTTTTTTGTTGTTTGTTTTGTTTCTGTAGAAAGGTGTGTGTGGAACAAATTTTTTTACCCCCTAGAGAAAAGTAAGTATGTAACAAACTGGATTTTTCCTATTGAAAGCTATGTGGCTAACAAATCTGTTTTTAATTTTTTTTTTATTTTGGCGCAAAAGATATGTGTGTAACAAATTTTTTTTTTCTAGAATAGTCATGTGTATAGCTAGCAGGTTTTCCAGAGAAGGTATATGTGCTGTGTGTAAGTAGCAGTTTTAATAGAGAAGGTATATGTGTAACTAGCAGGTTTTACTTAAAAAACATTGTGTAGCTTGATGGTTTTTCATGAGAGGACATTTGTATAACTGCTTTTTTTTTTTTTCACTTCTAGAGGTAGGTATTTGTGTAACTAGCTGTTTTTTTTTTTTTTTTGGTGATTGCTTCCAGAGATAGGTCTGCATAAAAATAAGCCAGATCGGTAAAACAGATGTGCACACAAAACTCAGATTCTGGAACAAAAATCTAAAAAAGTCTAGAAAATGATGAACAACCAGAACTTTCTGCTGGAGTTTACAGCCAGTGAATGCAAGAAGAAAAATATTTATAATACCATTCTGTAGCCTTACACAATAATCAGCTTCAAAATTTCGCATGCTCCAATTTCAATTCCAGTTTGTGAGAAACAAAAATTCCAAACTTGATCCTTTGTCAGTCACCCGTAGGCCTGCTATATGAAGGAAGGTTCCTTGGCTATCTTATTTGGTGTCCTTTTATTTGTGGTGTGAAGTCACGTCTGATATTCCTTTTCTTTGTCTTCCTAAGTTCAGTGGGGGATTTGGAGTCCTGGGTCCTGATCTGGTCCGGTTCTCTTTAACTCCTGTCCCTGTGGGTTTTTGCTGATTGTTGCCAGTGCTTGGTTAAACCGTGCTGGTCGCCAAGCTGGTGCCCTATTGCCAGGTGCTGGGTTACCCCTCTGTGAAGCTAAGGGCAAACAGACATTTAATTGTGGTTGTTTTAGAAATGCCAGGTCAGATGATTTGTTTGCCATTATATGGCTTATGGGCTGGATGTCTCCCATTCCTGTTGTATACTGCTATGCTTAATAGTGGTACTGAGTGATCTACATCCACATCTACTTGTCTGTTTACATGATGTTCTTTGTTGTCTACAGGACCTAGAGATTGCTGCAGATTTCAACATTACTGTGGCAACTGCAGAACTCTTTGCCAGACTGATAGAAACTCACCATGTCCAGGTGATTTACTTGCTCTTCACCACCACCACCATTATCATCTTCATTAGTTATTAGCTCCATTGTATCATGTCACTCCAGTAACAGCTCATCATAAAAGACTCTTGGCAGTTGCCCCACCTGATATACTTCCATACCCAAGATGTCTCTGTCCTGTGCCCATCTGTGTGGTCATGCACCTCTGTCGTTGCTGGCAGAATTTGTGGTTTTCACCAGTCAGTCATCAGTCAGGAACATTACCACATCAGAGCCACACTTGAATCACACTTGTATTAATTTCACAGGAGCCTACAGATTACAAAGTATAGATAACAAATACACTGCCAGATTTAATCAGCGTGCTGTTGCCTAAACCTGAATGCAGTCACACATGACACTGACTGAGACACATGGAGAAGCAAGCCATACATGATGTGTTGTTTGGGTAGAATGTGTTGATGTATCTAGATTGTTGAACTTACCAAATAACTTATAGACACTGATACCCATATTATGGTTTAACTCTTTGAGGACTAATCACCAGTTAACTGGCTTTTGAATTTCTCCCAATCGGGCTGTTGACCAGTAAAATGATAAACAAGTTGGGAGAGCTAATTGTCTTCTTTTTCTTCTTAGCATTCACTGTCTGTGAATTCCAGTGGAGGGTCCTGGTTGTTCGTCTATTTGCACTTCGACTTTTGCACCAGGCCCTGAGTTTTGCATGTACATCTGTTTTACTCTAGAGCTGATTATATCATTTGAAGTCATTCTGTGGAGCTAGAGATAAGGAAGAATGCAAAGTAATAAAGAATCAAGATATGATAGATGACTTACACAAACAACAATAGAGGCAGGACATCTGGCTTATGAAAAATGTTATGGAAAATAAAGGGAGTCCATGTAATGTTAACCACATGAGCCATCAAGTGGTGGTTGGTCAATACAACAATGAGTCTAGCATTAAATGCCCGATGTACCACTGACTTTAAAAGGGTCGTTGACTGTTTAACACTTAACACTACTATCGATACCAGAGCCTCTGCTCCTGACTACCACAAGCAGATCATTGGCAGCAGTCAGTGTGCAGACATGACTACTCTTACAGGAGGACTACCCTTACACACAGGCCTACCCTTACACACAGGCCTACCCTTACATACAGGACTACCCTTACACACAGGACTATCCTTACACATAGGACTACCCTTACACACAGGACTACCTTTACACATAGGCCTACCCTTACACACATTACCCTTACACACGGTCCTACCCTTATACACAGGACTACCTTTACACACACAAGACTACCCTTACACACAGGGCTACCCTTACACACAGGACTACCCATCACACAGGCCTACCCTTACATAGAAGCCTGTCCTTACACACGGGCCTACCCTTACACCCAGGCCTACCCTTACACCCAGACCTACCCTTACACACAGGCCTACCCTTACACACAGGCCTACCCTTACACACACACAGGACTACCCTTACACACAGACCTACTTTTACACACAGACCTACCCTTAAACACAGGACTACCCTTCACACAGGCCTACCCTTACATAGGAGCCTGTCCTTACACACAGGCCTACCCTTACACACACACATGACTATCCTTACACACAGGACTACCCTTACATACAGGACTACCCTTACATAGGAGCCTGTCCTTACACACAGGCCTATCTTTACACACATCCTACCCTTACACACAGGCCTACCCTTAAATAGGAGCCTACCCTTACACACAGGCCTACCTTTACACACAGGCCTACCCTTACACACAGGCCTACCATTACATAGGAGCCTGTCCTTATACACAGGACTACCCTTACATTGGAGCCTGTCCTTATACACAGGACTACCCTTACATTGGAGCCTGTCCTATACACAGGACTACCCTTACATTGGAGCCTGTCCTTATACACAGGACTACCCTTACATTGGAGCCTGTCCTTATACACAGGACTACCCTTACATTGGAGCCTGTCCTTATACACAGGACTACCCTTACATTGGAGCCTGTCCTTATACACAGGACTACCCTTACATTGGAGCCTGTCCTTATACACAGGACTACCCTTACACAGCACTTGATAACAGCCATGTATTAAATATGATGAGTTGGTTTGTGTTCTTTACATCTTCATCATAACCATAAAATGCCTTGCTACCTGGCATGGGTGATCATGCCTCTCCACAACCTGTGATTCTCAGCTGTCAGCTCAATTGCTGACATCCCTCCATGCCATGACAAAAAGCTATCAAGAATCGTCTACCGTTGTCTTCCTCTGTCTCTCTTTCCACAAATCTTTCTGTTGTTCACAAAATGTTTCAGTTTCTTTCTTCTCATAACATGTCCAGAAAAAGATATGTGTTATTTCAAAAAGTGAATACTTCATTATCTACATACTTACTCAGTATAGTATCTACATACTTATTGAATATAGTATCTACATACTTATTGAGTATAGTATCTACATACTTATTGAGTATAGTATCTACATACTTATTGAGTATAGTATTTACATACTTATTGAGTATATTATCTACACACTTATTGAGTATAGTATTTGCATACTTATTGAGTATAGTATCTACACACTTACTGAGTATAATATCTACATATTTATTGAGTATAGTATCTACATACTTATTGAGTATAGTATCTACATATTTATTTAGTATATATAGAGTATCTACATACTTATTGCGGCGTCCGTGGCTAAGGCGTTGCGAGTCCGACTCGTAAGCCAGCATACCGCGATCGAAACCTGCGTGGGCTGCGTGGATTTTTATCGTGGTATGGGACGTCGCAGGTCGACCCAGCCTAAAATGGGTACCAGGATGGGCTGTCCTGGGAAAGTAAAGACAGCCGGCGTAATGCTGACCACATTACCCACAGAGTGCTGATGGTCTGTAAAAATATGGGACGCTCTGCCCATATGCCCGATGCGCCGAAAGGCGTGAAAAGGGAACTTTACTTTTTTTTTTTTTTACATACTTATTGAGTAATCTACTTTATATTTGAATTTTTAGGTAAAAGTCCAGTTAAGTGCAGGCTATATGATGTTCATCCCTGAAAACATCGTCTCCAACAAGCAGTTGATCCTGCAGCTGCTGAACGTGACTTCTGGCCGTGAAGATCCAGCTGACCTGACTACCAAAGTGGATGGGTATTTGTTGATGATCAGATGTGACAGTGTGATGGACACACACAGAGTTCAGCCCAAGTGGAGTGGCAGGGTTATCAATGTTGAACCGACCGCAGAGACTGCCATTGCTCTCTCACATATAGAGGTTTGTTATGTGAGATTGAACAGAAGAAATGTATTGTTGATAGCAGGTTGGTTGCCTAGCATGAGATGTGTGGTAAGCTCTTCCAGATCATCCCCTACCATTGTGTACATGTGGTTATGTTGCTCTTTCACATCAACACCTACCATTGTGTATTATATTTTCTTACTTTTTACATAGCATACTACATAAACCAACAGGAAAGCTGTTTCTTGAATGGTCAAGAATGCTAGGCTTCCATTTGAATTCTCAAACAGTGATGAATTCTCAAACAGTGATGAATTTTGTTCTGTCCAGGGCACAAATAGTATCCTAATCTGCAAAGTCTGTGGTGAGTGTACTAGCCATGCGGCCCTTTTTGACCCCTCACCTTTCCCATTCTATACAACAAAGTTCCACATTTATTGCCTGGGTTGTTTCACTTTCTTTCAAAGAAGACCCCTTTCCATGCCTCTAGGCGTATTGGGAATTTAGGGTTGGAACTATATTTTTATAGAGGAATCAACACTTGGTGGGTGATGGGGTCAGCATCATGCTTGATGCCTTTACTTCCAAGGACTGCACCTGGTACCCACTCAAGGCTGGGTCCATCTGGAAGTCAAGGTCATTTTTGAAAACTTTCAAAAAGAGGGAGCATAAAGATGACTTATCACAAACATTTGGAAGAGACAATCATCATTTTGTGTGTGTGGCCATGTTGTGAGAAAAAAAAGAAACCGAAACATGTGACGACTAGAAAGATATGTGGAAAGAAAGAGAGGAAGACCATGTAAGAAGAATCTTGACAGCCGTGTATCGTGGCATGAAGGGTATTGCTATAAGAATTGATGCTTGCTGTTAGTCAGCAAGTTGTAGAGAGGTGTGGTCGCCCCAGTCACTCTCATAAGTATAGTTTCAGCAACAGTGTGGCAACCACCATTTTGTAGCAGCTAGGTGCTGGCTGCAGATCTGAAGGTCGTGAGTTCAAGGCTGCCAGGTTGACTCAGCCTTAGAGGGGTAGCAGGTATAAATTCCTGGGAAGTAAAGGTGGCCTGTGTAGTTGACCACATCACTCACCGACAGCCGATTGATCTATAAAACTTTGTCTAGCCTGATGTGTCTGGCATGTGATGGGATGTTACTTACTCAACAGTATTGTTTGTGTCCTCATTATTTCATGTTAACATGGGAACACATTGGAATTGTTTTCATGGGTGTACTTTCTGCACATTTCAGGTAATGAGCCTTCTGTTTGTAGTGACCCACTCTGGAATCCTGGCACAGCAGAGAAAGTACTTTGAGGCTCTTATGGGTAGAAAGGTCAGACTAGTCAACGAACAAACATCTTGCCATCAGTCTATAGCAGAGTCACTGTCAGAGCTCAAGGTCAGCCACTACATTTGATTGATTTATTCTGATCAGAGATCAGCATTATTTTCAGTAAAGTTAACAGTAAAGTTTGAATCTTGTCGCTCATGGTAAATATGTGCCTTGCATTTGTCTCAGCGAGAACTTTGGATAAGCTTTTGCCAGTCAGGGCTCAAAGTTGTGTTTGTGCCAGCCAGAGCTCTTCTTCTTCTTCTTCTTCTTCTTCTTGGGTTTGCTTTCTGATATACATGGACAGATGAGTTCTTGTGATAAACTTGACTGTTTTTAAGAGGTTTCCTTTTTAGTTCCATACAATTTTGAGTGCAGGTAGGTACAAGTTGGGCAGCGAATGTAAAAACCCTAAAGAAAGTTTATAATGGAGCGATAAGACCTTACTTGGAGTTTGGTCCAACAGATTGGTCAACAGCTGCTAATTGCCATTTACAGTTGTTAGACAGAGTGCAAAATCACAGGATCCATGAAAACTGCACCAATCCTGGAGATGCAGAAAATAACTGCAATGCAGACATTGTCCTATAGAAGAGACACTAATACTATGATCCAGATGGAGTTCAATAGTATGCAGTCACACCCAATGAATGGAGGGTTAGATGATCTGGGCGCGTCTCAAACATAGCAGCTTTGTCCATAGGGGGAAAAACATAGAAGGAGAAGACAGTACTAAGCAGATCTATTCATGAGAACAACACCGCAAAAAACCTACCTTTTACCTTTTACCCTGAGAGCAAGTCAGCAACACAATATATAATGACTTCAGATAATGACTTCAGTCAATGGTCTCACCGCTGGAGATGAGTCCAGTGACCTACAGAAATGAACAGTTGCTCTCAGCATGATCCAGGAAAACTATCCCGAACAGTCGTGGATACATGCTTACACGGATGGGTCGGCAACCAGTGTGGTTTAAAATGGGGTGGCTGGCATCTTTATCACATATCCAGACAACCACCGCCATACAGAGTATATACCCACCAGTAAAATCTACCAGAGCCCAGAATTAATTATTATCTTGTATGTGTCCTGGTAACTACTTAGAATTAATACTTGTCTTGTATTCTTTCCTGCCAGAGGTCAGAATTAATTATTATCTATCCTTGTTACGACTTAGAATTAATGATTGTTCTGTATTTTAACCTGCGAGAGCTCATAATTAATTGTTATATTGTATTTGTCCCTTTACTAACTCAAAATTAATGGTTATCTTGCATTTGTTTCTGCCAGAGCTCAGAATTAATTGTTATCGTGTATCTATCCCTGTCAGAACTCAGAATTAATAGTTATCTTGTATTTGTCCCTGTCAGAACTCAGAATTAATGGTTATCTTGTATTTGTCCCTGTCACAACTCAGAATTAATTGTTATCTTGTATTTGTCCCTGTCACAACTCAGAGTTAATAGTTATCCTGTATTTATCCCTGCCAGAGTTCAGAATTAATTATCTTGTATCTCTCCCTGTGACAGCTTAAAATTAATTATCCCTGTCACAACTTAGAATTAATTGTTTATCCCTGTCACAACTCAAAGTTAATGTTTATCCTGTATTTGTCCCTGCCAGAGAACAGAATAAATGTTTTTGTTGTATCTGTTTCTGTAAAAACTCAAAATTAAAGGTTATCATATATTTGTTCTTGCAAGAGTTCAGCATTACACAAAGAGCATAACCTGTCTGTAAGTCACATGCAAGTCTTGAAGACACAGGCCATGCCTGGGTGCCACGTCCTGTCTGTAAGTCACATGCAAGTCTTGAAGACACAGGCCATGCCTGGGTGTGATGTCCTGTCTGTAAGTCACATGCAAGTCTTGAAGACACAGGCCATGCCTGGGCGCCACGTCCTGTCTGTAAGTCACATGCAAGTTTTGAAGCCACAGGCCATGCCTGGACGCCACGTCCTGTCTGTAAGTCACATGCAAGTCTTGAAGACACAGGCCATGCCTGGGCGCCACGTCCTGTCTGTAAGTCACATGCAAGTCTTGAAGACACAGACCATGCCTGAATGTGATGTGCTGTCTGTAAGTCACATGCAAGTCTTGAAGACACAGGCCATGCCTGGGCGCCACGTCCTGTCTGTAAGTCACATGCAAGTCTTGAAGACACAGGCCATGCCTGGGCGCCACGTCCTGTCTGTAAGTCACATGCAAGTCTTGAAGCCACAGGCCATGCCTGGGCGCCACGTCCTGTCTGTAAGTCACATGCAAGTCTTGAAGACACAGGCCATGCCTGGGCGCCACGTCCTGTCTGTAAGTCACATGCAAGTCTTGAAGACACAGGCCATGCCTGGGTGTGATGTGCTGTCTGTAAGTCACATGCAAGTCTTGAAGACACAGGCCATGCCTGGGCGCCACGTCCTGTCTGTAAGTCACATGCAAGTCTTGAAGACACAGGCCATATCTGGGCGCAATGTCATGTCGACAGTTCAAGGTGTGGCATCTCCAGTGATTCTGATGTTTAATCAGCGACAGCACCATTTGATGATTCTTGGAACAACATCTGGCTGAAAGAAAAATTATGTATTGCAGCAGAGAAGTGACACTGCTTTGCTTGTCGCTTGCCACTGCTAACAGTTGAAGGAAGATCATCTCAAATTCAAGTCACCAAGTAAGGCCTCAATAATAGTGATGAAAATAACACAACAGGACACGTATAGAACATAGGAAATCCCATGGAAACGGCCAACGGCATGAATGGGAGCCGACACAAAATCTCGCTAGCGGCAAGATGTGGGCAAGTTCATGATATATACCTTTAATTAAAAAAATTAGAAAATAACCAGTACAGATATGTAATGATTTCTAACTGATCCTATGTATATGCACTGCTTCTATTTCAGACTAATGCAGTTGATTTAATGGTCAAAATATCGCAGGCTATACAACAAGTGAATGAAAAACTCAATTTGAACAATATCATACTTAACGAAGACAGCATTTTAAAGCTTTACAGGGAGACCATGTTGAAAATTTATGATTTTGGTTTTGAGGTAAGCTGATGATTTGTACTATAAAAGTTGTTGGTTCTGTTTATTGATTTAACATACTTTTATTGTTTACTTTATTCACTTGAAAAAAAAACCACTTAGATACAGAAGTTCTTTGAGGAGCATATGTCCCTCAGTTCAGAAAGTTGCCTTTTATTAGAAAGGTAGCAGTCAGAGAATCATCATCATCCTGTAGCAGGGCCTTTACAGAACCTTGCTCCCATCACAGCCTGTCAGAAACAAACTCAGTCCCTTGCAAGCTCTCCCGCCTCATACTTTTCTAAGATATCTCTTATGTATTGTGTCCACATTTTCACTGGTCCGCCCCTGCTTCTCTTACCATCACTATACCATCCACTAGTTACTGTTCTTATCAAACTATTGCGATGTTTAACATGGACAAAATTTGTCCAGCTGCTAAGATAAGATGCTGTTGACTAGTCAGTTTTCTTCGCTGTTCAGATCTTTTAGAATATCAGCATTTTTTTTTCTTCTTCTTGGTGTTTATTTTTCTAAAAATCTTTCTATAGCATTTCAGCTTAAATAAATAATATGAATGAATAATAAATAAAATAAACTTAATTTCAGAGTCAGGTATCATTCTGTAAATTGACTTACTACACCTGACAAGCATTTTTCAAGAGTTGATTAATTAGGGATGTTTTCTTCGAAATCGAAGAGCATCTGCCATATAGGGTGCAACCAATTGTCTGCAAATAATTGAATCAGATCTGTAAGATGAATGTAAACAATGTTGTCCCTTTGTAGGATGAAATTTTTTGTTATTTGAAGCCCCACCCCGGCTTTTGCCGGGGGCCCTGAATATATAACTGGGCCACAATTGTGGCCATAACAGCTGAAAGGGGTTTCTGGGACCTCTCCACGAGTGATCTCATCCGCATGGTGGCACTTTGTGTCGCCAGCTTTTATCGCTTGTGTGATGTCCTGGCGGGGTACAATGAGCAAGCAAGCAAGATGAATATGCATGCAACATTCAGGTTCTGGAACAAGACTAAAGTCCAGAAGTGGATGAACAACCAAAACTTTCCACCTGAGTTTACAGCCCGTTAATGTGAAGAAGAAGACAGTGTCATTCTGTTTTTTAATAGCAATGTTTACAGAGATTTCAAGGAACGAACGAACGAACTTGATTTTCAAAGGGTTACAAATTGGGCACGCAGGCCTGTCTGACATTCGGCCCTTCTAAGCACTCATTTTTCAGAGTACCAGTGCCTGTTATCAATAATGCATGTTATGGATATAATAAAGAAATATACATTATAGAATAATGCATACACACATCATGTGTACACAATCGTATACACACACACGTATACATACTCTTATATTCTCATACATACACACTCATATACAGAAATATGTAATACATATATACACACATCTACATACATGCACAAACATAAAACACACACACATACATAAATACATAAACATACATGCACACATACATTCCATACATACACACCTACACATACATGCATGCATACACACACATACAATCACATGTACAGACACCCACATACGCCCACAACCACATATTTACACTCACATGCATACATACACCCACATACATGCATACATACACTCACATACATGCATACATACACACATCTATACATACACTCATATCTTTACACACGTACATACCTAAATACACACACATACACCCACATACACCTACATACTTACACAGCTACATATGCTTACATACATCCACCAACATGCATACATACACACACAGATACATACATGCATACATACACCCACATACATGCCCACGCACATAACATACATACACACTCATGCATGCATACACACATATACAATCACCTATACAGATACCCACAAACATTCATACATACACACATGCATACCTGCATACATACATACATACTTGCATACATTATACACACACACACACCCACAATCACTCATACACTCAGAAACCATTGCTGCAGCTATGAAGATAATGCTTTGTGTGACCCTGTCTGCAGATGGCTAACCATTCTGTGAAGAGGGACTGAGCCATCTGGTATAAAAAACCAAGAGCAATGAATTTGATCCTCCCTATTGACCTTAAACCTTTTTTAAACTTTTTTGTGTGTGTTAGTATCAGAGAGAGCTGATGCGACTTGTATCAAGGGACCAAAGAGAAAAGATGTGCCACATGACAGTGTCCTTTGCCAAGAATTGGATGAGCTTTGTCATTGATAAGTGTGAGCGAGGCAGGGGAACGCGTCCAAGGTTAGTTGGCTATTTTTGCTCTGCCTGATTATATCATTTCAGGTGCTTCAGGCACCTCATTGGCAATCTTAGTTTTAGCTTCATTGCAAACTGGTCTCATCGTAATTGCTCAGCTCCTGTGCTAACGCAAAAACACAAGAGTTTCCCCATCACAGTCCCTTGTGGAAAATTGACACAGACTACTGTCTCAGCATGTCTACTAGCATACACACACACACTAAAAGCATAAGGCAGCTATCAGAAATGCTAACACAAACAGTCCAACATCTTGGCTGAAGCAGCAGTTACAAAGATCAGCAGTTGCACACACAATAATTTTAATCACATAAGGCACCACCAGTAGTAGTAATTTTACCTCACCAGGACATCACACAAGCGATAAACACCCGATGACACAAAGTGCCACCATGTGGATGAGGATCACCGTGGAGAGGTCCCAGAAACCGTGTTCAGCCATTAGGCCACATTTGTGGCCGGGCTATATTGCGGCCCCTGGCAAGAGCCAAGGTGGGGGTTCAAAATGACGAAAAATTGCATTTCACAAGGGGATGACTGACATAGGCACCACCAGTTCTTTGGCACAAGACAATTCGTTTTCTGAATCTACAGTTCATAACTCAATCTACAAGCACTCAACTCAGTAGCTGAGTGGCAAAATTATATCCTTTCCGGCTACGAATGGAGTAAAATTTCTGTCCAGTGCAAAAATTTGCCATGACTTAAAACAGTGAATGTGCCTAACCTCCATTTTGACCAGAAACTGTCCAGGTACCTTTGCTTTTAGCACCTCATTTCAGGGTCTGCCTGATTATGTCCCTTTAGTTGCTTCATGTGTCTAAGAGAGAGAGAAAGAGGGACGTGTCTTTTCCCTAGAATATTGTCTCTGGTTTTAAATATACTGTCTAACTCACTTGGTGTTGCATGTGAAAATGGGAAATCTTGATTCACATCTTAGTGGCAACATACAGACCCCATACCTGCACCATTGTTGTAGCAGAGACAACAACCTTCTTGTGGCTAGCACTGCATGCTCTCAGTAATCTAGCCAAGTCTAACCAGAAAGAATTACTGTCACATATTTAGAGTCAGTCATCTACCATATCTCATGCTCCAGTTCGGACAGCATCATCCATGACATAAGAGACTGTGGTCTCACAAACAAAACATTGGTGCAGAAGATACCACCAAATGAGGTGGAAAGAGTGATGCACTGATAAAGCTGCAAGAAACCTTGCACTGCCCCATCATCCCATAGCCTTTCAGAGGTAAAGACACATTAGAGCTGTGAGGTGAGGTTATCACACATTCTATACCAGACATTTTAGCTGGGATGTGAGGTCATCACACATTCTATGCCAAACATTTTAGCTGGGATGTGAGGTCATCACATATTCTATGCTATACATTTTAGCTGGGATGTGAGGTCATCACACATTCTATGCCAAACATTTTAGCTGGGATGTGAGGTCATCACATATTCTATGCTATACATTTTAGCTGGGAGGTGAGGTCATCACACATTCTATGCCAAACATTTTAGCTGGGAGGTGAGGTCATCACACATTCTATGCCAAACATTTTAGCTGGGAAGTGAGGTCATCACACATTCTATGCCAAACATTTTAGCTGGGAGGTGAGGTCATCACACATTCTATGCCAAACATTTTAGCTGGGAGGTGAGGTCATCACACATTCTATGCCAAACATTTTAGCTGGGAGGTGAGGTCATTACACATTCTATGCCAAACATTTTAGCTGGGAGGTGAGGTCATCACACATTCTATGCCAAACATTTTAGCTGGGAAGTGAGGTCATCACACATTCTATGCCAAACATTTTAGCTGGGAGGTGAGGTCATCACACATTCTATGCCAAACATTTTAGCTGGGAGGTGAGGTCATTACACATTCTATGCCAAACATTTTAGCTGGGAGGTGAGGTCATCACACATTCTATGCCAAACATTTTAGCTGGGAAGTGAGGTCATCACACATTCTATGCCAAACATTTTAGCTGGGAGGTGAGGTCATCACACATTCTATGCCAAACATTTTAGCTGGGAAGTGAGGTCATCACACATTCTATGCCAAACATTTTAGCTGGGAGGTGAGGTCATCACACATTCTATGCCAAACATTTTAGCTGGGAGGTGAGGTCATTACACATTCTATGCCAAACATTTTAGCTGGGAGGTGAGGTCATCACACATTCTATGCCAAACATTTTAGCTGGGAAGTGAGGTCATCACACATTCTATGCCAAACATTTTAGCTGGGAGGTGAGGTCATCACACATTCTATGCCAGATGTATGTGGTAAAGTGCTTAGTTTACTTCCTTACCCTCTGATCCTAGAAATAAAATCACAGTTAGGTACCTATTTCTATAAACTGGATCTTAAATCTGCCCTGGTGGGAACACAATCAGGCCACACAACAGAATAGATTGCTCTCAATGTATAAATCTGTGTATGGGTTTTTCTCTTCAGGTGGGCGACCCAGGGCTTAGAATTTATCACCATTGCCTGTGAGCCAAAGAATATTGTCTACCTGACAGATGAAGAATTCCAGGTATGTTTTATGCTTTGTTTGTGTATCATACATTTCTTTTTAGTTTCCCAGCCATATGATCTCTTCTTTGTGCCATTATCCCCAGTTGGGAAACTAATTTCAGGTGATGTAAGTAACTTTGATGTAAGTAAATGGAAAAGTTGGCTTCCAAACTTTCATGTAAGTAAATGGAAAAGTAAGTTTTTTATACTTTTATGTAAGGAAATGGAAAAGTAAGTTTTTACACTTCCATATAAGTAAATAGAAACTAAGCTTCCACACTTTCATGTAAGTAACTGGAAAAGTAATCTTCCACACTTTTATGTAAGTCAATGGAAAAGTAAGTTTCCAATCTTTCATTAGGTAAATTAAAAAGCAAATTTTAACACTTTTATATAAGTAAATGAAAAAGTAAGTATAACATTTTTTTTTAAGTAAATGGAAAAGTAAGTTTTAACATATTCATATATGTAAATGGAAAAGTAAGTTAAACACTTTTATGTGAGTAAATGTAAAAGTAAATTTTTACACTGTCATGTCAGTCAGCAGCCTGTCATTTTCAGAACCTTGCTCCCATAACAACATTCCAGAAAACTTCTTGATCACAAGCAAGATGTCCAGCGTCCGATACACCCATCTGGAGATCATCCGCCACATTCTGCACCTATCTTCTATTTGACGTTACTCCTCCTCTCTTCCAAGGCATATACCCCTCCATTATTGTTCTCTCTAAACTTTTGTGACGTCTCAAGTGACCAAAATATTTCAATTTTCTGTGTCCTAATAGCCAACTTTCTTCAGTATTCAGTTCTTGAAGTATCGATGCATTTGTTCTTTTCTTAACCTATGAAATTCTTAAAACATGTCAATAACATTTATATTCAAAGTTATTTATGCGCTGTTCAGCTTGTTTAGTAAGTGTCCAGGTCTCACAGGCATACGTTGCAATGGGAAAGATGCAAGCTCCTAGCAGTCTAATTTTTGTATAAGGAAATAGAAAAAATAGAAAAGTAAGTTTCCACACATAAAAGGAAATAGAAAAAATAGAAAAGTAAGTTTCCACACATATAAGGAAATAGAAAAAATAGAAAAGTAAGTTTCCGCACATGTAAGGAAATAGAAAAGTAAGTTTCTACACTGTCAGAGAGCTGTGCACTACCTTAAAGGCAGTTGCTCTTTGGCAGCTCCTTAAGGAGGCATCTATCCTCAAACACAATTAACCCAACACCTCTAGATCATACACATCAGCCTTTAATGTAATTACAACCACCACTGGGCAATTCACCCCAGAGATGGTCTGCGTTACTAACCCCACCACAAACCTGCCTGGGTGCTTTACAGTTGCCACCAAGGCACTGGCCTTAGGGTTGCTAACCAGGTCCAAACCAACAGTCTCCAATACAAGCTCTTTCCCAAGTCTATACGTCAACTGTGGTGGCTCTGCATGGCTCTGGATAGTTTGGTCAGACAATGTCACTGCACTTTTATATAAGGAAATGGACAATTTAACATTTGACGCAGTAAAGCAAACCAAAAGGGGAGGAATATAATATGAAAATAAACACTACGAAGATGATAGGAAGACATAAAGACAATTTAGAAATTAAATTAAAAAACAACATCCTGAGACAAACAGAGGAATTTAAGTATTTTGGGAGCAATTTTTACATCCGACGGAAAACTGGACAGAGAAATTAGCTCCAGATGTGCCAAAGCTAATCAAGTAATGGGTCAACTATCTCCCCTGTTGACACACAAGCAGATACCTCAGAGTACTAAAGTGAATCTTATCAAAACTATTTTTTGGCCAACACTATGCTATTAATGCCAAACGTGGACACTTACATCCTCCAATGAAAGTAAAATTGTGACAACAGAGATTAAATGCCTTAGAAGAGCTGCAGGAGTTTCAAGGAAAGACAGAATACGAAATCATGAAATCAGATGAATGCTAGGAATAAAGTCAGTCTTACAAGTCATCAAAGAACAACAAATGAAGTGGTTTGGACACCTAACAAGACTGCCCTGGTACTATCCACCACAGCGAGCCACACTAAAACATTACAACGGGTATAGAGCTAGTGGAAGACCTCAGAATAGATGGAATGATGGCATTAAGAACAGCCTTACAGAAATGAACATCAGTCTTAACAGTGCTCTTGACAGAGCTCATCAACGAACATGACATTCCCCCCCCCCCCCCTCCCCCCCCCCCCCCCCCCCCCCCCCCCCCCCCCCCCCCCCCCCGACACTTTGATGAGGTAAAAGGTGGAAGAGAAGAAGAAGAAAGCAAACCAATTATTAGAATAGATAGCCCCCCTCTTACAGCATAAGACCCTGATCAGCACAAAGAAACATCTCATACAAAGAGAAAAGTCATTACAGAACCAGTGTTTCTTCTTCATTCTTCTTCTTATCCTTCTTCTTCTTTCTAATGTTCACGGGATGTAAACTCTGCAGCAAGTTCCTGACTTATTTATATGCAGACTGTTGGTTGCTTGTCTCTCAGGCAGTGCACTGACCTCTATGACAAGCTGATTGTGGAGGTAGTGGTCTATTCATTGTTCAACAAAATGGATCCCAAACCACTACACAGGGAAAAACCAGTTCCAACTTAACATATAAACACAGCAAATCAGATGGTTTGCCCACTTGGAGAGAATGCCTTATAATGTCATACCGTGCAAAGAATACTCTAAAAAGGGATAAGGATGTAAAGCACAGGGTGGACCAAGAATAAGATGGAAGGATAAATCAAAGAAACTCGTCAACAGCATGATGTGCCTATGGTTGGGGGCAGCAAGAAAAATCATAAGCAGAACCTTAAATCTTCCTCAACAACTGAGGCAGTCAAAGGAAGTGAAGAGGAAGGAATGGAAAAGAAACTTTCTTCACTTTGAGGCAGGATTGAGGTCTGTCTGGGGGGGGGGGGGGGGGTGTTATAAAGCAGAGAGAGAAACAGAGTCACCTACTGGTGAGTAAACAAGGGTTAGTCTGAGCCATTTTCTTGACCTTGAATTGTGTGCCTGCAGGACTTCCAGCATCGGATACTTGGCTGTCTCACTCATATCATTGGCTCTTCGGATAACCGGCACATTACACCAGGTCAGTTCGGCTTTTTTGGCATTAAGTATGCAAGATTGATTCATTATTATTGTCTGTGTTGATGTTGTTATTGCAGTGTTATTCGTTCTCTCTGTCATCAGTTTGCTGTCTTGACAGTTCACTCTTGTATGCAGTAAATATCTGTCATGCGTTCTTCCTTAAATATCTCACAGATGTGTTCTTCCTTAATTATCTGACAGATATGTTCTTCACTAATTATCTGACAGATGTTTTATTCATTAACTATCTGCATTCTTCCTTAATTATCTGACAAATACATTCTTCCTTAATTATTTGACAGATATGTTCATCCTGAATTATCTGACAGATATGTTCTTCCTTAATTATTTGCATTCTTCCTTAATTATCTGACAGATATGTTCTTCTTTAATTATCTGCATTTTTAAAAATTATCTGACATATGTTCTTCCTTAATTATCTGACAGATATGTTCTTCCTTAATTAACTGCATTCTTGCTTAATTATCTGACAGATATGTTCTTCCTTAATTATCTGACAGATTTGTTTTTCCCTAATTATCTCCATTCTTCCTTAATTAACTGACAGATGTTTTCTTCCTTAATTATCTGTTTACTGCTTTCACCAGTTACTACTTCTTATTCTTCTCTTGCTCCAGCCGCTATATTTTGTCTGCTCTTGTCCTATGTTTTATCAGTTCATCTTCATTTCTTCAACTCTTTCAGGACCTCATTTTTGTCTGGGGTTTGTACTGCATTAATCTTGAGCTGAATTGTTTGAAATACTTAGGTTTGACGTTTGATCACAGTCTGTCCTACAGATATTGCGTGGAGCAGACTGTGATCAAATTCAAGCATGGCCTAGCGGCACTGAAGACAGTGGTGGCGACACACATGGAACATAAATTATTGGTCTTATTGTTCAACCATTTGGTCCTTTCTGTAATAGAATATGGCCTAGGAATATTAACCCTATCTGTTTCACAGTGTGCAAAGCTTGAAAGGATTCAAAATGAAGGAATGAGATTCCTCTTGGGTTGCACAAGAGACACCCTAGTTAGAACAATGAGGTATATGCTTGGGCTGACATCGATAAAGTCTAGACTGTCACTGGGGCAAGCCAAGGCCTAAATGCAAGTTACCAATGATGAAAGGCATCCGCTGCATGGTAATTTGAACGATTTAAGAAAAGACCTTTTGAAAAGAAGAAAGCCATGGATGATACTAGCTAAAGATACCATTGAGATGGCGGCCTCTGTCAAGCAAATACACAGGGAACACATATGGGTCAACACTAACACCCACAACAGGAATTTCCATCAGGTCATTAACACGTTAGGAAAAGAATGTAGAGAGTGGTGTAACAATATGGCAGAATTAAAGGTACAACAACTGATAGACAACAAGGCTGGACTAGATCATGCAGCGATGGTTCTGTTCATCGGCGTGTAAGATCTGGCTGAGGATTTTCAGCTAGAATGAAGGGAACAATTGTGGCAGAACAAAACGAAGCTTTTTTATTTACAACATGAAGCATGAGAATGGAAGTGGAGGCAATCACTGCAGCTCTGAAGTGGATAGCAACAAACAAAGTTACCAGAGGAATTATTGTGTCTGATTCTCAGTCGGCATTGCGGAAGGTTCAAAACGGACTAATTTGGCATGAGTGGATACCATGCATCAGTACTCCAACATTGCAGGGAATCACGTGGATATACTGTCCGGGATATGCAGGGGTGCGAGGGAATGAAAGAGCGGATTTTCTGGCTAAAAAAGCGAAAGCTACTGGAACACTCGTATTGGACAAGGGAGATATTCTGAAAACCATATATGAACAACTGTTGGCAGAAGACACGAGATTAGATGAAATAACATGGGCAAGAATGTGTGAACGAGGAATTAAGTGTGGATCCTGCAAGGAGGGGGACGGCTGAGAGAAAGAGATCAGCAGGTGTTTGTAATCAGTGTGCTACGGGAACAGTTAGCATCTACACTTTACATCATTTGCTGTGGGAGACGGAGCATCTATGGGTATGCCCGGTGTGCTATGATGTCTATTCTTAAATCAGTAAACCAGTTTTACTGGAACATGACAGAATCTAAAACCTTCCTATAGAAAAGTGTAGTCTGTATAGTAACATATCATATAACACATTACATAGAAATGGATACAGAATATCTAAACTATTTAGGGACAATTTTACAGCAACAAATACTTTCATGATACAACATTTAAGGATGTTAGATATAAATATTTTTAAATACATTATTTTTTTTTCATTTATTGAGTATTTTTTTTATACCTCCAGTTTCTTTTTAACTTGATCAACAATATTGCTATCCATTTCTATGAATTCACATGCCTTCTCTATTCACTTATGCACCAGTTAGTTTTATTTGAGACAGTTAATGTAAATACTTTCACAACAGCCGAATTCCAGACACAGCTAATCGAAACAGGGATGATCTGACTGAAATATTTTGTTCATTTTAGCCCATAATGTCGGCAATAGGTGGAACTACACTTGTATTATTAATCACAGTGTCAGGACTTTTATTGTCAGTTTCTGTATCAGATTCATTAATGACAACAACAGCGTGAACAGTTTTAGATCTAGCTGTGTTGTTATTCTGGTTTCTTTTACCATTTGGTCTGGCATGTGGAACCCAGGGTGCCGGGAATGGATAGCTGGTGAAACAGTTGGCGGTGCAAGAGCTGATCAATGAAAATTCATGCCCAAATGACATCATGATGTATACAGATGGGTCTGTGGTGAGATGTAAGGAGTGGGTGGGCTTTTATTGCAAAGGTGAATGGGTACTGCTTGAAAACAGGGGAATCTTGTATACATCTTCACTACATCCAGTATAAGATTGGAGGTGGAGGCAGTAACAGCAGCTTTCCGATGGCCTGAGAAAAGCACAGCCCAGCGTGTTGTGATTGGAACAGACTCATAGAGCTTGGTTCACAAAAAATAGAAACTGATGTCCTGCCATCAAAGTGGCTTGCCTCACTTGATAAGACCCAGCTCAAGAGTGTATCATGGGTTTTCTGTCCAGGATATTCAGGTCTGTGAGGTAATGAGCAGGCTGATAGATTGACTGCTACTACATCTTTTGGCGGTGAGCTACTATGTAATAAAGCGGATGTGATAAAAGCTCTATGGGGTCACATGGGCAATGCAAAAGAACAGATAGAGAATCCGTACACTGAAAGACTAATTCAAAGCGGGGTGTTGCAGAGGTTCTGGAAGATGTTCAACGATGAAGGGGAAACAGAAGAAGACTTTTAATCAGGTTGCAACCAGTAGTATTAGCATGTCAACTCCTTGTTGGTTACTGAAGATGGGGATAGAGCACGTGTGGGAATATCCTGAATGCAGGATATCAGTTTTTGATTCATTGGTTCATTCATTGGTCTGGCATGTTTTGCAGTAGGTGGTTGATATTCATGATCAGTGTCCTCTTTATAAAAAAATGTGGAATCTGAGTCATCACTTGACTGACTAGATAGAATTGCTGTCTTTATCTAACAACCGCTGCTTCTTCTTCTCCTTCTTTTCTCTACTTCTAGAATGTTTTGCAATGTCAGGGCAAGAAGAAGTCTCTGAAATGGGCCTTTCTGTGCACTTTGTATAAAGTACTTTTCAATGTCTCCGATATTTCTGCGTTCCATCTTCTGCGTGGTCGACCTCTGGCTCTGTTACCCTTGTATCTGTATAACATTACTCTCGGTGATGCCTTGTCAGTTGCCAGCAACGCTGCATAAGATCTAAAGTCACAGTTTTGATCATTCTTTGAGCTCTGTCTACATGGAATGTTGAACGGTTGAAAGCTGCCATTTCACGGCAATTACATACAAAGTGTATCATAATAATTTCATCTAACCTAGCATCAAAGGAAAAAACAAAAATCAAATTCTCCAATAAAGACAAAGATAACCCACAATAAAATATAAAAGAAATCAAATCTACAATAAAGACAAAGATAACCCACACTAAAATATAAAAGAAATCAAATTCTACAATAAAGACAAAGAAGAGAATCAACTCTTTGAGGATCTTTTGCTGATAAATCGGCCTGACAATCCGCCCCGTTTCGCCATATCGCCAATTTATCAGCACAGACTCTCTGATATTGTTTACTGGTGGGAGAAATGAATTTGTATGAACATGTTTTGAGAAACTAGAATGAGCGAAATGAAGACATTTCATTTATGAAGCTTAACGTAGAAAGTGAATTACTTTCTGAAGCTTAAAATAGCAAGTGAATTACTTTCTGAAGCCTAACGAAGAAAGTGAATTACTTTCTGAATCTTAAATGTAGCAAGTGAATTACTTTTTGAAGCTTAACGCAGAAAGTGAATTACTTTCTGAAGCTCAACGTAGCAAGTGAATTACTTTCTGAAGCTTACATAGAAAGTGAATTACTTTCTGAAGCTCAACGTAGCAAGTGAATTACTTTCTGATTTGTTTTAATGTTTGTTTTAATTGAACAGTTTGCTTTCTTTTATACTTTAGTGTGAGGTTATCTTTGTATTTATTGTAGAATTTGATTTTTGTTTTATCCTTTGATGCTAGGTTAATGTTTGTTTTAATTGAACAGTTTGCTTTCATTTATACTTTAGTGTGAGGTTATCTTTGTATTTATTGTAGAATTTGATTTCTTTTAGTAAAGTTAAGGATGATCTTGTCTTTCATTGCAGTATGTAACATTGTGTGGCCTTTATCTTGTGTTGTTTGTCTCAGCTATGTGTTACCCTAACATCTCCAGGTTTGTCTCTGAGTAGAAGCAACCTAGATTTGCCCCGCAGCTGTCAGCCTTCAGTTCATCGCTTGATATCCTGTCCCGAACAGCCTCGCTTCAGTCGATCAAACTCCTCTCGATCTGTGCAGAGTGAGCCATCAGGGCAGGACAACAACAGTCTCACATCAGTACCTTATAGTGCAGGCCGTTTTTTATTTGGAGACAGTCGTAAGTACCTGCGTATAAGTGTCTGTATTTACATGTTTTTTTCGCAATTCGCTTATGATTATTGCTAGACAAGTTGTATTTTTTTATTTGACATTTTCTGTGTGATGTGTTTCCACAAAATGGGACTTAGCTTTGCTTTCATTCTATTGAGTGAATGATCAAGTATCATTTGCCAAATTGTGCAATATTCTTTGCTTAAAATAATTTTCATACTTTTCAAATAGTTGTATTTGCAGATGGAACTCTTTATTGTTTAATATTGTATAAAATTTATTTTGTTGTCTCTTATGAGCCACTTTTAATATTTTTTATTTCTGTTGCTAATATTTGATTCTCTTACTTTTGATTGTACTTTTATGTTTTTGCAATTATCATGTTTCAAATACTAGAATGGTCAATCTTGTGGAAGTAAATATCTATACCTGGTAATGGGGTGGCATTGCACTGCTAATTAATCTCTTTTTAAATCATGATTTGTAGATTTCAGATTAGATAGCTATAGATAAAACTATAACAACTTTACTTTAGATAACTATAAGAAAGAGGCAGTCGGTGAATGTGTGTCATGTGATGAGAAGAGAGACATTTGAGAACAGTGTGATGACTAGAACCTTCAGTGGAAGAGGTAGAGCAAGAGAAATAGAAGAGGTAGAGCAAGAGAAATAGAAGAGGTAGAGCAAGAGAAATAGAAGAGGTAGAGCAAGAGAAATAGAAGAGGTAGAGCAAGAGAAATAGAAGAGGTATAGCAAGAGAAATAGAAGAGGTAGAGCAAGAGAAATAGAAGAGGTAGAGCAAGAGAAACAATGGTTGATGATGACCTTAAGTGATGGCAATGGGGAATATCATCAGTTGAAAATACCAACGACTGAGATCTGTGGAGTGACCTGAGCACTTCTGGGAGGGCACATGAGGATGACCTTCAGTTCTTGGGATCACACACGCATTGTTCCATGAGCTGAGATGTCTTGTTGGCGCTGACCGCCTGTAAACTCCAGCAGAAAGTTCTGGTTTCTTTTCCACTCCTAGACTTTAGTCCTGTTGCAGAACTTAGGTGCACATCTGTTTACAGATCTGGCTTATTTGCATGCAGACTGTTGGTTCCTTGCCTCTCAGGTCAGATTCCATGCTGTCTCATAGCTTGTGTAATCTCTTACTTGATGCTTTTGTTTAGCTTTTCATCTAAACCTTTTTACTGGCCCTTTGTGTCAGTAATTAACATTGACGTATCTGCTAAGGTCATGCCTACTAATCTGACACATCTTAACTATAGCTAGGTTTTTTCCTGGCAGTACACAAAATGCTAAACAGTACGGGCACCTGTTTCTGGAAATTTCCTTTTGGGTTTTTTTTTCAGCGTCACTATAATAAACACTTTGTTGTGAGTATTGGCAGCTTTTTTACTCTGGAGACCGGTACCTTTCTTTCTTTAAAACATGTAACCCATACTTTTTTCTTTTGGCATTTGATTAACCAAGTTACAGTTTTTATAAATGTGTGTGTGAGTGGGTGCACACGTGCACATGCGTGCGTGCAGCCACACACACACTGTGGCGTGTCTTTGATTATTGTTAATACATTTGCTGAAGGTATCAGGAGACATATCTGGCTTGACAAACAAGTATGAGAGTATCAGGAGACATGAACTGACAGTTCTGCATATCTGGCTTGACAAACAAGTTTGAGAGTATCAAGAGACATGAACTGACAATTCTGCATATCTGGCTTGACAAACAAAACTGAGGGTATCAGGAGACATGAACTGACAATTCTGCATATCTGACTTGACAAACAAGTCTGAGTGTATCTGGAGACATGAACCTTTTTTATGGCACACAGTTATGTTTGTCCAGTAATCACTTGATTATGAAAGTTGTTATAGATGGTATATTAAAACATACAGAACAACTTGTTCCATAATGTTCAATATTTACAGAGTTGATTCTCTGTTATTGACTATGGGCAGACAGATAAGATGGTGCTTCAGGAAACAGTGTGACAAACATAAACTGACAAGAGGCATTAGATGTAGAGAATGCAGATTTTAGGAATGCTGTGTGGAGAAATAGTTTTAAACTTAGTGGGAACTAGCTAACCTGATGGGACAAGGCAACATTACCTAGATAGCTTGACCCAATGTTTTGATCCCATGGCACAAAGAGACAAGAACACTGACCTGACCTGAGACTAGTGAACATGTGAGGCAGCCAACCGTGACTGCATGTGCTTATTATCCACATAGCTCATGATGATGATAGCCAAGTTCTGTTATGATTGAGAGTTTTTTGCGAAGCTTCACTTTCTCCTTGTATGTGTTAGCAAGCATAGATTGATGAGAGACAGCATGCCTGCTAAGATCTTGCTCTGCCACAGGCAGTCTCCAGGTCTAGATGTTCAGAAGTTTGTGACTGACATCCCTGCTGGAGAGTCATCAGCAGATATCAGTAACTACTTATGATTTCTGTTTTGTCAGATGCCTAGCTCAATGCTTGTTGTTTTCGCTGGCATTTCTTGTTGGTTTGCCTTTTACAATCTAGAGGCTATTGGAACACACAGTTGGCTCCTCCACTTCTTATCAGAGGTGATTGGGAGGACTTCTGAAGCTGTTTGGCACTCTGCACAGAGCATACCTGTCTCCACCTTTCTCAGCTTGCTCTGTGAGTCAGTTATAATTACAACATGTGTGTACAGCTGGTTTTCAGTGGAGGCCTCCACCTCCATTCTCAGGCTAGATGTTGTGGTTTCATATGCCAGATTTTGTTAAACTAAGCGATGTCCATTCGCTTTTGCTGTGAACCCCCATGTGCTTCTCTTTCTATTATCTCCTTCTGAAACTTCTACTATTGCTTTCTTTTACTGTTATGCTCACTATGCCAGTTGTATTTTGACAATTTTAATGTATTTTTATGTGTGTGCCGTATTCTTTGCTTTATCATTTTTTTGTCTCAGTCTGTTTTTTTTTTAAATTCTAATTGTCATGTGTTTTGTGATACCTTTCACATCTGCTGCCATTCACATGTATTTATCTTTCCATTCTCATATTTTTCTTAGACACCACATTCCTTGGAGGACAGTCTTTCCTATCCTCTTTTGACATACTGTTTTCTTTCCTTCAGAATAGTTAATTAAGTTGTTGCATTACCTTTTTGTTTCTTTGGAAAAATAATATAAATCCCAAATCTGTAATTAATATCCCAGGAGGAACACGGCACTCCATTCCAGAACTGCCTGAGATATCCATTATGGGCTCCTCAGAAGATGGACGGTTATATCTTGTGGATGTTTCCCAGGCTCGGAGGGGGTCTAGAGGCCTTCTGACAGTTCATGCCGGTCATTTGAATTTTTTTCTTTTACTAATCGTCTCTGTGTGGAGCTTGGCTTTTTTTTTAAATCTAAAACTGCTTGCTTTTAGAATCCTGGAGACTTGCTTTTCTTAGCAGTTAGACACATAATTAAGCAGATAATTGCTAACATTCTTAGGATAAGAAATAAAGCAGATAAGAGAAGCAAAAACTTTGAAGCATGGAAATTAGACTAGTTTGATTTTAAGAGCAGAACAAAAATGTAGTACAGAATACAGTAGGAAGATGGACGGTAACATTTTGAAACAAATTAAATTGAAGTCTATTTTAAAGATAAGAAGAACATGGTAATAAGGAGAACAATTTATAATAAGACTGTAAATCATAAATACATTCAGCACCTGTAAAATATGATGCCTGAGGAGAGCAATTAACAATCCATGACTTTGTGAAAAATCAAACTCACCAGTTTTAATTATCCGAGACTGAATGAGAAATTAAACTTTACCAGCTTAATCATTTGGGACTGAGTAAGAAACCAAACTTACCATCTTAATTATCCAAGACTGAATGAAAAAACTAACTTTGCCAGTTTAATCATCTGAGGCTGAATGAGAAATCACACTTTACCAGCTTAATCATACGAGACTGAATTAGAAATCAAACTTTACCAGCTTAATCACCCGAGACTGAATGAGAAATCACACTTACCAGCTTAACCATCCACCTGTAAGGCAGACTGTGGGAACATCACCTTGTGTCAGTTTTACTGAGAAGCAGCAGATCAAATTGTTTGGTTCTGTTATTAGAATGCAGTGACAGTAGCTGTCAGCACAGGCACTACACTCAGCAAGATCTGATATGAGAGTAGAGCGACGAATGGTAACACCGCTAGTCAACCATTGTGTCAGAAAGAACAACCAAGGAAGGTTTACATGAGACTGGCTATCTCCACTCATGGAAAACTAGCATCCAGTTATTATCAGGTTTACAAAAGGCTTCATGTAAGCTGGTTAAGGTCCTGAGCTTCACTGGCAGGTAAATAGCAAACAAGCTGGCAATAGATCAGTAGTAGAGATATATATTTTTTTTTTTAAATGTTCTCTTTTTTTTGTTTTTCAAAACTAAATACGGATGAAGGAAATTGATTGAGCAATGTGTGATAGTTTGTTTATTTGCGATTGAGCAATGTGTGATAGTTTGTTTATTTGTGATTGAGCAACCTGCACTTCCCTCATGTACATTATCTGACTTGTGATCACAGCTAAAGAAATGAGCTAACAGTTACCTTAGTGATTTTCTTAATGAGATCATTTCTGTATGACTTTTCTGTAAGAGATTAGTAACAAGAAACTGTAGAAATTGTTTTTTGTTGTTGTATATAGTAATTGTAGTAATGGCAACAGCAACAGCTTCTGAATTAGTGGTAGTTGTTGTTGTCATTGTTGTTGTTGTCGTCGTTGTATACTGTTGAAAAAATTTTTAAAAACTTTTTTATTTTTTAATTAGGTAGCATGTTTTTTAATTACTTGAACAGAAAGCATGTATGTCAAAATTATGTTAGTCTAAGTAGTGAATAGTTTTTTGTGTGTGTTTTAAAAAAAAATAGTGCAGTGATACCTCGACTTACAGACGTAGTTCATTTCTGATAGTGGTTTGTTTCTTTTAAAGCTTGTACCTCGAAACTCATTGTCCTATTACTTCTTGCAGAAAATGTTTCCATTTTCTTATTATTTTTTTTTCTAATTAAAAAAAAACACACACACACACACACACACACACACACACACACACACACAAAACTATCACCTAATTTAAACAGATGTCTAGAATCTTAACTATTGGCACAAAACAGCAAGTTCTGGCTTTCGCCAGCTTGTATCTTGGCATGACATTTCTTTTCCTCATTAGTGAACGTTGTCTTAGGCATTTTCTTTCAGAGAAGCCCTGTTTCATCTCAACTGAAAACCTATTCTGGGCTATAATTCTCTGACTCCATCAATTCCTGAAACTTCCTCATGAACCTCATGAACTTTTCAGCAGCTTTTTCCCCTACCTTCTCCCTGTCTAGCAACACTGGTTACTGGTTCTGTTCTTGAATTTCTCAAACCATCCTTTGCTAGCTGTAAACTATTCACCACTGTCTTTGTTACTGGTAGTCGATGGCGAGTTCTGCGATAGGTCTTTGTAAAAAGCTTGAGTTTTTAAACAGATCATATCTGAGATACACTATCAGCTTTTATTTCAATGTCATTAATCCAGACGAGTAGTAAAGCTTCCATTTCCTTTATAACTTTACTTCTTTGAGATGACAGGATAGATACTCCTTTGGTCACATCCAGTTCCTTATATAAAAATCTGCTCTCTTAAGAACCGTAGCTATGGTGGAGTTTTGCAAGTTATACTATTTGCATAAATCAGTTTGCCTTTTCTCATATTTTTCCAACCTGACTGCTTTCTTCTATTTTTCCACAATATTTTTCTTAATTTATATTGTGATTTTTTTCTTCTCTTCTTTCTTAGTTTTTTTTGGCCTCTTGTTGGAAATGATATGCGATATGTCAATAACAGCTTAAATTGTTGGCCCGTAGTTAGTTGCTCCTGCAAGTATATAAACTAATTGTTTTGTTTTATTATACAAGTACCAAAATAGTGACAGATTAGTTGTGTATTCTTTACAGGACGTTGCAGAAACAACCTCAGCATTTTTTGGCTGGCGTGATTTTTTTTAGGCGTTCAATAATTTGCCATTGCTCTCTGAGCGGTCACCCTCTGTGCCACTGTCAAAACCAATGCAAGACAAATTATCCGCAGCTGGGATCAGACCTGGCACCCCGGCATTACAAAGTGCATTCTCAACGTCTAAGCCACAGACGCCAAAATAGATACACACAAAAAGAGCAAATATGTATGTGCAGAATGCAGTGCACATGCAACTCATTGTGCCGTATTCCAGATAAATGCAACATAATAATAATAATAATAAACATTACCAAAAGTATCAGGGTTTGTATCTGAAATCTAGATTTGTATGTAAAGATAAAAATGTTCTATAAAAAAGTTTGTATCTCAAAAAGTTCATACATAGAGCAGATGGTAAGTTGAGATACCACTGTATAGCAGAAGTAATAGAAGTCGTAGCAGCAGCATCAGTTGTAGTAGTAGTAGTGCTATTTTTTTTGGTGGATTTGCTTCTGTTCTATGATTTTGCTCTTGTTGTCATTGCTAGTGATTTCATTGTAGTTTAGTTAACAGCTTTGATGTGCTGTAGAGTTTGTTTTTGCTTGTTCCATGCCCATCCTTTGTGCCATTTCCTACTGGTTAAATAAACTGTCAGTTGATGTGCTTGAAAGAGGGGATGCATTTTTGAAAGGTGTAACCTATCATCACTTGTTTGGTTTTGGGGTGAATGGATCAAATACATGGAATCCCTACTGGTGAAGCAGTGCCTGACAGTGCATACTCTGTCTGCCTTGGCACATCCCCCAAATTCTCCTGACCTGGCTCATCCCCCATATTCTTCCAGCCTGGCACATCTCCCATATTCTCCCAGCCTGGCACATCCCCCATATTTTCCCGACCTGGCACATCCCCCATATTCTCCTGACCTGGCACATCCTCTATATTCTCCTGACCTGGCACATCCCCATATTCTCCCTGCCTGGCACATCCTCCATATTCTCCTGACCTGTCACCTCCCCCATTTTCTCCCGACCTGGGATGCCCACCATGTTTTCCCGACCTGGCACATCCCTCTAATTCTCCCGACCTGGCACATCCCTCATTTTCTCCCGACCTGGGATGCCCACCATGTTCTCCCGACCTGGCACATCCCCCTTATTCTCCCGACCTAAGATACCCCCCATATTATCCCGACCTGGCACATCCCCCTTATTCTCCCGACCTAAGAAACCCCCCATATTATCCCGACCTGGCACATCCCCCTTATTCTCCCGACCTAAGATACCCCCCATATTATCCCGACCTGGCACATCCCCCTTATTCTCCTGACCTGGCACATCCCCCATATTCTCGTGTCCTGTCACCTCCCCCATATTCTCCCGACCTGGGATGCCCACCATGTTCTCCCGACCTGGCACATCCCTCTTATTCTCCCGACCTGGGACATCCGCCTCAATCTCCCAACCTGAGACAACCCCAAATTCTCCCAACCTGGCACATCCCCCATATTCTCCCAGCCTGGCACATCCCCTATATTCTCCTGACCTGGCACATCTCCCCTATTCTCCCGATTTGGCACATCCCCCTTATTCTCCCAACCTGAGACATCCCCCATATTCTCCTGACCTGGCACATCCCCCATATTCTCCCAGCCTGGCACATCCTCCATATTCTCCTGACCTGGTACATCTCCCCTATTCTCTCAACCTGGGGCATCCCCCATATTCTCCCGACCTGGCACATCCCCCTTATTCTAATTTGTTCCCCTGCCTAAAATCAGCCCTGGGCATGCAGCTTTAAAAGGAGACATAATGGAAAGTGTGACAAAGCAGTTAAAAAAAAAGTGTTTAAAAAAATGGGTTCTAAAAATGTTTCCAACAAGTGTATGAATGTTGGCAAAAGTATGTAGTTGCCAAAGGGAAGGATATAACTGCATTATTACTTATAAATTATACACGATACACTGATTGCCAGAACTTGTTTAAGCTGCCTCGTATATCTTAATCTTTGAGTAATTGTAGTGTACCCCTAACAATCATGATATTTTTCTCTTTCACTCTGTATTCCATGTTCTTTTCTGTTTTATATTGCCTTCTAGATTTGTGTTTAGTTTTGGACTGAATTCACCATTTCTATGATTCAGTACCATTGATAGGCATGATGTGTCTCTGTATAGTCAACATTATTTGATTCCTTTGTTCGATAGCTTACATGGACACATGTGGTTTCTATTATCTGAATTCAATCTTTCTGCCTGTTTTAATGAGGTCAGCTGGGTGCAACGTTTTTTATTTTACACTGGATGTAATCTAGGCTGTTACCTTTATGGACTGATTTAGATTGCACTGGTTTTGTTAATGGAATATATTTAATGCTACTTATTGTATTTGTAAAGCTTAATCAGCATTTAACACTCCTTCTTCCATTAGCTACAAGTGTAAAAATTACTGCAGGGTTGTAATGTGCCATTACTGGTTTTAAAACATGCTAATGACAAACCTATCCAGGCTTCAGTGTCACTCAAGCAGGAGGAAGTTGGGGGGGGGGGGAATGATGTAAGGATTTGGGCTGCCCTGGATGTCATAACTGATAGGGGTGACCAACTGGCAACAATGTGTTTTTTTTGAACATAGATATTTGGGGTGGAGACCACAGGAAATGTTCCGGCGTGATCTTGCTACGCCACTGCATTCAAGTATCTCTGGCAGTTAAATGGTAATTGTAAACTACATAGTGAGGTAGTTAAATGGTAATTGTAAACTACATAGTGAGATAGTTAAATGATAATTGTAAACTACAAAGTGAGATAGTTAAATGATAATTATAAACTACATAGTGAAATAGTTAAATGGTAATTGTAAACTACATAGTGAGATAGTTAAATGGTAATTGTAAACTACAAAGTAAGGCAGTTGAATGGTAATTGTAAACTACTTAGTGAGATAGTTAAATGGTAATTGTAAACTACTTAGTGAGATACTTAAATGGTAATTGTAAACTACATAGTGAGATAGTTAAATGATAATTGTAAACTACAAATTATGGCAGTTAAATGGTAATTGTAAACTACAAAGTGAGGTAGTTAAATGGTAATTGTAAACTACATAGTGAGATAGTTTAATGATAATTGTAAACTACATAGTGAGATAGTTAAATGGTAATTGTAAACTACATAGTGAGATAGTTAAATGGTAATTGTAAACTACATAGTGAGATAGTTAAATGGTAATTGTAAACTACATAGTGAGATAGTTAAATGATAATTGTGAACTACATATTAAGGTAGTTAAATGGTAATTGTAAACTACAAAGTGAGATAGTTAAATGGTGATTGTCAACTACATAGTGAGATAGTTAAATGATAATTGTAAACTACAAATTAAGGTAGTTAAATGGTAATTGTAAGCTACAAAGTGAGATATTAAAATGGTGATTGTAAACTACATAGTGAGATAGTTAAATGGTAATTGTAAACTCCTCAGTAAAGTAGTTTAATATTAATTATATACTTCAAGGTAAGGTGGTTAAATGGTAACTGTAATCTACACACTAAGGTATTTAAATGGTAATTGTAAACCTCATTGTAAGGTAGTTAAATCATAATTGTATACTTCATAGTAGGCTAGCTGGTAATTGCATACTTCATAGTAAGGTAGTTATATGATAATTGTAAATTTCAGAGTAAGGTAGTTTTATGGTGATTGTAAACTTTATGGTAAGGTAGTTAAATGGTAATTGTAATCTACACAGTATGGTAATTAAATGGTAATTGTATACTTCATCGTTAGGTAGTTAAATCATAATTGAATACATCATAGTAAGGTAGTTAAATGGTAATTGTAAACTTCATGGTAAGGTAGTTTAATGGTAATTGTAAACTTTATAGTCAGCTAGTTAAATGGTGATTTTAAACTTTATAGTAGGGTATTTAAATTGTAATTGTAAGCTTCGTCGTAAGGTAGTTTAAAGGTAATTGGTAAACTTCTCAGTAAGGTAATTAAATGGTAATTGTAATCTACGTAGTAAGGTCATTAAATGGTAATTGTAATCTACACAGTAAAGTCATTAAATGGTAATTGTTTACTTCATAGTATGGTGGGTAAATGATAACTCTAAACTTCATAGTAAGGTAGTTTAATGGTAATTATAAACTTCATGGTAAGGAGGTTAAATGGTAATTGTAAACTTCATAGTAAAGTAGTTAAATGGTAGTTGTATAAAAGTAAAGTAAAGAACCCTTTTCTATGCCTTCATACAAATTGGGCTTATAGTGCCAGGCCTGTATTTTTTAGGGAAACAAAGGCAGACCCCCCCCCCCCCCCCCCCCAAAAAAAAAAACTTGGACATTAAGGAGTGAAGATAAAATCCTGTGGAGGACAGGGGCTGAGCTACAAATGAAAGAGAAAGAATTGGGATGACAGGGGCTGAGCTACAAATGAAAGAGAAAGAATGGGGAGGACAGGGGCTGGGCTACACATGAAAGAGAAAGAATGGGCAGGACAGGGGCTGGGCTACACATGAAAGAGAAAGAATGGGGAGGGCAGTGGCTGAGCTACACATGAAAGAGAAAGAATGGGGAGGACAGGGGCTGAGCTACACACGAAAGAGAAAGAATGGGGAGGACAGTGGCTGAGCTACACATGAAAGAGAAAGAATGGGCAGGACAGGGGCTGAGCTACACATGAAAGAGAAAGAATGGGCAGGACAGGGGCTGAGCTACTAATGAAAGAGAAAGAATGGGCAGGACAGGGGCTGAGCTACACAGGAAAGAGAAAGAATGGGGAGGACAGTGGCTGAGCTACACATGAAAGAGAAAGAATGGGGAGGACAGGGGCTGAGTTAGACATGAAAGAAAAAAAAAAGATAGGATGACTTGCTTGAGGATGCTGCACTGGGGGATCAATGACAGAAGAAGAACGAACCATCACTACGGGCTGCGAATCCCATGCCTCCTCATATTACAATGTAACACTATCATCTGGAAAGCCGGAAAGGTGCCAACAGTTTCCTTATGCTGTTTCCTAGTCATGTTCATTAGTCTGTAGACATGTCAGTATGCCTGCATTGAAAATAAAGTATAACTGACCACTGAGATACATTTTGACAACTGTGTTGTAGCAGAATGTAAGTAGATGGCTGTAGATTGGTCTGAGCTGACCGCGGAGATACATTTTGACAACTGTGTTGTAGCACAATGTAAGTAGATGGCTGTAGATAAATCTGAACTGACCACTGAGATACATTTTGACAACTGTGTTGTAGCAGAATGTAAGTAGATGGCTGTAGATAGGTCTGAACTGACCACCGAGATACATTTTGACAACTGTGTTGTAGCACAATGTAAGTAGATGGCTGTAGATTGGTCTGAACTGACCACCGAGATACATTTTAACAACTGTGTTGCAGCAGAATGTAAGTAGATGGCTGTAGATAAATCTGAACTGACCACCGAGATACATTTTGACAACTGTGTTGTAGCACAATGTAAGTAGATGGCTGTAGATAGGTCTGAACTGACCACCGAGATACATTTTGACAACTGTGTTGTAGCACAATGTAAGTAGATGGCTGTAGATAAATCTGAACTGACCACTGAGATACATTTTAACAACTGTGTTGCAGCAGAATGTAAGTAGCTAACTATAGATTTCATGTCCACAGTTCTCAGTGAGATCGACAGGACACGGCCCAGAAATGAACGTCTGGCTCTGCGTATCGAAAAGTTGGAGGCCATTAGAGAACAGAAGTTGAGAGAAACAAGGGTCATAGGCATGGTAACTACCCGTGTCCAAGAGCCAGACTACCGCATCAGTGTACGCAGGGTCAACTTCCGGTGGCAGCGGGGCATCAAAATAGGTCAGCAGCTTGGCTTTTTATCAACATTGTTGACAGAATTGTTATACTTCATTGTTGTTATCATTTCAGTAAGCAGTGGACAAGAATGGACACACTGCCTTCCCAACATAGAATGTTATAAGAGTCGACCAGTTGGGGAGGCTTTCTTTAAAGTGGGAGTGCATCTACCTAAGAGGCAAGGAACTAACAGTCTGCATACACATAAGTCAGATCGCTAAAATGGATGTGCCTGTAACACTCATTTTCTGGAACAAGACTAAAGTTCAGAAGTGGACAAGCACCCATAACTTTCCACTAGTAAAAGAACAAGAAAAAAAACATACTTGATGAAAAAAGGTCCTATATTTCAGCCACATTAAAATACAAGACACCATTATAAAAACCCAAGACACTGTAAAAAAAACCCAAGATACTTATAAAAACCATACTGGAGGAAGACAAACAAAAACAGGAGCGAGAAGTAGACAGTGTTACAAGTGGCAGGATAACTTAACAAGTTGATGGCAGTCAGTAGGGTCAGAGACAGGTAACTTTGGAGATTCCTTGCAGCCATTCAGTTTTGAAAAGGCATCTGATTGATGTAATGTCTGATTGATGTAATGTCTGATTGATGTAATGTCTGATTGATGTAATGTCTGATTGATGTAATGTCTGATTGATGTAATGTTGGATTGATATAATGTCTGATTGATGTAATGTCTAATCAATGTAATGTTCAATTGATGTAATTTCTTACTAATATAATGACTGATTGATGTAATGACTGATTGATATAATGTCTGATTGATGTAATGTCTGATTGAAGTAATTTCTTACTGATATAATGTCAGATTGATGTAATGTGTGATTGATATAATGTCTTATTGATGTAATGTATAATTGCTGTAATGTCCGATTGATGTAATGTCTGATTTGTATAATGTCAGATTGATATAATGTCTGATTGATGTAATGTCTAGTCGATGTAATGTCTGATTAATGTAATTTTCTTTCTGATGTAATGTCAAAGTTGTAATTAATATGCCTGCTTCTTTCTGTATTTTTTTGGGTAATATCAGCAATCGTAAACATTAGGTATACAGTTTTTTTGGGTTAAGGCATTTGTAAATGTTTATTCAGTGTAAATTGTCTTTGCTGTTTATATTATTTTGTTATATTTGATAGTTTCATTATGGATAATTTCAAATTCAATATTTCATGTTGAATAATTTCATATTCTTTGGTTTAATATTTTACAGTTTCATATTTCATAGTTTAATATTTCATAGTTTCATAGTTCCTATTCATTGATTTTATATTTTATAGTTCCATAACTCATAGTTTCATGTTTGATTGTTTTGATTTTATGTTTGGTCTTTTCTTATTTGATCATTTCATTTTTGATATTTTAATAATTAATAGTTTTCACTTTTTATTGTTCCATGTTTGAAAGCTTCATGTTTTATCATTTCATATTTGATAGTTTCATTGTTAATGTCTGTTTTCCGGAAACTGTTGCATTTGTCACTTGCTGACTATTCTGTATCAAGGTGAAGGCCAGTTTGGGAAGGTGTATACAGCAGTCAACATCAACACTGGGGAGTTGATGGCCATGAAGGAGGTTTGTCTTTTGTTGGTTTTATCTGTTGTTGTTGATATCTGTTGTTGTTGCTATCTGTTGTTGTTACCATCTGTTGTTATTGCCATCTGCTGTTGTTGCCATCTGTTGTTGTTGCCATCTGTTGTTGTTGCCATCTGTTGTTGTTGCCATCTGTTGTTGTTGCCATCTGTTGTTGTTGCCATCTGTTGTTGTTGTTGCCATCTGTTGTTGTTGCCATCTGTTGTTGTTGCCATCTGTTGTTGTTGTTGCCATCTGTTGTTGTTGTTGCCATCTGTTGTTGTTGCCATCTGTTGTTGTTGCCATCTGTTGTTGTTGCTGTCTGTTATTGTTATCTACCCGAACCATAGTTCTCATGTTTTTGAGTGATCTGTGGAAATTGATGGCCTTGAAGAAGGTTTGTCTGTTGTTTCTATCTGTTGTTGTTGCTATCTGTTGTTGATATCTGCTAGAATCATAGTTCTCAGGTTTTGAAGTGATTTATGGAAATTTATAGCCATATAGGAGGTTTGTCTGATGTTATATGTTGGATCGGAAAGGACCAGAAAGAGAGTATCTTTTCCTTATTTTAAAGAATAAATGTTCACAGTGAATATAGTACACCAACCACGTATTTAAATTGATAATGAAGAAATTGACGTCACTGATTGTGAAAATTGGGCTAAATAGTGAACAACTACGGCGACTGCACAAATTAGTCAGAAAAAGACTTGCTTCAGCAGTGCCATGGCTAAACAAGAGTGAGGAACCTATAGCATGGCACCCACAAGCAAGTGGTAGTGAAAATGTTGAGATAAGGCATCTTTCCTATGGCAGCTTATGTTTGTGAGTCATGGACATCTTTCCCATGACAACTTATGTTTGTGAGTCATGGACATCTTTCCAAAGACAACTTATGGCTATGAGTCATGGATATTTTTCCATTACAACTTATGGCTGTGAGTCATGGATATTTTTTCTATGACAACTTATGGCTGTGAGTCATGGACATCTTTCCCATGGCAACTTATGGATGTGAGTCATGGACATCTTTCCCATGGTAACTTATGGCAGTGATTCATGGACATCTTTTGCATGACAGCTTATGGATGTGAGTCATGGACATATTTCCCTGACAACTTATGGATGTGAGTCATGGACATCTTTCCTGTGGCAACTTATGGGTGTGAGTCATGGAGATCTTTCCTATGGCAACTTATGGGTGTGAGTCATGGACATCTTTCCTGTGGCAACTTATGGGTGTGAGTCATGGACATCTTTCATGTGGCAACTGATGGATGTGAGTCATGGACATCTTTTCAATGGCAGCCTATGGATGTGAGCCATAGTAATCTTTCCTATGGCAGCTTATGGATGTAAGTCATGGACATCTTTCCCATGGCAGCTTATTTATGTGAGTCATGGACATCTTTCCTGTAGCAGCTCAAGTTTGTGAGTCATTGACTCATTCAGTCTTTAAAGAAACATATTCACAGCTTAGAATAGCGTGGACCAAAATGAAAAAAACATTGACTTCCTGTTCCGAAGGCTGAGGTATTTTGGCCATGATAAATGAGAAGAGAGCTGGAGAATGAAGTTAGAAAGATAGGGAGAATATGGGGAGAGCTCCATGTAATGGCGAAGGATAGAACGACTTGGTGTTAGTTTGTTGAGGGCCTTTGCTCCATTGGGGGATAGAAAGGCAGAAGAAGAAGAAGAAATATGGTGGTCTGGATAAAATAGTGATGGAGGGTACAGTTTCTGCAAAACGAGGCAGAGGCTGGCCTCCATGAAGGTGGATATGAGACACTGAAGATGCGTTGGCTGTGAAAGCACATAGGACTTGAATTGGCTAGAGACAGAGAGACTTTCAGGAGTGCTGTAATGAGGATGATCGGTAGGACATGCAGATTGATGATGGATCTTGATGGAGGCAGTGATCTTGGGTTTTTGAGTGATATGTGGAAGTTTGGAGCACATATGGAGTTGTCTGATTGCAAGGCAGTGTGATCCTCTGTTGTTTTTATTCTTGTTGAATAAACTTGGGGATGAGGACAGGTGGAGACATGCAGGTACTGTACATGAGGACAGGTGGAGACAACCAGGTACTGTACATGAGGACAGGTGGAGACATGCAGGTACTGTACATGAGGACAGGTGGAGACATGCAGGTACTGTACATAAGGACAGGTGGAGACATGTAGGTACTGTACCTGAGGACAGATGGAGACCAACAGGTACTGTACATGAGGACAGGTGGAGACATGCAGGTACTGTACATGAGGACAGGTGGAGACATGCAGGTACTGTACATGAGGACAGGTGGAGACAACCAGGTACTGTACATGAGGACAGGTGGAGACATGTAGGTACTGTACATGAGGACAGATGGAGACAAACAGGTACTGTACATGAGGACAGGTGGAGACATGTAGGTACTGTACATGAGGACAGATGGAGACAAGCAGGTACTATACATGAGGACAGGTGGAGACATGCAGGTACTGTACATGAGGACAGGTGGAGACATGCAGGTACTGTACCTGAGGACAGATGGAGACAAACAGGTACTGTACATGAGGACAGGTGGAGACATGCAGGTACTGTACATGAGGACAGGTGGAGACAACCAGGTACTGTACATGAGGACAGGTGGAGACATGCAGGTACTGTACATGAGGACAGGTGGAGACATGTAGGTACTGTACATGAGGACAGGTGGAGACAAGCAGGTACTGTACATGAGGCTAGGTGGAGACATGTAGGTACTGTACATGAGGACAGATGGAGACAAACAGGTACTGTACATGAGGACAGGTGGAGACATGTAGGTACTGTACATGAGGACAGATGGAGACAAGCAGGTACTATACATGAGGACAGGTGGAGACATGCAGGTACTGTACATGAGGACAGGTGGAGACATGCAGGTACTGTACATGAGGACAAGTGGAGACAAGTCTGGTACTGTAAACATGAGGACAGGTGGAGACAAACCAGGTGCTGTAATGAGGACAGGTGGAGACAAGCAGGTACTGTAAACATGAGGACAGGTTGAGACAAACCAGGTACTGTAATGAGGACAGGTGGAGACAAGCAGGTACTGTAAACATGAGGACAGGTGGAGACAAGTCTGGTACTGTAAACATGAGGACAGGTGGAGACAAGTCTGGTACTGTACATGAGGACAGGTGGAGACAAGCAGGTACTGTACATGAGGACAGGTGTAGACAAGTCTGGTACTGTACATGAGGACAGGTGGAGACAAGCAGGTACTGTACATGAGGACAGCTGGAGACAAGCAGGCACTGTACATGAGGACCGGTGGAGACAAGCAGGCACTGTACATGAGGACCGGTGGAGACAAGCAGGCACTGTACATGAGGACAGGTGGAGACAAGCAGGTACTATACATGAGGACAGGTGGAGACATGCAGGTACTTACAAGAGGACAGGTGGAAACATGCAGGTACTGTACATGAGGACAGGTGGAGACAAGAAGGTACTGTACATGAGGACAGTTAGAGACAAGCAGGTACTGTACATGAGGACAGGTTCGAGACACGCAGTACTGTGCATGAGGACTATTGTTTGTATTGTCTTTATTTGTTGTTCTTGTTTTTCAGATGAAGTTCCAGCCAAATGACCAGCAGTCTCTAAAAGAGATTTGCGATGAAATAAAAAACTTTGAGGGCATCAACCACAAGAATTTAGTCAAGTACTTTGGGGTGGAGGTGCACAAGGTGGGTCAGTGTTTATGAAGCTTGTTGCTGTAAATGGCTCAGTGTTCATGATGCCAGTTGTTCTGGGTGGGTCAATGTTTATACTGCCAGTTGGGTCTTGAATGTGGGTTGTGGTGTATGGATGAGTCTTGAATGTGGATCATGGTGTATGGATGCATTTGTGTGCACCAGATGAATCAGTGTATGCATGGTAAGTTCATGTGCACTGGTTGACTTGATGTACATCGTGGGTTGATGTCATAGGGTTGTCAATGTACATATAATAAGTTCATGTGCACTGGTTGACTTGATTTACGTAATGTGTTGATGTCATAGGGTTGTGAGTGTACATGTAATTTGTTGAGGAGCAATAGGTGACTTGATCTGCATAGTGGGTTGATGTCATGGGGTTGTAAGTGTACATATAACAAGTTAAGGTGCACTAGGTGACTTCATGTCATCGAGTGGTTAGTGTTCATATAAGATGAGGTGCAATAGGTGACTTCATGTCATAGAGTGGTTAGTGTTTATAAGATAAATTAAGGTGCGCTAGGTGACTTCATGTCATAGAGTGGTTAGTGTTCATATGATAAGTTGAGGTGCACTAGGTGACTTGACTTCCTGTCATAGAGTGGTTAGTGTTCATATTATGAGGTGCACTAGGTGACTTCATGTCATAGAGTGGTTAGTGTTCATATGATAAGTTGAGGTGCACTAGGTGACTTGACCTTCTGTCATAGAGTGGTTAGTGTTCATATGATAAGCTGAGGTGCACTAGGTGACTTGACTTCCTGTCATAGAGTGGTTAGTGTTCATATGATAAGTTGAGGTGCACTAGGTGACTTGACTTCATGTCATAGAGTGGTTAGTGTTCATATGATAAGTTGAGGTGCACTAGGTGACTTGACCTTCTGTCATAGAGTGGTTAGTGTTCATATGATAAGTTGAGGTGCACTAGGTGACTTGACTTCCTGTCATAGAGTGGTTAGTGTTCATATTATGAGGTGCACTAGGTGACTTGACTTCCTGTCATAGAGTGGTTAGTGTTCATATTAGTTAAGGTGTACATGATGTGTCAGTGTACACATTGTGGCATATCAGCCCTCCCCCCCCCCCCCCCCCCTCTTACCTTTCCCTCCATCCCTCTCCCTCTCTCACATTTTTTCTTTTCTTTGTACAGTCAACAAGTAATGGCACAGTGGATCCTCTGCTTCTGTGCTGCTGTTATAATAATGTCTGCACCAGTGTTTTTTTTTTTTTTAATGGCCTTCAGCGTTTGCTACTCTTATACTTTTTTTTTTTTTTTTGGACCATAGGTCATCACCCAACTCTCACCAGGTCTGGTAGATTTTTGCTATCTCCTTAAATGTTATTCTCTGATTCTCTTCTCCACGTGTATGCATGTGTCTGTGTGTGAGAGAGTTGCATCCATGTCATCCTCTTATGTCAGTCTCTGTGATTCACTTCATCTGTATGTATTTGTGCATATGTGCATGTGTGCGTACATGTGAGTGTGTGAGAGAGAGAAAGAGAGACTATTAACAACACTGGAGCCCTTAAGCTGTATCCATATCCTCCTCTTGTGTTAATCTCTGATTCAATTCTCCACATGTGTATGTGTGTGTATGTGTGGGTACATGCTTGTGTATGTATGTGTACATACATGTGTGTGTGTGTGTGTGTGTGAGAGAGAGACTATTAACAACACTAGAGCCTTTAAGCTGCATTCATGTCCTCCTCTTATGTTAATATCTGATTCAATTCTCCACGTACGTGCTCCAACATTGTTAAGTATACTCAGCCTCATAACACAGTGGTCATATAATGTATCTGGATCTTGTCGTCTCATCTTCCATAACTACCATCATTAATGGCATTCAGAATAATACACCAAATTCAACTGAACAGTTCAAGCTTTCCAACAGAATAAGAACCTTACTAAAACTGTTACACGCCTTGACAGCACGACCTGCATATCTCACTAGCTAGATGTTGTAAGTGCCTTTTGGGAGCCAGGCACCTTTGCAGAGGCACAAGTAGATCACAATCTGAAGAGAATGGTGCAACGAAGAGTGATCCGGTGATCTGGCTGTCAGTCCACTCAAGTAAGGGGTGAGACGGACGTAGATAGACTGTTACTATCCCATAAGACTGGCTGAGATTAGGTCTGGCTGAGTTGGTCATGTTTCCTCCACCGACTGGCTGAGATTAGGTCTGGGTTGGTCATGTTTCCTCCACCGACTGGCTGAGATTAGGTCTGGGTTGGTTATGTTTCCTCCACAGACTGGCTGAGATTAGGTCTGGGTTGGTCATGTTTCCTCCACCGACTGGCTAAGATTAGGTCTGGGTTGGTTATGTTTCCTCCACAGACTGGCTGAGATTAGGTCTGGGTTGGTCATGTTTCCTCCACCGACTGGCTGAGATTAGGTCTGGGTTGGTCATGTTTCCCTCACAGACTGGCTGAGATTAGGTCTGGGTTATATATGTTTCATCCACAGGTTTGGATTATTTTGTTGCCACCAGGTTCCAAGCCAGTGCTCAGGCCACAAAAAGAATCTTCTGTTGATTGCTGTATTCTGCTATATTGAAGATATTTCTGTTGTGAAACATTAACAAAGTTGTTGAATGAAAAAATGATGAGGTATTTGTCTTTAAAACAACCTCAGGATGAAATGCTGATGTTCATGGAGTACTGCGACAGTGGTTCCATTGAAGAAGTAGCCAGAATTGGCCTCCCAGAATACATGATCAGGAGGTATACACAAGAGATTGTACGGGCCATAGCTCATCTCCATGAGAACAACATTGTACATAGAGACATCAAGGGTAATATAATCAGTTCATTCACTCACTCATAATTTTTCCTCTTTTGTATTCTTCTTTTGCTGCCCTTTATTCCCCAAATGAAGCATAGGTCCTAAACCAGCTCATATGAAGCCTCCAGTCTTTGTTCAACTCACTCCGTGTTCTCCTTATCTTGTGTAGCTCACTCCATGTGTGCAACGCACTTCAAGTTCTCCTCCATGTTCTCCATTTTTTGCAACTCACTCCATGTTTTCCCCTATCTTTTGCAGCTCACTCCATGTTCTGCCCATCTTGTGTAGCTCACTCCATGTTCTCCCAATCTTGTGCAACGCACTTCATGTTCTCTCCATCTTTTGCAACTCACTCCATGTTCTCCTGCATCTTGTGTAGCTCACTCCATGTTCTCCACATCTTGTTTAACTCACTCCATGTTCTCCCTCATCTTGTGTAACTCACTCCATGTTCTCCCCCATCTTGTGTAACTCACTCCATGTTCTCCCCCATCTTGTGTAACTCACTCCATGTTCTCCTCATCTTGTGCAACTCTTTGTTCTCCCCCATCTTGTGTAGCTTGCTACATATTCTTCCCTATCTTGTGAAACTCACTCCGTGTTCTCCCCCTTTTGTAAAACTCACTCTATATTCTCCCCCATCTTGTGGAGCTCACTCTATGTTCTCTTGATCTTGTGTAGCTCACTCCATGTGTGCAACGCACTTCAAGTTCTCTCCATCTTTTGCAACTCACTCCATGTTCTCCATTTTTTGCAACTCACTCCATGTTCTCCCCCATTTTTTGCAGCTCACTCCATGTTCTGTCCATCTTGTGTAGGTCACTCCATGTTCTCCCAATCTTGTGCAACGAACTTCATGTTCTCTCCATCTTTTGCAACTCACTCCATGTTCTCCCGCATCTTGTGTAGCTCACTCCAATTTCTCCCCATCTTGTTTAACTCACTCCATGTTCTCTTCATCTTGTACAACTCACTCCATGTTCTCTTCATCTTGTACAACTCACTCCATGTTCTCTTCATCTTGTACAACTCACTCCATGTTCTCTTCATCTTGTACAACTCACTCCATGTTCTCTTCATCTTGTACAACTCACTCCATGTTCTCCTCATCTTGTACAACTCACTCCATGTTCTCCTCATCTTGTGCAACTCTTTGTTCTCCCCCATCTTGTGTAGCTCACTACATGTTCTCCCCCATCTTGTGTAGCTCACTCTATGTGTGCAACGCACTTCAAGTTCTCTCCATCTTTTGCAACTCACTCCATGTTCTCCCCCATCTTTTGCAGCTCACTCCATGTTCTGTCCATCTTGTGTAGGTCACTCCATGTTCTCCCAATCTTATGCAACGGACTTCATGTTCTCTCCATCTTTTGCAACTCACTCCATGTTCTCCTGCATCTTGTGTAGCTCACTCCATGTTTTCCCCCATCTTGTGTAACTCACTCCATGTTCTCCCTCATCTTGTGTAACTTACTCCATGTTCTCCCCCATCATTTGTAACTCACTCTATGTTTTCCCCCATCTTGTGTAATTTACTGCATGTTCTCCCCCATCTTGTGTAACTTACTCCATGTTCTCCCTCATCTTGTGTAATTTACTGCATGTTCTCCCCCATCTTGTGTAACTCACTCCATGTTCTCCCTCATCTTGTGTAACTTACTCCATGTTCTCCCCCATCTTGTGTAACTTACTCCATGTTCTCCCTCATCTTGTGTAACTTACTCCATGTTCTCCCCCATCTTGTGTAACTTACTCCATGTTTTCCCCCATCTTGTGTAATTTACTGCATGTTCTCCCCCATCTTTTGTAACCCACTCTATGTTTTCCCCCATCTTGTGTAATTTACTGCATGTTCTCCTCTATTTTTCACAATTCACTCCATGTTCTCCCCCATCTTTTGCAACTGACTATGTTCTCCCCCATCTTTTGCAACTCACTCCATGTTTTCCCCCATCTTGTGTAACTTACTCCATGTTCTCCTCCATTTTATTTATCTCTGTAATTCACTTCCTCCGATGTTATTGCTCTCCCTGTTTAGGTGCAAACATTTTCCTGACCTCTCAAGGTCATGTCAAGCTGGGAGATTTTGGATGTTCAGTGAAACTGAAAAACCAGCAGACCATGCCAGGAGAGAATGTGAATTTGGTTGGGACCACAGGTGAGAAATACTCTTGTAGCCAATTGTGGGGACAGATTGCCAATACTCCTGTAGTCAATTGTGGGGACAGTTTGCCAATACTCCTGTGGCCATTTGTGGGAACAGTTGCCAATACTCTTGTAGCCATTTGTGGGGAAAGTTTGACAATACTTCTGTAGCCAGTTCTGGTGACAGTTACCAATACTCCTGTAGCCATTTGTGGGTAAAGTTTGCCAATACTCGTGTAGCCATTTGTGGGGACAGTTCCCAATACTCCTGTAGCCATTTGTGGGGAAAGTTTTTCAATACTCCTGTAGCCATTTGTGGGAATAGTTTGCCAAAGCTTCCTATAGCCATTTGTGGGACAGTTGCCAATACTCCTGGGGCCATTTGTGGGGACAGTTTGCCAATACTCCTGTAGCCATATGTGGGGACAGTTTGCCAATACTCCTGTAGCCATTTGTTGCAAAAGTTTGCCAATACACCTCTAGCCATTTGTGGGGACAGTTTGCCAGTACTCCTGTAGCCATTTGTGGGGACAGTTTGCCAATACTCCTATAGCCATTTGTTGCAAAAGTTTGCCAATACTCCTGTAGCCATTTGTGGGGAAATTTTGCCAATACTCCTTTAGCCATTCATTGGAAAAGTTTGCCAATACTCCTGTTGACATTTGTGGGAACAGTTGCCAAAACTTCTATAGCCATTTGTGGGGATAGTTTGCCAATACTCCTGTAGCCAATTCTGGGGACAGTTCCCAATACTCCTGTAGCCATTTGTGGGGACAGTTTGCCAATACTCCTGTAGTCATTTGTGGGGACAGTTCCCAATACTCCTGTAGCCATTTGTGGGGAAAGTTTTTCAATACTCCTGTGCCATTTGTGGGGACAGTTTGCCAATACTGCTGTAGCCATTTGTTGCAAAAGTTTGCCAATACTCCTGTAGCCATTTGTGGGGACAGTTTGCCAATACTCCTGTAGCCATTTGTGGGGAAAGTTTGCCAATACTCCTGTAGCCATTTGTTAGGACAGTTTGCCAATACTCCTGTAGCCATGTGTGGGGACAGTTTGCCAATACTCCTGTGGCCATTTGTGGAGACAGTTTGCCAATACTCCTCTTGCCATTTGTGGGGACAGTTTGCCAATACTCCTGTAGCCATTTGTGGGGACAGTTTGCCAATACTCCTGTAGCCATTTGTGGGGACAGTTTGCCAAAGGTAGAATTCCCTACAAAGGAACAGGTCAACAGTCACTCATATTGTTGACTCATTTAAAGAAAATCTAAGGAAATGGTTCCAAGAAAAGTGACTTGATGCTGGACAAGTATTTCAGAATACCCTGTAGGAATGTAGACTTACAAAGGGTATTCTTGTATCCTACTCTCCTGTCAAATTAAAAGCCCCCATCAGAAGAGTAATATCTCTTCCAGGACATTCACTTACTCACACTCCTTGCTTACTCACACTCCGGGTGGTTCTGTCGCTGGAGGGGCTACTTCAAATGAAACGAAGCGCGCACATAAGGGATTGCTCCTTAATGCTGTCAAGAGGGGGGATTTTGTGTCCTTCCTTTTCAGCCAATTGGATGTGTACAAGAGGGCATTTGATACAGTATCACATAACAAAAACATTACATTGGTGTTCTATTACTTCTGATGTGGTAAAATGTCTGTGATATACATATGATTATTTTACATCAGACATGGATTTGCTGTGGTAATGGTTCCTGAGAACCTGTCTGGTTAACAGACAATAATTGTGAGAATTCTTGTGGTTCAGCCAATCACTTGACACTTCTTTTTGCATTTGGGTCATTGATAGTTTTTAGGCCTATGGGCTTCCCTTCTCCTAATAAAAATGTGCTGTTAGATAAGTGTGCATTTCTTAATTTTTCTTTAAACAGTGTGTACACACACACATACCTGTGCATACTCACGCACACATCTTCCTTTTCAGCTTATATGGCTCCTGAGGTGATCACACAGAACAAGCAGGAAGGTTATGGAAGAGCTGCAGACATTTGGTCCTTGGGATGTGTTGTGATTGAAATGGCAACAGGAAAGGTAATGTGTATGATGGGGGTGGGGTTCTATGTTGTTTAGATACTGGCTGTTGTCTTGTTTAGAGTTAATTTGCTTGCAACGGATCTAGTCTGGGTTATTCCACTGCCACAGATGTATGTCAGCTGCTACCATTGGCATTCTCAGTTTAGATGTCTGTCACCTGCTACCATTGGCATTCTCAGTTTAGATGTCTGTCACCTGCTACCATTGGCATTCTAAGTTTAGATGTCTCTCAGCTGCTACCACTGGCATTCTCAGTTTAGATGTCTCTCAGCTGCTACCACTCGCATTCTCAGTTTAGATGTCTGTCACTTGCTCACCATTGGCATTCTCAGTTTAGATGTCTGTCACCTGCTAACATTGGCATTCTCAGTTTAGATGTCTGTCACCGCTACCATTGGCATTCTCAGTTTAGATGTCTCTCAGCTGCTACCACTGGCATTCTCAGTTTAGATGTCTGTCACCTGCTACCATTGGCATTATCAGTTTAGATGTCTGTCACCTGCTACCACTGGCATTCTCAGTTTAGATGTCTGTCACCTGCTACCATTGGCATTATCAGTTTAGATGTCTGTCACCTGCTACCATTGGCATTATCAGTTTAGATGTCTGTCACCGCTACCATTGGCATTTTCAGTTTAAATGTTGGTCATCTGCTACCATTGGCATTCTCAGTTTAGATGTCTGTCACTTGCTCACCATTGGCATTATCAGTTTAGATGTCTGTCACCTGCTAACATTGGCATTCTCAGTTTAGATGTCTGTCACCGCTACCATTGGCATTCTCAGTTTAGATGTCTCTCAGCTGCTACCACTGGCATTCTCAGTTTAGATGTCTGTCACCTGCTACCATTGGCATTATCAGTTTAGATGTCTGTCACCTGCTACCATTGGCATTATCAGTTTAGATGTCTGTCACCGCTACCATTGGCATTTTCAGTTTAAATGTTGGTCATCTGCTACCATTGGCATTCTCAGTTTAGATGTATGGTAAATGAGGACCATGTGAATGCATTTTGGTTAAAAATGAAAGTTAGAAAGGGCACCTGGCCTGGAAGTGCATTATAGATATCAAATGGATCCATTTAAAATGTACATTTGTGTAGGTTTTTTTTCTATAGACAGATTCCATCCCAGAGAATGACCTCTGTGTGCTCATGATTAGGTTCTCCTCTCTTTAGTTTCGCCACAGCTTGAACAGCGTAGATTCTCTCTCATTCTTTTTATAGTCTGTAACGCATGGTGTTGACAGTCATGTCTGTCCACAATCTTCTGTCTCATCTACTTTCAGTCAATTCTGACAGAGGTGATCTTCCATGCCATGATGTCAAACTATCCAGTATCTTCTCTCTCAAACTCCCTTTTCCACCTTTCCTCTCCAACTTTCCCCGCCGTCACAGTGTGCCCCAGTTTTCTCCTTCTTCTGATGTGACCAGGAAATGTAGATTGTCTTCTTTTAATGTGGACAGTCAGCTCTCTTTATGGGTCAGTTCCTTTCAAGACAATTGCTTTCAAGACAGTTACTTTCAAGACAGTTACTTTCAAGACAATTACTTTCAAGACAATTTCTTTCAAGACAGTTACTTTCAAGACAATTTCTTTCAAGACAGTTACTTTCAAGACAGTTACTTTCAAGACAGTTACTTTCAAGACAATTTCTTTCAAGACAGTTTCTTTCAAGACAGTTACTTTCAAGACAATTTCTTTCAAGACAGTTACTTTCAAGACAGTTACTTTCAAGACAGTTTCTTTCAAGACAGTTACTTTCAAGACAATTTCTTTCAAGACAGTTACTTTCAAGACAATTTCTTTCAAGACAGTTACTTTCAAGACAATTTCTTTCAAGACAGTTACTTTCAAGACAGTTTCTTTCAAGACAGTTATTTTCAAGACAATTTCTTTCAAGACAGTTATTTTCAAGACAGTTTCTTTCAAGACAGTTATTTTCAAGACAGTTTCTTTCAAGACAGTTACTTTCAAGACAATTTCTTTCAAGACAGTTATTTTCAAGACAGTTTCTTTCAAGACAGTTACTTTCAAGACAGTTACTTTCAAGACAGTTACTTTCAAGACAGTTACTTTCAAGACAGTTACTTTCAAGACAGTTACTTTCAAGACAGTTTCTTTCAAGACAGTTACTTTCAAGACAGTTACTTTCAAGACAGTTACTTTCAAGACAATTTCTTTCAAGACAGTTTCTTTCAAGACAGTTACTTTCAAGACAGTTACTTTCAAGACAGTTACTTTCAAGACAGTTACTTTCAAGACAGTTACTTTCAAGACAGTTTCTTTCAAGACAGTTTCTTTCAAGACAGTTATTTTCAAGACAGTTACTTTCAAGACAGTTACTTTCAAGACAGTTACTTTCAAGACAATTTCTTTCAAGACAGTTTCTTTCAAGACAATTTCTTTCAAGACAGTTATTTTCAAGACAGTTACTTTCAAGACAATTTCTTTCAAGACAGTTTCTTTCAAGACAATTTCTTTCAAGACAGTTATTTTCAAGAAAGTAGATTTGCAGCTAGTTTTCTGTTGGAGGGGATAGTCAATCTTGATTTTTTTTCTTTGAGTTGATAATTACACATTTGCACAGATCTCTCAGGATTGTTGCAAGAGCTACGGAGTTATTACATTGTGTGACACTCTTAGAAAGCACGATACATGAAAAGAGTTTTACTGCTCTGCAGAGGCCAAACCTGATGGAAACAAATCCAGTGCAGTTAAGTGACTGTTTACACCTGAAACATCACCAACATATATTTGTCTCCAACACAGAGACCCTGGCATGAACTGGAGCACAACCTCCAGGTGATGTTTAAAGTGGGCACAGGCCACACCCCACCTGTCCCTGACTGCCTGGGCAAAGAAGGCAGAAGTTTTCTCAACTGTTGTTTGATTCATGAGCCGGACAAACGATGGACAGCCGTGGAGTTGCTGGACCATATATTTGTTAAGGTCAGTGGAAAGACACTCTGTGATTTAGAGTCTTGTAGTTTTCATTAGATTACAGCAACAACAAACTGGGTGGGTGTTAATGTTTGAATGTCATGTATGTTTTAAAGAAGCAGTTTGTGTTTGCTAGCAGTTGAATGTATTAAATGGTCCTAGAAATGCGCAGACTTTGCAAGTAATGGCCTAGTGGAATAAATAGCACAGTAGATCCTCTGCTTCTGTGCTGCTGTTCTAATAATGTCTGCACCAGTGTTGTTTTTTTTTTAATTTTTAATGGCCTTCAGCGTTTGCTACTCTTATCCTTTTTTTTTTTGACCATAGGTCATCACCCAACTCTCACCAGGTCTGGTAGATTTTTGCTGTCTCCTTAAATGTTATTCTCTGATTCTCTTCCCCGTGTGTATGCATGTGTCTGTGTGTGAGAGAGTTGCATCCATGTCATCCTCTTATGTCAGTCTCTGTGATTCACTTCATCTGTGTGTATTTGTGCATACGTGCATGTGTGCATACATGTGAGTGTGTGAGATTGAGAAAGAGAGACTGTTAACAACATTGGAGTCCTTAAGCTGCATCCATGTCCTCCTCTTATATTAATCTCTGATTCAATTCTCCACATGTGTATGTGTGTGTATGTGTGGGTACATGCTTGTGTATGTATGTGTGCATACATGCATGTATGTTTGTGTACATGCATGTGTGTGTGAAAGAGAGAGAGAGAGACTATTAACAACACTAGAGCCTTTAAGCTGCATCCTTGTCCTCCTCTTATGTTAATATCTGATTCTCTTCTCCACGTACATGCACCAACATTGTGAAGTATACTCAGCGTCATAACACAGTGGTCATATAATGTATTTGGATCTTGTTTAACTACCATCATTAATGGCATCCAGAATAATACACCAAATTCAACTAAACATTTCAGTCTTTCCAACAGAATAAGAACCTTACTAAAACTTTTACACGCCTTGACAGCATGACCTGCATATCTCACTGACCAGGAGGCATTGGGTTTCACACGGTTAGGATGACAGCGGCCGGTCACACTTGGGTCTCACAATACCCGTGGAGGCCGCTGTTACCTATGAATCTCTAAAAACACATAACTCACAAACTTCAAGTATTCAGAACCTTTTGCACTCACCTCTGTCATCATCACCATAAAATGCCTTGACAACTGGCTTGGGCGATAATGCCTCTGACACATTTGAATACCAAAGTGAGTTGAGCACACAAGACCAGCGCTGGAGCCCTCTAGCTTCAATCATGTCCTCCTCATATGGTCATCTCTGTGATACTCTTCTCTTTCTCATGGATCTTGCAGGGCTCTTAAGTACTTTTGAGTGTTTGTTTTCTTCCCACAGTGTTACGATGATGTTGAAGAAAATGGTGATGAGGATGATGCTGGCTGATGCTGAAGTGTTGACATTTATCTTCAAGGGCGGCTACACATTGTTTTGAAGGGTTCACTGGACACCAGAAATCATTTTTCTGTTAACAGCCAGTACACTCATAATCTATGTGCATCTCTTATAACAAAAAAAATGACACTACTGGCTTTGTTTGTCCTCTGGGCTGTATTGTACTGTCATCATGTAAATCTGGGAGCTAAGGCACGTCAAAGCTGATCAGGATCTTACTGAACCTCAGTGCACATGCAGCCATTCAGTCCTTATGTGCTTGGTTCTCCTGGCCATTGTGTAGCAACTGTTGATATTAGTCCTGCATTTGTTGACTGTTCTCTTTTTTTTTTAAACCTCTGTGGTCATGTGGACAGGCTGTTTGCATTTGGCTCAGAGGATCATGGGTTTACCATGGAATTAGTCATTCAGTTCACAAGTAGGTTTTGTGTAAAGCCCTCATGACAGTCGCTAGTTACAGTGCTTATGCGCTTGAAAGGTGATCAGCCACCTTGACAGGTGATCAACCAACTTGACAGGTGATCAGCCAACTTGACAGGTGATCAACCAACTTGACAGGTGATCAGCCAACTTGACAGGTGATCAGCCAACTTGACAAGTGATCAGCCAACTTGACAGGTGATTAACCAACTTGACAAGTGATCAGCTACCTTGACAGGTGATCAACCAACTTGATAGGTGATCAACCAACTAGACAGGTGATCAGCCACCTGGACTAGTGATCAGCCACGTTGACAGGTGATCAGCCAACTTGACAGATGATCAACCAACTTGACAGATGATCAGCCACCTTGACAGGTGATCTGCCACCTCGACAGGTGATCAGCCACCTTAACAGGGGATCAGCCAACTTGACAGGGAATCAATCAACTTGACAGGTGATCAGCCAACTTGACAGGTGATCAACCAACTTGACAGGTGATCAGCCACTGTGCAATGAGAGAAGCTGAAGCAGGTGAGATGACAACTGGTTCAAGGAAGCCAGTCCTGTTACCTTTAAACACCTATTCTTCTTTATTTACAGTCACTCCTGTCACCCTTTAAACAATTTTTATCCCATGTGGGTTCTAACAGAAACCCATTGTCATCTAACAAACATGTCATAAAAGTAGACTAATTAGGGGTTTCCTTCGAAGTCGGAATGCATCTATCCGAGAGACCAGGAACCAACAGCTTGCAAATATATAAGGCCAAAGCTGTAAAATGGATGTGCACACAGCACTCAAGTTCTGGAACAAGGCTAAAGTGCAGAAGTGTATGAACAACCAAAACTTTCTGCCGGAGTTTACAAAAATAAGAAGAAGACGATATAGTAGGTGTACATTTGCAAGTGATTCGTGATGAATTTTTAGTGGAATTATTTACCAAAAATGCCAAACCAGCAACTACATGTTTTATATTTGCCAGTGCTGATTGTGATATAGCATGAAACAAACTGGAATCTAATCTTAGACTTTATGGCAAAATTAAATAACCAGCAAATCAAAAACTATACATTACATGCAGAAGCAATGAATCAAAACAGCAGTATGTGTTTCAGTATGTTTTGTTTTGTCAAAAGTGGTTCACTGAAGCATCTATTTTTATGAATGTACTTTAAGTGAGGAGCTATGGTGATATAGTGGTTTGTATCCTGACCTGCCAGTGTGGGTTATGAAAGACAGTTGTCCAGATTGTCCTGGGAAGGGAAGGCAGTGAGACAGGAAACAGCACACCTGACCTTATAATCTCCTGACCTAGAGAACATGTGGAGGTTTAGTCCATGACAGTCCAACAGATGATGATGCTGCTGCTGTAGGGCTGCTACTAATACTTGCTTGATGTCTGGAAAGCTGAAGTTGTTTTGCTAGAAGGCCTCACCCTTTGATGGGGTGTGGGGAGAGGGGGGGGGTTGAATTGGGTAGTAGCAAAAGGCTCTTTATATTGAAAAATCACTAGATAAAGTTTACTTACATGCTCTTGTGTCTTTCATCTAATGGAAAAACCAGAGAGGTGTTTGTTGGCAGTATCAGTTTGTTGGCAGTATGTTGTATACAACCTTAGATTTGTCTTTCTTCCCTGATGCCTCATTATCTTATGCATAGATGCTCCTGGCAGGCTGACATCAAACAGGCAAGCTCCCTTTTTGTGTGCGTGTCTGTGTGTGGGTGTGTGCACGCCCAGCCATGATTGTTTACAAAGGCATTATTTCTGTCAAACTGTTGATAACTTGATGTGTTGAGCAAGTGATACCTGAAATAGTAATGCTAAATTGTAAATATGCACATAAGTTATTTCAATGGAATGTGATACAGATGTGTACAGATATTGATGTTACTACTGTAAATGAATTTTATTAATTACCCTGTACTGTTTACTAATATTTTTAATATTGAAAGCAAGTAATGTTACACTTAATTAGAGAACATTTGTACAGTGAAAGTCGGTTGTACTGATTTCACTTTGCCAGTCATAGCCTTGTGTCTCATCCACTGCTTCTGTCTAAACAACTGCTGCTCAAAAAAATTTGGATACAAGGCAATTCACATTGATAACGCTATTAGTCAGAAGGAACTAAAGTCATCATTTAGATGGAATGAATTCATTTTAAACCTGGATGCAGCATGAGTAGCTCAGAAAAACGGATTCTCTCAGGAAACCACCATAAATACATGGTGAGTGCATTGATACTTAAAGAGTCCAAGTCCAACCAATCTAGTTTTAGCCCTTCAACCAGCACTTGTCAAGTCTTTTATAGACTTGTTTTATGATTGCCTGCATCTTACAGCTAGAAATGTCTACAGCAGGTTTAGTCGCCCCTTGTGTCTCCATTGGGAGATGACAGGCACAGTAAGCCTCATTAGTCGCCCCTTGCGTCTCCATTGGGAGATGACAGGCACAGTAAGCCTCATTAGTCGCCCCTTGCGTCTCCATTGGGAGATGACAGGCACAGTAAGCCTCATTAGTCGCCCCTTGCGTCTCCAGTGGGAGATGACAGGCACAGTAAGCCTCATTAGTTGCCCCTTGCATCTCCATTGGGAGATGACACGCACAGTAAACTTCATTAGTCGCCCCTTGCGTCTCTGTTGGGAGATGACAGGCACAGTAAGCCTTATTAGTGGCCCCTTGTGTCTCCGTGGGGAGATAACAGGCACAGTAAGCCTTATTAGTGGCCCCTTGTGTCTCAGTGGGGAGATGACAGGCCTTGGTCTTGGTTAAAAAATAAAAAAAAATATTCACGCTTCTTTCAACCGGCTCCTAGTATGAGCAGTGGTTATATCGAAGGCTGTGTTTAGTTGTTTGGAATTCACTTTCCAATTAACGTCAGGTTTCTGTTGTGGCGTTTATATTACGCCTGAGGTTGCTGTTGCTAAAGAGAGAACATTTGGAAGATGGGACATTTGGGAGATGTGACATGCCACAGTAAGGGAAAGTTATGTTATCTCATTTACCATCCTCATTTTGATTTTGATTTGGCAGTCTCATACTCATACAAGGTCCGACAATTAAGTAATGAGACTAATTCCACAAAAATTAAAATAACAGTTGAAGATATAATCTGTATTTTATTCATAGTAAGCCCTTTGTAGATTGATACAATGTAACAAACACTGGAACGACCTCTGTAGTTCTTCTTTTGTTATTGCCCTTAAAGTCAAAGTTACAGCCCTTTGGATGTCATCAATATTGTCAAAGAAGCTTCCTTTCAATTGCAACTTTAATTCTGGGAATAGAAAATAATCGCAGGGAGACAAACTTTTGAATAGGGTAGATAGTTGAGAAAACACACTTGTTTTGGGCCAAAAATTCTAGTACAACTTCTGCCCAGTTAGACCGGTGCATTGTCATGAAGAAGGAATTTTAAAAACTGCCAGGTGTTGAAAACTCGGGTCGGACTCGGAGAATCCTTTTCAATAGATGTTTCAAAATACTTAAATAAACTGTGGCTATGACAGTCTGTCTCCCTGGAATAAATTCTTTATGAATAACTCCTTTGCTATCGTAGAAGCACACCACCATTGTCTTCACTTTCGACTTCTGAAGACTTTTTTTTTTTTGGCCTTTTGGTGATGATCATTACTTCCACTGAGCACTTTGATTGACCATAGTGGAAATTCATGTTTTATCCTCTGCAACAATCAAATGTAAGAAATAGGGATCTCTAATTGTTTATTTATGTGACATATTTTGATGATGTCTTTTGCACACTCAACACGCTGATGTTTTTTTTTTTTGGGTCATTAGACAATGAGCGTGGTACATAAAGGCAAGCAACCATTTTCTTGCCCAAATCTTCCACTACATTTTTACGAATGGTCTCTCTATTCTCTATTAACATCAAATTCATCTGCCATAATTCTCGCTGTCACACAACGGTGTCCTTGTATCTGTTCTCTGACTCTTGCACTGAGTTCCTCATTACAAACAGAAATTTGGCGTCGAGGTTTAGTTGCATCATTAATCATTTCCACACCACTTTTGAATCGTGAATACTACCTGAAAATCTGTGCACGACATAAACAATTGTCCCCATAAACTTGTCTGTCGTATCAATTCAACTGTCTCAGTGGCGTTTTTTCTGTTTTAAACATAATTTAATGTTATATTTTTGCCCCATGCTGATTATGTAACAGTGCACCTCTGACAAGGTCAGCAAAATGGCAGCTTATTTGTTGTTTGCTTATTGGGCGGTGATGAAAAGTTGCCAGATCATAGATGAAGGTTGTCTTTGTAGATTCCATGCTTTGCCTCATAGATGGCATTTTTGTGTCTTGACCATAATAAAATCAGTCTCATTACTTAATTTTCAGACCTTGTAGATTGGAAATTCATGTCTGGTTTGTTGTTTCATGCTCATAGATTGGAAATTCGTTGTCTAGTTTGTTGTCTCATACTCATAGCTTGGAAAATCATGTCTAGTTTGTCAGTCTCATATTCATAGCTTTGAAATTCATGTCTAGTTTGTTGTCTCATACTCATAGATTGGAAATTCATGTCTATTTTTTGTCTCATTTGTAACCCTTTGAAAATAAAGTTTGTTCGTTCGTTCTCATATTCATAGACTGGAAATTCATGTCTAGTTTGTTGTCTCCTACTCATAGCTTGGAAATGTGTGCCTGATTTTTCAGTCTCATATTCTAGACTGGAAATGTGTGCTTAGTTTGTCAGTCTAATATTCATAGACTAAAAATTCATGTCTAGTTTGTTGTCTCATACTCATAAATTGGAAATTCATGTCCAGTTTTTTGTCTCATACTCATAGATTGGAGATGCATGCCTGGTTTTTCAGACTCATAATTATAGACTGGAAATGTGTGCCTGGTTTGTCATTTTCATATTTATAGACTAGAAATTCCTGCCTAGTTTGTCAGTCTCATATTCATAGACTGGAAATTCATGTCTAGTTTGTTGTCTCTTACTCGTAGATTGGAGATTCATGCCTTTATATAGCTTGGAAATTCATACTTTGTTTGTCAGTCTCATATTAATAGCTTGGAAATTCATGCCTAGTTTTTCAGTCTCTCGTTCATAGCTCGGAAATTATTGCCTAGTTTGTCAGTATCATATTCATAGGTTGGAAATTCATGCTTAGTTTGTCAGTTTCTTATTAATAGACAGGAAATGCATGCATATTTTATTAGTTTCATATTCATAGACTAGAAATTCATGCCTAGTTTGTCAGTCTCATATTCATAGACTGGAAATTCATGCCTAGTTTGTCACTAATGTTCATAGACGGGAAATGTGTGCCTAGTTTGTCAGTTTTTTATTCATAGACTGGAAAATCATGCCTAGTTTATCAGTCTCCTATTCATAGACTGGAAATGTGTGTGCCTATTTTGTCAGTTTCTTATTCATAGACTGGAAATTCATGCCTAATTTGTCAGTCTCATGTTCATAGACTGGGAATTTGTGCCTAATTTGTCAGTTTCTTATTCACAGACTCAAAATTCATGCCAAGTTCATCAGTCTCATTTTCGTAGACTGGAAATTCATGCTTGGTTTATCAGTCCACTATTCATAGACTGGTAATTCTTGTCTAGTTTATCAGCATCTAACTAAAGTTATTTTACAGCTTTTATTACATTCTGGTGATTTTTTTGTGCTGTGTTGGGTTTTAGTCATAATTTCCAGTGAATAAAATTTCTAGTGCATTAAAAAAGTTATTAGTAAGGATTATCATTACAGCACTCCAGACAGATCCATAGGTCCTGATAAACTAGATCTCTTCCTCAAAAGCTCCACAAGTGTAAAATAACTGATGATGCCTGTTCTGTGTTGGTTAATGAAACGTGTTGACCCCTTGGTCAAATGTTCATTTCTTGCAGCTCCAGGCTGCACCCCCCATGTCCATCAGTCTAGACAGGGATACGGAGTCATGTCCTTTGGCGTGCTCGTCATCATGGTAAGTGCTGTGCATGGCATTGATAACGCTTCAGTCAAGTACTAGGTCATCCATAACAACCGCAGTGTCAGTCAGCAAGATAATCTGACCTTGTACACCTGCATGACTTGGCACAAAGATGAAGGTTAGGGCAGCCATTCCCGAAGTGCTAAGTCTTTCAATCAATTCTTGCCTGATAAAACCAGCTTTGAGTTTTTTAAGCATATTCATTGAGTCACTAAGTATGCACAGATGTGTGAACTCTTGAGTACTAAGCCATGCAAATGCCCTTGTTACAGCCATAATTTTCATTGTAAGACTACCAGTTGTAACAGCAAAGGCGCAATTCATCTTCTCGATGGTTTTTTCCCCCTTGAACTTACTGTGAATTCCCATGCACTTTGCTTGCCATGAATTACTGATCCATCTTTGTAAACTATAGCATCACCTTCATCTGTGTTTTCGTCAATCAGTGTTCTGACTGAAGTGTCCGCAGTGCAAGGAATCTGCTCTCGGCAGCTTTCATGAATTATGATATGGACTGTAATGTTAATGTTTGAAGCAGGAAGCATGGGTATCCATTCACTTCTAAAATGAATGTCAGTAAAGCGGAAAACCTGTTCGATGGCGTCCTCAGCCCAACCCATCCAGGATTTGTCTCTAAGTCTATTCCTTTTTTGCTTGATTAATACATTAAATCTGTAACTTTACCAAATAGTAGGCTGAACAGGATTTTGTTGGAGAGAATAGTCTTTTTAATCTACTTGTGCAGTCTAGTATAACAGTTGAAACTATAGGATGTTAGGATTTGTCTAAGGTGTCGTCTATTCTTTATTCCCTTCTTCTGCTTCTGTGTCAGTCCATCATCATCAAGTACCGTGCCAACTGGCATGCCTCATAAAAAATCTGCAATCTTTCAACAACTTGTATCGGTTCTTGTGTTGACGCCACTTCATGCCATTTCAGAGGACTGTGGGAAATTGTCTTACATTGTCATCCTCTGTCTCTTTTGTCACAAGGTGTTCCTTGTTGATACCAGTAATTATTTCTCATGCCATTTGAATGGTCTCGTGAGTTCCCCAACAGTTACCATAGACTTTTCACTCAAACTAAAAAAATCAACATAAAATGAGTTGCAGTGGCAATAGTGGAGTGCTTCTTTATCAAGACAATGGTCAGGACTGCAACTGCAGGGTTGCAAATAGTTGTTTTTGCAATCCCACCTTTTGTGTCGACCAGCCCTCGTAAAGTGGCTGACATCTAATTGTCAGTGTTTCATACAAATTATCTGTAAAGTAAGGGATTTCTAACTCCATTTCATTTCTCTATGACCTGGTTTATGCAAAGGCCTGTTACTTCAAATCCTCAATAGCAGTTTCTGTCTAGGATTGTCTTTAATAATGTTTTTTTTTTTTTTTACCTTTTGATTGTAAAGCACAAGACAATTTGTAACTGCTGTCTACTGTTTTGTACTTCACCTTGGATTTATCTATTTTACAATTGTATTTTACTTCTTGGTATTTGCTTTATTCATGTTATATTGATTATATAGTCTGTGAAAATAGAATTTATAATGTAAATATTGTACACGTCTACAATAGAAAATGAAATAAATAAAGTATGTATATTATCATTTGCCTTTGTTTGGAGTTAAAACAAAATTGAGCCATTGAAATTTTTACATGGATTTTGTGTGTGTATGGTTTTGTTAAGGGATGTCACTTCTATTTTGTGTGTGTGTGTGTCCCACCTCTTCACCATCTCTCTCTCTTCCTCTCCCCCCCCCTCTCTCTTTCTCTCTCTCTCTCTCTCTCTCTCTCACTCACTCACTCACTCACGCATTCTTAAAGCTGCATTTTATTTAGAGATGAATTCATTTTTCATTTCTCTATTAGATAACTTTTACTCTTTTGTGTTTGTGGGGGGGGGGGGGGGGGGGTGTAATCAGCAGCCAGAAAGATTAGCTGCTGTCACTCCTCTGATCATTGATCTATTTATGAAAAAGCAGACATGAAAGCTTAATGGGATCAAGTGGACAGTAAGGAGAGTAGAGTGTTAAATACTTGGAGAAACAGACTGAGCTGAGAGTGAGTGGAGAGCTTGCGCCATTGTTAATAGGCAGGGTTTTTCATCAGGTTGATACTGACTCCTCGTTGTCTACTAAAGAAGGAAATAATAGAACTGGCTCAACAGTATTGTAACTCTTTGTTGTCAATTTAAAGGCATCCTTCCCCTTTGAGCTTCAGTTCCACATCCGTCATCATTATGCTTTTATTTGCTTTTTTAATTACTTATTCAAAATCATCCTTATTTATTGCTGCCCCTTTTTTGTGTGTGTGTGTGTTAAATTACAGCATTTTTTAATAGCCGACATATTGGGTTTTTTTTTTTTTTTTTTTTAGAATGATAATTCATTCAACAAAACCTTTTACAAATTAATGAAACTGTAGTTTAATTTATTTACTCGATAAAAATTGTGAACACAGCGGCCTTTCGATGTATCACAAACACGGGAATTCCCGTTGAGCTGTTTGGACTATTTATAGCTAAAGTCGGACGTGATCTTTCTGTACTGCCACACTCGACAAGCGATGCAGGGAGCAGAATCCTATTGTCAATGCAGACCTCAACGTTATTATCAGTGAAAATTCAGACAAGGCAGATGTACTGATCTACACATGAGGTTCCGTTATACGCCATCAAAGAAATGCATGTGTGTTCAAAGCACGCTCAACGGGTAGAACTGTCCACGCCCATCTTCAGGATATTTATATCTAGAGTTGGCCGTGAACAGTCAAAGAAGCCAACGGCGCCTTCTCCATGTCAACCAGCAGCATGACGATGAAAATGATAGCAGTAACGCACGCGTTCGCATGGCTCGAAACACCCACGCATATGCACTAAGTGATTCAATGAGTATGATCCGGAGAGTTCGGGCAGATTTGGTTCGATGTCAATGGCTTGATTCAGTACAGAAGTCCACTGTGCGTGGAGTCACCTATATTTTCCTTCCAGGGTACGTGGGTTTCGATGGGAATGATAGAGATGATAGGTTGTCTGGATCCGCCATCCCTACCAATGATCAACCTATGGATCATGCTGATATTAATAATGCCCTCCTAGAAATGGGAAGGTGGAGGACTTTGGGAGCGGTGAATCCACACATAACACGCCAGAATGATAAAAGAATGATAAACTTTCAGGTTAAATTCGGCATAGCAAAAAAAAAAAAGAAAGAAAGAAAGAGAGAGAGAGAGAGAGAGAGAGAGAGAGAGAGAGAGAGAGAGAGAGAGAGAGAGAGAGAGAGAGAGAGAGAGAGAGAAGCACACCATGTATATTAGAGGACTTGTTGATCGACATAGAACTGGAACTATTAGCCACCGGACGTTAAGGTTCATTCTAAGGGGAGGATCTGAGCACCTATTGACATGTTGGAGTGCAATAATGATAAGGCAACTAACAATATCTTTAACACACTGAAAACAAAATTAGCAATATCTTTTTTTTTAAATACTGACCCAAAAACAACATATATTTTTGTCATTAAAGCGGTAGAAATAACTGAACTATATATGCTAATAACTCATAATACTATAAGCATAACAATTTGGAACTGCGAAAGTAATAAAATTATCTGGATTCATCTGAGTAAAGATTGGACATCACAACATTTTGGACAAGTCCATATTAGCTCCATCTCCCTTCTCAACAGTCAGGTGAAAAGTCTTTTTACTGATTATACTCGTTGTCATCCGGTTAATTACCTGTCTTGCCTCATCCCCAGACCCCCCCCCCCCCCCCCCCCCCCCCCCCCCCCAGTCTCAAGCGACACCCAGCGCCCAGAGTAACATCAGTGCAAGAGACAAAGTGAAATGGAAACCTAATATCTGACTCCAACAAAGAAAGAGAACTCATCAAACAAATATCTCAAAGAGACAATACAGAAACTGGACAGGTTTAGTAATTCTGAAGTATTTGTAGAGTAGAGATATAGGCCTTGCCAACTGCAGCAGAAATGTTGTTAGAGAAAAACAAGAGAAATACGTAACCATGTTCCTGGATAGGAAGTCGACTGTCTCGTCACTAAAGGGGAAGAATAGTGCAGAACTAGCGGAGCTAAGAGCTGCATATGGGTACAAATATCGTAGCCATGCTGTAAACTGTGAACAAGCAAAACGTTCAGCAAATTTATTTGCCTAGGTAATGTAGTAAAGAGGAGCGCTGAGGCTCCCCCCTCCCCCATTTGTTTGTTTGCCCAGCTGGTGAGGATGATGTGTTTAGGGAGGTGGAACCTTTTTTTTTTCATTTAGGGATTGGGCTCCCACTCTCCATTTTTGTCCTAACAGTTTGTTAAAAGAGAGGGGGCGCCATCGCCAGTGTTTTCCTCATAGTGGCGCGCCTGCCAGGAGGTTATGAACGACACGAAGTGACGTGTGGAAGAATGTTGAGTTGAGTTGAGTCGAGAACTGAAATCACAACACTCGGGACATTCCCATGCTTGCTCCGTCCTTATCTTCAGCAGCCAGCGCAGAGTCATATGTACCGGTCACAATCTGCGCTTGCCTTTCTGAGATGGTGGAGAATTGAACAAGGGTTGTGAGTGTGGGAGAATATGAACAAGGGTGCACAAACAGCGAACACGGTAAAACTAACGCAGCATTTCTCAAACTGGGTGCTGAGGCAGCCTGGGGTGTCCTGAGCGTATGCCAGGGCTGCCGCGTAATAAAGAAAAGTCGGCTAAAAATGTGAAATAATGAAGAAGGCATGTAGATACTTAAAGATAAAATTTAAGTTGTCTTTCCTTGCCACTGTCGAAAATAGTTTATATCTTGTTTGAGAACCGCTGCGTTACCGCATCGTTAGCCTGACGCGGTGACGTCAGCAGCACGGCCCGTCAGCTGGAACCGGTCATGATTTGTCTTGCGTTGGTTTCGACAATGGCACCGATAGCTGATAGTTCATGGGCGATGGCAAACTATTGAACGTAAAATTTGCCTAGAGAAACCATAAAAGTCAAATAATGCTAAAGCTGGTTCTGCAACGTCCTGTAAAGGATACGCAAATAACATATTGTGCGAGACTTATATATTTTTTTAACTGACTAATCGGAATTAGGTGGACGTTATGGATAGCCACCACCTGCTGCCTTTACTTTCCAGGACTTTACCTCGATACCCATTTTAGACAGTTTCTTCTTCTTTGCGTTCACCGTCTGTAATCTCCGGCGGAAAGTTCAAGTTGTTCGTCCACCTCTAGACCTTAGTCTTGTTCCAGAACCTGAATGCCGCTTCCGCGTCCTTTTTACAGAACTGGCAGACTATTGGTTCCTTGCCTCTCGGGCAGATGCACTTTGACTTCGAAGAAGCCCACAGTGGACTCTTACGACATGCTTTTGTTTTATCATAGTCGACGTCATTGCACATAATACACTCCCATGTTGCCGCTGCCAACATCCAGCCCGCCAGTTTTACCACGTCAACATTCAGTCCGCCAGTGTCAGCATTCATTTTGCCACTCACAACGCTGAGTTAGCCACTCACAGTATTTAGTTAGTCACTCCCAATATTCATTTAGCTACTCACAGCGTTTAACCATCCACTCCTAATATTCAGTCCGCCAGTGTCAGCATTCATTTTGCCACTCACAACGCTGAGTTAGCCACTCACAGTATTCAGTTAGTCACTCCCAATATTCAGTTTGCTACTCCTAACATTCAGTAAGTCGCTCCCAGTGTTCAGTTAGACGCTCCCAATGTTCACTTAGCCACTCCCAATGTTCAGTTAGCCGCTCCCAACGTTCAGTTAGCCGCTCCCAATGTTCACTTAGCCACTCCCAATGTTCAGTTAGCCACTCCCAACGTTCAGTTAGCCGCTTCCAGTTTTCAGTTAGGCACTCCCAATGTTCAGTTAGCCGCTCCCAGTTTTCAGTTAGCCACTCCCAATGTTCAGTTAGCCATTCCCAATGTTCAGTTAGCCACTCCCAATGTTCAGTTAGCCGCTCCCAATGTTCAGTTAGCCACTCCCAATGTTCAGTTAGCCGCTCCCAATGTTCAGTTAGCCGCTCCTAGTGTTCAGTTAGCCGCTCCCAACATTCAGCCCGCCAGTGTCAACATTCAGTTAGCCACGCCCAGTATTCAGTTATTCACGCCCAATATCCAGTTTTGCCACTCCCGGCATTCAGTCACCGTGTGTCAACATCCAGTTAATCTGTTTCAGTACTTATCTAATCTGTCCTACTATTGATTGAGCCGGTCCCAGTATTCAAGAGCCAGTAGTAACAGAATTCACTGGGTAATATTGTTAACATTCTACCCCACCGCAAACTTTATAACATTGCAACAAGTATGAAGGAATCCACGCTTATAATTTATTCCCTTCACTTATTTATGTTAACAATTTTCGGAACATTTGTTTGGTTGGCTATCGTTGCCGGTTTTTCCCATCCGGGATGCCTGCCGAAAATGTGATAACCTCTGAAAGTGTGATAATCCCTGAGAAATTGATAATCCCTGAGAAATTTAGCTTCTCTTCATGGGTGACAAAACAACGTGACAAAGCTCCAGTAAAGGTTAATATAACCTTTTCATGCGAACGCGCTTTGTAATGCCGGGTTGCTGGGTTTGATCCCAGCTGCGGACAATTTGTTTTGCGTTGGTTTCGACAATGGTACCGAGAGCTGACAGTTCAAAAGCAATGACAAACTATTGAACGTAAAATTTGCCTAGAAAAACCACAACAGTCAAAAAATGTTGGTTCTGCAACGTCCTGTAAAGGATACGGAAATAACATATTATGCAAGACATATATTTTTTACTGACTAATCGGAATTAGATGGTCGTTATGGATAACCACCACCTGCTGCCTTTACTTTCCAGGACTTTACCTCGATACCAGTTTTAGACCGTTTCTTCTTCTTAGTGTTTACCGTCTGGATTCTCAGGCGGAAACTTCAAGTTGTTCGTCCACCTTTAGACTTTAGTCTTGTTCCAGAACCTGAATGCCGCTTGCGCATCCTTTTTACAGAACTGTCTTACCCGTATGCAGACTATTGGTTCCTTGCCTCTCAGGCAGATGCACTCTGACTTTGAAGAAGCCCACAGTTAGTGGACTCTTACGACATGCTTGTGTGTTATCATAGTCGACGTCATTGCACATAATACACTCCCATGTTGCCGCTGTCAACATCCAGTCCGCCAGTTTGAACACGTCAACATTCAGTCAGCCACCCTTAACATTCAGTCCGCCAGTGTCAGCATTCATTTTGCCACTCCCAACGCTGAGTTAGCACTCACAGTATTTAGTTAGTCACTCCCAATGTTCAGTTAGCCGCTCCCAATGTTCAGTCAGCCGCACCCAACACTGAGTCTGCCAGGGTCAGCATATAGTTAACAACGCCCAGTATTCAATTAGTCACGCCCAATATTTAGTTTGCCACTCCCAACATTCAGTAAGTCGCTTCAAGTGTTCAGTTAGCCGCTCCCAACGTTCAGTTAGCCGCTCCCAACGTTCAGTTAGCCACACCCAACGTTCAGTTAGCCGCTCCCAATGTTCAGTTAGCCGTTCCCAATGTTCACTTAGCCGCTCCCAATGTTCACTTAACCGCTCCCAATGTTGGGTTAGCCACTCCCAACGTTCAGTTAGCCGCTCCCAATGTTCAGTTAGCCGCTCCCAATGTTCAGTTAGCCGCTCCCAATGTTCAGTTAGCCACGCCCAGTATTCAGTTAGTCCCGCCCAATATTCAGTTTGCCACTCCCAGCATTCAGTTTGCCACTTCCGGCACTCAGTTACCGAGTGTCAACATCCAGTTAACCTGTTCCAATCCTCATCTAGTCTGTCCTACTATTGATTGAGCCGGTCCCAGTATTCACTAGCCAGTAGTAACAGAATTCACTGGGCGATATTGTTAACATTCTACCCCACCGCAAACTTTATAACATTGCAACAAGTATGAAGAAATCCTCGCCCAGAATTTATTCCCTTGACTTATTCATGTTAAAAGTTTTCAGAACATTTGCTGGGTTGGCTATCGTTGCTGGTTTTTCCCACACAGGATGCCACGAAAATTTGATAACCCCTGAGAATTTGATAATCCCTGAGAAATTTAGCTTCTCTTCATGGGTGACAAAACAACGTGACAAAGCTCAGACATTCCGTTCAACATGTAAGGAGATTAGAACTGGTGCACCCGTAACGATCATGCTAGCCTGTGTGGGTACAGTTGGTAAACTGAGCTCTCTGAACATAGTTTTAATTTGTTAACTCATTTATCTTAATCTTCTTCTTTCCGTTCCCCCTGCCAGTTGTTTTTGGATAAGAAGACCACATACATCTATGAAGTTTGTGGTGCGACACATCTCTTCCACCATTCCACGTAATTGGTTTATATTGGAATGCCAACCGGGCAAACCTGAGATCGCTCTATTGCATGTAGAGAGCATATATGTAACACACAGGTTCCACAGTTGTAAAGATTAATGTACCCTTTTCACGCGAACACGCTTCGTAATGCCGGGTTTGATCCCAACTGCGGACAATTTGTCCACGACCGGCTCCAGCTGACGGGCCGTGCTGCTGACGTCACCGGGTCGGGCTAACGATGCGTTAACGCAGCATTTCTCAAACTGGGTGCTGAGGCAGCCTGGGGTGTCCTGAGCGTATGCCAGGGCTGCCGCGTAATAAAGAAAAGTCAGCTAAAAATGTGAAATAATGAAGAAGGCATGTAGATACTTAAAGATAAAATTTAAGTTGTCTTTCCTTGCCACTGTCGAAAATAGTTTATATCTTGTTTGAGAACCGCTGCGTTACCGCATCGTTAGCCTGACGCGGTGACGTCAGCAGCACGGCCCGTCAGCTGGAGCCGGTCATGATCAGGCGCGGGACATCTCGCTTGTGGTCGAGAAGTTTCCTGGAGGGTTGTTATGGGAGCAAGGTTCTGCAAAGGACAAGCAACTGGCAGACTGAATAGTTGGTACATGTCGGTAAGAATCACACAAAGAGACAAGTTATCAGACCCTAAATATGACGACTTCCTATCATACTTAGGAGTCACACGTGACTGAGAACACGTGGAAAGCCAAATAGAAAATAAACAAAGCAAGGGACTCAAGTGAACACGACTGATAAGGACATTACCTGGAATAGATTTCGGGGGTGGGAGCGTGATAGGTAGATGCTTTGCTAGGGGAGGGGGGAGAGGGAGGATCGTCACGTTTAACCAGCATCCCCTAAAGGGGTAGCTTTATGTTAAAATAGTGGCTAGGTTATGTGCGCAATATAATATGGCTTAGCATTGCACGCCACCAAGAACTCTGAAAAGGATTCCTCCAATGTTGATGCGATCAAAGGAGACACATCCGAATACTGTGCTGAGTTAAGAATTGACATCACAGCACTCAGGGCATTTTCATGCCCGCTCCGTCCTCACCTTCAGCAGCCAGCGCAGAGTTCCAATATTAATGGTACCGGTTGCAATCTGAACCCAAATACTGACCGGGTCGCCGACGGGGGTGGAGGCAACCTCATTGTTCTCAAAAAAATCTATACATGCTATGAGAGGCCAGTAGTAGTACTACATTTTACCCCACTAGGACATCACACAAGCGATAAACACCCGATGACACAAAGTGCCACCATGCGGATGAGAATCACCCGTGGAGAGGTCCCAGAAACCGCGTTCAGCCATATTTATGACCGGACTATATTGCGGCCGCTGACAATAACCAAGTGGGGCTTCAATATAACTGACTGACTGACTTTCTACCCCACCAGGACATCACACAAGCGATAAACACCCGATGACACAATGTGCCACCATGTGGGTGAGGATCACCGTGGAGAGGTCCCAGAAACCGCTATATTGCGGCCCCTGGCAAGAGCCAGAGTAGGGCTTCAAATAACTAAAAATTTCATTTCAAAAAAGACGGGAATGCTAATTCAATATAACGAAATATTTGCATCCCACAAGGGGATGACCTTATAAGAGGCCAACACTTAAATATGGGATAGCTGATTGTGGCACACCTGCTAAATCACGCTTTCAAAAAATGTTTGAGATTCAAAATTACGCCCTCTCTGATATGACAGGGGCAGTGCACTCCACGCCCATAATAGACGTGGAGACAGCTATGGGTTTCTGTGCTTTGGAGAATAGGAGTGGCTCAAAGCTCCTAAAGCGGCTCTAAAAAACACCGGATCAGGCGTCAATATAGAGAAGGGAAGTAATTCACACAAAATTGTAGCATTTGATCTTTGTGTAAGGGAGATAATAGTTTCACTTAATCCTAATAAAAATGCATAATACATAAACATCGTGCGATTACACACATACACACGGCGACCAACAGAAACAGACTTATTGACTTGTAATGCTGTTTAACTCTAGCAATTATATAGCCAATCAGTTTTTTGAAACACGTATCTGTCTTATAAGTTCCTCATCGTTATTAATTTAGTTCCGTTCTTGTATAATGCAATTTTGCGTTATTTTGAAGCCCCACCCTGGCTCTTGCCAGGGGCCGCAAGACAGTCCGGCCATGAATATGGCCTTATGGCTGAACGCGGTTTCTGGGACCTCTCCACGGTGATCATCGTCCACATGGTGGCGCCTTGTGCCATCGGGTGTTTATCGCTTGTGTGATGTCCTGGTGGGGTATAAAATCTTTTACTCTACTCTGTAAAATTATATTTTGAAGATGTAAAGTTATATTATCTCTACCTCTCTTGGATAGTATGTTAACTGTAGTAAGTAAACTGTTCCCGGTTGTATAAATTAATCACTGCGATGTGAAACGTGTCTTACTCTTTACGTCATTTTCTTAAATGTGCCAAAACTGTAGCCTTTATGTCAACTTTTGGTATTTAGATAAAACAACACACAAAGAATAAACTGTCAGAACTGTCAGATTACAAAAGGTTACTTCGTTAACCAGTCGGCTCTGTAGCAAAGTCGATGCGAACGCTTCGTAATGCCGGGTTCGATCCCAGCTGCGAGCCATGCGCCTTGCGTTGGTTTCGACAGTGGTATAAAGAAAGCCGACCGTCCAGTAGGCAATGGCAAACTACTGGACGTAAATTTGTTTAGAAAAAACCCCACAGCAGCCAGGGGCTATTGAGGTTGGTTCTGCAACGGCCTGTAAAGGATACGCAACTAACCTAGACTTATTTAACCATAGGTACAACAATGTTAAACAGTTGAACAAAGTTTCTATGATTTATATGTTTTTAATATTATTAATGAGACAGTATTCCTAAAAAATTTCAATCCTGGAGTGGGGAAATTAAAAATAAGAGAGAAAACTCGAAATATAGAAAATATGCTTTACCTTCATACTCCATGTTGTGACTATCCTTGAATCAAGATGCAGCTAGCAATATGAAACTCTACACTATTATTCACTCTTTCACTTGAATTAAAATTCGAATATATCTTAGCTAATGTCACTGTATGAATTCACAAATGTACAACTATCCACATGCAGGTCGTGGACTGAAATGTCGTGTAAGAAATCTTACAAAGCACACCCTTAAGACTGACCACCAAAAAGGAAGTAACGATTCTACATTATCGTCAGAAATTAAATACAATGATTGGAAACTGTCTGGGTGTTATTATCAATTCAAGGATAATGAACTTACCTGGGCTAGGCACAAAGAGTGGTAGATGCAGTGCTGACACTCCTGGTTACCGCATCCAGCGAATCACCAATAGGTCAGTAGAGGAGTGTCAAGCCCCAGGACACCTATTGTTTCCAAAGAGGTTCTTTTGTGCTTTTGGCTACTGTTTGTGAATTGACTTAAAGCCCAGGTGAGCAAGTGTGAACATTTCTGCAGTGTTTTGATTAGCCTCTTTGTTGTATTTGAATGGCATGGCAGGAAGACACAGCCTCGGGAATCTTACACAAGGCTTACAACCTGGTCGTGTTTATGCTTCAATTGTAAATAAAGTTAAGGACCATTTTCCAGGACTTGAGTCGCATTGGTCATTAATGGCTAGACCTATTTTAAAGACCAACCGGCACTGGGGAGGGAGTGAGGAATGATGTGGTCAGCATCACGACGACTGCCTTTGCTTCCCATGACTTCACCTGCTTACCATTTAAACCATGCTCAATCTGGGAGCCATGGTCATTTTCGAAAAACGTCCTACTCTGTCAGGGCATGAACTTTTGACCTTCCGATCCGCAGGCGAGCGTCTAGACTACACCACATTGACTCCCACATTTTATTGTGGTCAGCATCACGCCGGCCGTCTTTACTTCCAAGGTCTTCACCTTATACCATTTAAGGCTGGCTCGACCCAAAGGCCAAGGTCATTTTTGAAACAAAATTCGGTTCCGCCAGGACCTGAACTTAGGACCTTCCGACCCGCATGCGAGCTTCTAGTCGCTACACCAGGGCGGCTCCTAGTTTATATTGTACAAGATACAATTGCTGGATTGTTGGCAACGTTTGTCAGATGAAATGTAAATTCCCACCCCACCCTCCCCGGCCCCACCCTATCCTGTTTGTGTGTCCATGTTTACCAGTCCCAAAAATCTCCGCGTGCATACCTTTTCATAAAAAGGCACAAAGAGTGGTAGATTCAGTGCTGACACTCCTGGTTACCGCATCCAGCGAATCACCAATAGGCTCCCTCAGTAGAGGAGTGTCAAGCCCCAGGACACCTATTGTTTCCAAAGAGGTTCTTTTGTGCTTTTGGCTACTGTTTGTGAATTGACTTAAAGCCCAGGTGAGCAAGTGTGAACATTTCTGCAGTGTTTTGATTAGCCTCTTTGTTCTTAAAGTATTTGAATGGCATGGCAGGAAGACACAGCCTCGGGAATCTCTACACAAGGCTTACAACCTGGTCGTGTTTATGCTTCAATTGTAAATAAAGTTAAGGACCATTTTCCAGGACTTGAGTCGCATTGGTCATTAATGGCTAGACCTATTTTAAAGACCAACTCCCACTGTTCACTTAACCGCTCCCAATGTTGGGTTAGCCACTCCCAACGTTCAGTTAGCCGCTCCCAATGTTCAGTTGGCCGCTCCCAATGTTCAGTTAGCCGCTCCCAATGTTCAGTTAGCCACGCCCAGTATTCAGTTAGTCCCGAAAAACCAATATTCAGTTTGCCACTTCCAGCATTCAGTTTGCCACTTCCGGCACTCAGTTACCGAGTATCAACATCCAGTTAACCTGTTCCAATCCTCATCTAGTCTGTCCTACATTGATTGAGCCGGTCCCAGTATTCACTAGCCAGTAGTAACAGAATTCACTGGGCGATATTGTTAACATTCTACCCCCACCGCAAACTTTATAACATTGCAACAAGTATGAAGAAATCCCAGGCCCTGAATTTATTCCCTTGACTTATTCATGTTAAAAGTTTTCAGAACATTTGCTGGGTTGGCTATCGTTGCTGGTTTTTCCCACACAGGATGCCAGCCGAAAATTTTGATAACCCCTGAGATTTGATAATCCCTGAGAAATTTAGCTTCTCTTCATGGGTGACAAAACAACGTGACAAAGCTCAGACATTCCGTTCAACATGTAAGGAGATTAGAACTGGTGCACCCGTAACGATCATGCTAGCCTGTGTGGGTACAGTTGGTAAACTGAGCTCTCTGAACATAGTTTTAATTTGTTAACTCATTTATCTTAATCTTCTTCTTTCCGTTCCCCCTGCCAGTTGTTTTTGGATAAGAAGACCACATACATCTATGAAGTTTGTGGTGCGACACATCTCTTCCTGAGCGTATGCCAGGGCTGCCGCGTAATAAAGAAAAGTCAGTTAAAAATGGGAAATAATGAAGAAGGCATGTAGATACTTAAAGATAAAATTTAAGTTGTCTTTCCTTGCCACTGTCGAAAATAGTTTATATCTTGTTTGAGAACCGCTGCGTTACCGCATCGTTAGCCTGACGCGGTGACGTCAGCAGCAGGGCCCGTCAGCTGGAGCCGGTCATGGTTCAATAAGTCAAAAAGTAAAAGAAAAAAGGACGACGATGATTGGACAAAAGGCTAGGACCGGATGCGGGACTTCCAGGAATGTAGCCAATGGGGGAAGGTTTAGTATCACAACGTCCGGGGCTAACATGGGCGGCCACGTCTGCCACAACAATCTACTCAGGGCAGGCAGGACACAACAGTCGCTTCAGGTTATTTTACTGACACAATAGCTCATCGTCGACAACACAGTGCTCATTCTCGAAATCCAGCCGCGGTTTAGCATGGAGGGGAGGTACAGCACCAGAAGTCCAGGTATGTCCATGTTTTCAAGTGCGCCTCTATGTTATTTTATTGTTTCTGTCAGTTGTCTGTCACTGAAACTGTCTGGGAAAGTATCCAAAAGATGCTGTCTACCGAAAACTCTTGAAACGACTAAATAGCAATCATATATGATGCAAATAAGGAAGAAATAAGTATCAATTGGTCTTCAGTAAAATGGTTACTAACTACTTAAATTTTCAGTGTAATTACTGTAATACTACTAATACTGTCATTGAAATTGGGTCTTTTAATAATTCATACTTGTTGGGAGTGCAAAGAGTGGCAAGCGGGAGCCACTGAGGTGGAAGCCTAACTATAACAGTTGATTCAAAACAATTCTTATCCTGATGCACTGATTATCTACACAGATGGTTCTGTATTGAGAGGGAAGAGAAGTGCCTGGGTTTTCATAGCGAAAAACCATTTCACTTCAGGCCGGTAGCTGGAAAGCCGCTGATGCTTAGTGGGAGTTCTCTCCATTGGCTGCATTGCAAACACGGAGCGGAAAAGTCACGAATCAAAAAAGACAGTGAGGTCGAAAACAGGGCTGCCAATGCTTGGGTGTTTCCCCCAGATCTGGGTGTTTATTTGACGCTTAGGGGAAATCTGGTTTTTTTTTAAAGTAAATATATTCTTTTTAAAAGTGGTATTAGTTGCCACGGATGTAACTCCTGCCAATCTGTATGACTTAATTACCGATAAATTTGCGTGGTTAGGGGTGGGGTTAGGGGTAGCGGTAGGGTTAGGGTCAGGGTTAGGGTTAGATGTGACAATGTTGACGCAGGAGTTCCAAATAATCGCGCACAGTCACATACACACCCAAACAATCGAAAGACTGTGGATGCTACTCAAACGGACAATTCGCCACCGATTGGGCACCAGCCGCGCGCTATTGCCATCATATTTGGGAGAATTCCAGTGGCTCCACTCCCACAAGCATCAGATTGTCGGCCATTATTTGGAACTCCTACGTCAATATTTTCACATCTAACCCTACCCCTAACCCTAACCCAACCCCTAACGCCGCTAACCCTATTCCTAACCCAAACCCTACACCATACGCCACCGTATGATGACTGCGCAACCGTACACGCAACCCTATGATGATAGGTAAGTATGTCATTTGATTCATGACTTTTCCGCTCCGTGTTTGCAATGCAGCCAAGGGAGAGAACTCCCACTAAGCCGATTGGCGGCTTTCCAACTACCGGCCTGTACTGAAAGAAGAGCCAAAAAATCTTAAGTGCAGGACAGCCTGGCATTTGAGAACTAGCTAGTGGCTAGAGAACAACTTACATACACATTTCGTAATTGGGCTATCCTCCGAATAACGGTCTCAATTTATCAGGGCCGAAAGTCTACTCTAACAGGGCCAATCACATGTAAATTGCGGACTTCCGGAAACTACTGCCACCACCGAGAGTATCTCCCGCGCTGCTATGTGTTCCACAGAGTGGGGCTAAACTATATGCCTGGGACTCACGAGCAAATAAAATGAAGGAAGCTGCAGGAGAAGCTGTAGCTGCTGCTAATGAGTCCCAGCCATCTAGTATAGCCTCACTACGAGCGGCGATGGAGATACTCGTGGCGGTTCTCGCCAAAAGTCCGCATTTTAAGTCGCCGGAAGTCCGCAATTTACATGTGACTGAGGCCCTTTTAGGGTATATTTTCGGCCTTGATTATTTGGGACCGTTATTCTGAGGGTAGCCCGTAATTGTAAAAGACTCTGAAAGCATGCTGAAAAAGGTGAAGACAGGATTGCTTCGAGCATAGTGGCAAGCTTCACTTGCAAGGTCACAGGTAGTGCCCATACTTCAGATCTTTTCTCCAGGTCATACCAGGGTGGTGGGGAATGAACATACAAACAGACTAACTGGATCTGCACATATAGACTGGCTGGTATTACTCACAGCACATATAGACTGGCTGGTGTTAGTCCCAGTACATATAGACTGGATGGTATTAGTCGCAGCACATATAGACTGGCTGGTATTAGTCACAGCACATATAGACTGGCTGGTATTAGTCACAGCACATATAAACTGCCTGGTATTAATCACAGCACATATAGACTGCTGGTATTAGTCACAGCACATATAAACTGAATAGTATTAGACTACAGCACATATACACTGACTGGGATAAGTCACAGCACATATAGACTGGCTGGTTTTAGTCACAGCACATATAGACTGGCTGGTTTTAGTCACAGCACATATAGCACATATACACTGACTGGGATAAGTCACAGCACATATAGACTGGCTGGTTTTAGTCACAGCACATATAGACTGGCTGGTTTTAGTCACAGCACATATAGACTGGCTGGTTTTAGTCACAGTACATATACACTATCTGGTATTAGTCACAGCACATATAGACTGGATGGTATTAGTCACTGCACATATAGACTGGCTGGTATTACTCACAGCACATATAGACTGGTTGGTATTACTCACAGCACATATAGGCTGGCTGGTATTAGTCACCTCACATATAGACTGGCTGGTATTAGTCACAGCACATATAGACTGGCTGGTATTAGTCACAGCACATATAGACTGGCTGGTATTAGTCACAGCACATATAGACTGGCTGGTATTACTCACCACACATACAGACTGGCTGGTATTACTCACCACACATATAGACTGGCTGGTATTAGTCACAGCACATAAAGACTGGCTAGGATTCGACTTTGGCTGACAATTGTTTCTTTTGTCACCCCTCACCCGCCCCTGAGTCTGTTTAGCTTGTTTTACCACAGCTGCACATAAGTGATTCTGTCACATCTTTAATTCCCTCTGTTCTGTGCTGATATCAGTGAATGTTTATATTTATCATCTGTTTCTTTCAAATATTTCATTATCAGCACTCAAGCTTATTGCCAACAGGAAACACATATTTAATTGTCAGCCTTTCAGCTCATTATCCACGGGTAAAAAATATTTCATTGTCAGCGCTCCAGCTCGTTGCCCACAGGGAAAAAAATATTTAGACAAGTTAGGGCTTATTTCAAATGATTTCTTCAGTTGCATGTTGTCAGCAGTTCATTGTAATGAATCAGTTAAAAATGATTGATGCAAAATAAGAAGCAAACCTTTGTTTTGTTCTGAAGCTGTGAAACGTTTGATGAGAGAAGCTCATGAATTGTGTGAGCCGACAGATCAGTACTTTGCTCAACCACTAGAGGTGAGTTGTAAGTAGTAAAGTTGTTGTTGTTGTTATTAAAGCTGCTGCTGTTGATTTGTTTTTTATTTCTACTTATCAAAGTATTCTGCTAATTTATGCATACTGCTTTGCACCTTAGTAGTGAGAATAGCCAGTCGGAACAAACACTGATGGATTTGTGTATGGTGGTGAGAAATCTAGCTGGGGTTTATCAGCTTCAGTGAAGGGGAAGGTTGGGACAGAGCAGGGTAAAACCTTCAGGACTGCAGCACCAAGTATGAGGGTGGGGATGACCACAATAGAAGGAGTAATTAGCTGGTCAAAGAGTTAGCAGAACAATCCTGTGTCTGATTCTGTCTGTATTTTGCAAAGTTTAAAATAAGACAAATTAGGCATGAGTGGATACCAAGCATTAACCCATCTGTGTTACAAGAACTTGCATGGATATATTGCTAGGGTCATACACAAATGCAAGGCAATGAATGTGTGGTATTATTATTCACAAGATCACACAATGTAGGATAATCCTGATGGATATAGTAAGCATTTTGAGGTCTGTATTTGTGAATGAATTATTGCAAGCTGAAGACACAGGTCTGCTTGTCAACACATGCTACCTAAGGGCAGAGGTATAATTATAATGCTTGCAAGCCAAAGACACAGGTCTGTCTGTGAATGCATGCAAGCTGAAGACACAGGTCTTTGAGTGCATCCAAGCTGAAGACACAGGTCTCTGAGTGCATGCAAGCTGAGGACACAGTGCTATCTATGATTATATGCAAGCTGAAGATACAGGTCTGTCTATGAGTGCATGCAAGCTAAAGACACAGGTCTGTCTGTGAGTGCATGCAAGCTAAACACACAGGTCTGTCTATGAGTGCATGCAAGCTGAAGATACAGGTCTGAGTGCATGCAAGCTGATGACTGAATGTTTGATGTAAGACCCTATGAAAGATTGAGTCAGTTCTTGTAAATGCGGCAGGAACATTAAGAGTAACAGTACAAAATATTTACAAGTGGTGTGCCACTTGGCTGAATACAGTAGTTTGCCGTTGCTTTCTTAATGTTGCAACATTGGGATCAAAGCAGGTCTCTACCACATCAGTATGTCAGGACTTCTCTTGTGCCGACAGCTCTTAAGCTATTGAAACCTAAGAAAACTGTTAGCTTATGTGTGTGTGTGTGCACAATGAAATCACCATTATCTTTATGTAATGCCTGACTCTTTCCACATAGGATAATCTGTTTGAATGGCATTTTACCATCCGGGGACCAGTGGATTCTGACTTTCAAACTGGGCTGTATCATGGCCGGATCATCCTGCCTGTGGACTACCCCATGAAACCTCCCAGTATCATCTGGCTAACTGTGAGTTTTGGGCAATTCATCATCACCATGTGCCTTGTCAGTTGGCTGGATGTTCTCGTCTTTCCTCAAATGTCAGTCTTTGATATTGCAGATCAGTTCCATTGATGTTCCTCCATATCGCCATCTTAGACTGCCTTAAATCATTGATTATGGTCTGCTTCTGCCTTCCCTACCACTGGGCTTTCCTATCATCATGCATGCATGCATGCATGTGAACTCGAGTGTATCGCTTCTTAAAAAATGCCCACAGAACGCTATCCCTTTTATCTTTGCATGTATGTTCCATTTTAATTAGCTTGTTCACAGTATTTACAACCATGTCATATCTTTGCTGCCTTCATGTTCTTCCTAATTTGTTTGCCCACATTCCAAGATTCACTCTCGATGGCACATTCGATTCAGCATAGCATTTCATTAAACTCTTTTAGATATACAGTTTTAAAGTTCATAATTTTATATTATTGTTTTTATCAGCTTATGTTGCCAAAGTATTTTAGTTGTTGAGAAATCCTGTCTGTAGGAAAGATGAATACTATTATCATGAGTATGAGTCCATCTCTACCAACTAACAACTGGCCATTGTATTCAGAAATAGAGTACTGACTGTAAATATGCCATATATTTATTGGCTTTATTTCTCACACTGGAGCACCCATGAAATACAAGTAGACCAGACCTTGTAAGGCGCCTGCAGTGATTTCCTACTGCTGACTAAATGTATCCAGATAACACATCTTATTGTATTGATTACTGTCAGGCTGGGGGGTGGGGGGCATGTGGTAGGTAAGACAAGGGCAATGTGTGTACAAGGCTCATTTGCTCACTGGTATATTTTCTCCACTCTTTTTTTTTTTTTTTTTTTCAACATTTTAAGGTTTCTTCCAACCCTCTGATTTGAACCCTTTCATCCCAGACACCCGTTGGAGAAAAAAAAAACGTATGATCCTGGGAATTCCCTAAAAATCCTTCAGCCGACAACCATTTTACACAAGCCACTGGTACATTTTAAAACTTTTGTTGATTTTTAAGACATTTATCTGATATATTGAAGAGTAGTAATCAGTGTGAACGGAGCAAAGAATTAAATGGATTTTACTTTCTTGGGCCTAAACGTGAGTATACGTGACCCTCTGACCTCGTCACTACACGTTAATCCAGAACACTCCGTCATGATAATCTGTAGAGTTTTTAAACTGTGATTTCTCTCCTGGCCACTGAATGTCCATGAACAGGCTAGTTCACCACGCTGCAGATAACAACAAACAGTGACACTGTTCTTTTAACTTTAGTTCACTTGAAATAATCAGTTGATTTTAGAATCAAAATGTGGCCACTACTTCTTGTTGAACTGTCAAATCTATCATCAGTCAATGTGAGGATCAAAGTGTGGCCACTACTTCTTGCTGAGCTTTCAAATCTATCATCAGTCGGTTTGAGGATCAAAATGTGGCCACTACTTCTTGTTGAACTGTCAAATCTATCATCAGTCGATTTGAGGATCAAAATGTGGCCACTACTTCTTGTTGAACTGTCAAATCTATCATCAGTCGATTTGAGGATCAAAATGTGGCCACTACTTCTTGTTGAACTGTCAAATCTATCATCAGTCAATTTGAGGATCAAAATGTGGCCACTACTTCTTGCTGAACTATCAAATCTATCACTTTTTCTTTACTACTATTACTACCCCCTCTGTTCCACTCCATGTGGCTTTGCCAGATTCTAGTTGTGCCATTGGTCAGCGATTGACTTCAGCATGTCCATGAGATGAGCTTGTGTCCAAGGCCTCACATAGTTCATATATTTTGTCTACCCTGTGATACTCACATGTTTTATGCTTTGTTGTCATCTTGTATTTATTCGACCCCTACCACTACAAGCATTCTGACAATTACTTATTTAAGGAGGTTAGTCGCAGAAAAGTTAAAAAATTTTTTTGCAAAAATTACACATTTAAAATTGATGTATTGTTGTGCTCCACAGCCCAATGGTCGTTTTGAAACCAACAAGAAGATCTGTTTGAGTATATCTGGTCACCATCCAGAATCCTGGCAGCCATCTTGGTCTAGTAAGTTTTGACTTCCAACATTTTGGCTCTTAAGAGTTGTGTTCTTTCCAATTGTTGGTGTATGCATGTTCTGTCTCTTTTTCTATCACAATTATTGTGTGGGTAGTCCCATAACAGTGATAACCATTGAGGTGGGAAGTCTCAGGCTTTTGTTACTCAGGGGCCAACAATTTGAAAATGAGCCTCAGCATAGAATACAGCAGGCGGTGATCCTTTGGTCACTTGCCAGACCTCCATGGGCTATATTTGGCCTGTGAGCCGCCAGTTTGATAGCCTTCTTCTATGCCATGATGCACAAAGGGGAGTGGTCACTAGGTATATACATATTCTAGGCGTGGAGTGGTCACTAGATCTTTACATATTATAGGCCTGGAGTGGTCACTAGGTATTTACATATTTTAGGCCTGGAGTGGTCACTAGGTATTTACATATTATAGGCCTGGAGTGGTCACTAGATCTTTACATATTATAGGCCTGGAGTGGTCACTAGGTATTTACATATTATAGGCCTGGAGTGGTCACTAGATCTTTACATATTATAGGCCTGGAGTGGTCACTAGGTATTTACATATTATAGGCCTGGAGTGGTCACTAGATCTTTACATATTATAGGCCTGGAGTGGTCACTAGGTCTTTACATATTATAGGCCTGGAGTGGTCACTAGATCTTTACATATTATAGGCCTGGAGTGGTCACTAGATCTTTACATATTATAGGCCTGGAGTGGTCACTAGGTCTTTACATATTATAGGCCTGGAGTGGTCACTAGGTCTTTACATATTATAGGCCTGGAGTGGTCACTAGATCTTTACATATTATAGGCCTGGAGTGGTCACTAGATCTTTACATATTATAGGCCATAATGTACAAAGTGGAGTGGTCACTAGGTCTTTACATATTCTATGCCATAACATAAAAAGTGGAGTGGTCACTAGGTCTCTACATATTCTATGCCATAACATAAAAAGTGGAGTGGTCACTAGGTCTTTACATATTCTATGCCATAACATAAAAAGTGGAGTGGTCACTAGGTCTCTACAAAGTGGAGTGGTCACTAGGTCTCTACATATTCTATGCCATAACATAAAAAGTGGAGTGGTCACTAGGTCTTTACATATTCTATGCCATAACATAAAAAGTGGAGTGGTCACTAGGTCTCTACAAAGTGGAGTGGTCACTAGGTCTCTACATATTCTATGCCATAACATAAAAAGTGGAGTGGTCATTAGGTCTTTACATATTCTATGCCATAACATAAAAAGTGGAGTGGTCACTAGGTCTCTACATATTCTCGACCATGACGTTCTAGGTGGACTGGTCACTAGGTCTTTACATATTCTGGGCATGACATACAAAGTGGAGTGATCACTAGGTCTTTACATTTTCTATGCCATGATGTACAAGGGGGAGTGGTCACCAATTTTTTTTTACATATTCTAGGTCATGACGTACAAGGTGGAGTGGTCACTAGGTCTTTACATATTCTAGGCCATAATGTACAAAGTGGAGTGGTCACCAAGTTTTTACATATTCTAGGCCATGATGTACAAAGTGGAGCGGTCACTAGGTCTTTACATTTTCTATGCCATGATGTAAAAAGTGGAGTTGTCACCTCACTGGGTTTTTTAATATTCTAGGTATGACGTATGAGATGGAGTGGTCACTTTGCTTCTCATCCCCTATCCTTCCAAGACACTACTCAGAGTTGCTTGGTCAGCCCCATAATCAAAACATTGGTCAGAAAACAGTAATCCTCACTCTTGGTATGCAAGTGTACTAACCATTTTGTCACCATGGCTGGAGTTGATCCCCACAATGTATGTTTTTTAAAGCATAACGCTAAAATACTGAGTTATAGGGGAAACAAATTTTTTTTTTTTTTTAAATTATAAGTGTTAAATTAGATTAGAAATACATGTACAGTACAGTTGGTAAAAATTTGAGAAGGGTTGACTTCATTGCACTGGGTTTTATCCCATATGGCTTTGTCTCTCGTAGAATAGGTAGCCGCATGCTGAGAGCATCACACAAAGCACAAACTCCCCAGCTCCTGTGATGATCTCCAGGGATCTTCTTAAAAACTACATTCATGAACCGAATGACGCAGCCGTAGAACTAACCTACGACATTTCAGAGCAGCAAGGCAAACGGCTTGACCTGTTTGCCACAGAGACCCTCCCACCACTTAGTAGGTTACAGTTTTACCAGTCTTGACTTTCCTTAGATAGGTAATAACAGTGATCGTCTGAGTTAAAGGGTTGTGATGTTAAAACATGGATGGTGAACATATTTTTGAGCTGCTGGATATATACAGAAAATGGCATCTTTCATTAGAGAAAGAATCAAAAACCGCGGTTCTGAGAAGTGGGGGTATACAGAAGAAAATGGCTTCTTTCATGGGAGAAAGAATCAAATACCAAGGTTCTGAGAGTTGGGGGTATACAGAAGAAAATGGCTTCTTTCATGGGAGAAAGAAAGAATCATATGCCGCGATGCTGAGAAGTGGGGGTATACAGAAGAAAATGGCTTCTTTCATGGGAGAAAGAGTCAAATAAGTTCTGAGATACGGGGAATTTTAACCCCCCAAAAAATGTTGTTTAAGAAAAGATTACAAAAGAGATAAGTGAAATATTTTGGCAACGTTACAAGACATAAATCTTTTATAAAAACCATGCTGAAGAGAAAAGGTGAAGGTGAGCAAGTATGTGGTAGGCAGCAAGAGAAGTGGGAGATAACATCAAGAGTTGTATGAACAGCAGTCTCAGAAAGTGTCATACCAAGGCAAGAGACAGGAAGTGTTGGTGATCTGTTGTGGTCAGATCCAAACATTGACTGCTATAGTAAAAAGATTAAGACTTGAACTGTCACTTATGCTCCCCAGTACGGACAGCATTACTGGCTATCATAGGGTTCATGCCAACCCATCCCGGAGGAGCTATTGGCTCTCTGGACTACAAACCAGAAGAACGGAAGGCACTGGCCAAGAAGTAAGGAAGTTTTCTTTTAAATATAATGTTTTTGATAGAGTTGCCTTATTATACAAATGTTCATTTCTAATGCAAGCAGATCTGATACAGTTTGCAGCCAGAAGGTTATTTGCATTTGCAAAATATGAAGATGTTTCCTCCTGTATTCTGGGTTAGTAGGTCGCTGTCTAGCCATCTCAGATAAGGCTGAAAATTTCAGAACGTTGTGTGCACATTAAGAGCTCCTCGACTTTTGGAAATAGGTTGAATAGGTCACCTCTCTTCACTTGCTCTTTTACTGTTTCTTGTGTCAGGATGAGTTATGAGGTTCTGCTTATTGCTTTTCTGGCCGCCTTGACCATAGACTAATTGTGCTTTTGTAGAGTTTTGCTGATTTTACCTTCCCTCTGATTCTTGGTCTACCTTCTACTCTAGTCCTACACATTTGTTGCATTGTAGCACAGCTGTCTTCTTTGTGTATGTTGATGTCACACCCAGGTTCGTCTTTAGTTTGCTACAGGAGTCAGTTAAAAAATATAGACGAGGAGAAAGATGGCCGTGTCGATAATGGTGATGATGATGATGTCTTACTTTCTGCATGCTTCTCACGTCACTGTTGCTTGAATGATAAGATGTCTGGAAACAACTGTTCTTTTCCATACTGCCTTTATTGTTATACTTCATTAATGTCGCAAACATCAAGATATTTTAAATGGCGTCTGCTTTAGCTTTATGGTTACATACCCGTAGGTCGCGTTGTGTTCTTTATCTCTAGTTAATTTGTTAACTGGTTCTAGTGTCTGTAACTGCCACCTGGCTTCTAGTGCTGTCTGGTACTAAAGGCTTAATTGTCGACTCTTAACATCTCAGTAGTGTTTCTATCTAATGTGTCTCTGTTAACCATGAATCCATGTATCTTGTCTGTCATCCCTGTAGTTTGATGTTTAGCTTCATGTCTCTTATCTAGTGTCTATCTTTGAGGCTCCATGTGATTGGCTCCTCCCCTTTTAAGTCTCAAGGTCTGAAGATTGAAGATTCTTTTGAGGGTCAATATTACTAGTTCCTCTTCTTCTAAGTCTTGATGACGGAAGGTTCTCTTTGAGGGTCCATGTTACTTATCCCTCCTCTTCTAAGTTTTGTAGACCAAAGGATTACCCAAGTGGTTTCTTACTCATTATTTATACTGAGATGCTGGAATGCCTGGTATTTGTTTTGTACTCACTAACTACTACTTGAATATTCTTCAATGCTAAAACTTGTTTACCATGTGGGTTCTCACATGGGATTTTCTAATTGCGTTCGGATCACATCAGGATAGTCTACACCAAAATATCCTAATTGGATTGACAGGTGTCCTTTTATGGCCTTCTAAAATGTCAGTATGATAAGGCTCTCATTCTTTGATATGGCACATCAATGATTACATCAGATGCTACTTATATAACTAGGTTATTAATTTGCATATACCTCTCTGCACTTGATGTTTTTAGAAAGGAATGTCCAGATTACTAAGGCTTGTTGACTTACGTCGCTACAACTAATACACCATATCCTACCTCCTTACAAATTAGTGATGACCTCTCTCTGTTACAGCATGCCTTGTGTGGGATGTCATCCCAAGGCATCCTTCTGAATAGGCAAACCATTTGATTTGCTTCTTTATATGTAATTTAGAAGTGGTTCCGTGCCGACTTTTTCTCTTATGGCCTAGTTTCTGATTTTATCTCTCCCGTTCATTTCTGCAGCTCTTCTCAGACATCTCATTTCCGTGATTACTAATGTTATGGTTTGTGAGTGACTATGTCTGGCACTGGTAGCATAGAGTGGGATTGAATATGCTGTGTATGTTTATTTGTGCTGATCAAGATTGTCTTAAACTGAGGTTTTGGGGGACTATCTGCTGTTCCCATACTTGGTTTGCTCTGCTGCATCTGGTGTTAATTTCTTTATCCATACTCAGACAAATTTCCAGATGAAAAACCTTCCCTAGAAGTTTATTTACTGAATGTGTAGTTAGGATATACACAGTCCTCTAGGAAGCTAGCCTTGGAGACAGATACATCAGCTGAAAAGCTCAGATATCCCAGCTATGCTGTAAACATGCACAATGCAGTTATGTCCTTGGGCAAGCAAAGGAGGAAATTGCCACACATCTGTCTCGTTCCTTGGTGGTGCTGTAGAGCTTTTGCATTGACTGATATCCTTTGTGTAATCTGTGAAAATTTTGGTTGAAAAAATCAGTGTTGTTTGGTGGATTACAAGCATTTAGACTAAAGATCAGTTTAACCAGAAAGGTGTAGCACAAGTGTCTGAGGCAGCTTATAGTCAACATTAGACATCTCTGTTACTGGCTGCACAGATACCCATGTATGTGTCTGCAGAGCATTGATGGTACTCTAAATGGAACTGAGCTCTAAAATGCAGACACAAATGGGCTTTATCCTTGATTGTTCACACAGACCAGATGATTGGTAATTAACCTTCAGCCTTCATCAAAGTATCCACAGGTGATTGGTAATTAACTTCCAGTCTTCAGCAAATTATCCCACACATGATTGGTTATTAACTTCCAGCCTTAAGCAAATTATACCACACATGACTGGTTATTAACTTCCAGCCTTAAGCAAATTATACCACACATGACTGGTTATTAACTTCCAGCCTTCAGCAAATTATCCCACACATGACTGGTTATTAACTTCCAGCCTTTAGCAAATTATCCCACACATGATTGGTTATTATCCTCCAGCCTTCAGCAAATTATCCCACACATGATTGGTTATTATCCTCCAGCCTTCAGCAAATTATCCCACAGGTGACTGGTTATTATCCTCCAGCCTTCAGCAAATTATCCCACACATGATTGGTTATTAACCTTCAGCCTTCAGCAAATTATCCCACACATGATTGGTTATTAACTTCCAGCCTTCAGCAAATTATCCCACACATGACTGGTTATTAACTTCCAGCCTTTAGCAAATTATCCCACACATGATTGGTTATTATCCTCCAGCCTTCAGCAAATTATCCCACACATGATTGGTTATTATCCTCCAGCCTTCAGCAAATTATCCCACAGGTGATTGGTTATTAACTTCCAGCCTTCAGCAAATTATTCCACATAAAATCTGATATATTATAAAAGGATCCTTTAAAACTGTGCCATAAAATGTTGACAAATTAAACTTGATCATCGATGGTTGACTGTTGACCCTTGATTGTCACATATTGCTAATTGAAGCTTGACTATCTAATGTTGACAATGGAACTAAAACATACAATGTTGGCAAAGAAAACTTGAGATATTGGCAAATGCAAGTTACTTTAAAAAAAAATGTTTTTTTCCCCTGGGGATTTTAGCTGGAAAGATGTACTCAAAGAGGCACTTTAAGGGTGTGAATGCAACAGGAGAAAATCCCAGAGATCCTCTTCAACCACTTGGCCAGATAAAAATAGTTCTATTGCTGCACTCTACAAATTAACCTGTCCCAATTTGGTTGGGTTTTCTTATCATGTGTTGCCAGTTAAAACCTTATTACCAAAAGTCACCTTAAACCTAATTATTTACTGTTGTCACATGGATTTGGTCACCTGTTAATGACAAATCTGGTCACATAGGAGTCGTGACTGGAAATGCCCCATTTGTGGTGATGTTTCTGAAATATTGCTGGAGCCAAGCCCAGAATCAAGCCAGACCTCCCAAGAGGCCAAAGAGCTTGCAAGTCAGATCAGTTTCCAGGTGAGAAATGAGCTGCCAGTTTGTGAAGAAGGTTTGCATGTGATGTTAATACTAACAGCGATTGAAGTTGCTAGTTTGTGTCTGAAATTAGAGTCTCTGTGCCAAGTGGTCAGCTGTTTGTCTCTTGCTCTGAAAGTCATGTGTTTTTGTAGTTCACAAGTGCAAATTCTCGTAAGATACCTGGGGTCATGGGTTGAGCTGTGGAGTTGGTAAATTATCAGCTCTTTAATTTATGAACAAGATTTGCATGTGATAGGAATTTTGGAAGTGCCCACTTAATTGCTGACATTAATTTTATATAGAACCTTAATGTCAGCACTGTAAGAGAGAAAATACATATGTATGTCTATCAGTCAGAAATCCTCCTAAATGGTAAATAGTAGCCACTTGACATTTGTACATGGCATTCTGGCTGTTATTTCTAGGTCAGCTGTGCTCTTCTCAACTTTCAGTATTATTATTGCAACTTCTGAATGGACTTGCTTTCCAATCAAAATCAGTAAGGGGCATTCACTCTAAGTCGCAGGCTTGGATTTGACTAATGTGTGTTTCTGGCATGCAAAGCTTATTTGGGACTGCCAAGATCAGTGGATCCCACAACATTGCTGCTCATTACCAGTGATCAGTAAGAGATTTAACATATTGTATATATCCAAGTACTGAGAAATATTTGAAATAGGAGTATGAAAAAAATTAATTGTAATGATGAAAGAATGAGTTTGAATCTATACACGGCCGAAGCTGGATAATAGTGTTAGTTTAAAAAAAGTTGTAACACATTCTCTCTCTTTCTCTCTCTCTGTCTGCTTTTCTTTTCCCCGGCCATACTCTGTCTTTGTATATATGTTCTTGAGTTGTGCCTTTTATTTGCCTAAATCTGTTAATTTTTACCAGTTTCAACATTCTGTCCATCAGGGAGAGAAACCAAAATCGGCAGAAAGCAAGATCAGTGGTGAAGTGGCTGTATCGAGCCCCCCTGCAAGTACCGCAGCAACCACCACCCCCAGCACAGAAAATGCTTCCAATCAGTCATCACCCACTTCTACAGCTGCTAGTGCCCCACTGAATCAACCAACTCCATCAACAGACAGCACTCCTGTTTCAGGCACCTTGTACTCTCCCTGGGTCTGCCCTCCAATCCTCCCCTCCAATAGTGCAATGCCACCTCCCTTCATGCACCCCTGGACATGTCTGCCGTTGCCACCAGGTGGAATCCTGTCTCAGATGCCAAGGTTCCCTTATCCACCAAGTCATTATACAAACAACAGTAGATCATTTTACCCACCAGGTTTCACCCTACCTCCTGGTGTTGGCATGTTTCCCTGTCCCTTCCCACCACCCACAACCACATTTGGCCACAACATCACTGACCAGAATAAAACTCCACCAATTTCTGTTAATAACAGCTCACTATCCCCACCTAGCCAGAGCCCAACCAGAGGAAGCCGGTCACACTCAGCTGATGCACCTCAGATTCCAAATATTCCTCCACCATCGCCTGCTTCTGTGATATCATCACAGGCAGGCAGTAGTGATCCTGTTTCCCCAAACTACAGTCCACTGAAAGAGCATGTGCTAAATGAACTCCTCGGCAAGGTCAAACGTGTGGGCTCAGATGTTCAGATTCCAGCAAGTGCTGGCACAGACACTGCTGCACAGGCTGTATCTCCCCAGTCTGCGGAACTTGCCTTCCTTCAGACAACTACAGCAAATAAGTCAGGTGTGAAGTTAGAAGTACAAGATGTGCTCAATGGGCATAATACTTCCACAGATTTAGAACCACTGGTATCACAGATTGTGAATGTATCTACAATTTCAGAAGCCTTGAAATGTGCCTTTGATGTCACAGAGGAAATGGCAGAAGGGAATCATTCCCAAGATCATAGTGCATCCAGAAATTCTCAAGATGGGAAACATCATACTGTAGGAGATCAGTGCTCTGTGGAAGATAAAAGCCAGATTACAGATACAGATCTTTCAGTGTCATTAATCAGAAAGGAATCAGTCAATGAATCAACTGGAATGGAGATAAGCCACTCTGAACTTTCTGTAGATCCTGGAGAAGATGATGAACCTGCCAGTCCGGCACTTGAAATGTCAGACACAGAGCAGAGGTCACATTTTGAGAGAAGTACCAGCAGCTCCATGCCCGATTTGAAGAAGAAACTGAAACAGGGATCTGTAAAGGGACTGCGACAGAGGCAGTCGGCACTTGCTCGAGTGCCTTGTGAAGCAGCTGATGAACAGACTTTGTCAGAGCAGGCCAGCTCTGGAAGTGGCCGGCAGAGGATTGAAGCTGTGGCAGGAGATTCATCATTTGCAAACCAGCAGCGATTCCACCAAAATGCAGTCAATGCTGGTAATGATGCTGCAAGAAATCATCATGCTATCGAAGCTGAACAAGCTGCTAGAAGAGCACAGGGGAGACCAGCACAGTCAGCATTTGATGTTTCCTTCATGGTGATGATAGGGCTCTGTGTGACCACAGTTGCTATTCTTGTCAACCGGCTGTTTGATTTGATTGACTTTTCTACTATATTTGACTAAATAAGTTGAAGTATCAGTCTGTCGTTGATTGGACAATGACAACAGCTGTATACTTGACATCTTAGCTTGGCACTCTACAGCAGGCAACATGCCAAATGTTCCGTGGCCACTACACATTTTATGTATGTATCTTCACACAAATTTGCTGAATAGACAGACCATTCATTTACTGGCCAACTCCTCAGAGAAAATAAACGTAAATTCCTAGTTTTATGTCTGGTCAGTGAAGTTCTGGTATTATTCAAACTTATACAGAAATCTAAAATGTCAATATGACTTCATCATGCATTTGTGTGAATTTATAGTTTTATGACACAAATGATCCCAGGGGTGTGATATTAGAAACCGTTAGATCTTGTAAAAATGCTCAGCCCTAGGAGTCGAAACCACTGACTTCTGAACTGAAAGTGGGTATGGTTATCTCTCAGCCAGAAATTGTACTAGTCCAGGTGACAGGGGTTGCTAATTCATGAAAATCGCCAGGTCTGGAGTGAAACATTATTTCATACTTCTGCATTGGGCTGGAGTCTGTTTAAAAGGAAATGAATAAAACACAAGGACCACCCCTTACGTGATCCCACCCAGTCAAGGAGGGAGAAGAAAAGAGCTCTGGTCCCTGTGGATGTGCTACCTTGTCAGGAGGAAAGAAACTACACTCTGTTGATGCATGCTCTTTTCAGAGCTCAGTTGACATCAATATCACTGCATGGGACTTTACTGTTTTAGAGGACTCACAGCTGAGCAGCCAACCACTGTGTATGAAATCAGAACTGATAGTTTGTGTAAGGAAAAAAAAACTGTTTTGTTTATGCAGTGAGGAGCCACTGATGTACATTTGGGCTTAAATGTCACAGTGGACAGAGAATAGCATCTGTGTGGTGAACTCCAGCTGTCATAGATGTGTGATTTCTTGGGTTAATGTCACAGTGGACAGAGAATAGCATCTGTGTGGTGAACTCCAGCTGTCATAGATGTGTGATTTCTTGGGTTAATGTCACAGTGGACAGAGAATAGCATCTGTGTGGTGAACTCCAGCTGTCATAGATGTCTGATTTCTCTCACATGACAGGACACTTGCATCAGCTCATTTTGTAACCATTGATATTTTTGTCAGATGAAACACCAAGTCTTGTTGATTATTACAGATGATGATTTCTGTTTATTTCAGTTCATATATTTAACCAGGGATTTGCTTTTTTAAACATGATGTTTAGTGCTGGAAACATTTTTGAAATATGAAACTATTGGTTGCTTACATTTTGCCAGACAAATTATGACTGGAAACTTAAAGGCTAAAAAATAACCTCTGTTTTGAAAATAAAACTATTGTCCGCTGACAAGCACTGAGACTAAGTTGAAGTTTTGTGAAGAATTTCACTCCAGCCTACATTTGGCAGTGACTTCCTTAAAAAAAAATTTTAGGGGGAAAAAAAACAACTAGTTACACTGTTTGGTCAAGCCTGTGGCTCAGTATGTTTAACTTCAACAACAGGTACATGTGGGGGAAGAGGGGGATGTCTGTCCCTAGACTGCCTACACAGTCAATAGGATTGCATCTCTTTGTCTGGCTGCTAGCTACACATAGGGAGCCCTTGTGGTGTGGCAGCTAGATGCTTGCCTGTGGATCGGAAGGTTTTGGGTTCAAATCGGAACAGAGCTGGACTTTTCTCAGAAATGACCTCAGCTTTCAGGTGGACCCAGCCTTAAATGGTAGAAGTGTCCTGGGAATTAAAGGCGGGCGCCATGTGGCTGACCGTGTCACCCACAGAATGCCAACTGGTCTAAAAAATAGCTTTATTCCAGTAAGGATTTGAACTTAAAAGGATTGGGCTGGCATGTGGATTTAATTGTTGCTGGCAATTAAGTTCATTTTTTTTTAAATGTCAGCATATGAGCTGCTGTGGCATTGTGGTTGGTACACTGATTCACTCCCAGCACATAACCTGATTTCAGTTTATCACAGCTAAAAGGCTTTTATGTGTGTGTGTATGTCTGTTGATTGCCATGCACTTTCATTTCCCCAACAAAAATCTTCCATGGCCATCTCAGGTTCCAGTTGCAGATAACCTACATCTTATAAGATAGGCATGGGCTGATTTCTTCCTCTTCATTTACCAGCTGTTCTCTGGTAGAAAGTCCTAGTTTGCCCATGTCTGGGTTCTGTTCATATTCCATAGCTTGAATGTTGCAGATGTGGCTCTTATTTGTGGACAGTGTTGGTTCCTGTCTTTCAGGCACACATGCTCCGACTTCAAAGGAAATGTGGATGCTATCTATGTGGACAAGTACCCCGTTGGGTACTTGCTTCTAGAATGACAGTAAAGAAGTGTAGACTGGCCTTAAGTTGTGACTCCACCAGATGTAATGGTTCAGCTCTGTTGTACCCCATTGGACTGAGAAGAGTAGATTACTCGGCAGTGCTGAAAAACTTAGATAACTGCAACAGTCCCAACGTTTTGTAATCTCATAAATCCATTATGTGTTGTATTGCAGTTCCACTTTTTGTGTAGGAAAAATAATTCAAGAAATGAATATGTGTTTGCTTGTATGCTCACATGTACTTAAGCAGAGTTTTTTGTTTGTATGTTGGAATGGTGATCTAGTGGGTAACAACTTCCACTTGATTTTACCCAGCATTCCAGGCATTCACCCTGATCAGCTGCAAAACAGACACTTGTGGTTGGGTCCAGTTCCCTCATAAATGTAAATTTACTGACATTGCTGTAGTGGTTTGTTAAGCCTGTATAGTCATTTATGGCAGTTATTTACTGATAAATTGCATATAGATGGGGTTTACTTGTGGAAAAATTATGGCAATTAAAAAAAATGAGGTAATTTGCCAACAGTCATATGGTAACCTGATGACAGGGTCATAGGTTGAAGAATGAGCCAGGATATCAGTTTGTTTCAGGCTGAGAGAGATGTCACTCAGTTCATTCTCTGCTGCATTATTGTTTATAGAGTTGGTTTCACATGGCTGTTTTCACTCACAAAGTTTCTGATTTTCTTCTCAAGTGTATAGACTATTGTGTATTCAATAAAGCATTAGAGCTGCTTTTGGCCTTGTTTGAATGTCAGAAACATGCATATAGTGTTTATGTAACTAACTGTGGCCTTGTTTGAATGTCAGAAACATGCATATAGTGTTTTTGTAACTAACTGTGGCCTTGTTTGAATGTCAGAAACATGCATATAGTGTTTATGTAACTAACTGTGGCCTTGTTTGAATGTCAGAAACATGCATATAGTGTTTATGTAACTAACTGTTGTGGCCTTGTTTGAATGTTAGAAACATGCATATAGTGTTTATGTAACTAACTGTGGCCTTGTTTGAATGTCAGAAACATGCATATAGTGTTTATGTAACTAACTGTGGCCTTGTTTGAATGTCAGAAACATGCATATAGTGTTTATGTAACTAACTGTGGCCTTGTTTGTATGTCAGAAACATGCATATAGTGTTTATGTAACTAACTGTGGCCTTGTTTGTATGTCAGAAGCATGCATACAGTGTTTATGTAACTAACTGTGGCCTTGTTTGAATGTTAGAAACATGCATACAGTGTTTATGTAACTAACTGTGGCCTTGTTTGAATGTCAAAAACATGCATATATTGTTTATGTAACTAACTGTGGCCTTGTTTGAATGTCAGAAACATGCATATAGTGTTTATGTAACTAACTGTTGTGGCCTTGTTTGAATGTTAGAAACATGCATATAGTGTTTATGTAACTAACTGTGGCCTTGTTTGAATGTCAGAAACATGCATATAGTGTTTATGTAACTAACTGTGGCCTTGTTTGAATGTCAGAAACATGCATTTAGTGTTTATGTAACTAACTGTGGCCTTGTTTGTATGTCAGAAACATGCATATAGTGTTTATGTAACTAACTGTGGCCTTGTTTGTATGTCAGAAGCATGCATACAGTGTTTATGTAACTAACTGTGGCCTTGTTTGAATGTCAGAAACATGCATACAGTGTTTATGTAACTAACTGTGGCCTTGTTTGAATGTCAAAAACATGCATATATTGTTTATGTAACTAACTGTGGCCTTGTTTGAATGTCAGAAACATGCATATATTGTTTATGTAACTAACTGTGGCCTTGTTTGAATGTCAGAAGCATGCATAAATGGTTCATGTAACTAACTGTGGCCTTGTTTGAATGTCAGAAACATGCATATATTGTTTATGTAACTAACTGTGGCATTGTTTAAATGTCAGAAACATGCATATAGTGTTTATGTAACTAACTGTGGCCTTGTTTGAATGTCAGAAGCATGCATAAATGGTTCATGTAACTAACTGTGGCCTTGTTTAAATGTCAGAAGCATGCATAAATGGTTCATGTAACTGACTGTGGCCTTGTTTGAATGTTAGAAACATGCATATATTGTTTATGTAACTAACTGTGGCCTTGTTTGAATGTCAGAAACATGCATATAGTGTTTATGTAACTAACTGTGGCCTTGTTTGAATGTCAGAAACATGCATATATTGTTCATGTAACTAACTGTGGAATTGTTTAAATGTCAGAAGCATGCATAAATGGTTCATGTAATTAACTGTGGCCTTGTTTGAATGTCAGAAGCATGCATAATATTGTTCATGTAACTAACTGTGGCCTTGTTTGAATGTTAGAAACATGCATATAGTGTTTATGTAACTAACTGTGGCCTTGTTTGTATGTCAGAAACATGCATATAGTGTTTATGTAACTAACTGTGGCCTTGTTTAAATGTTGGGAGTCCCTGTGGTATAGTGGCTAGACGCTTGCCTGCGGATCGGAAGGTTCGCTCCCTGACGGAGCCAGACTTTTTTCCAGACTCATGTAACTAAATGTGGCCTTGCTACCCGACACAATACTTTTGGCAAGGTGATTGAGAAGATTATAGCTGTTAAACTACAAATGTTTTTGGTAAGGAAACAGCTCCTGCCAAAATGTTTGGGTAGTTACCGGCCACGGAAAGATACCTGGTCCAGTGCAGCTACCTTTGCTTTTGATGTTTATGAAGGCTTCCAGAACAGACAGGAGACAATTGCGGCAGCACAAGATCTTGAGGATGCCTACAGTAGAGTAGAGTATGATATTTTGCCATCTGCACTCATGGAAAAGCGAGTTTGAACTGAATAGCAGCTGTCCTGCATTCACGTATGACTGCCCTTCGCCTGGGTACATGCACCTCAAAATCTTGTAATATCGCCCCAGGACTACCCCAGGGTTCTGCAATTTTACCAGCGCTCTTCAATGTGTGAAGAAGCAAGAGTGCAGAACTTGAAGCATCAGGTGTTGGAAGGATATTGACATTTGCTGATTATGTTCTTGCATACAGGCAGGGGAGTAACAGGCAACAGATAGCCCAAGAGCTGCAGGCAACTGTGGACAAAGTGACTGACTGGTGTGCAGAAATGAGTGCTGTCATAAATTCAGAAAAGGCAGCTGTTTTGTGGTGCTCTCTGGACAATAGAATTGTAAGAGCTAATGTTGCAATCCTCACAAATAATAATAACATCCAAAGAGAAAGCAAACTGAGGTACCTGGGTATCACTTTTGAAAGAAGTCTGTCCTATAGGGATCACGTGGAGGCAGTTGCGGTAAAATGCCAAAAAGGACTCAAGATTATGGCAGCAGTGGACGTGGAACAAAAAATGCTGTTCATAATGTTCCAGCATGTGATCCTGTTGGTGATAGATTATGGACTTGGAATGCTTACAAAAAGTCAGCTGATAAAACTTGAACGCATACAGAATGAAGCCATGCGGATAATTCAGGGATGTACACGAGATACCCCGGTGGTATGTATGTGATATATACTTGTACTGCCTACTATTGCAGAGATGTATAAAGTTCAGCAAGAAAAGTCGTATCTCAGAATAGCTGCAGACAAGAAGCACCTCTTGCATGAAGCCCTGGGCATCTAAGGGTCACAGACTGAAAAGAGGAAGGTCATGGATGGCGCAAGCTTAAGACAGAATCAGACATGTGTGCAGGCTTGATAAATTTGTGCAAGGTGAAGAGTGGGTCAAAGTGTTCGAGCAAGTTTCAGACTTGTGCAGGGTTCTTACACTTTGGGTCGTGAGTGCAGGGACTGGCCAACAGGCGCTGCAGAATCAGAATTTCAACAAATGATTCATGACAATTTCCGCCCAAGTGATGTAATTTTCTATACAGGCTCTGTGTTGAGGGACAGATGAGTGCATAGGGGTTTATAGCAAAGGTGAATGGAGGTTGCTTAGTGCAACAAAGCCTGGCATATATCACGTCTAGTTTGAGAATGGAGGTAGAGGCAGTCACTGCTGCCTTGAGGATCAGCTGTTCACACATGCCGTGATTGTCACACTCACAGAACATGCTAAGAAAGGTGTAAACAGGTATGTTCCGTGAAGAGTGACAAGCATCACTTCAGAGGTCCCAGGTAGTTAGTATCCTTTGGATATTATTTCCAGGTCACGCCGTTGTGAGGCAGAAAGACTGGCCAGTTTTGCACCATTTAGTGGTGAATTGATGTATGACAAGCTAGACATTGTGAGGGAACTCTGATAAAAGGGGATCTGGCCGACGCTTAACACTCAAGGGAAGGGCGAGATAGATACACAGTCAGACAGTTACTGGTGCCATCGAATTGGAACTCTTCGTTTGCTGCTGAAGATGAGGACAGAGCGCTTATGGGGTTGTCCCGAGTGCTATGATTGTTGATTTTTAATTCAACATTCAACTGTGACCTTGTTTGAATTTCAGAACATGTGGTACATGTAACTGACTGTGACCTTGTTTGAATGTCAGAACATGTTGTACATGTAACTGACTGTGACCTTGTTTGAATGTCAGAACATGTGGTACATGTAACTGACTGTGACCTTGTTTGAATGTCAGAACATGTGGTACATGTAACTGACTGTGACCTTGTTTGAATGTCAGAACATGTTGTACATGTAACTGACTGTGACCTTGTTTGAGTGTCAGAACATGTGGTACATGTAACTGACTGAAATGCTGTGGGCTAATCATTAGTGGCCAGGGCTTCCATGCAAATACCTTTTGGATGTTACAACGTTTGCAAGGGGAAAAAAAAAGTAACACAAACTGATTAAATGAATGAGCTGGTAGACTTCTGCCTTCCATTATTTAACGAAACTAGAGCAATTTTTATGGGAAAAGTATATTCATGCTCAAGACACAGATCCGTTTATAGCGTAGTTTCATTTAATGCTCAGGTCTGGTAGATTGTCAGCATTGTGTCTCTTTGTTTAAGATATTCAAATCACAAAATCAGACGAATGCTAGAAATAAAGCCAGTCTTACAGGTCATTAAAGAACAACAAATGAAGTGGTTTGGACACCTAACAAGAATGCCCTGGTACTATCTGCCACACTGAAATATTACAGTGGGTAAAGAGCGGGTGGAAGACCTCTAAAAATATGGAGTGATGGCATTACATAAATGAACATCATTCTTAATAAAGCTCTTGACAGCGCTAATCAACAAACGTTACATCTCCAACATTTCACTGAGGTACAAGGTGGGAGAGAAGTACTATATTCCCATTACTGAAAGGAGTCACAGCGTATTTTTAACAACTCTAGTACTATATTGCCATTACTGAAAGAAGACTCAGGGTATATTTAACATCTCTTGTAATATACAGTATTCCTACTACTGAAAGGTAAATTTAACATCTTTTGCACTATATTCCCATTACTGAAAGGAGTCTCAGAGTATATTTAACATATCTTGTACTATACAGTATTCCCACTACTGAAAGTAGTCTCAGAGTATATTTAACATCTCTTGTACTATATTCCCATTACTGATAGGAGTCTCAGAGTATATTTAATATCTCTTGTGCTATACAGTATTCCCATTACTGATAGAAGTCTCTGAGTATATTTATCTCTTGTACTATATTTCCATTACTGAAAGGAGTCTCAGAATATATTTAATATCTCTTGTATTATACAGTATTCCCAGTACTGAAAGCAGTCTCAGAGTATATTTAACATCTCTTGTACTTTATTTTCAGTTCTGAAAGGAGTCTCAGCATATATTTAACATCTTTTGTACTATATTCCCATTTCTGAAAGGAGTCAGCATATATTTAACATCTCTTGTACTCTATTCCCAGTACTGAAAGGCATCTCAAGAGTATATTTAACATGTTTGTACTATATTCCCAGTACTGAAAGGCATCTCAAGAGTATATTTAACATCTCTTGTACAATATTCCCAGTACTGAAAGGCATCTCAAGAGTATATTTAACATGTTTGTACTATATTCCCAGTACTGAAAGGCATCTCAAGAGTATATTTAACATGTTTGTACTATATTCCCAGTACTGAAAGGAGTCTCAATGTATATTTAAAATCTCTAGTACTCTACTGCTATGAATAAAACAATAACTATGAACCTTTCATTACATTTCCTTGACTGAAAGCAGTCCCAGCTTATATATGTAACATCTCTGATTTAATATTTTTATGACAAGAGATTGCACTAGTTTTTATTTCATACGGCTCTTTCTCTCTCTCTCTCTCTCTGCAGAATGGCTAGCTGCCTGCCAAAAAACATCACACAAAACATGAGACTGGGCTTAATGTGATATTATATTTGTATTAACAAAACTGATGGAAAGGAAATCTCCCTCACATCATCTTGTGTGTTGTCAATCAATACTCTAGTGTTGTGTGTAACTGACAGTTGTCTACTGTCAGAAGTCAATCAATACTCTAGTGTGTAACAGACAGTTGTCTAGCAGTCTGAAGTAAATACTCTAGTGTGTAACAGACAGTTGTCTACTGTCAGAAGTCAATCAATACTCTAGCATTTAACAGATTGTTGTCTGGCTGTCAGAAGTCAATAAATACTCCAGTGTGTAACAGATAGTTGTATGACTGTCAGAAGTCAATCAATACTCTAGTGTGTAACAGATAGTTGTCTGGCCGTCTGAAAATAAATACTCTAGTCTAGTGTAACAGATAGTTGTCTCGCCGTCAGAAGTCAATAAATACTCCAGTGTGTAACAGATAGTTGTATGACCGTCAGAAGTCAATAAATACTCCAGTGTGTAACAGATAGTTGTATGACTGTCAGAAGTCAATCAATACTCTAGTGTGTAACAGATAGTTGTCTGGCCGTCAGAAGTCAATCAATACTCTAGTGTGTAACAGATAGTTGTCTGGCCGTCAGAAGTCAATCAATACTCTAGTGTGTAACAGATAGTTGTTTGGCTGTCAGAAATGAATCAATACTCTAGTGTGTAACAGATAGTTGTATGACCGTCAGAAATGAATCAATACTCTAGTGTGTAACAGATAGTTGTCTGGCCGTCAGAAGTCAATCAATACTCTAATATGTAACAGATAGTTGTATGACTGTCAGAAGTCAATCAATACTCTAGTGTGTAACAGATAGTTGTCTGGCCGTCAGAAGTCAATCAATACTCTAATATGTAACAGATAGTTGTATGACTGTCAGAAGTCAATCAATACTCTAGTGTGTAACAGATAGTTGTCTGGCCGTCAGAAGTCAATCAATACTCTAGTGTGTAACAGATAGTTGTCTGGCCGTCAGAAGTCAATCAATACTCTAGTGTGTAACAGATAGTTGTTTGGCTGTCAGAAATGAATCAATACTCTAGTGTGTAACAGATAGTTGTTTGGCTGTCAGAAATGAATCAATACTCTAGTGTGTAACAGATAGTTGTATGACCGTCAGAAATGAATCAATACTCTAGTGTGTAACAGATAGTTGTCTGGCCATCAGAAGTCAATCAATACTCTAATATGTAACAGATAGTTGTCTGGCCGTCTGAAGTTAATCAATACTCTAGTGTGTAACAGATAGTTGTCTGGCCGTCAGAAGTCAATAAATACTCTAGTGTAACAGATAGTTGTCTGGCCGTCAGAAGTCAATAAATACTCCAGTGTAACAGATAGTTTAATGACCGTCAGAAGTCAATAAATACTCTAGTGTGTAACAGATAGTTGTCTGGCCGTCAGAAGTCAATAAATACTCTAGTGTAACAGATAGTTATATGACCGTCAGAAGTCAATAAATACTCTAGTGTGTAACAGATAGTTGTCTGGCCGTCAGAGGTCAATCAATACTCTAGTGTTTAACAGATAGTTGTCTGGCTGTCAGAAGTCAATCAATACTCTAGTGTGTAACAGATAGTTGTCTGGCCGTCAGAAGTCAATAAATACTCTAATGTAACAGATAGTTATATGACCGTCAGAAGTCAATAAATACTCTAGTGTGTAACAGATAGTTGTCTGGCCGCCAGAAGTCAATAAATACTCTAGTGTAACAGATAGTCTGTCAGAAATGAATCAATAATTGGTCTCAGCTCAATGTGACTGACAGTGCTGGTTTGGATCCCATAAGGGGGTGAGCTGGCAGCAAGCTCTTGATGTAGTCTTCACGCCGTCTGTAGAGACATGCCAGGAATGCTTGTGTTCGTTGTTCTCTTTCTGCTGCATACTGCTGCACACAGCTCTGGATGTTCTTCTGCGCTGGCATGTTGAAAGAGGTAGGATGGGAGCTTTTGTCTGCACCACTGTGGTTGGGGGGTTTCTCCATGTTTGATTCTTCCACCACACAGGCAAAGTCGGCTTCTCTTTGTAATCTTTCACGCTCAATTAAGTAGCTTTGGCGTACAATCTGCAGAATGCAATATTTTTAAATTTTTTAAATTTACTAGTCTTGCAGTGTACTTCTAGATTATGTGATTTAATAATAAAGATTTGTTCTGCTGTGAGAAACAATTCTTGGATAAGATGAAACACTAGGCAGATCTAGTAAATATCAAGCCTGAACAGATCAGAGTCAAAAAATACATGAAACATGACACATTAAAAAACAGTGTATACAGATCACTTCATGTGTTATACTACAAATGATGCCTTTCATTGAATTTTTTTAACAATAATGTACTATGAGGAATTTCCACATTAATGATTCTGACGGTTTTAAACCTTTAGACCAGCTGTATTTTTAAAGCATCGTTAAGCTGTGCTAAGTAAAGTAGACAGGATGTGAGGAAATGCTGTGCTAAGTAAAGTAGACAGGATATGAGGAAATGCTGTGCTAAGTAAAGTAGACAGGATATGAGGAAATGCTGTGCTAAGTAAAGTAGACAGGATGTGAGGAAATGCTGTGCTAAGTAAAGTAGACAGGATATGAGGAAATGCTGTGCTAAGTAAAGTAGACAGGATGTGAGGAAATGCTGTGCTAAGTAAAGTAGACAGGATATGAGGAAATGCTGTGCTAAGTAAAGTAGACAGGATATGAGGAAATGCTGTGCTAAGTAAAGTAGACAGGATATGAGGAAAAGCTGTGCTAAGTAAAGTAGACAGGATGTGAGGAAAAGCTGTGCTAAGTAAAGTAGACAGGATGTGAGGAAAAGCTGTGCTAAGTAAAGTAGACATGATGTGAGGAAAAGCTGTTCTAAGTAAAGTAGACAGGATGCGAGGAAAAGCTGTGCTAAGTAAAGTAGACAGGATGTGAGGAAAAGCTGTGCTAAGTAAAGTAGACAGGATATGAGGAAATGCTGTGCTAAGTAAAGTAGACAGGATGTGAGGAAAAGCTGTGCTAAGTAAAGTAGACAGGATGTGAGGAAAAGCTGTGCTAAGTAAAGTAGACAGGATGTGAGGAAAAGCTGTGCTAAGTAAAGTAGACAGGATATGAGGAAATTACAGAAGATGTGGAAAATATGATATCAGCCTAGCATTAAAAAATGGAGTAATCAATATTTTGACATTTGTCACAATGCTAGTTACACAGTGGCGATTTTCATGATATATTTGTGAAATGAGTACAGCTGAAATATTATTATCATTACTGGCCTTCTTGTATCATTCTGGGACTGAAGGAGTTATAAGTAAATAATTTATACAAAGTACATAAAGTAATAAAAAAAATTTGAATTTTTTTCTGTAAAAAAAGCAGTTACCTGAATTTTGCTGCAGTTACGCTGATAGTGAAGGATGGCTGCATACAAATGCCAGATGCTAAATTCTGGCCATAGCACTTTTACAAAAGCTAGACAGGAAAAAGAGCTCTGCAGACAAATACAAAATACTACTTTTGTAATTAAAGTTACAACCCACAAGTATAAAAAGTTACATGCTGCCTTGTCCTGTGGAGATTTCTAGTGCAGAATTCAGTAGTTTAAAAAGTAATGTCCTGTAGTTTATTTCTGAGTGCCTGTTCATTTTTGGCTTGTTTAAAACCCCTTTAGTATGCCATATATCCTCTTCCACATTAGTTATTTTTTCAAAACAATTGAATCCCAATAAATCTTTCAAGTGATCAGTTCTTGTTTATAGTTTATTTGCAACTGGTTTGGTTACGCTTCATGCTTCTGGTCCACAACACAGTGTTGATTTGACTTGAGAGATCAATAATATCTAACAGTTTCCTAGCAGGTTTAATTGGCAGGTAAACAAACTTGCTTGCTGGAATGAAATTAATCTTTCTTCAAGTTGCATCAGAAGGAATCAGTAGATCAATGTGATTCTATCAACAGCAATAAAAACAACTTATCATTCAGCTGTACAAGCAAATGGACTGTTTTTAGACAGATAATGAGGGGGAACCACACATACAAAATGAAAAAAGGGGGTGGGAGGGGCATTAAAATAAAGGAAATTAAAAAAAGTATGACACAAACACTAATCCTAAGTTCATGGAGTAATCTGCAGGAGATGGCAAGGGATGCTTACAGAACTAGTTGAATGAGAACTTGTACTTCATTAGGGATAATGGCACATGAAAAGGTGTTTCCCTACATAAATCTCAAGTGTCCATTTCTAGTCTGGGTTGACACCAGAACTTCAAACATTAGGCAAAATCCACCTGGCCACTGCTGAGGTTGGCACCACAGACTTTAGTGGTTCAAAAAGATAGGGCAAATACTAAGTATTGTGTTCCTCCGCAACAGCCACTACTGATGTTTTATTGTTGACGTAGCTACTATTCATACTGCTACTACTGATGTTGCTACTATTGATGTTGCTGCTGCTGCTTTTGATGTTGCTACTACTGATGTTGCTGCTGCTGATGTTGCTACTACTGATGTTGCTGCTAATGCTGCAGCTACTACTGATGCTGCTAATGCTGCAGCTACTACTGATGTTGCTGCTGCTGATGTTGCTACTACTGATGTTGCTGCTAATGCTGCAGCTACTACTGATGCTGCTGCTACCACTGATGTTGCTACTACTGATGTTGCTGCTAATGCTGCAGCTACTACTGATGCTGCTACTACAGCTGCTGCTACCACTGATGTTGCTACTACCACTGATGCTGCTGCTACCACTGATGTTGCTACTACCACTGATGCTGCTGCTACCACTGATGTTGCTACTACTGATGTTGCTACTACCACTGATGTTGCTACTACTGATGTTGCTACTACTGATGCTGCTACTACAGATGTAGCTATCACTGATGTTGCTACCACTGATGTTGCTACTACTGATGTTGCTACTACTGATGTTGCTACTACTGATGTTGCTACTACTGATGTTGCTACTACCACTGATGTTGCTACTACTGATGTTGCTACTACCACTGATGCTGCTGCTACCACTGATGTTGCTACTACTGATGCTGCTACTACAGATGTAGCTATCACTGATGCTGCTGTTATTTTGTTGCTAATACTGATTTTGCTACTACGGATGCTGCTATCATTGTTGTTGCTAATACTGATTTTGCTACTACGGATGCTGCAATCATTGTTGTTGCTAATACTGATTTTGCTACTACGGATGCTGCTATCATTGTTGTTGCTAATACTGATTTTGCTACTACGGATGCTGCTATCATTGTTGTTGCTAATACTGATTTTGCTACTATAGCTGCTGCTACTATTAGACAGATCAAAGATTTTCATGCCAAGAAAACTTACCTCCCACAAGAGAAAGTCACTCAGTCTGACTTCTCCTGATGTCCGAATCAACAAATCAACATTTCTACAGTGGCAGGTGTACAAGCACTTCTCAAACAAACTTTCAGAAATGTCACTGAAATGAAATGAAATCCCAAAGGTATGTAAAGCTTCTCAAAGTTATTTTCAGAAATATTACTTTCACAAGTCATATCATTGTAACACAGACAAATCTGAACTGTTGGGGAACACTTGGGATCACTGAAGTGTCAGAAACTTTCAATGAAAGGGGATCAATATGAACAGGAAGACAATGAAATTATTTAGTTATGTCCATTCCAGTAGAAGAATAGAATCTGGCCACTATGACCACTACCTACTTAACCAGCAAGGACAGGTTATCTATGGCTCAGGACAGGACAGGACAGAACAAACAAAAGCTTTAGTATATGCAGTTTTCATCTGTGCAAAACAAACTACAGAACATGTCATACAACACAGTTTCTTGTACAGCCTGTTGAGACCATATGTTAACACTAGACCCAAAAGTTTGATGGAACTAAACAGGAACACAAGCACACAAAAACAGTCTATCATAAGAACTCAACTGTCTGTATAAATCAGGGATGCAATCATAAGGAGAAATATGAGAAATTCACAGCCACTGATTCTTCTTCTTCTTAACCTCAAGTATTTTATTTTATTGTAACACACATAAATATGACCTGTCAAGGAACCCTTGAAGCAATCAGAAGATGAGAAACTTGCTAAGAAAGAAAATAATATGAATAGAAAGACAATGAAATTACATACTTCCATTCTACTGAACCCTTTTAAAATAAAATGTCATTAATTCACTGGTACGTTCTGCTTCTTGATCCCCCAATGGATTGTGTCAACCAGCTCATGCTATTATATGCAGCTTATCCCGCATCACCCTTATGTCTACCACTTCATCTCTAAAAACAACTGGTACTGAAAAAAAGTCCTAGAAGAAAAATGTATTTCTCATTCCATCACAGTAACATGGCATTGTGAGATGTGTCCCTTTCATCTGTATCTATGTAACAGTCTACGACAGCTGGACAACAATACAGTAGAAGTGGCCAACTCACTTGTGTGGTAATGTAGCTGGCGAGATACAACCAACTGTGCCAGTCAAAATATTGTGTGTGCCATTAGTGAACTTACCTCTGTCTAATAGAACCCTTCTTTGACACCCACTGCCAGCTCTTGCATTGCCATACACATGTCATCCCTGGCTGTATAAGCAAAACACACATTCAAAATGGCCCTGCAAAAATTGTCAATTAGGTCAGAAAATGGTGTTAAAACTGTTTTCACCACTCAAAATAGACAATACATACATCACTACAATTATATTACGAGCAGGTTACCTTTTATAAAGTTTGGTCGAGTGGATGGAAGATCTGGTATCGGCCTAGCTCATACAACTGCACAGTTTATATGTGCTCTTCTACTCCTGCTTGTCATCTCCCAATGAATGACAGGCTCTCAAGCAACCCAGGAAAAAAACTTTCAATTTTTTTTCACAATTAACTGGATTCTGTAGAAAACAATCTGCCAAATAAAGTTTCTCAATCCACTGCCAATTGCTGTGATGTGTCCTTGTAATGTCCAAGGTATCCTCAGTGTCACATGTCCATCTTCCTACTGTCTGACCCTCGACTTTCTCAGGCTATGAGCATTACATCACTGTTCTGGTCAGAAATCAACAAACATAAACAGCAAAGATAAACAATATATCCAAATCTGGTGCAGAAAAGTTTTGCAACTTCTGCTTTTGGTAAATCTGAAAGGTGGTGCAACAGATTAGCTGACAGTAGACAGGTTAATACCAACAAATGACAACATACTGAGAAAGAGAAATGGGAGAAAAGCATAACATATAATGAAATGAACATTTAAAATTCAAATGCAACACTGAACACTTGTAACAAACACGCTACATTGAGTCATTGGTAACTATACCATTTCTGCTTTCTTAACTATACTGAGGGTTACATTTCTGGGTGAGTGATAAGGAAAACTGTATGAGGCAATAGTGGTTGACACTTATAAAGCATAAATTAAAATAAGTAAAGATACATAGAAAAAAAAAACCAAGTACAATAACTAACACACTTGTCTGGAGACTCAATGCTCATGACGCCATTTCCTCAGTTAAAAAACAAATGTACTCCAACTAATATTGGCACCAGGGACAATACCGGATAGTAAAGGGAAAAGTATTCACCCAGCACTGAGTGCCAATGAGTCCATGAAAATATTGGGAGAGGGTATGGGAGAGTGAAGCATGATATACTCAATAGGTCTCAAGGCACAGAAAAGGCTCTATATATAATTTTTACATAACTTCATAGAACCCAAAATACACAACACCACAGGTTTCAAACGAATGACCCACCTTTTGTTATGTGCAGACATGCAGACGGCCTCAGCCAAGAGCTCCTGTAGATCTTTGGGAAGCAAAGAAATGTTTCCGATGATGCGGACACAGACCCCATGCTGATGAATCAAGTCTCTTTGGACAGAATGTGACAACTTGAGCATGTGTTTATACAAGTGTGAACATGTTTTTGAATAGAATCAATCACTGTAGTGTAGTAGCTAGTGCTGGCTCATGGGCAGTTGTCAAATGCAGCAGTTAGTCAAGTCAGAAACAAACTACTGTTAGTCTAGAAGTTTAGCTGAATCAGACTATGCCCAAATCCACTAACACATAAAGCTCGAAAAAGCCTTAAAACTCCAGAACTCAATGCAGCACACAAATTGATGGTATTAAAACTAGGGCTGTACCGAATATTCGCTTCGGGGCCGAATAGTGGGCCTAATAACTATTCGGTATTTGGCCTTGCGGTCAGGCCGAATACAAATAGTGGTTACCTTACACCCGTTTCTGCATACACTGCGATAGTTGATGTTGCCTAAGTCACTTTCATGCATTAACTAAGCTGTCAGTGACAATTTACAAGTTTAGTTACTTGTTATAAAACTAAAAATACTTTCATTCCTAGGTATTAGTTACCACAGACTGACTGACTGAAGGATGCAAAACATAAAATGTTTTTAAATGTTTACTATTCTGTACTACATTTTGTGAAGTAAAATTTCAGTATACATTCGACATTATGAATGTTTTTTTTTTTTTAAAAGATTTATTTTATACACTATACACTATTCGAAAGTGGAAAAATGGGCCTCAGTTTAAAAAGTGGGAAGACAGAAGTAATGGTGCTCAAAGAAAAGAATTATTCCTTAATGTGTAATAAAAGTCAATTGTGTTTTTTTGGGACAAGTACAGAAATTTAGGTATCTGGGCACATGGATAACATCAGATGAAAGATGCATTACTGAAATAAGAAACAAAATAGGACAGGCAAAAACTGCTTTTTATAAAATGAAGAACTTCTTATGCAATATATCCTTGTCATTGAAGGTTAGAAACGAATTTCTTGTTTGCTACATACATCCAGTTTTAACATATGGCTGTGAGCCCTGGACAATCGGTAGGCAGGCAAAACAATTTCTTGAGGCCTCAGAGATGTGGTTTTATAGAAGAATGCTTAAAATACCAGAAGGAGACATCATTTTTCGGCCATGTTATGAGAAAAGGGAAAATGGAACATGTGGTGACCACTGGAAAGATCTGTGGAAGGAGGGATAGAGGAAGACAACGAGAGAAGATTCTTAACAGTCTTGTTGCATGGCGTGGCGGTGTCTCAGCACATGAACTAATTCATGCTGCAAGAGATCCCAGATTGTGAAGAGACATAATCGCCCACGCCAGTCTGCAAGGCACCTGATGATGATAATGCACTATTTGTATTCGCATTGTGCCAAAAAGTTGGTCACGCGATTCGTTTTCGGCCAAATAGTGAAAATCACTATTCAGTACAGCCCTAATTAAAACCCCAGACAAAAAGCTAGTGAGGGCATTAAAACCCCAGACAAAAAGCTTGTGAGGGCATTAAAATTCCAGACAAAAAGCTCACGAGTGCATTAAAACCCAAGAACTCCATGCAGCACACAAAAAGCTCGTGAGGGCCACAAAACCCCAGACAAAAAGCTCACGAGGACATTAAAACCCCAGAACTCCACGCAGCACACAAAAATGTCATGAGGGCATTTAAACTCCCAGAACTCCATGCAGCACACAAAAAGCTCATGAAGGCATTAAAACCCCCAGAACTCCATGCAGCACACAAAAAGCTCATGAAGGCATTAAAACCCCAGAACTCCATGCAGCACACAAAAAGCTCAAAGGCATTAAAACCCCAGAACTCCATGCAGCACATAAAAAGCGTTAACCCTGTGCACAATAACCATGCAAGGCCCCAAAGTGGTCAACTATAGTAAGATCTGACCAAGACGATTTTTTGAGTTATTCTATGACTCTTCTTTGAGAGATTGCGGATAGCTCCTATTTGACCTCTTCAAATTGTTTTCAATGTTTCAACTTGGAAAAGTTTTCAGGATAATTTCAACTATTTAATGCTGACAAGACAGTTCAAGTATTACTAAGTTTTCCACAAGTGCAAGTGATGCTCGTGTTGTTTCGATATTCCTATAAACGTCTAGTATGAGAGAGGACAGTTGTGGGACCACAGACCTTGACCAGGCTTTAGGACCAGCATGGTTTGTTCAGGAGGCAGCAGTATAGTCTAAGTAACAAGCAGCGTGAGTTGGACACAAGACACCATTTGACTCAGAGGCAAGTTAGTAAGAAATTTTGAGAGCGTCCCTGTGAGGCCAAGAGAGTGACCATTTTTCCACTGCCCGATATTGCAGGGAATGGCCGAAGAGCTTTCAGCCAACACTCGGTGACAAAAGCATGCATTTACCCTGGAACAAAAAGCCTTGATCTAATATTTCCTCTGACCAGACATGGCAGCTATAGCCCTAGCATAGACCTCTGACCTGGAAGTCAGTATCCTAAAAACTTCCCAAGTTTAGAACTGTTCAGCAATATGCCCTGCCACAGGAGGATCCTACCTCCCCTCCCCAGACACCTATGCTCAGCCAACAGATGGGTCAATTCCATGTAGTGCAAAAATCAACAACCCGCCCTGACAAATGTCCAGCAAATCTGTTGAGTCTGATCACACGGCAGTCTAAGAAAATAATATTCCACACTTGGGGGCACATCTGATTTATGCTGCAAGTTCTAGTTATCAACCAGTCAGCTCTTGATGGGTGATGTAATCAAAATTATAGCTACCACCTTCAATTCCAAAAAAACATACCTTACTGTCCTTTTAGTATGGGAGCCCAGGTAAAGTTTCAAAACCTTCTCACCTTGAACAGTCTAGGAAAGCGGTTCTCATCCTGAGCTGGCAAACAACGATTGTTCACATTTACCGGCACGGGACATGATCTTACAATGATGTTCTCACAAACAAAGGCTAAGGGACAACTGATTTTAACTACTTACCTTTCCTGTAACAATTTAGCAAACTTTTGTCGTGACAACTCCATAAGGCAGGCAACTTCATCTGCAGACCTCTTGAAGTTTTCGATGCTGAAGGCATAGACTGTCACCTCTGAGATTCCCAGATCCAGACACCATTCTAAAGTCTGGGGGATTACCAGTTAAATAAGTGTCACTCCAAATCATTGCCACTCATTAGATAACTTGATGTTTCAAGGTTAAGAAACAGACTTCACAAACATCAGTGTACTAGATATAATCACAGACATCAGTGCACCAGATATCAGTGCATCAGATATTATCAGACATCACAGGGCAGATATTATCATAGACATCAGTGCACCAGATATCAGACATCAGTGCAACAGATATTATCAGACATCAGTGACCAGATATTATCATAGACATCAGTGCATGAGATATCAGACACCAGTGCACCAGATATTATCAGACTCAGTGCACTACATATTATCAGATATCAGTGCACCAGATATTATCAGACATCAGTGCACCAGATATAATCACAAACATCAGTGCACCCAATATTATCAGACATCAGTGCACCAGATATTATCATAGACATCAGTGCACCAAATATAATCACAGACATTGGTGCAGCAGGTATAATCACAAATGGCAAAGTTTTTCTTCAATGAGTATCTGTTTGCTCATCAAAGGTGTTGCAGATAGCATGAAACCTCATAACTGCAGTGACAGTGAAACCTCACAGCTGCAGTTAAGTGAAACCTCATAGCTGCAGTGACAGATAAACCTCATAGTTGCAGTGACAGTGAAACCTCACAGCTACAGTGAAACTGAAACCTCACAACTGCAGTGACAGTAAAACCTCACAGCTGCAGTGAAACCTCATAGCCTCAGTGACAGTGAAATTACCCAACTACTTCACCATGGAAATGTAGCAATATTACAATGAAATGACTCAACCTCTTCACCATGTAAATGTAGCTGTATTAAAATGAAATGACCTAACCACTTCACCCTGGAAATGAAGCGATATTACAATAAAATATAGCTATATTACAATAAAAGGACAACAAATTCATGATGAAAATGTAGCTAAGTTACAATGATAAGACCCAACCTCTTTATCACAGAAATGTAGCTATATTACAATGAAATGACTCAACCTCTTCACAATTAAAATGTAGCTATATAACATAAATTACCCAACCCCTTCACTGTGGAAATGTAGCTATCTTACAATGAAACGACAATCAATTCATGATGAAAATGTAGCTATATAACAATGAAATTACCCAACCTCTTCACCATGGAAATGTAGTAATATTACCATGAAATTACCCAACTACTTCACCATGGAAATGTAGCTATATTACAATGAAATGACCCAACCTCTCTTTACCACTGAAATGTAGCTATATTACAATAAATGACCCATGAAATGGAAAGACACAGACCTCAGCTAACTTGTCAAATCCTTTCACATGGCCCTCTGACTTGGCCAAACTTTTCTTTGCTGCAAACCGCCGGTTTCCGTCCATTATAATAGCCACATGTTGAGGTACAGGACCCGTTGTCAGCACAGCCTCACAGGCACGTTGGGCCCAAGTTTTCTGTCGTTTCTGGGTAAACATGGTCTCAATCTGCCATTTCACAACATAAACCCACAATAAACATACAGGATAAAGGTAACAATAATTAGGTCCCAAACTAACTGAAATAATAAGAATGAATCAATCAACTAATAACACGATATAAAATGGTGAAACTTTACTTCAACAAGTGATGAACGCAGAAGAAGAATTGAACAAGTGATGAACTCAGAAGAAGAATTCAACAAGTGAAGTGATGTTTAATAGAAAAATGTTGTTAATATCTATGGTAGTAATAAAGACCAAGTCAGAGGGATAGACTGAGACGAAATAAGACTACATAAAGTCAGCAGAGCTTTAACAGAATTAGGACAATTTCAAAATACAGTTATTATTTAAATCAAAAATACATAAAATTTTACTCTAGTATGACATTAGAACAGTTGTTTGTAACGGAAATATAGGCAGCGACTAAAAAAAAAAATCAATGACTAATAACTAATTTATTAAGTGGCGGCTGCAAAGAATGGAAGTTCTGAAATGGCACAACAGAAAGATAAATGCTACACTCAATCAAATCACAGAGAATTAAGATGTTTGGAAAATGTGCTGGTTAGGGGAAATGCACTCAGAAAACCCTCAAGAATTACTATAACGTCCTTCCTCTGGAATCCATAGGGCACACAAAATAGTAGATGGAGACTAAACCATATAAGATGGGGGTGGGGGAGGGACAAAACATCCACCAATAGAAGAAAAGATATCGTTTTCTACAGACTAGGATGAGGTAGCCAGTAGTATGCCAACAACTGTGGTGTAGCAGCTAGACACCTGCCTGCAGATCAGAAAGACAAGGGTTCGGGTCCTGAGATAGCTGGACTTGAAAACAGTCCTTTACCTTTTACTTTTAAAGCAGTGTTTTGCCTTTGTGAATTTGAACAAAGAAAACACAAACAGACTGTGCAATTTAATTCCTGGCATATTTTGCTTATCTCGCCAGGTGCATTCTACAGTAACAACTGATTAAAATTAAGCACATAAATGAATCCTTTGAGCTGAAACACAATCCACTACATTCACATACTGTCTGTTTCACCAGGGTAACCGCAAGGTGACGTGCATTTTGTTTTGTCTGCATAGTTCTCGAATAAACCGGCTGACAGCTGATGCTTAAAGCATATCTCAGTAACCGAGTTTGCCCAAGTGAAAATAATTTGAAATGCATCGTCTTTGTTTAGCATGTGCCCAGAATTAAAACCACCGTAATTCCTACGACACCAGTAAAAGAACTAATGTTGACATACACAAAATCTAATTGTATTTACCAGTTTAAATGCACCTGTAATGCTGCAAATGTGGGCAGGACGCTTCAACGACTGGAGAAACGGGTTGCAAACGATATTTCACTATGGGTGGTAACAGCAATGCAGAACACTAAAACTACAACGAATAAGGTGACTAGTCAAAATATCCATCATCAGCAATTGCAAGCCATCTTCTAAATTCTTTACACATGGTAAACAAGGATGATGCATTTCGAATTATTCACACTTCAGCCAACCGCAGATTACTGAGATATGCGGAAGTGTCACCTATCAGCAGGTTTAGTTCAGAACTATGCAGACAACAAGAAAATGCTCATCACCTTGCAGTTACCCTGGTGAAACAGACAGTGTGTAAATGTAGTTGATTTTGTGTTTCAGTTCGAAGTCGAAGGATTATTGTTTACTTTCTAATTTAAAAATAACTACAGCATTAACAAACATATTAATATACACACTATAAAAGGAGAAGTTGTAGTTACATTAGGATGCAAATAATTATCGTAATAAACTGCATAAAGTAATATAAACTACAATATTGAAGTGTATTTTAACAGTAAACACAAACAGAAATCAAAAACTAGGTTGTCTTGTGTGTCACCCCTCGGTGTACCTGCGTCTGTCACCGTGTCATTGCCGAAGAAAAGAAACAACTGAAAGAAATTATTATGATGCAACTCTGTTCGTTTTGTTAAGCAGACATCGTCTACCTTGTTTGAAAAGGCTTACATTTAACAGATTTGCCAAGTGATATAGAACTACTAAGATTAACCGAAACAGCAATTTAAAAAATGCAATAGTAAATACATTATTAAAAGAAGACGACCTACTGGCTTTCCTAAGTTTTAACTTTCCTTTTTTGCAGGGTTGCCAGAAAGAAAACTTCATTTTATGTCAAACTATTACCCAAAATATGCCAGAAAATGCCAAATAAAGTATAACATCGTACTCACTTCACATCAAAAGCTCTAAATTGAATTCTTCACTGTCATCCTCACTGGAACCAGTGGAAGATACAGCGTAAACCTTGTTAAATGTAAAAATTTTAAGCATTTTCTCAGATAGGATTAAGTCATTGCAAGTCATCTATAATGATGGCATTTTTCTTGTTCCTAAAATCATCAATAAGGTCATTCTTAAATGCAGGCGATGTAATATATTTTACTAAGCATGAACATTTAGCTCTATGCAACTGTATGTGCTCCAATGTGCTCCCCCGACCATGCGCTTTCATGATTTCATTTAGATGATCATTTGTGCGTATTGCACAATGGTAGGTCATGCCTACAGCAAGTTGCAACTCGGCTGTCTTTAACTTTATCATTACTTTTCCTAGAAGTCTTTGTTGTAATAAGCTGTGACTGGCTTTTTGACGGAGTTTTCATCCTGTGTTATTCGGATTTTTCATGATTTGATATGCTACTAATTCTTTGGTGCAACAGTGCACTGACACAGTTTACAATATGCTGCCTCTGATCCGTCTGAAGATCTTTTGAGCCGTGGGTATATTTTCTTCTAGTTACTATTATACTATTATATAATATGCTTCAGAAGATAGCAACAGGCAGTATGCGCTCTGAATGGATAGAAAGCATCAGGAAATCGCACTTAACCTCCGTAACCTGGATCTACACACCGGGTCATGCGGGCGTGAAGGGAAATGAGCGAGCAGACCAACTGGCCAGCACTGCACTAATGATTGCGGGAAAAAGTATGGACAGAGCAGACATAGTCAACGCTGTACGAACTGGGCTAGTGAAGAATGAGGAATCCCTGACACTAACACGATTGCGTGACATGGGAGTTAAGCATGGTGATGCACGTCTTTGCAGTCTTCGAGGCCGAGAAAGGAGACAATATAACCAGCTTCTCATGGGGACAATTAGTAGAAGTACTTTAGAGTGGCTGCTGCTTCGGAGAACTGAGCACGCATGGGTATGCCCAATGTGCAGTGACATTAATTGTGATAACAGAACATAAAATAACATCTTAGTAGGGAGTCGGCAGTACGAAACCCAAGTTCAAGGTGTCTCCTTCGTGCCAAAGAACTGCATGGCTGTTGGGTGAACAGTCGTTAACTATGGCAGGCAGGTCGTTGTAGGGGCGACGCCTGCTGGTGGATGTAATGTCCTAAGTCCATTCCCCAGCTAATAATGAGGGTACTGCTGGGGTGACCGTTTATTAACCCTCATATAATTCTTCCGGTCAAAATGGACGCTAGGTACGGCCACCTTTTTTTTAAGCCGTTGCAAATATTTTTTTTTTTTTTTTGCCAGACGGTGGCCGTTGCATTTTTGCTCCATTTGTAGACTGGAAGGATGTAGTTTCGTCGCCCAGCTTCTGAGTTGAGTGCATGGTGTGACACTGTGAACTGCGTTTGTTTTTCGTTGGCACAGTAGTGGAGCATATGTGGGGTGACCCGTTTGCTATGAAGCTGAAACTAGGATTACCAGATTACCAGATACTTGCAATGTCATGAGATGCTTTCCATTTTTTAGATGACGTGGCCATTGGTAGAAGTAAGTAATAAAATCTATCACAGTTAGAAGTAGGTCTATATCCTCTCTATTTTCTGTCCTCGAGTAGTTTCTGAACAGTCTGAATCACTTGGTATCAGTGGTGGGTTTTGGTTTTATATCCCACATTTATTCTAGTAGATTAACATAAATTACAGAGGGCCTTGGTTTATCGAAGTCACGATCCATTTAGGAAGACAACAAATACAATGAAAAATGGCGCAAATCTCCAAAAGTCCGTACCAGGACATCACAACAAAGTCAAACTGAAATAAAGATGTTAACTGCCAGGAAAAATCCAAATATGCCAAAATATACCAGTTAAATTTCTTATGCCAGTTCAATTTCAAATATGCCAGATTTGTGGGATCTGGCATAAAAAATGCCAATATGGCAAACCTGCTTTTTTTTTGTTGCTGCTTTGATGCCTTCGTAGTAATCGTAGTTCACCTGTTGCATCTTTCGCAAAATTCATATTCCTATTTCTCAAAGTATATAGTCATAGACGAGGGATAGCAATTGACTGGCACAGGTATCTACACACATATGCCGCTCGCCCGCGCAACGCACACGGGTACTTCTTATATCCCGTGCCTTGTGTCTTTGGTAAACAAGTTTGCTTATAACAGTGTTTCCCAAAGTAGGCGTACCCACCCCCATGGGAGCTCTGGGATGTTCCACTGGACTGTAGGTGCTTCGATAAAACTGGGTGGGGATGAGGGCTCTGGGACAGTCCGGGGAAGGGGGAGAGAGGAATAGTAGCCTAATGTGTAGTTAGAGACACTGATTTAAAGCAGAAAATGAGGAGCTTTACTTTCAAGAGGAAGCATTAAATGAACACAATAAATGAGCTAATAATATTTGCTGACGATCATTGCCTGTTCTACAATAAGGGCAGTAGATTACAAGACTATCAAACAGGCTAAGTTCAACATGCAGAAGATGTAACAGAAATACTAAAACATGTACTAAAGAGCTTATACATTGACACGCAATGACAGTAGGCTTTGCTGTCCATCAAGCAATGGATCGCAAACTGTTTCTCTCCACAACCCTCAACGGCAAAGTGGAAATGGATGATGATGAATATTTTGGATAAACAATCTGGAAAGTTCTCGTTCACGTTTGCGCTAACGCAACCAAATGGTAAAATAAGCTAGTGCCTGAAAATTGAAGCAAGGTAAACAATCTTCTGGGTTCAACTTTTGACATGGCTTATAGGCAAATTGTCGACTCTGTGGCTAAGTCGATACGAACGTTTCGTAATGCCGAGATGCCGGGTTTGATTCCAGCTACGGGCCATGCGCCTTGCGTTGGTTTCGACAGTGGTATCAGGGGGTCAACCGTCGAGAAAGCAATGGCAAACTGGTTAGGTTAGTTGCGTATCCTTTACAGGACGTAGCAGAACCAACCCCAACAGTCCCTGTGTGGTTTTTATAGGCAAATTTACGTCCAGTAGTTTGCCACTGCTTCTGGACGGTCGGCTTTCTTGATACCACTGTCGAAACCAACGCAAGGCGATTGGCCCACAGCTGGGATCGAACCCGGCATCCCGGCATTACGAAGCGTTCGCATCGACTTAGCCACAGAGCCGACAATGGCAAATCCTGGACGTAAATTTGCAACGTCCAGTAAAGGATACGCAACTAACCTTATAGGCAAATTATAGTCGCAAGAACGACAAGGGACCAGATTTAAGATCCCATCGGTCAATTTGGGAAGTAAGAGATACTAGCGACAGACACAAAATGGGGCCGAGACTGGAAACTCCAATGCAGTGGCTTATTTAGGGTAGGGCAGATGCTCTGGGCATTACTTGAACAAACAAAAAGTGATGGGGGGACCACTGGTTTTCAATTTGTTGACGAAGAAAAGAAGGGCACTTTTCGACACAAATATAAAAACTCGCCTAGATGTATTGAAAAATATTTCACTCTTTTCTGTGAGCAACATACTTCAGCTAGTAAAGGACATACCTAAATATTGTGAAGTTATGAAATGTTAGGTGCTATTGATAATAGTGTCGCAGAAGCAGAATATCAGTTAACCAAAATAAACTTAGTTAAATGGACAAACAAAACAGAAACTGGAGCGTTTAGGAGTGAAGTGAGACAATCTAAAGATGCCTCATTAAACAGTCCATTATGTAAGCTCTTTGAATGTGCCATGTCTGCCATGATACTACCCCACTCAAATGCTGACGTAGAAAGGGTTTTCAATGTTATGAATTATATCAAATCTAACCTAAGAAACAGGATGAAATATGACCTCTTAAATACAATCTTGACAATAAAATTCGGCCTGATGAGAGTAGGAAAGTGCTGTTCCATTTATCAGCTCCCTGATTGTGTATTAAAAGAAATTGGAATAGCTAAAGCATACCAAAGTCATTTTGAATCTGAAGCTTCAACTTCATCATCCAAGCTAAGTTTATCCTGTGGATCTTGTGAGGCAGACATCAGTAAAGACGAGGACATGATTCCATAGGGTAAGTCATATCAATTGCCATGCAATTTGTGACTCTTTCCATTTGGATGTTTTTTCTAGATGTTTTCCATGCAAAATTAGACGTTTTAAGATGTATTTTTTACTCCGTTTTGGATATTTTTTGTCAAAGAAAAGTGGCAACACTGGTCTGAACTGTTAGATTCATTCGTGGCTCAACCTCCATAGTAGATAGACGGGTTTTGCCCTTGTCTTGAAAGTCTCCCAGTACCCTTTTTGAAAGTCTCCATTTCACCCAGGAACTTCCAATGAGCTTAGGATGTGTGCTGACTTTTCTGGAGGCGTAGCCAGAATCACAAAGTATATCATACCATTGTCTAACAACTGCATCTCATGTCAGTACCCAACAGCACCTATCTCGGTACGGTACAGCAGTACCTGTGATTGCCTGAAATCAGTCTTTGTAGTAAAGCAACATGAGGGGACAAATGGTGTTACACTTGACTTGACATATGGCAGTGTGTACCAATCAGTCATCATCATGTACAGACATCCAAGGTCAATGATCTGCTCTTTTGCCAAACCCAGCCAGAGTGTTGCAAGTTTCTGAGTTTATGGTAACATTAGTAATATATAAAGGGAATTGTTATTTAATAGTACCTGTTAACATTTCATCACAAGAACTGAGACTTAATTATTTGTCCAGCGCTGCTCCTTTTTAAGTCCGGCCTACGAATTGTGGAGAGGGTCAAGTCTATCTCTGATAAGTACATTGAGTTCCAACATAACTGCGGCCACCCAAGACATTTCATGCCCTTTTTTACTCAGGTAACAATAAGGTCTTGTCATGATAACTTGTGAAGTGTTGTAGGCAGCCCAGGAGTCTTTGTGGAATAGTTCAGTTCTTGATTCAGTATTGTCATTTGGTTTTTCCTCTTCAATAATTTACCTTTGGGAGTATTTACCTGTGTTGTACCTATAACATTATCATTATTGTTCTGGATTCAGATTGGCCGGTCTCCAATTTTTTCCAGTTCCTTTAGGTTAGACTTTTTGTGAATGTAATGTTGTTTGGTCAGATTCATTACTGTGTTATTTTTTGTGTGATAATCTGTCTAATACTATAAATGATAATTATGTTCAGGATATCATTAGGGTGAAGGATATAAATGTATATTGCACAAAGCAAAAGACACTCCGGCGGGAATAGACAGAGTCAGGTATGCCCATAAAAAGAACAAAAGTGATGATGACTTGAGGGAGAAATGGCCTTGTCACTTCAACCAGAGCATCTCTTGATGATGTCAAGCGCAGAGCACATGCTCCGTAGTTCTGGCGACAATTCTTATGAAATGAAAAATCCGTAGGATACAATTGTTATGAAGCAGCAAGTATTCGGTCACCCTAGCAGAGCCTGCCTGCTATAGAAGAAGCAATTGGTGTCCCTATGGCTTTGCCGGAATGAATAGGCAGACAGATTGGCTGGATCTGCAAGGCTGGGTGGTGAATTGATACATGACAATGCAGATGTGGTCAGAGCCCTTTAGGAACACGTAAAAAAAAAAAAGTCAAAAAAGAAACTAGATTATTATGTGCTGGAGAGAATGATTTATCCGGGTGTGACCATAGGGTTCGATAGGCACACTACGTTCAGAGGAAAGGCAAGACGGACATACAACCAGACACGACCGGCACCATTAGTACTGAAACTCTGCGCTGCCTGCAGAGGATGGGGATGGAGATTGTATGGGAATGACCTAAGTGCTGTGATGTAAATTCTTGACTGAACTCAACATCTGAACTCAACCAGAGCATCAAAACAGCTTCAGTACCCCAGGATTGGGTACAAAGCTACATAATCCCACTTCCAAATCCAGGCAAAGAAAATTCCCGACTCAGCGCTTTCAGTATTATCACCCTACAAAATACTTCGGACAAGGTGCTAGAGAAGATTACTGATGTTAAACTACGAATGTTTTGGAAAGGGAAGAGCTCCTGCCAAAAGGTTTGGGTAGTTACTGGTCAGGAAAAAGATACCTGGTCAAATGCAGCAACTTTTGCTTTTGACGTTAACAAGTGGTTATAGAATAGACAGGAGATGGTTGTGCAGCACTTGATCTTGAGGATGCCTACAACAGAGTCAGATATGATGTTTTGATATCTGCGCTCTTAGAGAAGGGGATTTGTCCGTGGCTTGTGAACAAGATAGCAGCTGTTTTGCATTCACGTATGATTGCCCTTCGCCTGGGTACATAGACCTCAGAACTATACAATATTGCCCCAGAATTACCCCTGGGTTCTGCGATTTCACCAGTGATCTTCAATGTGTCGTGTATACAAGGAAGATTGCAGAACTTGAAGCACCAGGAATTGGAAGGATACTGACCTTTGCAAAAGAGGTTCTTGTATATAGGCAGGGGAGTGATAGAAAAAGGAAAGTTGTAACACACTCTAGGTTCTATCTGGGCCCATCAACACTCTAATGTTCCTTTGGTACAGTTGTTATGTTAGTACGAACACAATAGATGAAGACATTCGCATCGGCAATGATCGATTGTTTATTGCTGATACAACAACAGTCCGGTCAGTGTTGTGTTGTTTTCAGTGATAATAAAAGGGCCTAATCACGAATACTGCTGTAGAAAAATCACATCTCAAATCTAGCTGTAAATACCTTTGGTCCATACATCTCATCAATACTGATCGCTTGCATTTCCCATTCAGCATAGCAGAATCTCACAGTCGTTGACGTTGGCTTCAGGAACTTTTATACAGTATCATCGACATCCATTCATAACAGTCGTTCCTTTCTGCAGTCAACCTCTGACGCTGTTGTCCAAACACCAACAGACTCTATATCACCTCTTCGTTCAAACGTTCGTTTCAGTCCCAGGCTTTGTCGTTACAACAGTTCACAAAACACGGGCCATTTTAAGTACACTTTTCCCGTGTCCCTCATTTTCCTGGCCTTTTGACCTTATAATGTTACCTCGTAAACTCTTTGGGGTTTCCTGAGAATTCCCATCATTACAATAGCCCAAGAGCTCCAGGCAACTGTAGACAAAGTGACTGACTGATGTGCTGAAGTCGGTGCTGTCTCAATTTAGAAAAGAAGACTGTTTTGTGGTGCTCTCTGGATAATAGAATTGTAAGAGCTATTGTTTCTAGCCTCACAAATAATAACTGTAACATCAAATGAGAAACTAAACTGAAGTACCTGGGTATCATTTTCGATAGCGGTCCTTTAGGGATCACGTGGAAGCAATTTCGGTGAAATACACACACACACACAACACACAGACACACATACAAACTCAATGCTCTCAAGAGTATGACAGCAATGGACATGAAGCAAAGGATGCTGTTCACAATATTCCAGCGTGAGATCCTGACAGTGATATACTATGGTCTTGGAATGTTTATCATTTCAAGAGTCAGCTGATGAAACTTGAACACATACAGAATGGAGCTATATGTGTACATTTGGGATGTACAAGAGATACCTCGGTAGTATGTAGCGATATATACTTGCAAGGCCTACTATTGCAGATAGGCTCAAAGTTCTGCAAGCAAAATCATATCTCAGATCAGCTGCAGACAAGAAGCACCTCCTGCATGAAGCCCCGGGTAGAGCTAAGAGTCGCGGACTAAAAAGAGAAAAACATTCTTGGATGGTGCATACTGAGAACACATTAAGACATGTGTGCGGGCTTGATAAATTTTGGCCAGGAGAGTGGGTCAAAGTGTCCGAGCAAGTTTGAGACTTGTGCAGAATCAGATTCTGAAGTTCAACGAATGATTCATGATAATTCCCGCCTAGGTGATGTGACTATCTATAAAGATGGCTCTGTATTTAGGGGCAGACAAAGTGCAGGTTTGGGTTCAAAGCAAACGTTTTAAAAAAAATAGACATCGCTTAATGCAACAAAATCTGGCATATGATATCAAAAGGTCTAGTTTTAGAATGGAAGCGGAGGCAGTCACTGCTGCTTTCCGCTGGCTTGAGAATCAGCTGTACACACATGCCAGCGATTGCAACTGACTCACAGAGCATGATGAGATAGGTGGAGACAATCGTGCTCCGTGCGGACTGGCAAGCAACACTTCAGAGGTCCCGGGTAGTTAGTGTCCTTTATATATTTTTACAAGGTCATGCCGACGTTGTGGGAAATGAGTAGACAGATAGGTGGCCGGTTCTGTATCACTTGGTGGTGAATTGATATAGGACAAGTTAAATCTCAGGGTCTTTTCGGAGCCAATAAACAGTGCAGAGGCACAAATAAATCATTATGGTCTGAGGAGAATGGCGTTACGGGGAGTTACCAGGGGTTTAGGCCGATGCTCAACACTCAAGGGAAAGGGGGGGGGAGGCGGATATATAGCCAGACAGTTACTGGTACGATCAGAATATACTGGTACCATTGGAACTCTCCGCTTGCTGCTGAAGATGGAGACGAAACGCTTATAAGTCAGTCCCGGGTGCTGTCCTAATTCAACATTCAACATTCAGTCTGTCCAGACCTTGTGCAAGGTCTAGAAGTTAAATATGTGGTCAACATTACGCCGACCGCTTTTACTTTCCAGGACTTTACCCGGTACCCCTTTAAGGCTGGGTTGACCTAGAGGCCAGGGCTATTTTTGAAAAACTGCAAGTGCTAAGGTAAGACAAAATGCACCAGGGACTTTCTGTTTGCAGATGATGCAGCCACCACTGCACATACAGAAAATAATGTCAGTAAAGTGGCAAAACATTTTTTATGGCATCCTCAGCCCGACCCATCAAGGATTTGCCTCGTTTGAGCCTACTCTTTTTTTGTGTGTGTGTGTGCTTGAATAATTCCTCATAAAGTGGGCGTCGATGGTCTGACTTTGAAGAAAGCAACAGCCCTGGATAGCTTGATTCTATTTTCCATTATGGAGAAATCCAAGAGGTATCGCATGGATTTACAGGAGGCGTCTCTAGTGCATCCAAGAATAATACGCATTGCCTCGTTTTCAATTTTTCTCCAGTCTGTTCATCTGTGTGGTGCTGATTGTCCCGATGGCCAAGGCATATTCAGTTGTGGAGAGAACTAACGCACGATACAACATTACATGTAAACGTTGCTCAAAGTTTGCTGCTCCCATAACTTTTATTGCAGAAACCTTTCTTGGCTTTGGTTATAATGTGGTCTACGTGATTTTTTTTTTTAAATGCTAAGCATCTGTCAAATGTTATACCCAGGTATTTCATGGAATCAGATCTCTCCACGTCAACGCCACAGAGTTTTATTATCGGCATTGGTGTTTTGGAAAGTCAATTATTTAATTAGAACCAGATGACTGTCGCTTTTGATGGATTCATTGTTTCCCCTGAGGTGTTGCACCAGGGTGATATGCGATCTAATTCCTGTTGTAGATCCGAAACAACGTCATCCCTGTTCCTGCCCTGTCGGTACACGAGGATGTTATCTGCATATGACAGAGTTCTTCCTCTGCCACTCAGTTGTTTTCTTGTGATCTTGACTGTGTAAATGTTAAAGAGGATATGAGACCATGGAGAACCCTGTGGCAAACCAGGGTGTATTGTTATCGGTTCAGAAGATCAACTACCACACCGAAGCACAACCATCCTCTGAAAAGTGTGGCAGATATCCATCGAATGAGATGTGGGGGGGGGGGATGTTGAGTTCAATTAACTGACACATTAGTTGGTGGCAGGGAACTTTGTTGTTTGCATCCTGCAGATCTATGACGACTGCACATGTTTCAAATCTAACTTGAAAACCTCCAAATGTGTCATGTGCAAAGACAGCAGCATTACGCCATGTTTCAGTGTTTTGTCTGTATCCTCCAAGTGTGGAGGGTAGCAGCTGATGTATTTTGAGATGGCTTGCCAGTCTTCTCACTATGATCATTTCTAATGTTTTGCCTAATGTGTTTTGCATCGTAATGATTCTATAGCCATTTACGTGCGTGTGCTTTTCTAACGAAATCAAATAGCTATGCAGCCAGCTTTCTGAGATGGTACCATTACATATGCTGTTATTGTAAGCTTTACATAGGACCTCCATGGATTTTGTGGGCAGCTTGGCAATGTCTTCATAATGAATGCCATTAGGGCCAGAAGCAGACTTCTTTGATGTTTTGATGATGTTCTTAATTTCAGCGACCGTAAAAAGCTGATCATCTTTAATGCCTGTACCGGCACATGTTGCAACGACCATATCCATGGAAGTCTGACGGGAGGCATTGTCTTGCGTGCAGATTTGCTTGAGGTATCTGTCAAGGAGTGCTCTTCCTTTCTCTGACCTGTTCCATGTCTAGTCTTGATTACGGAAGTCTCTGATGACTCGGCGTCTGGGAGCACCTGGCATAGCCTTGTGTATGGACCAGAATTTTGCAAGAGATCTTTCCTTGAACACTTCATGGAAAAATATTTCCCAGGTTGTGTCCTTGGCTTGCTGGGCAATTGCTTTAAAGGCTGCTGTTGTGGTCTGAATGGTGTGTTTGGATTCTCTCAGTAGGTCTGGAGAAGAGTCAGTGGATTTCATTGCTTTCTGCCAGATCTTTACAGCATGTCTTTTAAGTACCCACGCTGACTCAACCTCATCCTTCCACCACAGCTGTTTTCTTAGGCCTACGGTGTTGGCTTTTGATTTAATCTAAGCTCGCTTACGACATTATTTTCGGATGTGTATTTAAAAGGATTTGAATTGATCTTATGATGTGTTTAAGAGAATAACACAGGGACAGTGGTGGCTGCCATGATTACCTAGTATATACCAGCTACAGCGTGGACCAAGTGCAGGTGAAACTAAAACCAAGTCAAGCACACTGTCTTCTTCTTCTGTTTGATATGCCATCCTGGTAATTTATCCATTGTTTAGACAGACCAGGTCTATTTCCACCATGGCATCCTCCAAATCCATCCCTTGTTTGTGTGTTAAACTATTACCCCATAGATCGCTTTTAGAGTTGAAATTGCCACAGAAAACTATATTCTCTTCTGTTTGCATTATTTCTTAAACGAACATCCATTTTTCTCTGCTTACTTTATCATTACACGCGTAGACATTAACCAGCACGAAAGACCGTGTCGAACGAATTGTAACAGCTTGAAACTGGAGGCTGGCATCTTGCTATTTAGACATGTCAACTTCATGGGCTTCTTGTCAAAACCCTGTGAGTACAGTCATGGGACGGAATAGACCATAATGGCGGTGTGCCGAAGTCACTCTGTGACCAGAGTTGACACAAAGGTCAAACACGGTGTGCTTGACGCTAAGAGTTAAAACGACCGCTCAGTGGAGACAATTTGAGGACGTCAAGTATGCGTGAACGCTTCTCCAGGCAGGTCCCTGGCATGATTGTTGCATGGTCCCATACTGAGTGAGTTTCACCCATCAAAATTCACGCGGGAAGGTAACACGAGGCTTTTGACGTGTAGACATTCGGACAGAGAGGAGACGTGTAGTAAGACACTGGACTGGACAGTTGTGGGACTGCGACGGTAAATGTATCTTAGATTAGTGACGCTTAGTAAGAATAGTATTTGTGGTTAGGCTTTAGATATGTTCTGTTTCCATACAGTGTTTTGACGAGATAGTGCAGCGTTAATGTTTCTTGTATAGTAGACGTTCCACGCAGTATCTGTCAAGCAGGTAGTTAATGTTGACACGCATTGTTGGTTGTGTTAACATTTCCCACTCACACTTTAATGATTAAACTTATTTGTGTCACTAAGTCCCGCATGGTGAGGACGGCAGCTTAGTTAGCGCTGTACGACAGTAAGGTGGATCGAGTCCTTGGTATATCCATGGGAACGGCTCGTGTTGGTTAGCGAATGTAAAAGCTGCCAACGCTGGCGTTTGGGATAAGGACGGCCACTTTTGTTGAGGCTTGCTATAAGTTGAATTATTCTTTGTACATTATAGATTATGTGTGTACTCTCCGTAGGTGTGTATTTTAAGTGTGCCCTAGGGTAGTTAGTTGGCCTACCTAACGAGCCATAGGAAGTAGATAATAAAGCAAGTCCCTGACGAGAATAGACTGTCCTCGGTGTAGCTTGTTCCGAAACGTATGAAATCATGTGAGTTTCAGTGTATTGTCACCTAGGAGTGTTTCTTTCAGAGCAACCACGTCAGCACTAATTACTAATTTATCCAGGATAGGTCGTCTTTGTTTGACACTGGCAATATTCCAGTAAAGAATTCGAACATTCTTTCGACTTATCCTTTCAGATTTCAGTAGTGATTTTCTGGCCCTAGCACGTTTTACTTTCTAATTATTTTTGCGGCGCGATAGGTGTTTTCTACGCTTCCTCCTTTTAATGTTTACATCACTATTATATATCTGTGAAGCAAGTGAAGAAGATCTCAGCTCTGTCGCTTAAGCTAAAATCCTAGACCAACATTTTCCTATGCTGCCGGCCGCAGAGGTCGTCAACGTTGTTGCTAAGGCCGCCATGACGTCGCTCGGCAGAACACACATCAAACACACACTAAAACCGCCACGCATATTCACCACACAGGCCTCGAACAAACATCTTGCAGTGTAACACATTTCTGCGCTGCCTTTGAGTCGATATTTCAGTATGGTCCAAGTGAAATACGCCGGATGAAAAGCGAAATCATGGCTCATGAGCACAAACACAACAACATGCCACCATATTAGAAAACAAAAATCTATTTCGACAACATGTAAAGAAGAATGCAGAATTTAGATAGGTGTTCGATAATAAACTTTTAATCTACACATTTGCTAATGGGGGGGGGGGGGGGTGGTATTGGGTGAAAAAAAAAGGGGGGGGGGGTATTTGCTAATTCATTTAACTATGTATATTTTAGAAAATATAAATTTCCAGACCACAAATAACTCAGTATAGAGGAATAAATGATCCCCAAACACAATAAGATAATAATCGATACCTTTCTAACAATCATATGGCTAGACTATTTGCGCAATGTTTAAAGAAAGGAAACTATAAAAGATACGAGGGCTATTCCAAAATCAACCTCCAATTTGCTGGTATAAATGCAATCAAATGAACTATAACATCTAAATATCATTAACTATGAGATCTAAATATATACGAACGTTACATGCATCACTGATTATTTTTCCACATAGTCACCACCTAAATTCTGGCTTCCGTCATACGGTGGCACGAGTTTGTGTAACTCCTCGTCGACGAATGGCATCGCTAGGGTACTTTGCTAGTTGTTGACTACATCCATTAGCTCCTGGGCGTTGCCGACCGACGTGCTGGGTAACTAACCAGATCTTAAACTTGCCGAAGAGATGATACTTTTCCATGATACAAGTCTCGGCTGAACAAAAAGGGGGGGGGGGGGGGGTGAGGGAGGGTCGTTGAAAATTCAAACTTAAACTGCTCAGAAAACCTTTGTGTGAGCAGCAATTTTTTTTTTTTTAATTATCTATGAAACTTGTTCAGTATTTCACAATAAACTTCTGACGTATTGTGGTCTCTAGAGTCATGAATCCGTCAATAAAAATGCCCTTGCAGTCACAGAACACTGTAACCACAATATTTTTGTTGTGAAAATGTTTGCTTGTATCTTGTGACCTTGTTTGGAGAATGAGTATGCATCCACTTGCGGGAAAGGCAGTAAGAGTGGTTCACGAATCGGAAATGAATAAACATTGTGATTCGTGAACCACTAAAAAAATGTGACAGTAGGTTGTGTGTAGTCAGCATAAAGACAACTGAATTTTTTAAGCTAATAAAGGTGTTACTATGGCAAAATGTTTTTTTTTTTTTTTAAACCAGCCAATCGGAGGTTAATTTTGGAATAGCCCTTGTCTTACGTCCACAATTTCATTTGACTATTATTTTATGTTAGTAATACTTTTCAAACATTAACACTACATTTATAACCTCATAGGCTAGTCTACATACACAATTATTATTTACCCTAGGAATCATCTCGTTGTTGTGTTTCATGCTAACAAGTGTGTTTGTATATGTTGACAGTTGCCTTGCTTTTGTTTGATTCCTGTCTATATGTTTTTTTTTTTTTAACAATAAAGCATGCCACCAGAGAAGTATGATAAAGACGAATTATGATCATGAAATAATGCTGTGTCGTCTCCCTCCATCATAAACATGCTCAAGAACAGGTTTGAGTTTTGTAACGCTGTTGTTGTTATCGTGGATTCCTCTCCATGGTGACACCGACAAGGAAGATTTTTGATAATCAAGTCTGTGTTCAGGTTGTTGACTGTCTGTAAATCAGATACAATTATAATTAAATATAAACAATTTAACATTTAAAAATAAAGTTAACTACAAATTCAGATTCTATTTTCCATAATAAATCTGAACTAACTAAATTAGTAACTATATAACTATTTTCAGTAGAACTACAAAAATTCTCATTGAGCATAGTCTCTTTAGTTTCCTCTATTTATTTATTTATTTATTTTAAAATCTCTCCTGTGTCATTTCTAACCAAAAAATATTTTCCCATCATAGCATTATTTACAAATGTGCCTCTGAAGAATTCAAAGACACTAAAAGTAAAACAAATTCATTAGAGTGAAAGATATTGGCAGTTATAATTCAGGAAAGCACAGTGACACTTAATGTTTTTAAGCGCTTTCTTTGTGAGAAAGATATGATACAATTCTATAAAAATACTAGAAATGAAAACCCTAAACACGGTAAACATGTAGTGTAGATAAATTAATTCTAAAATGCAATCCACAGATTTAAAAAAACATTGGTATTGTCAAGACAGCTGTTGAATTTGTCCGCTATAATTTTAGAAATCGAAACTTGCATATTCGAAATTCAAGGAGACCATATCTGCTGTTGTTGTTCGTCCATCACAGGTGATGATGACCAGTCCTTTCATCCAGCTGTGACTGAATGAGGTTTTGTGAGTGCGCAGATGGCCGATAAGGCCAATTCTAGCACTGAGAGTTCTTGAGCATCTATCCGACGATTTACTTCAGTGTCCTTCCTGGCTTGTCTTTCCTGAACTGCTGCTGCAGTTCTAGCAGCTTCATGGGCCACAGCTCCTTGATGAAGAGAGGAGCACCAATTTAAATGCGTATTTCAGTTGCTAGAGGCGCCAAAGCCAGCAATCGATACCAAAAATGCAGTTTGTCGATAATGAAGTAGTCGGGCACATAAGCTGGTTCATTTACACACGTATAATTATTCCTTAAGGTATTCTACCAGCTCACACGTAAATCACAGCACAAATTAAAAGGCATTCCACAGGGAAAACACAGCTCACAGGGCTGCCACCAAGCACTAAACTCAGTAGCTCAGTCAGGGAAACTATTGAAGCTGCATTAACAAAGCGCTGTCGGAAGCAAAAATCACTTCGAAGTTTAACATTCTGCCAAGCCTTTCCTCTGTTTTGGCCTGAAGTCCATCATCATAAAAACATCACTGTAATCTCAGTTGCTCAGTTCTCTAACCGAAGCATCTCATTAACACAATTCCATCAGCCAGTTACTGGTTTTTCAATTATTTTAACATGACAAATGTCATATAAATAATTGTTAGTATAATAAATCAATGTATAAAGTTTTATACTTCATCGTTTGTTAAATTCCAAGTGTATTTGTTCTTTACGGATTAACTAAACTGATACAAAGAATTACATTTGGTTGAAGCTCTTGAATAATTCTTTACCAGGAGGAGGTCGTTGGCAGTAGTCACCTTTCCTTCTAACAAGTCATTAATTAAAGTAATCTAGGCGTTAAAACTGCTTTCCTTCTTCTCGGGGTACTAAGTGCAAGTGTTGTGAATTTACATTACGAGCCAACAATGGCTGTTTTCTTGGATATCCAGGACTTTGTCGGAGATTAACATAGCTCGGAGTCCAGTTTGTTCTGTGGAGGCGAAGTGTTGAGATGAAAACTCCTGCTTATTACAAAATCATCTATCCACTCGGGGACTGGCAACAAAATTGTGTAAACAGAAAGTCAAGGCTCTTAACGTTGTCTCGTGCCTTTTCTCTTAGTAACGGAGACTAATCTCCATCAAACTTTCTGTTAAAAGTAGAAGCTTATTTACAACTGGTGTAGTCGTGATTCTGCATCTTCATCATTAAGTGTCTTGCCGACTGGCGTCGGCGATCATGCCTCTCCACATTCCGCAATCCGCAACTGCGTGTTATCTGTTCGTGTGTTGACACCCCTCCGTGCCATGACAAAAGACTGTGAATAATTGTCCCATGCTGTCTTCCTCTGTCTCTTTTTCCACAGATCTTTTCAGTGGTCACAAGATGTCAAGTTTTCCTATTCTCATAACATGACCAAACAATGATGATTGTCTTTCTAATGTTTGTGATAAGTTGTCTTCGAGCACGTGCCTCTTTCAAAAAAAATCTAGATTGCTCTTCTTAGCTGTCCATGAAATTCTAAGGATTCTTCTGTAAAACCACATCTCCGAGACCATGAGATTTTGTTCGGCTTGTTTATTGATTGTCATGCAAATGGTTTTGTCGACCTGGTGGAGCCATAACTTGTGGTACAGTTGTATCTCCATAGTGCCTAGGTGGACAAGTGATCAGATAGCGTTCTTGTGACTATCTTGTTTTTATCAACATGGCCAGTGATTCAACAAATCAATTAAAAACAAATTTGTTTATTAAGCAATATAATGTCAATTCAAGCAGAACGAATATTTTTTTTTTTTGTTAAACAAAAGTATGTACACTTCAGTATATCATTCTTCTTCTTCTTCACTTCCTCTTTTACCGCTGTGGGTGTCGAGGGAGATATAAGGTTCTGTTTCTAGCTCTTCTGGCTGCCTCGACCATAGGCTGCTGTAGAGTTTCTCTGATGTTATCCTTCCATCTTGTTCTTGGTCTACCCCGTCCTTCTTCTCTTTCCATGTATGCTTTGTATGGTATGGTGTCACAAGGCATTCTCTCTAAGTGGGCAAACCATTTCACTTGCTGTCTTTGTATGTAATCCAGAATTGGTTCTGTGCTGACTTGTTCTCTTATGATCTCATTCCTGATCTTATCTCTTGTGGTCACTCCTACAGCCCTTCTCAGACATCTCATTTCCGTGGTTACTAATTTCAGTATATCATTGCTGGCTATTTATATACGACGATAAGTTCTTTTACAAAATGATGATTCATAACATCATTACAAGCTGCTAGGACGTTACTTCATTACGAGCAAGTTATTAACTCTTTTCGACTGTTTCTCAAGTCTTTCTAAACGTCTATATAAATATCTCTTCTAGCGAAGCTTAACCAAGTTTACTTCCGGCCAGTCAATTCTCTATCCACCAGCGCAAGTTCTTGTCAACAGCCCAGCTTAATGGTCCTCGGTTAACTGCCCATCTCTCTCTCTCTCTCCTCTCTCTCTCCTCTCTCTCTCTCTCTCTCTCTCTCTCTCTCTTTCTCTCTCTCTCTCTCCATATCTCTCTCCTTTTGTCCCCCCTTTTCGTTATTCATTTTATTTACCAAAGCCCGCTTGATTACTGCCCCCCGCTTCTCATCTCTCCCTGCACCTGTTCCTTTTTTATCGTCTCAGTGTGGTCTGTTGGCATCCCTAGATGCTATAGTCAGTCCTAGGCCTCTCTCGTTGCTATCATCCATCGTTTTATCTACTAGACACCCGCGTCTTTCCCCGTTGCGTCATCTCTGATCTCTCACATTCGGTCTTCCACGTTTTTGTCTCCGTCTCTCTAGCGTATCTCAGTGTGGCCTTGTCTGACCAGCGTTCGAATCACTGTTTTCTATCATGCCACCCAGTTATGGATTGGCATGCATTGATGCTGGTATGAATGTATACATTCTACATTTAACCTCTGGTATTTACTCCTTTTCCTACAGTGGAGCCATAATATTACATCAGGCAAGGATGTTACTAAGGTTAAGAAAGTAATTAGAAACGTTAACAAAATTATTATATTTGTTCGTGAAAGGATGACATCCTTAGCATCCACCTGGGACTTTCTCATTCTAGGCATCGGTGCTGTCAGGGTTTCAAAACTGATACTACAGGAACCCAGTCAGCAGAACAGCTACTTTGGTATCGTGGACGGTTGGTATCTGTCTTCACCCTTTCACCGCATTATACTGGAAAGTAAGCGAGCTTCTCCTAAATTTTTTAAGTTCAATAACTCTACATCAAAGAATCTACTTGTTAGGTGACTTATGAACAGGCTTTACTTTGGAGCCTATATGAAGCTCTACTTATTAGGATCCAGTTTCTTTATGAAATACAATATAAGATGTGTCTGTCCGAGACTTTACCGGGGTCAGCAGCATTATTATTTGGAATAATTTAAAACGTCGTTTAAGGATCTGTATATGATGAATTGTGAACTTACAGATTGGCTGGATCTGCACCACTTCGTAGTGAATTGATATACTCAAGGCAGATGTGGTCAAGGCCCTTTAAAAACAAGCAACGTAATTAGTAGAAAAAACAAAATTGTTATAGCCTGGAGAGAATGAGGCACCTGGATGTAACCAGTGGGTCTGGCCGGTTAACTACACTCAGAGGAAAGGCAAGACGGACATATAACTAGATTGTGACGGGTATCATTAGTGTTGGAACTCCGCGCGGGCTGCTGAGCATGAGGATGGCAATGCCCCGAGTGCTGTGATGTCAATTCTTGACTCAACATAACTCAATTCAACTCGTGAACTTTCTGTCCGATGAATTATTTATCCTGGGCACAGTAACAAATGGCAGTAACAAACATATAATTAGAGGTTCTCCATGGGTGTATTTGTAAAGAAAGGTCATAGGACAACGGAAGATTTTTTTAAGAACTAACATCAATTTCCGAGCTATCACAGTTTTCTCGGCACGACAAGCTCTGAAAGTATCAATATGAATTCGTATAGGCAAAATACCGCATTCTTCATTAAGGATGCAACTTAAATGTTATACTAAAAAGAATACTACATGAATATGGATGTCTTTGGAATCGTGACATGTGATTAAATATAATTCTACTGACCTGGTAAAACCAAAAGAGGAATGGGAATAGGTTTAAGTTTGACTCTGATAACTGGGTTTGGGCTGCCTTCATATATGCCTCTCTGTCCTAGGTATGGACAAACCACTCTTGCTACAAGCTTTTCTAATATGAATTGGTTTTCTGATAGGAAAACATTGTCTTGAATGCTCTGTGGAAGAAAAGATAGCGTACACTGAACAATAAGAGTAGATATTAAGGGAAAAGGTCGTACGCCTAAAAACTATCGAGACCCAGATACAAAACAAAAACGTGTCAATTGACTGGCGAAACATTCTGTCTGAAATGTGAATAATTTCATTTATTGCGTTACAAAGATGCAGAATATCAAACATTTTAGTATGTATGTGGTTCCTTTCAGTAGCCAGGCGTCTCTTTAAAACAGTAATGTAATGGGGTAGCTGACCAGGACGACAACGGATTGGATTAAAGGCGGGTTAAGTGGCGATGAATCACTGGTGGGTTACGCCTGTCTCTCTCTCTCTCTCTCTCTCTCTCTCTCTCTCTCTCTCTCTCTCTCTCTCTCTCTCAAGTACAAACTGCAGAGACAAGTCTTCGACAGAAAGAAACACTCCTGCCAATCTCTTGTCTTTTCGGTCTCTACTACAAAGCGCTGAGTTCATCCGCGTTTCTCTGTGAGCAAACTAAAGAGAAAGTTTCGGTACTTATTATGTTTACATGTTGAAGTTAAATAATTGTCACACGAAGCTGTTAAACACGCTTTAATCAATATTATTTAATTGCCTCCCACCTCCACCACCAAAACAATTAATTAAATTGTAAAAATATATTTTGACAAGTTTTCACCCCCTTCCCCGCCCCTTTCCCTTGTGATGACACCCGAACTGCCTGCACCCCATCCTCCTCTCTTTTCATACGCCACTGCCTAAAGTGACAGAAAGTAGTGTTTCGGTCGTTCCATGTCATATTTGCCTACAATAGTAAACTATCTTGCTTCGAAAGGGGACAAAAAACCTAGGTGTAAATTAATGTATAATAAGAGAGGATTATTTTATCAAGATTATGGGTCTTGAATGGCCAGAACATAATAATTAAGGAGTGTTGTAAAACTCAAAATTTCCTATCACTTGAATTATAATAATCTAGTTTTAATACATCGGTGAACTAGGCGTTTGTGACAGTTTCACAGAAGATAAAACAGTGGAGACTTCCAGTCTAAAGTTGAGGATTAGGCATGGCAGAATGTTTAGCTTCAAAGTTACTTTTGCTTCCGACAGCGTTTTGCTAATGCAGTTTTTACACATGGACAGTAGTTTACGGTTTCGCTGCCCGAGCAACTGAGTTTGAGTATGAATTATGAGTTGGATTATCTTCCCAGCATAGGTGCTCAGATTCCCCTCTCAACATTTTCATCAGCGTTAATAGTGCCAGGCCTATGCTGGTATACAAGACTTCGTCCCGTGCGCTTCTCATGCTTGGCTGTGTCCATATTTACTCCCCATTCTCGTAAACATTTCCGGTCGGCACTAGCCGGTCTTTTGTTCTTGTCGCCCGTCGTTGGGTTTCCATGAATGAAATTTCACCCCTGGACGTTAATGAAACGCCGATAGGAGACTGGGTACTCGTGCACGTACTTCGTAGCACGGTCCGAATATTCATTAAACACATAACTAGCGTCGAAAACGCGCTTCGTCCTAACGGACGAAAAAGGTGTACCGCCATCTTGTCTGTTTACGGAACTCCACCTACTGACTTTAATTGCTTGGTGCAGCCCTGTCAGTTTTTAAAAGGAGTAGAAAATTATAGGGAAGAAAAAAAGCTGGCAAGAAACAACAAACAGTTTATGTTAGCATTACAAAATCGATCACAATAAACGAACAAAGGACGTTGCGGCGATTAGCCTTCATCAGCACATAAAGAACAATACAGTACACATACACAAATATGCTCTATGAAATGACTACATGGGACCCTTTCAGTTTTGCAGCGGTTGTGTCGTGGTATTTAATATGGCGCGTTGCCGGTTTACGTGTGAAACGGTGAAATACCTTATGTAATAATTCTACATGTGTATAGTCAATTCATTATGCCCGACTACTAACAATAACGACAAACTATTTCTGGTAGCAACTTTTGGCTTTGGTGTCTCTAGTATGCATTTACTGCTGGGAACAGTCTCATGGGAACAATCAGCATATTTATGGATTGTGCCGGGATTAATTGTTTGTTCACTAGTGTTTCAAATGGAGCAGTAAGGAAAATTGCATTTGATTTAGACAGGCACAGGAACGGAGCAAGAATGGGAACACCAGATTGCGGTGATGTTGAAACCTCTACTAAGACTATAGAAATCTATACACATATATATATACTATTTCTACTTTCATCGTCGATCTGATTAGTGTCCTAATGCTCTCTTTATACATTGAGTACTGACAAAAAGGTTGTTTTCTGTAATTACATCAGCTACACATCCTTTTTGTTATAAGTCTTTCTCCATAGGTTTATAGCTCAGACAGATAATTATGATGTAGACATCAGTGATGCAATTAGAGAGGAGTTAGCTGGCGCCTTAAAGAATTTGCAATATGAAAACATTATACGAGTAAAAGATATCAAAAAAATTTTGAAAAAAGGCAAAAGACACTGCATCAGGGCCTGATGGGGTCAGGTATGGCCACATGAAGGCTTTGACAGATGTAGACCTGGCAGAGATAGCCGACTGCTTTAACCAGAGCATTAAGACAGCATCAGTACCGCAGGACTGGGTGCACAGCTATCCAATCCCACTGCTAAAACCTTTTGAGGATAATTCAAAGCTCAGTGGCTTTAGAATCATCACCTTACAAAACAAATTTGGGAAGGTCTTGGAGAAGATAGTTGCTGGAAAGGGGAAAGCTTCTCTTAAGAGCTCTGGGAAGCTACGTACCAGGCAAGGACACAGGCAAATGCGGCCAATTTTGTTTTTTACGTCTATGAAGGGTTCTAGAACAGACAGGAAACTATGGCAGCAGCACTGGATCTCGAAGATGCTTATAACAGAGTAAGATATGACATCTTGATGACTGCACTGAAGGAGAAGGAGGCCAGTGAATAGCTGATGAATTTGGCTGCAGCTGTCCTGTCTTTAGACTGGGCTCATGGACCTCAGAACCATGCAGTTTGGCCCTAGGTCTGCCACAGTGATCCGCCATCTGGCCTGTGCTTTATAACGGGTATACGAGCACCAGGAGTTTGAAGTATAATGACTTTTGCAGATGATATACTTGCATATAGGCAAGGGAAACAGAGGGAACAAACAGCCCGTGAGCTACAAGCGACAGTAGACAAAGTGACTGAGTGGTGTACAGAAATGAGGGCTGTCGTCCACCTGGCAAAGGCGTCTGTTTTATTTTGTTCTCTATACAACAGGATTGTTAGAGCTAATGTCCCAAGTCTCACGATAGATGGTTGAAACATCAACAGAGAGAGCAAACTGAAGTATCTGGGAATTACATTTGACAAGAGCCTGTTCTTTAAGGACCATAGGAAGAGTGTTGTGACAAGATGCCAAAAAGGCATTAGTGCACTTAAGACTATGGCTGCAATTGACACAGAGCAGAGAAGGCTTGTCACACCATATCAGCACCTGATCCTGTCAGTGGTTGAATATAGCCTGGGACTGCTTACCTTCTCAAAGAATCAGATGGACAAACTATAGCGCACGCAGAACGCAGCTATGCGGGTCATTCTGGGTTGCACCAGAGACACCCCAGTGGCGTGTTTGCTATATATCCTTTGTTTGCCGACTGTTGCAGGCAAACGCAAGGTGCTGCAGGCGAAATTATATCTCAAGGTGGCAGGAAACACAGACCACCCTTTACACGAAGCTCTGGGCGCAGTTAAGGGTCAGCGGCTGATAAGAGGGAAGTCATGGATGGCTCAGGAAGAAGACACAATCAGACAGGTTTGCATCCTTGAGAACATTAAGCGAGGAGAGTTGGTCAAAGTGCCATCTGGACGGTCAGACTTGTGTAGGGTCATAATCCCATTCAGCCGGGAATGCAGAGACTGGACAGTAGGTGCTACGGAGGTGGAAATTCAGCAATTAATTCAAGATAATGCTCGTTCAGAGGATTTGACTATTTACACAGACAGTTTGGTGTCAAGAGGCAAAAGAAGTGCTTGGAGTTTCTTAGCAAAGGTTAATGGTCGCTTTGTGGTGTAGGAGAGCCTAGCATATGATACCACAACATCCAGCTTAAGAATGGAGGTGGTGGCGGTCACTGTAGCTTTCCCCTAGCTAGAGAACACGACACACACACAAACACACATCGTGATTGTAACTGACTCAGAAAGCATGCTGAGGAAGATCAAGACAGCCAGGCTTCGTGAGGACTGGCATACATCAATGCAAAGGACACGAGTGAGAAGAATTGTCTGGATTTTTTCTCCGGAACACACCGGTGTGTTGGGAAATGAACAGGCGGATAGACTGGCTGGTACTGCACAACTTAGTGGAATACTGATGCATGATAGGGCAGACGTGGTTGATACCGTGTTGGAGAGCGTGTACTTTTCAGTGGAGCAGATGGATCGCCACAGTCTGGTGTGACTGATGCAGCGGGGAGTGACGAGGGGTTCTGGCAGATGCTCGAGGCTCAGAGGAAAAGCCAGACGGACGTTTAATCAGAATGCTTCTGGCCCCATTATTATCGAAACTAAACACTGGCTGCTGAAGATGGGGACGAAGCGCTTATGGGAAATTCCCGAGTGCTGTGATATCGGTTTTTTGAATCAACTCAGCTCAACATAAGTCTTTCTCCTTCCCATTGAACATAAATGTGTTTCATGAACTTATGATAATGCAATATTTAATGGATCTTCATTCACACTTTTCTTACTAAATGTTACCCACTCTATTGACATGGCTGTGTAGACACCATACTGTTGTGTATATGTGAACTTCTTAATTTCTGTTTCAACAACTATGATAAGAACTCACAATGTAAACAATCATGTACAATTATTAACCACTGCATACACAAATACATTCACTATGACATAGCATACATTAAGATCCAGAAAGCATGGCAAACTACTGAACGTTAATTTGCCTAGTGAAACCACACAACAGCCAGGGGCTGATGGGGTTGGTTCTGCAACGTCCTGTAAAGGATACGCAACATACCTTTTTTTTATACATTAAGAAAGGTTTTCAGGCGTGCCCTGAAGACTGCGACGTTCTTTAAACGACATGATTGATTGATCCACTGATTGATATAAAATTCACACTTGGTCACTAGCTGATCTATGCTCATTCATACGTTCTTTGTAAACCGTTTTCAAACAATCAGACGCGTCTTAAAAGCGATAAGGGTAATTTATCTATAATATATTACCTGTAAAACCAGCAGCATTTGCTGTATGTTGGATGGATATAAATGCTTCTCCACACAATCTAAGGCCTCTGGGGGTATAAAAGAACCATAATAAGTTATAAAAATGCTTTGTACTTGTGAAGCTAAAATGCATGTTTATTAGAATAAAAACTATTCAACGTTAATCAACCGAATTTATATCAAATATAACGCACATTTTTTGTGTGTGCTAATAGTAGCATACATACCTTTCAAGCTAACTTTGAGAACAACTATGTTTCTGAAGGCAAGCAATGACAAGGAACGTACAGTTTCATCTTTCCCCTAAAATAAAGGGAACAAAAGTAAAGCTAAAACAATAATATACATTCAGTAATATAAGCTTAAACAGACAACAGTTTTGCTTTAGTAATACTGAAATTAAACAACATGAAGAACCTATGACACCGCACCTGCACACCAGTTACAATAAATATTCTGAGATCACGCATCTTTTCCGTTGCAACTTATGGATGTTAGCCAGGGACTCTCACTCAGTCTTTGAAAGACAAATTCGGAGCTTTTGAAATAAAATATAACAGACACATTCTTATAATACCAAAAAACATCAAGTGTCGTTTAGTGGACGTAGTTTGCTCAAAATCTGGGTTGCTTGAGGTTGGTGGTTCAAGACTACCAACGTCCTCTTCTTCATCACTGGAAGCAGTTGCTAATAATTCTGGTACTTTGGGTACTGGTAGGTCATCACCATGTGGTACCGGGCATTTTGCAGAGGGGACGTTAGAGTCCATTTCTTCTTCTTTAATATGTCTTTCCTAGTTGTAGAGACTATACAAAATTAGCAGCCGTTGAGATGATCAATGGGCTCTCTCCAAATCATTGGGACTGCAAAAGACATAGCTTGCCTTTTGCCAGTTAACCACAGTTAAAGCTTTGCTGCACGTGAGTTACAGCATGGGTGTGACGCCCAGCTCACCGAGAGGACACAGTCCTGTTGTAATCAATATTTTATAGTGAACAACTCTTGGTGTCCTGCGTTTGTTATTACTGTACATTGGCAACTGTTATAGACACCTAAATTCATTAGACGAGAAACACTTGATGTTCATTATCCCTCACTGTCTCCATCTATGTGGTGTTCCTTAAAGGTCGTATCTTTCATCTAGAACTTTCTACAATAGTTCCACCATACCACTCAAAAAAAAAAAAAAATGCTTCTGTATTGTGACTCTTTACTGCCTTTGTTTTTCAAAGTGAGGCGATTTAGCCATTTCCATTTTCCGGGTTTGTCTGTAATTTTAGTTGATGTGACTAGATGTGTGGCAGGATAGGTATGTGCGGTAAAATCTAGTATATAATGGGAAGCATAAAACAAATACTTTTATGCTAAAGCCATTAGAATGTAATCAATGTGTGCACCTCAATGTAACAATTGATGTAATTTGTTGAAATGCGATTAAACAGTACTAAGTGACTAAGCTACTTGTTTTGAGTAAAAGAATAACATGTAAGGCAGCTATACAATGGACATCATCTAACTGTGGAGTTTCCGGAAATAAAAGAGCTGATAAACTAGCTAAGGAAGATGCAAATGAAGAACAACCTGACGTACTAATCTCTTATCAACAGAAGAAGAAAATAATCAAATCAATCAGAAAGCCACCAGAACCAGCAGAAGACGATTACCGTGTAATTAATGGACAGACCAGAGCGAGTCATTATTCTACACCTTAAAACAGGACACAAGCGACTTCGCAACCACATGTACACAAAATTGTTTCCATCTGAACTCACATGCATGTACTACATTGTACCTATGGATCGTGATGATACTATTAATGTCCTACGAGTAATGGGAAGACGTGGAAGACTTTGGAAGCAGTAAACTCACATTATTCGCCAGAATGATAGATTTGGGAGTTAAGATCGGAATAGCAAAAACGAGACGCACACTAGCCACATCAGAAGACTTGTTAATCAGCATAGAACTGGTACTATTATCTACTGGACGCTGGGGGTCTGAGCACCCATGGACATGTCCGGAGTGCAATAATGATAATCCAACTAACTAACTAATGCACTTAGAATTTGTGAATCTGCCATGTGTACATGTGGATTAATTAGCACCTGAGATAACAGATCAAGTTCTCCAAGACTGTCCCAAATACAACATATAAAGGCAAACAACAGAGGCTAGATCCCAAATGTATATACTAATACTGAAAGTGATAAATAGCACATACCAACAGTCCTGCTAAAGGGTAAAGTATAGCCTGCAAAGCTGGAAGTATTTCTTTGAAAAAATACTGCCATGTTTCGTTCAACTGCTTCAGCAGCTCTAGACCTGTAAAGAAAAAAAATACACATGAATGTTGGAGTATATCTTGTTGCTAGAAGAAGAATGTATGAAGGATAGAACTGTCTCACTGCTAAATCCACCATTACACACAGACATACTATGTGTGCGATTCTACACATCACCGGCAAACAATAACAATAGGGAACAACAAACTGCATTCAATACTTCGGCATACGTTGGTCATTCAGTGGTAAAAATCAAATTACCTACGAATGACTAATAAGTATGAAATAATGAAATAACAAGTTGGCAGTTCCTCTCCTGCTAACAAGCAGGAGTACCATACTTTTAACAAACTAACAAGGTCTAACTTAACAGACTTTATAAAATATAATGAGTAATTAACCGCTACCCGGTTGGTAAAAATGACTTTGCCTCCCAGATCTACCCAGCCCTTAATGGGTACCAGGTGTAGTCATGGGAAGTAAAGGCGACCCTCGTGAGATTGATTACATTACCCACCAAGTGCCGATCAGTCTATAAAATATAGATCTAACCCTATATGCCCAATAGGCCTGAAAGTGTGCGAAATGATCCTTTACTTACTACTCACTTTCTTACTGCCCGGTTGTGAAACACAACAGACCAATATCCCATCACCACCCCGACAACCTGATACGCCTAAAAATCGCTCAACTTTCTCTTGTCATTGATTTCTATCTTTGAAGTACACGAATCTAGCCCCATATCCTTGATTTCACCATTCTATTGAAACCTCTGAAAATATGCAGGCATAAAATACACCTTACTAAAGCGGGATTTATGTTGCTGTTCTACCCCCCCCCCCCCCCCCCACAACACACTCATAAACAAACACAATGCACGGCATCTAGTAATCAGAGTGTAACAATCTGTGATAGATTACCGTAAAGGTTTTGACTGTATTCAACTCCAAAAACTGTCGCACATTCTCAGATGCATGAGATTTCCAACACATGTGGTACACCTAGTGAAATATCTTTACCGTGAACAAAATACAGCAGTCAAAGTAGCACGTGAAACATAAGGCTGGTTTCAGATACAAAGAGGAATAAGACAAGGCTGCATTCTCTCTCCATCCTTTTTTTTAAAATATATATGCTGAAAATAGGAGAAATGCAATTTGTGAAGAGACCTGTAACAGCTTCTATCAACTCAAAAATGGAAGCATGCTTTTCTCAGAACTCAGATATACAGACTATACAGCTCTTCTTTCCAACAATGTACAAAGCTTAAAAAAAAAATTTTTTTTACCGTCAAAAAGCGGAATGAAGGAGAGAATCTATTCTGAATGTTAAAAAAAAAAAAAAAACTAAAATGGTCTCCACAGTGAAGGCAGCGCATCAACCACTTTCTAAAATCGACAACCAGTCGTTTGAAAATGTCACAGATTGGCGTATGATATCACAACGTCTAGTTTGAGAATGGAGGTGGAGGCAGTAACTGCTGCCTTCCATTGGCTTGAGAATCAGCTGTAAACACATGTCGTCATTGTAACGGACTCACAGAGCTTGCTGAGAAAGGTGGAGACAGGCATGCTCCGTGCAGAGTGGCAAGCATCACTTCAGAGTCCTGACAGTATACTGGGAACATCCTGTGGAGAAACTGACAGAATTTCACCAGACAGGCACTTTAATGGGAAACAAATGGTTTGAGGAAGCAACGGCATAGAAATAAAAACTCCGCGACGAACGGCTGATCAGGCAAAGTGCCAGACAGGATTCCATCCAACACATAAAATGGATTGCATGCTTTAGATGGGAATGGAGGAATCAACTGAGAGCTATATGTGACCTATAATGAGCATAACATAATTGTGATGACGTAACGTGGTGTGTTTTGCATAGTGGTTGGTAGAAAACAAATTTCAGACACGCAAAGATAAAAATTAGAAACAGAGAATTGGAATGGCTTAGAAGCAGCTCAAGGATACACCATTGGAGGCAGGGTACGAGTTGGCAGAAAGCCACTACAGAAAAAACGTCAGAATACCCATACAGTGAAAGCCATAGTATGTAGTTTAAATGAAACAGAGCAGTAAAAATAGATATCACTAACCTTGTTCATTCTTGATTTTTTCTCGCAAGATAATCATTCCTTTTCTCAAGAGCTGGTCCTATGAGACATTTTAAAACAAGTGTTCATTCAAATATATCAAGCCTAGGGAAGGGAGGGGAAGGGTATTATTTCAATTTATAACCTTCCAATTTCTGAATCTGTAAAATCATGCTTTGTCATATATATTATGAGCGATGATTATTCTTTTAACAATATATTGCGACAGCGACATAAGCGGGATATTACAGACACCACATTTTTTCCTCGATTATTTGCTTTTGTCTAAATAAATATCGTTTTTTTGTTGTTCTTGTTAAGGCAACTCTGCCTCTACATACCTGTGTGTGTGTGTTAGTGTGTGTGTGTGTATTTTTGTGTGTTTGAATGTTTTTAGCAGCGGTTGACAGGCTTTATTTATCCACTCACAGATAAGCATAATACTGACTTTCCAGACTGTCATCGTTCATGTCATAAAACAACACAATACAATTGACGCTCGCCCCCGGCCCAAAAATCTTTGGTTAGCATCCGTATTCAGTTAGATGCTTTTTAAAATAATACTATCTCTCAAATCGACCCAGCCTAACAGTGGTACCAGGTAAAGTCCTGGAAAGTAAAGGCGATCTGTGTGATGTTAAAAACGTCACCACGGGGTCCCGTGTTTGTCTATAAAATATTATTCAAACTTCATAAGCCCAATGCAGCAACTAAAGCAGTTATTAATAAACTACAAACTTTCATTAACTGGTGCCTGCACAGAATAAAGGGTATCGTAGAATCACTAATGTAGAGCTTTGGGGGAGAACTAAACAAGATCTAGTGGACCAAGAGATGAAGAAAAGACGCTGGCTTTGGGCAGGACACATGATGAGAAAACCTGAGAACATTATAATTTGAATGTCTTTGCACTGAAACCCACAGGGGCAAAGAAAAAAGGAAGACTAAAAATTA